>CM067550.1:11305000-12555000 GCA_034509755.1 Anisodus tanguticus
CTATTGGGTTCACTCACAGCAGGTCGGATAATTCCTTGTTCATATATCATCGTGGTTCTTCCTTGGCTTATATACTTTTATATGTGGATGATATTATCTTGACTGCCTCTTCCGATGCCTTACGCCAGTCTATCATGACAATGCTCAGTTCTGAGTTTGCTATGAAAGACTTGGAGCCATTGAGTTATTTTTTGGGGATTGCTGTCACTCGTCATGTCGGTGGATTGTTCTTATCCCAGATGAAGTATGCAACTGAGATTATTGAAAGGGCCGGGATGTCATCTTGTAAGTCCACTTTCACTCCGGTTAATATTAAACCCAAGTTGGGTGCTGCGGCTGACTCACCGTATGAGGATCCGACCCGCTATCGCAGTCTTGCAGGGGCCCTTCAGTATCTTACGTTCACGAGACCAGATATTACATATGCCGTACAGCAGGTGTGTTTGTTTATACATGATCCCAGGATTGAGCACATGAATGCGCTCAAACGCATCATTCGATACATCCAGGGGACATTTGACTATGGCTTACATTTATATCATTCGTCGACATCTACACTTGTCTCGTATACATATGCTGATTGGGGTTGCTGTCCAGACACCAGACGGTCTACGTCTGGATATTGTATGTTTCTTTGTAATAACTTGGTCTCATGGTCTGCCAAGCGTCAGTCAACTTTATCACGCTTTAGTGCAGATGTCGAGTATCGAGGGGTAGCCAATGTGGTGTCTTAATCATGTTGGTTACGTAATCTTCTTTTAGAGCTTCATTGTCCTATTCAGAAAGCTACCTTGGTTTATTGTGATAATATTAGTGTCATCTATCTTTCTGGGAATCTGGTTCAGCACCAACGCACTAAACATATCGAGATGGACATTAATTTTGTTCGCGAAAAGGTAGCTCGTGGACAAGTACGCGTCTGTCATGTCCCTTCCAGGTATCAAATTGCAGACATCTTTACAAAAGGTCTTCCCTCGGTCCTTTTTGAAGATTTTAGGGACAGTCTCAGCGTTCGAAGACCGCCCGCTATGACTGAGGGGGTGTGATAGACAATGTATATTCCCGTGATATACACTTGCCATACATAGTGTATATCAAGGGACTTTGGTCCTTTTTAGTATTGTAATTAGTGTAGAATATTTGTATTACTTAGCATTGTACACTTACTATAATTATAGAAGTCATGCACTAATAGAATATAGTTTTAGGAGTAGAATAAAAAAAATTATATTATGAAAATATATAAATTATATATATATTTTTTAATTAATGAAAATAATTAAATGGATTACTTTTTCGGTAAGTAACTTGGTTTGCCCTTTGGTACTAAAAAAATAGAGTAAGAAAAAAGTCATCAGCTAAAATTGGAGGTCATGACAGTGCCTATTGTTGCAATTTTGTACTACATAGGAAGTAGGGGTGGAGTTGGTGGGGGAGGGGTTGGATGGACCATAAAGGTGCCCCTTTTTTGTCATCCCCCCCCTTTGAACCAACAAAACCCTGTCCATCCAAAGTGACATGAAGGGGTACATTTTACATAGTTGCATGATTGGACATTGATTCAATGCTTTCCTTCCTTTCTTGAAGTTGATTTTTCTTCATTTCTTTGTCAGCCATTCTTCACCTTGTTCTACTTCTATATGGACCTTTTGGGAATTTAGGATACTTTTGGGCATTGAATAAATTTGTTTTCATTATTAATTTTTAATGTGTCTTTATGTTTTGGATTGAAGAATTGAAGGGTAGAGCTTATCAACTATTGGTTGGGAATTTTGGATTTAGCACTTGTACCAGTACAATAGGGGGACCACGGTATAGAATAAAACCAAATTTTGTTTTGCGAGTACTTTTGGGAATAGTTTCTAAAACTTGAGCAGAAAATCTCTCTGGAACAATTGCTCTATGTACTAAGTTAGAGGTAAAATCTGTGTATACTTTACATTTTTCAAATCCTACATTGTGGAATTTCACTTAATATGTTATTGTTTTTAAAACTGTTAGTTAAATTTTTCTATATTTGGCTACAATTAGATCAGATGTGTTAAATTTGACTTCATAAAACTCTTTTTTTAGGTGGTGGGAGGCCTGGCTCTGGATTCTAGAAAGACTTTGTAAGACTTGAACATGGAAGCTACACAGTATAAAATTGGAGTAGTTGTTTATCGAATAAAATTCATAAATAACTATTTTTCAGCCCATATAATAAAAAATACTACTCCTTTTATATGACACATTTTTTTAATCAGTCCAAAAAAGAAATAACATATTTTTTTATTTAATTTAACTTTAAATTTTATCTTTTACGTTTAACGAGATGATTTATAACCACACAATATATTTGACTTGTTTTAAATAACAAAATTCAAAAGTCTTTAATTATTTCTTAAACTCCATGCGCAGTCAAACTACATCATATAAATTGGGATAGAAGAAATAGTTAATTATCATGAAATTTTAAATTTTACTAGTGAAGCTCCAAATGTCATGAAATTTCATTTATAGATTTGAACTCTGTGCTAGTGGTTACTTTTCAAATATAGGATAAAAAAGTGGTTAATAAGTGTTATTTCTTACTCAATTCGTCTCAATTTGTTTGAAAGGTGATCAGTTTAGAGTGAAATAACTTATTTTAACTATGATTTTCTCAAACTCTTTTCATATATTGTGAATTATTAATTATGAAGACTTATAGTACTTTTATGTAGTTTTTTAAATATGTAAATTTTATTATAAAATACTTAAAAAATTTATATTTAAAATTAAGTAAAAAAACTGTTTGACTCCCTAAATCTCAAATTGGTCAACCTTCAAACAAATTAGGATGAGTTGTTATCAATTCTCCTAACTATTAGGATGAGATCAATGTAGACTATTGTAGTTAGAGATAGCAATGGATCTTGGACCCGGTCCGGATTCGGTGGATCCAGATCCGTTTTATAGGATATGGATCTTCAAAGTTTGGACCCGACGGATCTGGATCGGACCCGGATCCGTTTCTGACGGATCGAATCTGGATATGGATCTTGTATTTGAGATCCGTATCCGGTCCAGATCCGATCCGTGGATTCGATTTTATTAAATATATCCATAACCTAGAATGTAATTTTATAAGTATTTTCTTAATTTTTTTTCATAATTTATGTATTGGGTAAAGGGTTGAACCAGGATAAGGCACAAGTCACACATACATGTAATTTGTCTTTGAAGTTTCATTTCTTTTACCTATATGCTCTCTGCAGTTTTTCATATTTTCATTTCTATAAAAAGGAAAAATTATCACTCTTCTTTAAATTTCCCTTTCTTGAATCTGTTAACGGTAAGCTTTAAGTATCTGTCTCGCATTTGTTTGATCCGCAAAAAAAAATCTGGGACTTTTGATATATGACTGACATTGTTTTATGTTGTTTAATGAAGTCAATCAGTAGAACTACAAGTGGAGCATCACTAAAGCCTCCAAAAATTAGCTCAAAGTTGCAACCTGTTTGCATCACTAATAAAATCAATCGTCTTTATTTTCTTGTGATGCTAAAACTTTGTTCAGTATTTTGGAAGAATGGTGTCATGTTTGTGTAGGTTCATTGAATGAACTCAATCATTTTTTTCAATCAGATTGTGTTTCATTTTGTCATAAAAGTTTCAACATGTGAGAATATTATTCAAGCCAAAAAAATTTACATGTAGATCCAGATCCGATCCGTGGACCTGATGGATCCGATGGATCAGTATTTGGATCTGATTTTTATGGACCCGATGGATCTGGATCCAAATACGAAAAATGGATCTGGATCTGGATCTAGTAGGATCCGGTCCAGATCCGATCCGCTGCCATCCCTAATTGTAGTACTAAAAAGCTAAACCAAAAAAGTTATTGATAAAAAGTAAAAGTAATACTATTAAAGTAACCCTTATAAAAGATATTTCCTCTATTTCAATTAATATGTTTTATTTTCCTTTTTTACTTAGCTTACAAAAATATTTTTATATTTAGTAACGCTTTAATATTTAATAACACTTTAATTCCATTTTAGATAATATGTTTATGACCAAAAGATTTAAAAGATTTGTACATTACGCATATTTTTAGTTTAAAATCGTACGATTCAAAACTTAACTTATTTTCTTAAAATTCGTAGTTAATCTAACTATTAGGAAAATAAAATAATACCAAAGGAGTAATAATTTGGTTAAGAAAAAATCGAATATCATTACCTTAAAAAAGAATAACTTGAAACAAAAAAGAGTGATGGGACTAACAAATATCATTACGCTTTAATATTCAGTTGTGTATTCTCCAACCTCAAAACCGTGCAACATTACATTGATGATAAATCACATATTGTTGTTCAAATAATTGAAATTTCTAAAGCAATTTTGGCTTATAGCTAAGAGGACCACTCGTTGAGGGCACTTATTATATGGACTAACAAATGTCGTATTATATGAGGGAATTTTGTCGTTTTATAAGGGATTAACAGCTGTATCTTAAAAGGACTTGTTGAATAATAAACCGTGGTTTAGGGAGACAAGATGTAGTCGTTGTCATCAAAATTGTGATTAAGAAAACACCACGATTATAGACAAAACAATACAATTTCTTCTCAGCATCTTTAATTTCTCTATCTTATTTTAATATGTTTTAGAATTTATCTATTCTGATCGGTCGTCCGCGGCGACATGCCTTTTCACACCCCTGGCCTCTTCTTATTTCCCATTTTTTTTAAAAAAAAAATCTACAAGTTTAATTATCAAGAATTTTTTTTTGTCCAAATAATTGTTTAATTTTTTATTGAGATATTAAAAAATATATCCATTGTTGACGGACAGGCCAAATAGTGGATTATATATCTAAGTTTAAGTTCTAAATTCTAATCAATTGCTTATTTTGTTTGGCGCTCATCCTTGATTAGGAGATTGTTTCATCTCTTCTGTATTAGTGAAAGGAAGATAAGGTTAAAGAATAATCGGTCGAATGATTGTTTTTTTACTTACGTTTACAATTTCCTTATCAGCCCTTGCCTATGTATGACCTCAATCCTAAGTACTCTATTTGCAGGTAATGACTATTCTTTCGGTTTGAGTTTATATGATACATTTTTTGTTTTACTACTATATCTTAAAAATGAATGACTCACTCTTGAATAATTTGAAAATAATTAATTTTGCATTTACTATTTTATTCTTAAATGACATTTTCAAATCATAAGTTTTAATAATCTTTATTTTTTATTTAATTTTCTTACTATGAATTTAAACTATATCACGTAAATTAAAATAGTTACCGTATTTCTCATTTGCTAGTCTATTTGCATGTCCGTGTTTGCTTATATATTACTTGAAGTATTAAAATACGTTTTGAATCTGTCCTGAACACTCCTAGCCCTTAGGGTGATTAGTTAGTTGACATATGTTGTTTCGTATTGAAAAGAAATCACCATAAGCTATACACGGTAATATTGCTATGATAAAATCAACTAGAAGTAGAATGAAAATGCTAACGTGTCCATCTCTGAGTTACAGCAGTGCGCACCAATGATTGAAACTATTGTAATCACAGTGTAGTTAGCCATAGAGTAACTAAATAATACATTGACATTATGAAGAAATGGAACCGAAATTCACTATTTATGTTAATGAAACAAGCAATTTTGTTGTTAAGTTGTAAATGAAGAAAAAATGATTGATGAAATGACTCCCCCCACCCCCCACCCCCAAAAAGAAAAGAAAAGTTAAATGTGTTTTTTTGTGTCTATGTGGAATAAGATTGTGGAATTCATATGGAGCCGTGGGAATTATGTTCCTACTGCCTACAACCACGACTTACAAGATAATATGGAATGAGTACTGTCACCACATTATGTTCATGTCTACCATACAGACAGATTTGATCATAGTTCAAAACATGGTGTACATAAACATAGGCAGATCCATTGTATGTGCATAGAAAACATGACAGTCAAGACTTAATACATAATTGGTTCTAAGATTTTGAAAGTATTGATCCAAAACCTAATATTTATCAAGACATATATATAACAAAATACTCAACATTCAAGGTTCACCTTTACATGTACACCTATTACTTTCTCGACGTTTATATATATAAAAATTAGCAATTTAAGATAAAATTACATTTATAACTACTGACTCAAAATTGTGAATCTGTTTCTGAATATGGCAAAGATAAGACCAATTGCTAATCACAACCCAGGAAACCCCAACTACCCCTCCATGAGGAATGTATGGAATGTGAGGGCAAAGACAAGGAAAGTACTGAATGTGACTTAGTACCTTTCTGTGTGCATGCATACAAAGTTACAAACGTTTTACACATAAAAGGCCATTGCGGCAAGGAATTGACTGCAAATGGCTTCATTCAGTTCATTGTAACTACTGATCTTCTGTTTAGTATTACCTGCTAATCCAAATAATACTTAATATAGTTTACTTATATATACCGAGATTATAAAGAAAATTTTATACTATATGAGCAACCAAAAATATTATAGGTAATCTGTCATACTAAGTAGTAATTATATAATTGTGAAAATAGGGCACTACAAGTAACATGATAGTGTAAAGATTTCGCAGGGCTCATTCTTTAGCTAATGATATAATTTTTTTAGCATAACCCTCTGGTATTAAGGAGAACTTTAATTTGGAGTGACATGTAAATTTGGCTCGTTTGTGACCTATAGGTTACAAGTATGGGCCGTGAAATCGGACATTGATGCTTATGTTGGTATATGCCGCCTATAATGTACCTCTTGGAATGTGGTCCTTCCCAGACCTTGCATGAATAGAGGATGCTTCGTGACTGACCTTCCCTCTTAGTATTTGATACCTACTTATTCGACTTATCTAGATTCACTCACATTAATAAAGAGGGAAGCGCTATCAATAGAAAGTTCTAAAAAAAATTCATTGTTTCTAGATGGATATAAATTATAAAACAATGTTAGAATTCTTGGTATTTATTTTAGATTTATTTTATTCCAATTGATTTTTTTCCAGATCTTGTCCCATTAGGATCAATTGCACTAAATACAAATTTTATAAATTTCGTTTTCTTTAATTCACTCTTCCCTGTTGTTGATTTGAAAATAAAGAAATGTCTTTTAAACTTATATTCGATTTTGGTCCGTTACCAAATTCATTGATTAAAGTTAAGAGCTCATCAATTTATGTTGATAATGTTATTTTATCAATCGTAAATTTTTATATTTTCAGGACTAGAATCCAAAACCTCTTAATTTAGGGTGGGGAGATCCCACCCATTTTACCAAACATTTGGTGGTGATACGATACAGTTTATCTAATTACAGAATGGGAATGGAGTGAGGATTTTTTTTCTTCAAAAAAGGTGTAGATGTTGATAAATATTTATGTTAGTTGGCAGATATGTAAGTTTGTCGAGAAAACCTCAAAAACTTGTTTATTAGTACATATTCCGTGGAATTGTGAGGCGAATAATAGAAGGATATAACCCTGATCTCGACAATATATATACCTGAGAACAAGAAATTTAAGAGAAAATTTTGTGCATAATTTTTGCGATTTCTTTGAAGTTAATGAAAATTCCCTCTTGCCTGGAAATCCAAACGGTGAACGAAATAAAGAGAAATGTATTATACACTTCAGCTATATATACTTCTATTTCTATACACTCTTAGTTCAAACTTAAATTCAACATTTGATGACTAAATGATTCTGTGATAAGATTAGGATGAGGAAGTGATAAAATTGGATTATAAATAAAGCTTTCCAACAGAAAAATAAATTTGAAAATTGCCAATTAGATAAACATTTCTCATTACTTTTTTTTGGGCCTGTATTTGGGCCGTCTGAGAAGAAGAGAGAGTGTATGTGAGCCAGTTTATGGGGTTTCTTTCAGTTTTCGTTAGTACAGGCCCTAAAGAATTGCATAAGGGACTTTTAATGTTTGTTCTTTGCCAAGTTGGGCCTGAGGCATTCCACTGGTGATAGTTTGTAAGTATTGACAAAAATACCAGAAATCATTGAAGAGTTTTCATTATGTTCTACAAATGTTTTTATAGTATTTATCTATGGTAACAATAATTCTGTTAAATCATTGCTAAAATTCTAAAGTGTTCAGTCAAAATTTCAGAAAATAAGTTATACAAATTGTTAACTCATTTTAAGCGATTTCTCGCATCATAGAAATTAATGTATTCATATATTGTTTATCGAGCATCTTGATTGTCTTACAATTACATTGCACTAAATTAATAAACTTGTGTATTAAAATTTAGATATTCACAACTATATAAAATGTATTGTAAGTGTAACTTTCATTATGTTGATGACAGAGGAATGGTACATAAATAACATAACCCATGCCCATGGAGGTGCTTGTTTTCTATAATGTAGCTATTGGAATGGGATCTTTATCATTTTGAGCTAGATGGCCAACCACAATAGTTTATAGTCATCGGTGTATATTCAGCATATAACAAGAATATAATTATACCCAATATAGTGATTATACATTGTATACTGACAAAAAAATTGTATAGAATAAAGATTCGGATTATCTTTTGCTGTTGTGGGATTTATCAGACTGCTATGTGGTGTAAAAATCCCAATGGGAATCGAGTGACATAGGTATACCAAAAATTCTCTGCATTTTCTCTTGTTTTTGCCTTGGGATATTTATTTCCTTGATTATTAATTTCTCATGGACTTGTCTATTCTACATGTTGTCTAATGATGAATTGGTTTCTAGTAAGTTGAGCCCAATTAGCAAAACTGCTGCAGCATTAGCTGGCATCTTAATAATGAAATTAACTTTACAGTGCAAAAATTTATTGGTACTGTCAAAATATATAAGTTAAATAAATTACCCAATGCTAGATGCCAGAGCTTTCGTAAATTCAAAGACCAATCTACACAGCTACATAAATTTTGAGGACTTCGAAATGTTCAAATATCAGTATATCACATGTATACTCATCATTTCAGCTTGGGTTACAGGGCACTTCACTGAATTGTGATGTGATTTGGCAATTTTCATGTATAGCACTTCGAATAAGGGGAAATATAAGTGTTAATTTTTGTAGAACAAAATGCATTAATTGGGGAACTCAAGAAACATGTCAAACCAATGTCAAGTATGAGTTCATGTAATGATTGGATCCTAAACCTCATTGTCTACGATATGTCACATGTTAGATTAACTACAGGATTCACTAAATAGATAGCCCAATCTATCCTTGGATTAAGGTGTCCTATCAGATTTTAAACTGGATTGTGTATTGAAACCCTCAATTTAAGAAGTGCATATGATTTTGTATGGGGATTAGAGAAGAAGATGCACTGACAGATGTACATTATATTCCTCGCAAAGGGTAGTATTCTACCATCACCTTTTGTTCTAACAATATATACGATTTTTTATGAACAAAAATTTATAGTAAGTTCACATTTAGTGACACGAAAAGTAATTTGGTACATTTATATCTCACATTCACTAACTAAAGATTCTAGATCCTGTTATATAATTTGTAATATTAGAGTAATAATAGTTTAAACTATTTGGATACATATACCACCGTTGAAATGGATACCACCGGTGAAATATTGCAAGGTGCTTCGAAAGGACACAATCTTTCACAACAAGTATCTATTTCAACTACTTATCTTCTCTATAAATAGAGAGATAATTACTCCTATCTGTCACTTTTAATTCAACTGATAATATGCTTGTTGTATCCCAAAGGAGTGTTGTCTGCTAACCCATAGACATGCAATCACTCTTTTGAGATAACAATAACGCCTCAAGCCTTTCCTTCATATTCTCTTAATCCAATTTCTAACAATTTCTTGAAAATCTGAAATTGTGAAAGCATTAAGGAAAAAACGTGAAGAAGATGAACTAATTTATCGTAGGCATATTCTCAATACTCTGACTGATCAATTATATGAATTTATTCAAACTTGAAGACTTCAAAGGAAATATGGGATGCGTCGGAGGAAACATATCAAAACGAAAAAAGAGAGCACAGATAAGTTTCTTTCTCTGCAATATTTTGAGTTTCAAATTAAAGAGAATTTATCAATCATGGATCAAATTTATAAACTGCAAGTGTTAGTTTCTAAACTACGAAATCTTGATGTGAAAATTTGTGATGCTCTACAAATTGGTGCAATTCTGTCCAAACTGCCTAATTCATGAAAGAATTACAGAAAGAAAATTTTGCATTCTCGTCTGACTTTTGAGAAATTTAAAACTCATATGCAAATTGAGAGTGAAACTCGTGCATGAGACTCAGAGTTTCAACCTGTTTCAAAGGTTAATAATCTCCAGTCACTATATTGAAAGCAAGTCAAAGTATGAAAAAGTTCTAGTTCTAGTTCTAGTTTTAAAACCAATAAAAAGGTTTTAAAGAAAAAGGCTATAAAATCAGTTACTTGCTTTAATTGTGGCAAGCAAGACCATTTTTCTGGTGACTGCAGGTTTAGAAAGAAGGGAAAGAATTTTGGAATCTTAGAAAATTTTGAAAAGGCAAACATGATTGAGAAAGCTGTTACCGATTTGGTTGCTATGGTATCAAATTTGAAAATTGGAATGGTAATAGAAGTAAACATTGCTGATGCCTCAAAATCAGAAGAATGGTGGCTAGATTTCGGCACTACAATTCATATTTGCAACAACAAAAAATGATATAAGACTTGTGAAGAATGCAAGACGCCTCAAGGTGTTTTTATGCGCAATGATGCTGAAGCCAAAATTGAAGGCAAAGACAACGTGAAGTTAAATTTCACATCTAGACAAAAATTAACTTTGTTAAATATTTATCATGTCCCTGAAATGAGGAAGAATTTAGTTTCTGCAAGTTTGTTGTCCAAGAAAGGCTTTAAGATTGTCAAGAATCTGATAGTGTTATTAATTCTAAGAATTCTATGTTTGTTGGAAAAAGGATACTATTGTAATGGTTTATTCAAGATGAGTATTAATAATATTAAGAGTTCTGCTTATATTTTTAAGTCAAATTCTATGTTATGGCATGCTAGATTAGGACATTTAAATTTTAGTTCTATGAAATTTATGTCAAGGATTGAGTACTTAGCATGCAATCATGAATAATTAGATAAATGTGAAATTTGTATTCAAGCAAAGATGACAAAGAAATCTTTTTCTAGTGTTGAAAGAAATTCACAACTGCTTGAACTTATACATTCTGATATATGTGAATTAAATGGAATAGTAATACAACAACAACAACAACATATCCAGTGTAATCCCACAACGTGGGGTCTGGGGAGGGTAGAGTGTACACAGACCTTACGTTTACCTTGGTAGGTGGAGCGGCTGTTTCCGAGAGACCCTCGGCTCAGGAGGAAAGAGAAATTTTATTACTTTCATTGATGATTATTCTAGCTATTGTCATGTGTATTTAATCAAAACAAAAGATGAAGCGTTTTAGAAATTCAAGAAATTTAAAATTATTGTGGAGAATCAAAAGATCAAAATGTTAAGAAGTGATAGGCGAGGAGAATATTTCTCCACTGGGTTTGATGAATTTTGTGAAGTTCATGAAATTATACATCAGAAAATTTCACCCTACACTTCACAACATTTTGGTTTGGCTGAAAGGAAAAATTGAACGTTAGTAGATATGACTAACGCTTTGCTCTTAAATGATCAATTACCTAAAAAATTATAGGGAGAGGTTGTACTAACAACTTGTCATATTCTTAATAGAGTTCTTTTTAAGAAAATTAAGACCTCTCCATATGAGTTATGGAAAGGTAGAAAACCTAACTTAAATTGTTTGAAAGTGTGGGGGTGCTTAGCCTTTTATAAGGTTCCTGACACTCAGAGATCAAAGTTAGGTTCAAGAGGTATTAAGAGCATGTTTGTTGGTTATGCACAAAACTCAAAAGCATATAGATTTTTGAATTTACAGGCAAATGTTACCGTAGAATTGATGCATGTTAAATTTAAAAAAAATAAATTTCTATATAATTCTAGTGAGAATTCCACAAAAGAGCACATTACAAGTTCTCCTACTCAAAATAATTTTGAAATAACAAATAATAAAAGAGAAGATTGACGAGTGCAAAACACAATATAATTTAGCGCTTCGCTAGTCAAAGATAGTATAGTTTAACGTCATCTTCACAAAGATTGGTACAAACAATTACTTCAATAAAAACTTGCTCGGTATTATTCAGGTGATCAAATCTTGAAGTTGTTGTGGTTATAAGCCAAGATTATCGACTACAAACGTAATTAAAAATAATTGACAACGAAAGAAAATGTTACTATTAATATGAGAAGTAAGGGTAGTAGACAAGACAAATGCACGATTTTAGCAAAACTCCATTAATGAATTTTGGCAATAAAACAAGAATCGAATCTAAAAACATCAATCAATACATCATGTCTGTCAAAATCCTAATAGAATTTACTCCATAATAGAAGAAAAGAATATGGAAGAATAAGAACTAGAAAATATTACAATCGACGATTGATCCAACTTCCGTATTTAACTGAACCATGATGGAAAGTAATGAATTCGAGTTTCGAATACTCTTCTACGCTCCTTCCCATTGCCTTATCACTCTCAAAAACCAAGATGACCTAATTGGGCTAGCTAAAACCTTATATAGGTCAGGAGTTCGTTCGTAAAATTCCCAAAATAACCTCAACTTAATATTTCCCGAAGTATCGCTACGCGATTGCGCGCGGATTGTGCAACCATTCCAGCGACTCTGGCTTGCCTGCGTGTTTTTGTGCACATTCTTATGCCCAGGTGCGCGATCGCGCACCCCTTTTTGTTCCATTTCTCTCTCGTTTATTCTTTGTTTCATCCATTTTGCTCTCAAGTTAGGCTCTTCTTCACCTAGATACAAAACGACGTAAATTAGCAATATCCACACATAATATCTCTAATTTCACATAAATTTTACGTCAAATAATCTCATAAACTCGAGGAATATATAACCATCAAACAGCCCCCCCCCCCCCCACACTTAAGTTTTGCTCATCCCGAGCAAATTAAAAACATTAGCTTCACCCAACAAAGATGCACAAGACATTAGAGACAAGAAACAACTAGAACCAAACCTATTGATGCATACACCACTCATCATTGGTCTTGATAACCTATTGAAAATTGAAGTTAAATCACACTACTAATCCTTGACATGACTCACCAAAAATAAAATTCATCTATGTGTCACAATAAAATCATGAACGAACATCTCAGAAAATCTTTGTTTAAGTGCACTCATGCTCACAAAGAAGTACATTATACTCTTCAAGAATACCATAGGCCTGGCAATCGAGTGAATCTTCACTAATGTAGGAACTCTCAAGTTGGGATCTTGTAGGACTTTGCATTTGGTTGTATCATAGGTTAAGGGATAGGTAGGATTATATGGATAAAAGTGATGCAATCCCCTCATGGCACTACACACCTTGAGTCTTTAGCAAAGCAATCCCATTTTTTTCAACCAACCCAACCCAACCACCAATTTTTGTCCCTTCCTTTTTTTCTTCATAACGCTACCAACAAACACTTGCAAATTATATTTGCTTTTTATTTTGTTTTATTTTGTTTTCTTTTTCTCTTTTCTTTTTTTCTTTCGCAAATCCCTTCGAGACCTTACTTATCAATTTTCCACCTTTCAACTAATAGCATAAATAAGAAATCATTTTCTTCTCTTTTCACAATGAACACCCCCACACTTATTTCTTGCAATAAAGCTCAAGTTGAGTGCCATGGAGGAGACAAGATGAGCATAATCTCATGATATACACGAAAGGCTAAGGGTAAAATATTTGACTATAAAAGAAATATGAAATTATCGTTAGACATAAAGGGGTTGACTAGGAATACTAACGATCAATGGTCGGTCTATTTAGGCTAATATGGATCGACAAAAAAAGCCTACAATCCTTTCCCTACTTGAGAATGTCCTAAAAATTTTGCCTCGAATCACTACGAAGTCATGTTCTAGATTCTCTCAGAGCATGATTATTTATTAAGCTTCCTCACCACACACATTCTCAAGAATTGGTACGACTCAACTTCAATTTCCAATAAGTTTATTTAACTTTCAGAAAAAGTGAGCATACATACTATAGGCTAGAAACAATCAACTTTGCCCCTAGGTCTTGTTCAACAATTCAAAATAACAATTCTATCCTAAAACATATTTGGTTCAAAATATTACGACCATAGTAAAGAACCAAACAAAAAACCCAACAAGTTATACTAAAAATAAAGAGAATTTTTTTTATACTCAAAGAAAAATAGGGGTTGAGTTCAGAAGTTCTCGGAGAAGGAAAATATTCAAGGGAATTTCCTTTACCTCTTATCTTTTATTTGTGTCATGGCACAAATAAAAGATAAGAAGTAAATGAAACTCCCTTGAATTTTTTCCTTCTCCAAGAACTTATACACTAAACTCTAATGCTGAACTCATTCCTTATTTTCGCTCTTTGGGGTTCTTTATGGAGCTTATTAGGCCAAATTCTTCGTAGAATATATGTAAGATCAGTTTTTTTTTCTCTTTCTTAGCCTCATTTTGAGTGGTGAATTGTTTCCGCAGGATGATCCTCAACTTGTTCCTACATTCTTTCACGGGATCAATCCATGCATCTTTCTAAAAATCTCCAATAACAAAGTCCACAATGTCAAGGTAAGAATAAGAATACAAGAAAAATGGTCATGAGGATATTCTTTTGGTACATCCAGGACCAATTGTTCCTCATTCTCTTATGGTATATAATTTAATTGTGGAAGACGGAAAATAGGTATGAACTCTTCTTCTACTAATTCACAATCGACCAAAACTTTATCTTCAACTATCTCAACTAAATCAGAATCCTCTTGTAGAGTAACAACTTCTCTCTCTAAATGCTCATCGTCTAGAGTAGGTTCATTCTCATATGGTGTCTCTTCCATATATTCACAATCACAATGCATTAAATTTTCTGACGTCATACTTACTAATTGACTCACTTGCATTGTTAGGTTCTCAATGGCGGCATCATTTGTATAAATATCTATTCAACACCTTTTATGAATTTAAACATAAGATCTTCCAAGATACTCTTCTCCCCTTGAGGTGATTTTCTCACTTCTATCTCAATTCCAATCATAATTAGGATATTTAGTATATTCAGAATTAGAATTTTGCTCATATGAAATATCATTCCTGTAAGCACTAGAAACAAAGTGATACTTTTCATAAGATGACCATATGAGGAATACTTATCTGCTTGACAGTCAAACCATTGATGATTTCCACTATATTTAAAACAGATAATAGACTTTTTATAAGATTCAACTGCCAACTCTACAATTGTATTTCTTGACTGATTGTGCTCCATCTTTAAGCAGTTCGAGTTCAATTCTAAAAAGTATTTTCTTCAAGCTTTCCTCCCTCGCACTTGTCAGGTACTACAAAAGAAACCTTGAAGACAAGTGAAATAAATTAAATAGACAAAATAAATTAATTCTAAAAAGAAATAACTATTTTAAAAAATTCATATTTACACGGAATAAAAAAATCTAAATTAATACACAAGATTTTATTTGAATATTATTTGTTGCCAATCTCCGGCAACGGTGCCAAAATTCAACGAGCGTAAAATAGAGTATAATTTAAGGACAATGCTAGTCAAACATTGTATAGTTTAAGATTGTCTCCACAGGGATTGCTACAAATAATTACTCAAGAAAAAACTTGCTCGGTATTATTCAGATAATCAGAACTTGAAGTTGTTGTGGTTATAAGCCAAGATTATCAACTACAAACGTTATTAAGAATAATTGACAATGAAAGCAGATGTTACTATTAGTATGAGAAGTAAGGGTAGTAGACAATACAGAAGCACGATTTTAGCAATTACCTCCGATTTGTCTTATCATTTTCTTCTAAATTTTATTAAGTCTTTCAAATTTAATAAGTAATTAGTTTTACTCAAGAATCTAATAAATCTCTTCGGATTATTTATTCAGATTTCATAAATTAAACTAATGCAAGCCCTGAGAATGTTCAAAAACTATGGATAGAAATAGATCTTCAGACAACTTCTCACAAATATCGTCAGCTTGTAACCCTAGATAAATTATTAAAGAGTCTTTTTTGATTATCAAGAGCTAAATCAGATTTATATTAAGATAATTCACAAAATACTTCTTCTTGCGATTAAAACATTCAAAAATATCTCAACAATCAAGTAAAATTACTATCCATGAGTTCAAGACTAGTGAAAGCCTTGTGAACATATGCAAGAAAACATTAAGGGTTTAGTCCTAAAGAAAGTGTCTCTCGAATAATTTCCTCTCTTGGTTCAACCAATAATTCAAGAAGCTCTTTCGATTACTTAGAAGAATCACCAATTAATACCAATTGGGAATAAGCGACTTAGGAAGCGAAGGAGGACATGAAGAAGAGATACCCTCACTTATTCCCTATTCCAGGTATGTGTTGAATCTTCTTGTTGTTTAATGTTTGTGATGGTTCAAACTAAAGGCGTAAATCCCTTATTTTCATGCATAGACTTGTTTGGGGTAGTTGTGGGGATTCCCCGTGAGGATCAAACGGATATTGATAGAGTATTAACTGAGTTTCATTTTGAGACAACTTGCAATACCAATGAACTCTAGTGAAAATTTTGAAGACTTGAGGCTTAGTGAAAATCTTAGACCATGACTCTCATTCGAGGACAAATGATCCTAAGAGAGGGATAATGTAATACTCCGTAAATCCGGATTAGGTGTGAATGGGTTAAATGAGTGTTAATATGACACATTTGACATATGAAGTCCTATCTAGGTGAGTTTGGGTAAAAATAGTTGTTTTAAGATCAAGACGAATAGTGGGGTGCGTAAAATTCGATAGAATCAACTATATTTTTGGTAGTCCTGACTGTTAGCCTATTTACATGAATATATGTTGGTAATTGGAGAAAACTTCAAACATGAAAGTTGTAGCCCTTTGCATTACATTTACAACGGTATAAGGTGGAGCTCAATCGGAGTTGTGGGCAAAAAGTTATTCCCATTACCAAATCCTATCTGAGACGCCAGTTGGAATGCGATCAGAATGTGATCGCATACTCAGAATGTGGTGCAGCATACTCACTCCACATCCAGGCCAAATTTCTAATATTTCTTGTCCACGTATGTGACCAGAATGCGGCCGCAAACTCAGAATGAGACCGCATATGGTGCGTAGCATTCCTAACTTCGCTAAAGCTATATAAGAATGATTTTTTGTTGAAATTTTCAATCCCACTTCATTCTTCGCTAACTTTTTGAGGCGAAAATACCTTATAACTCCTTCAAACCCTAAAAGGTGAGTTCCTAACCATTCTATGATTAAATCACATCAAAACAACAAGGATTAACACTAAATTATCATTCCAATTCATAGATTCTTGAGAATCAAAGGAAGAACCATTGAAGAGGAATTTTGGAAAAATATCAATAAAGGTAAGAACTCAATCTATAATAGTATTTATTGAATGAATTGAGACTAGAGTGGGCTATTACAAGTGATTAGAATCTATGGGTAAATCATATGGAAGGAAGAACATGAATGTTGGTTTTAAAACTCTAGTTTTCAAAAAGGGTGGGAATTCTAGAAAAAAAGGTTTAAAGTTGTAATCTTTATCATCCTAATTAATTGTAGAATGATTGTTGAACTTGGAGGAATACATTTGAGCAGGAATCGAGATATGTTTAGATTTCAAAAATCTTTTTTGATTGTTTGTATACGTAAAACCCTTGTTTGGTGGTTGTTTTCTGTTAGACTTATTTTCGGTTTGAAGAAAGTTTTTAGACAAGGTAATGCGCGCATAGGATCAAGCCCGCATCGAACCTTTTACGTAATATACTACTTTGATTGAAATTGTTTTACCCCATTTTGGGATGATTGAAAGTATATTTCTAAAGGTTAAAGGTTTGAATATGTTTCACTATTGAATGAGCTTTCTTGAATTTGAAATTGAATAAATTCTTTGAACAAGGTTTCTAAATTGATCTAAGACTTGAAATACCTCTATTATTTAGAAGATAACTCGAGAAGTGAATTTGGCTAACATGCCATGACTTGTACTTGTGTGTGTTTGGGCCTGTATGGGAAAGTTGTGCTAATCCAGAGTACGATTAGCCGTTATGGATCCTAACGTATCACCTTTAAGTATTGTTGTGTTAGTCTAGAGGACGATGACATATGAGGCATGTAGCTGGGTGTATCTATTGATGTGCTAATCCAGAGGACGATTAGCCTCCGTGGAATAAATTCCTGGTGCATCAAATAGTTGTTCTCTTGTGAGTTGACACGTGTTAATTCTTTGGTTGCCCATGAGTTGGCTTGTTGATGATTTTAGGTTGGTAAGTGAAAGACTTAATGTGGTAAACGCTAAATGAATTTAAATTGATGTATTCTTCGTTATTGGTTGCTTTTGTTGAATTTTACTAAGCTTGATGTCATTCTCTAATTTTGGATTTCGAATGGTTTTCATTAATACTGTTTTACTGATTTTACTATCTTATTTTGGCTTTGTTAACTATTGCCCCTTAGACACTCACTGAGTATCCAAGGCATACCATTGTTTTTTTGATGGCGTATCAGATAATGTAGAAGAGAAAATTTGTGATACACATACTGGATAGGAGAACTTGCTGCTTTTTGGATCACTTGGTGAGACCACATGCTTGTTCGTGAGACACCACCCTATATTTATTTGTCTATTTATTCGAGTTTCGGGCTGTGTCCCGAAATTAGATACTCATTTGTTTATCTTAGAAGCTCCATAGATAGTTGTTAGATTTTGGGTAGATGTTTATAGTCTCGTATGACTTGCTGAGAATTTTCTACGTTTCATGATTTAATATTTATATTAGACTTTCAGTTATTTTATTAAGTTGAGAATGTTCATGTTTATTTACTACTTATGATAAATAAATAATGAATTAGAATGATTGTTCAAATATTTTATAAGGTGCTTCCGGTGTTGTTCATAGTATCAGATGCTTGTTTCGTTCAAGGTTGAGTTTGAGGCGTAACATATAAGTAAGAGGGAACCGAATCTTGAGTTAGCAAAACTAACAATAAAGGTTCAATGGATAAAAATAATCTATTAATGTCGTTTTGAGCATTGAAAAAATAAAAGCATAAAATCTTTAAGCCCTATCCGAGGATGATCACTGCATACTGTTACAAGGAGAGGATGAGCAAGAGTTCTTAATGAAAATGTCAAATGTCTGGAATAACAGGGGCATAAAACATTTTTACCTATATGAATACAGGAGTGGTGCCGTTCAACAAGAGTTCTTAAGGTTTGCTCTTGTAAGTATTCATGAATTGGGATCTGCGCATGGCCTTTAAGTGCTTGAGTGAATCAGTGACTTAAAGTGGCTGGATAATATGATGTGTGTGATATTTTCTATTTAGGCATAAGGGAGTTATGGTTCAATTCTTAGTAATACCAATAACTTCGTCTAAACTTTAAAATATTTACACTACTAGAAAGTTCAAATCAATGAGATACATAATCTTTCTATTATGTATGATATTAGGAGTAGTATTATAAACTAGTGGGGGATTGTTATATAGTTTGTAATATTGGAGTAATAATATTTTAAATTATTTGGGTACTATAGTTGAAATAACTAGTTAGGGTATCATAGATGAAATAGGTACTGAAAACTTGTTTTGGGTACCACTGGTTAAATATTCCTACGTGTTTGTTCTTCAAAAGGACACAATCTTTCGTAATAAGTGTCTATTTCAACTACTTATCTTCTCTATAAATAGATGGTAATTATTCAATTCTGTCACTTTTAATTCAACTGATAATAGACTTGTTGTATCCCAAAAGAGGTTGTCTGCTAACCCCATAGATGCAATCACTCTTTTGAGACAATGATAATATCAGGCCTCAAGCATTTCCTTCCTATTCTCTTCATCCAATTTCTAACAGATTCACTAACGAAATCACTTAGGTAGGCAATATAGATGGCAAAATTAATCCATTGAAATATGACTTACCCAACTTGTTTAGGTTTGGATAGTTGGGTTGGCGTATTTTCATGGCGAGTAAACATAGGCAAAGCTCAAGTCAAGTCATCTAAAAGTTAATCTGGTTTGAGCAAAATATGTAACTCTAATTGATCCATAAGAAAATTTGTTGAATTTTTTTTTTTTTTTGATATGTTAGACATATCTCCTTCGCTTTAGGTTATTGTGTTTTTATTTTTTCTTCTTTTCAGAACTTGCAGTAAAAATTCGGTAGTTACATTGTGTTTGCTAATGGCACCTAATGTATGAAGCTTCTGAGGTGTATTGAAACTATGGGAGCCATTTTCGGCTTAAGTTTATGATATTTACTCCTTAAATACAGATTGAAAGAAAAAACAAAGATAGTTGTAGTTATGGGTGTGCATTCGGTTTTTCGGTTTGGTTTTACATTATCCGATTTGGACTTTTTGGTGTTCGGTTTCTAAAAACTACAATCCAATCCAAACCAAAATAAGTTTGGTTTGGTTCGATTTTTCTCTTTTCGGTTCGGTCTTTTCGGTTTGGTTATTCGGTTGCGTAAGATAAGACAATTAACATAATCAAAATGGCGAAAAAGAACAAATATTATAGAGAATGAGAAGTAATCATGTCAAATCTCTTAAATATATTTTTAATATAAATCATAGCGTAAAACTTTAAGAATACAATAGTTAAAAGTATATTAATACATGTCCATAACCTAAAGATTCAGAATAAGTCATATTATACTCTAATATATATATATAGGTTTTTCGATTTTTATTTTTCTAAATCCAAAACCAAACCAAATATCAATTTTTAAAAATTTTCCAATTTAAAACAAAACCAAAAAATCAAAAAACCAATTCAAACAAAAATTTGATTTGATTTTTTGATTTCATCCGAATAATGCACACCCCTAGCTGTAGTAAAGAATTTGTTTATAAGTTTTTCTTGTTAATTAAGCAAATTTTAAGAAAACAAACATAGAAAATAACATTTGATTAGAGCTGGTTAGGCTATGATCAATTGCTTAGCCCATCTTGACTCAACTCATCTCATGTTTAACACATCTCGACTCAACTCATCTCATTCCATATTTTCATTGGACGGATTAATAGTCAACCTATTTCAGTCCATCTTGATCGATTCAAATCAAGTTAAACTTGCCATTTGACAACCCCAATAGGAAAGAAAAGGAGTATCTATATGAAGTACGATTGCATTTGTGGTCGAATCATGAGGCCAAGGATCAGATAACGGGTAGTCAAGGTCAGTGGCGGAGCTAAGTGGAGTTGTGGATGTAACGGGATTCAATTGAATTCCTTCACCTAAAGATTGTATTGCACAAATAGGTTTAAAGTCAATTTTTTTGGGTATGTATAAACGGTTGAACTTCCTCGACATACAAACCTATTCTAGTGTAGTAACAAAAGGGATTAAATTTGCTTTTAAACATAAACTCAAACATAGTATACTAGTCATGTGGTGACATAGTATTCTGACTCCCCTAATATAAATTCTTGACTCTGCCCTCGAACAAGGCTTCTGCCTTTTGCAAAGGTGGAATGAGCATTTTTGTTGGCTAATCTCCCGGAAAGGGATGCCATAACCAAACAATGGAAATGCATAAAACAAATGAGGCCTTAGTAAATATATTGGACCAACATTCATTTCTTTTGCTCAACGGCGTAACAGATGTCCCTGCCAGAGCTACAGAGTACACATTAAAGTACGACTCCCTCCACCAACAACAACAACAATATACAAGTGAGGTATGAAGAAGATAGATTATATGTCGACCTTACCCTAAACAAGGAAAAGAAATGGTAACTACAACAAAATAGTTTCCTAAGTGAATAACAAGCAACAATAGCTAGTAACAAAAATCGAAGGATAACAAACTTTATGAAAAATACTACGGCTATTGATAAGGAAGCAAAATGAGACAACACTCTCTATCTAGTAATTTTCTACCATAATTCGTGTCCTCCACGACTTCCTATATAAGATCATGTCTACCAACACTAACTAAGTAATTTTTCCAATTTGAAAAAAAAAATCGTACGTGCATCTGCATTTAAAAATAACTGGTCTTGCATATGTTGAAAGCATTCTTCTTTCAAAAATAGTCTTCTGGCTTTTCTAATTCTGCCGGAAAACAGAAACAATAACTCTAACTAATTTGACAAGCATTAGAAATAAAACTATTTTCCCTGTTTCATGTTAATACAAATTTCTCATAACTGAGATCTTTAAGATTACAAATTCTAAAAGAACTTTTGCTAGTGTTAAAATTCTGGTCCAATTACAAAAGTCGCTATGTAAAATGAAACTTAAAAGAGTACTTTTTTTTATAAACCGAGAAGAAAAGAACAAAACAGAAGATATGCTGGTGCAGCTGTATTGTGGCTGTCCAACCTATAATTTGTCTCTGGCATCCCCCCCACTGTATATCCCTAACACTTCACCTTTATCAGAGAAATAAGGCTGTTGTAAACAGGAATAAAGGGAAAGCAACATAAATAAGCAAGACCCGTCGGACCGAGGTGTGGGCTCCTGGAGTGGGAGATTTCACCTTTTGGATTAAGAATTACATAACAAGAACTAGCAACAATAACATGTAAACATGATAACTAATACGGAAACCAACTAGAGCATTAAAAAAAGAAAAGTAACAACAGCATAACATAATAAGTTAAATTAGTATATCTAATTACAAGAAATGCCAAAAATTGCTAGTCAAAATCGATATCATCCACATATAACGAGAATATAGGCCAATGACGAACCACGATGGTAGATGAACAAAGAATTATCGACTGCTGTGTGTGAACCCAATAGTCGAAACAAAATCAGCAAATCGTGTATGTGCACGTGGAGCGCTTAAGCCCATATAATGACTTCTTCAACAAACGGACATGATGAGGGCGGTTGAGATCCCCGAAACCCAACGGCTGATGCATATAGATCAAGTTTCCTTGAGGTCACCATGTGAAAGGCATTCTTGACATCCAACCGATGGATTGGCCAAGTCTTTGAAAGAGCCAAGCTAAGCACGGTGCGAATGGTAGCCGGTTTGACCACCGGACTAAACGTCTCGCCACCACAATCAATTCCAACTCCGCTCGAGTCTTACCATCACCAACAAGTCGCGCCTTATGTCGAGCAAATGACCCATACGAATTCTCCTTATGAGCAAAAATCCACATAGACCGATAATATTAATACCATATGGACGGGCACCAACTCCCACGTCTTATTATCAATAAGAGCATTATATTCATCGGTCATAGCAATTTTCCAATTAGGGTCATTTAATGCGGACACGGGATTGCGGGGCAAGGGGATTTAGAGACATCGAATGTAAATTAAAATGTCGTTTAGGTGTAAAAATACCCCGCCGACTACGAGTGACTGGTCTATGACTCGAGGAAGAAGTGATGGAATTTTGGGAATTTTCTCGGGCTCGGGACGGACGCCGGCGGGCGGTGCTGGCCCTCGGCCCAAATCGTACAAGCCGGAATCGATTCGGAGTGGACAGTTCCGAACAGGTGGACCGGCCCAATAGCCGGAATTGTTCCGGTGGCCGGAACAGCCAGGGGTGACGCAGCTTTGTGGGACCGGGGCGGTGGGCCCGTTCGGAGGATTTTGGGCACGGGAGTTGTCCGAAAAATTCCGAATAATATACGGGGATATTTGGTCATCCAAAAATTATACGACTTAGGCTCGGGAGTATGAACTTTCGTAAAAGGGAATTGGGTTTCATCAAAAATGACATGACGATTTATAATAATTTTCTTGGAGGATAAATCAAAACACTTATAACCACGATGATTCGACGGATAACCCAAAAATACACACGGAGTAGACCGAGCCCGAAGTTTGTTAATTGTGGTGGATGGGAATAACGGATAACACAAGCACCCAAAAATTCGAAGATGAGAATAAGACGGGTTTTTATTATATAAGATTTTGAGAGGGGAAGAATATGTGGACCTTTTAGACGGAATTATGTTAAGAAGGTAAGTGGCCATTTGTAGAGCATGATGCCAAAAATACGGAGGTACATGGCTTACGAATTATTAACAAAACCGAAGGATTAGGAGAGGATGCCATCATGACAACTCGGACTTGCTCCGTAGCCGCCTTTTAGCCAAACCGGCTTCTTCCAACGTAAGCATGGAGCGGGCTTGATGGAAGTCGGGAAGAGGGTTGCTTTGGCGAAGGAGAGTGCCAACACCATTATAGGCCTCCGAAAGACCGGCAACCAGCGTAGAACTAGACGATTATTTGTCACCGGTGCGCCAACATTACGTGAGTTGATCCGCCATTCCTTTAGTTTCTTGCAATATGCGAAACGTTTGGAAATACGTCCATTCGAACGAGAGAGAATTCTCGCTCGAGTGTGACGATACGGGAATGTTGGTTGTCTTGGAATATGTCACGCAATCTATTCCATGCGACCATAGCCGTGGTATCGGGCTCCATAATCGTCTCGTAGAAGGTCCGCCGAAATAGTGGCGTATATCCACCGAAGAACGGTAGCATCAAGTGTAATCCACACCTCGGGATCCTCCGCGGGAAGGGGTCTAGCGGGAGGAATTATGTGATGAAGAACTTGATAAGAGATAGCGTGAATTTTAAACAACTCGCCCACGTTGCATATTGAACGTTTTCCATCTCAAGGACAATAGGGACACCGAGCTTGATATTGGAAACCGTGAGGGGCGGGGGTGAAAATTGTTCTTAGACATATTTGAAAGAACAAAGAAGGAGGATAAATTTAAGAGAGGTTTTTGAGAGCGGAAGACGAGATATTTGGAGAGAGAAAACCCGAGGGAGGGGGGGGGGGGGGTTCTCGGCCAAAGAGGCAAAAGTTTGAGAGAAGAAAACTTTTGGTTTAGACCTAGTCTCTTGATACCATGAAAGAAATAATCCCCTTGATTCTTTTCATTGATTGAATAGATATATATACAAGTTACATATTTCCATAATAGGAAAATCCTTTTCCTATTCTACTTCTAAATCCTTATTCTACCATAATTCTAACTATACAATTATGGTAATAGTATAACACTAATTAAGGTATCCTTTTCTTTACAATATACTACCATATACATTCCTAATATACCATATATTCCTACCATATGAATTATGCCCGTGATGGGCTGTGATGATGGACTGTTTAAGCACACAAACATCTAAAAATAACTCTTACCCTTTTACTCTAATCTCTCTTCTTTATACACATTTTGGATTCTTATTTTTTTAACCCTTTAATTTCACAAAAATTAACCAATGAATCCCAACCATTGTAATTTCAAAACCATGAGAAAAAACTAGAATTTATCTATTACTACTTAAGAATATTCTTGTGAATTCTCCATTTTAACAGGAATTAAGAAGGAAATCAGCACAACCCCATAAGCAAGACTTACATTACAAGAACAAGAATATTAATGTGCAGAAAACGCTAGAAATTTGCAACATATAGGAGTATTTAATAAGGTAATTACAAGAAATGCCAAAAATTCTCCACGAAAAAGCATACAAGTAATAATTAAACTTAACTCTTACCCTTTTACTCTAATTTTCTCTTTTTATACACATTTTGGATTCTTATTTTTTAAAACACATTTAATTTCACAAAAAATAACCAATGAATCCCAACCATCAAAAACCTATAATTTATCTAGTACTTAAAAATATTCCGGTGAATTCTCCATTTTACCCCTTTTTTTTCCACACCCCACATTGAGCTGTAGGCCGGGACTTCTGCTTTCCGGCTTTTAATGGGCAAGGTGTCTGAACCGGCAAAACCATGCAATTATACTGCAAACACAATGAACTCCGAACCGGAATCTCTGCAGCCGGGTTGATAGCTATTCCTGTAAGAAAATTATGTTGCAAATACAAAACATGTATATTAGCTGATAATAACCGGTCTACCATAATCCCAGGAACTTGACCCGTGAACCGGTTGTTATTCATATACAAAACCTGCACACTTGAGAACAAAGGTGATATTTGACCCGAAAACCGGTTAAAACTAAGGTCCACATTAGGTATCGTTACTTGACCAACCGGATATATTGGACCGGTAAATAGGTTTCTTTGTAACTGAAGGTTAGTTATAGGAAGCCTAAACAAGTTACCCGGGATAGACCCGGTAAACCGGTTTAAACTCAAGTCAAGATAGTTTAACCGGTTCAACCGGGCTAACAAATGCTCAACTGGACCAGTCAACTGGTTCCACGACAAAGATAAGTACTCAAGTGATGATGGAAGTGACATTGGTAATAACGAACCGGAAAGTCTGTTATGTTTTAAATCGAACCGGGTTAATTTCTGAGACATAAAAGGTGGGACCGAACCGGATAAACGGTTATGACAAAGAATAACGTTCGTGAGTAACGGAAGCGTTCCAATAGTCCAAGGTACAATTCCGTTTAGCTGATTATAACTAAGATCAAGTGTTTGAAGTCGCCGGAGCTTACCTAAACCTGCCGGAATGCTACCGGAAATATAATTCCGGCTAACTCCAAGAAACCTTAAGTTTGTCAAATGTGAAAGAGTTTCGGGTAATGACCCGATTACCCGACCCGGAACCACTGTGAACTCAGCTAAAGCAGAGAGTTTCCCAATAGACGGGTCAAGTCTACCAGTTAAACCAGGTGACCCGGCTCTTGGGTCACCAAGATTTAAAGCGATTACTTTATCACCACTACAATATACTCCAGCGAAGTTACATGGGTCAGATGTAAAATCCCAAGAACCGAAAAAGTTCGACCTGGGTAAATCATGTAAGCTTTTATGAATTGCTTGTAAAGCTAAGAAATCAATAGGGTGAAGCATAGCAATACATTGTTGAGATAATAACAAACTAATTATTATTATTATCATCATTGATTAATAGTTGTGGATTGATGAAGAGAGGAGTGGGTAAAAGGGGTTAGTTTATATAAGGGAAAAAGTGATGACTTTTGGGTAATACTTTTCCGTGAGAAACGAAGAGTTCTCGTGGGAAATGGCTAATATGGGGTTCGTGAAAGCTTTAATGAAGACAGCATCAAATTTCTAAAAAGAAGAAGTTGATATAAGGAGAAAATGAGTGGCGTCCGAGAAAAGCAACTGATAACAAATGGAAAATGGAAAAAAATGTTTCAATTTTTTATTTGAATCTTACACTATGGTTTTGAGAGAGAAGATGGAGGAAGAGAGAGCAATACTCTCTCTGCTACAAGTGAAGAAACTAGGGTCAAGCCATTGTTTTTCTATAACTAGTACATTTTTCTTGTTTTTTTTATTTTCTTGTTTTTTTTGTGGTTGATTTTCGTTTTAGTTAATGTTAAATTAGTTTTAAAAATATATACTACTCCTGGATTTTTGTTTGTTTTGTTCTGTTTATTTATGTAGTTTGGGTGAGCAATTTGTTGGGTCAGAAATAGAGGTAAGAGTGATTAAACCATACATGAAATATCTATAATTTATTGAGTATATGTCCGTGTATAGAAGGTTATGATGGTTGAGAATTAGGGTAAAATATTATTTTTCCGATAAAAAAGAGCGTTTATTTAGTTATTTGTATACTTTTAAGAAAATATTAGTTTGTAGGCAAAAATATGTAATTTGATTAAAATACCTCTTATTAAATAAGCATTGGAATTTGGCAAATCTGAAAAGGTAAAGTTAATTATTTCTTGATTTGGTAAGTAGACATTCTTTTAGAATAAAAAAAAATAAAGGCTAAATAGATATTCTTTTTGATCCGGAGAAAGTAGTAGGTATTAGAGCGTTGTCTAGTTTATTATTATTAATTATAATAATATTACCAGTATTATTATTATTATTATTATTATTATTCTCTTATCAATATTATTATTATTCTATTATTTTGATGTTATTGTTATTATTTTTTTATTATTTTAAGAAGACACTGTATTTTTTTAGAATTGCATAGTACATTTTTCACTACTATTTCTTTTTCTTTTTTTGTTTGTTAATCAGTAACACTTTATGGAATTGCATAAATTATTGGCAAAACCTTGTTGCTAGAAGTTGTTCCTATAGAAGGTGCCATTTTAGTTCTAACTGCCACAATTATTAGAGCTTAGAAGTCAATTAGCTAAATTCCTACCCCATATGTTTCAAATAGATTGAAATACTTTCTTTATTAGTTTGTATTAAAAAGATTGATTCTTTTTTATATTTAAAAATAATTAATTTTATGAGATCATTTACAATCATAAATATCTAAGATTTGTTTTGAACCACACATTTCAAAAGTCATTCATTTATTTTTAAATTTTGTGTCAAGTCAAATTAGGTCAATTTTTTAGGACGGAGAAAGTATTATTTAGTTGTTTTGATTATCCTTTTTTCTCTTTTTGTATTTTCCATAAGCAATCAGTAATATCATTTTCCTAAAACTAAAAAAAAGAAAAGTAAATCTTTTAACTCTAATACGCCTTCCTCTATTTTTATCTATATAAGTTCATATTTTTTGTTTCTGTTAAACAAAGCAATATACATGTGATATACACTGAATATACATCAGTGTATATCACATATATATTAGAAGACTGAAGCGGAAGACAACAGCCCGAGTGAATAGAAGGCCGGCGGTGCGGCGAAGTAAAGCAAAGGCCCGGGTGGGCCGGTCACGGGCAAAGCCCCTGTTTGTTGGGTCTCTCACCCAACACGGGAGCGACGGTGGCAAAGACGGCCCATCACGGGATTGTTGCCTAGAAAACAGTGGAAAAATATTGTATATTAAGGAAAGTATATTGTGTGTATATTGTAGTATATTTATTACCATAATTAGTGTTATACACTTACCATAATTGTATAGTTAGAATTATGGTAGAATAAGGTTTTAGGAATAGATTAGGAATAGGATTCTCCTATTTTGTAACTTGTATATATATCTATTAAATCAATGAAAATAATCAAGGGGATTATTTCTTTCATGGTATCAAGAGACTAGGTCTAAACAAAAGTTTTCTTCTCTCAAACTTTTGCCTCCTCTTTGGCCGAGAACCCCCCCCTCCCTCGGGTTTTTCTCTCCAAATATCTCGTCTTCCGCTCTCAAAAACCTCTCTTAAATTTATCCTCCTTCTTTGTTCTTTCAAATATGTCTAAGAACAATTTTCACCCTGCCCTCACGGTTTCCAATATCAAGCTCAGTGTCCCTATTGTCCTTGAGATGGAAAACGTTCAATATGCAACGTGGGCGGAGTTGTTTAAAATTCACGCTATCTCTTATCAAGTTCTTCATCACATAATTCCTCCCGCTAGACCTCTTCCTGCGGAGGATCCTGAGGTGTGGATTACACTTGATGCTACCGTTCTTCGGTGGATATACGCCACTATTTCAGTGGACCTTCTACAGACGATTATGGAGCCCGATACCACGGCTATGGCCGCATGGAATAGATTGCGTGACATATTCCAAGACAACCAACATTCCCGTATCGTCACACTCGAGCAGGAATTCTCTCTCGTTCGAATGGATGTATTTCCAAACGTTTCTGCATATTGCAAGAAACTAAAGGAATTGGCGGATCAACTCCGTAATGTTGGCGCACGGTGACAAATAATCGTCTAGTTCTACAGTTGGTTGCCGGTCTTTCGGAGGCCTATAATGGTGTTGGCACTCTCCTTCGCCAAAGCAACCCTCTTCCCGACTTCCATCAAGCCCGCTCCATGCTTACGTTGGAAGAAGCCGGTTTGGCTAAAAGGCGGCTACGGAGCAAGTCCCGTTGTCATGATGGCATCCTCTCCTAATCCTTCGGGTTTTGTTAATAATTCGGGCCAAAACCATAATCATGGTGGCGGCAAGAATAATCGCAAAAATAATAACAAAAACGCGGGGGCAAACGCGGTGGTAATGGTGGAGGTTCGGTAGTCGGCAAAACGTCGGTGGGTCCCATCCAATGAACGGTGGCCCACCACCCCCATGGGCCCCGCAGTGGGGCCCATGGCGGTGGGAGCAAGAGCGATGCGGTGGACCGTGGGCCGGCGGCCCATACCGGCGGGCGGCAGAAATTCCCGGCGGCCGGTGGGGCGGCCAACGGTCCGGAGCCCGTGCCCAATGCCCGGTGGCGGCCCATCGGCGCCGGTGGCCCCGGCGGCGGCGGTGGTAGTAGTTACGGGCCGGGACCGGCACGGCCGGGAGTTCTTGGGCCCCGACCTCCGCAAGCCCACCATGGCAGGCCCTACTCGACCGATATCGAGGCCGCGATGCACACGTTGGGATTGACTCAACCGGATCAAAATTGGTACATGGACACGGGGCCACTACTCACATGACTTCCGACTCGGTACTCTTTCATCTTATTCCAATTTGAGCACCCCTCGGGGGATAATTATTGGTAATGGCGCTTCTATTCCAATTCTAGGGTATGGTCGAGAAAACGTTGTCTCCCTCAATCCACCACTCCTCTTGAAAAATACTTTACATGCTCCTAAATTGATTAAAAATTTAGTGTCCGTCCGAAAGTTCACAAATGACAATTCGTTTTCGTTGAATTTGATCCTTTTGGTTTCTCTCGTGAAGGATTTCAAGACGGGGAGTCGTCTCATGAGGTGTGATAGTAGGGGGATCTATATCCTATCATGCCCGGTTTTCGTCCATCGAGTCCGACCTTGCCATCGACTTTTTGCACCCATCTCTCCTTCCATGTGGCATGCTCGTACGGGTCATCAGGGATCTTCTATTTTATCGTTTTAGATAAAAATAGCTTTATTTCTTGTAAGGGTACGAGTCGTACTCCAATTTGTCGATCTTGTTCATTAGGAAAAATTGTTAAGTTGCCATTTGTAGATTCCAATTCTCATACTTCTATGCCATTTGACATTATTCATAGCGACTTATGGACATCTCCTGTTCTTAGTTCAATGGGTCATCGATATTATGTTCTCTTTTTAGATGATTATTCTAGATTTTTGTGGACGTTTCCAATTGCGAATAAATCACAAGTGTTTTCCGTCTTCATAAAATTTAGAGCGTTCATTCGTACTCAATTCGAAAAAGAAATAAAAAATATTCAATGTGATAATGGGAAAGAGTATGACAATAGGGAGTTTCGAGAATTTTGTGCTACTCATGGGATAAATTTTCGGTTTTCATGTCCTCATACATCTTCACAAAATGGGAAAGCCGAACGCAAAATTCGTTCCATAAATAACATTGTCCGAACTCTCCTAATCCATGCCTCCATACCTCCGTATTTTTGGCATCATGCTCTACAAATGGCCACTTACCTTCTTAACATAATTCCGTCTAAAGGTCTGACATATTCTTCCCCCCTCAAAATCCTATATAATAAGAACCCTTCTTATTCTCACCTTCGGATTTTTGAGTGCTTGTGTTATCCGTTATTTCCATCCACCTTTTTGTTATCCGTTAAACAAACACCTTTAGTTGAGTCCACTGCTACTGCTCCACTGCCATGGGCCCCACTGCTGGGCCCATGGGGGTGGTGGGCCACTGTTCATTGGATGGGACCCACCGACGTTTTGTTGACTACCGGAACCTCCACCATTACCACCGCGTTTGCCCCCGCGGTTTTTGTTATTATTTTTGCGATTATTCTTGCCGCCACCATGATTATGGTTTTGGCCCGAATTATTAACAAAACCTGAAGGATTAGGAGAGGATGCCATCATGACAACGGGACTTGCTCCGGTAGCCGCCTTTTTAGCCAAACCGGCTTCTTCCAACGTAAGCATGGAGCGGGCTTGATGGAAGTCGGGAAGAGGGTTGCTTTGGCGAAGGAGAGTGCCAACACCATTATAGGCCTCCGAAAGACCGGCAACCAACTGTAGAACTAGACGATTATTTGTCACCGTGCGCCAACATTACGGAGTTGATCCGCCAATTCCTTTAGTTTCTTGCAATATGCGAAACGTTTGGAAATACGTCCATTCGAACGAGAGAGAATTCTGCTCGAGTGTGACGATACGGGAATGTTGGTTGTCTTGGAATATGTCACGCAATCTATTCCATGCAGCCATAGCCGTGGTATCGGGCTCCATAATCGTCGTAGAAGGTCCACTGAAATAGTGGCGTATATCCATCGAAGAACGGTAGCATCAAGTGTAATCCACACCTCAGGATCCTCCGCAGGAAGAGGTCTAGCGGGAGGAATTATGTGATGAAGAACTTGATAAGAGATAGCGTGAATTTTAAACAACTCCGCCCACGTTGCATATTGAACGTTTTCCATCTCAAGGACAATAGGGACATTGAGCTTGATATTGGAAACCGTGAGGGCAGGGTGAAAATTGTTCTTAGACGTATTTGAAAGAACAAAGAAGGAGGATAAATTTAAGAGAGGTTTTTGAGAGCGGAAGACGAGATATTTGGAGAGAAAAACCCGAGGGAGGGGGGGGGGTTCTCGGCCAAAGAGGAGGCAAAAGTTTGAGAGAAGAAAACTTTTGTTTAGACCTAGTCTCTTGATACCATGAAAGAAATAATCCCCTTGATTATTTTCATTGATTTAATAGATATATATACAAGTTACAAAATAGGAGAATCCTATTCCTAATCTATTCCTAAAACCTTATTCTACCATAATTCTAACTATACAATTATGGTAAGTGTATAACACTAATTATGGTAATAAATATACTACAATATACACACAATATACTTTCCTTAATATACAATATTTTTCCACTGTTTTCTAGGCAACAATCCCGTGATGGGTCGCCGCACGGTCGCTCCCGTGTTGGGGTGAGAGACCCAACAAGCAGGGGCTGCCGCACCGGCCCGGGCTCGGGCCTTTGCTTTTCGCCGCACCGCCGGCCTTCTATTCACGGGCCGTTCCGATCGCTTGATCTTCTAATATATATGTGATATACACTGATGTATATTCAGTGTATATCACATGTATATTGCTTTGTTTAACAGTTTCATGAGAAACTATCCAAGCTTATTCTTTCATTCTATCTTTGAAGTAGTAATGTTGTTATATTTACTACGGTACTATTATATTATGCTTTAGTTTGGCTTGAAGAAGAAGAAGGTTCTTGAATTGTGATCGGCTTGTGGGAATGGATGTCGACAAGAGCTCAAAAAATTATGGATTGATTCCGTACTTCTTCCTTCTGTTTTTTAATGATTAAGATCGTAAGAATGATGTATGTACCGTATTATTTTCTTCTTTACTCTTTTTTTCGTATAATTTTTCTGTGATTCCTTTTTGTTTGATTTTTATATAAATTTCTGACGTCGTATGTAATATCTTTTGATTCAAATTAGTAACTTATGACATATGTAAGGATATTTTTTTGAAAGGTTGTGAGCTTATGAACCAAGAATTTTCAAAGCTGTGAAATGAAAAGAAAAAGGGAAAATATTAAATTAAAAAATTCATAACTTTTGAAGCAAGAATTTAAAAGATGAAAACAGAATAGGAAAATACCTTAAAAAAAATACCCTCCCAGACCTTATGAATCAAGAATAAAGCTGAGAAAAGAAAAGGAAAAATATTAAAATCTATATATTTTATTTCATGAAAACATATATACTCAAGATTATTTTTTTATTATATATTTGAAGTAGTAATATTATTATATCTAATGCAATATTATATTTATACTTTAGTTTGACTTGTAGAAGTAGAAGGTTCATGAACGGTGATCGATTGTGGAAGTGTATATCGACAAGAGCTCGAAAATTATGTATCAACTCCGTACTTTTATTTTAAATGATTTAAGGTTGTAGAAATGTTGTGATTATTGTATTGTTTTGTTCTTTACTTATTTTTTCATATATTCTCTCTATGATTTCTCTTTAGTTTGATTTTTATATAAACTTGTGATATCGTTGGTTTATAACTTCTTTTGGTTCAAATTAGTTACTTAGGACTTTGTTGGAAGTCTGCTAACTGGTAACCAAACGTTTTCCTCTACGAGATCATATTTTATGTTTGGGTATTTATTATAGCAACAACCAAGAGAGTGTAATTATTTTTTTTTACTGTATTTTTCTATTTAACATTTTTTATGTACGGATAAACTCTTGAAAATATTTTAAAACTATGACTTCTATACGCATATATTGAATATTTATTAGATAAAGACATTATTATTTATACAAATCTGGATAAGAATTATCATCAAACTTCAACATTTTAAGAAACCAAAAAAATAATCGATTAAGAAATACTTATCAACTTTACAATATAGTCTTTTATAATAATTAGGCGTATATATATATATATATATATATATATATATATATAGTAAAGACGTACGTCTTTTATCTATATTATATTTAATAAACTAGTGAACTTATTCGCGCTTCGCGAAGTCACAACAAATAAATAAAATATAACAAATAAATAATGCTTTGAATTTTGTAAACGAAAATCATTATTTGTTTACGATTCTACAATGAGTTACTACAATGTAAATGACCTATTATAATTGATAAACTTACATTAATATTAATTTTTTTAAATACCATCGATGTACCGTTCTTATCCTTTTTTTAAGCACTTAAAGGTGAAAGTACTTCAAATGCTTTACTTCTAGCTTCATTGAAATAAAATGAAATCTCCATCTTACCTGGGGATGTTTCAAAGGTTTTTTTTACAACACTAACCAATACAAACTTCTATGGATAAAAAGACCATTGAGCCCTTTAAAGTTGAAATTTTGACGATACACTCTTAATTATTTACACTTTTTACAAAAAAAAAACTTATTGAAAGGCAAGGTGATATACTCCACCTGTTGTATTTTTAATCTGTTAAGAAAATGACACTTTATTTATATCTTAAATAATTTACTTTAAGGTTCTTATTTTAAAGTAACTGATAAAGTTGTTGTCATGTGATCAGGAGGTCATGAGTTCAAACCGTGAAAACAATATCTTGCAGAAATATAAGATAAAACTGCTGTACAATAGACTCTTGTGGTCCGACCCTTCTCCGAATTCCGCACATAACGGGAGCTTAGTGCATTATACCCTAAAGTTCTTATTTTAAATATACGAGTAGTTCAATATTCGCTTAAAGAAAAAGAGGAATTTGAGGGTTGAGACGTAAATCGCAATGAGCCATTCTGTAATAAAATAAAAATAACTAAAAAAATTAAGAGAAAATGAAAAGAGAAGATTAAAACGTTTTTTGGTAATTACTCTACTGTTAGAATTATAAGATTGAATAAATGTTGCCCTCAGTTTAAGTAACGTGTTTATCAATAGGAGCAACAGACAGATTACACAAAAATAGAAGAAGAAAAAAGAGATACAAATATTTTAATGACTTGTAAATGATGAATAAAATTGCTATGGATAAAGTTTTAGTTATAACGGTTATGTATGCAATCTATTTTAATTGCATATAATGCCTTTATGTGAAGAACACGATGAACAACAAAAAGAAAAGAGATAATAGTAAGGAGTAAAACTGAAATACACAGTAAATAGAAAGTTCACCCATTCAAAGACACAACACACTACACAATTCACAAATATAACCAAAAATTCTGACACCAGACACAATTCACAAAAAATACACCTCCTCCTTCAATCCTCCTCTACAAAAGAAAACCTAATCAAAATCCCTACCCCATATTTAAGCTGCTGCAGCCGCTGTGACCATGTGAAGGCTCTCCTTCACGCAGCAAATCATATCACCACCCTGTTCTCTTCTCCACCTTTGCTGCCGCGTATGACCACCAAGACAACCTACCTAAATTCCACATTTCACAGATAATACTATATAGAGTATCAATAGAGTTTCTGAAAAGCAATAGTCATGTGTAACCCCTACGTTACAATCTTTTGGTGTTGAAGGGGGCTATGGAACAATAAAACAAAATGAAATAAACTCGAATGCCAATTATATTTCCGAATGTCTGAAATTATGTCGTCTGACACCAGTAACAACACTTTAACAAAACACAAAACTTTAAAAAGTAAATGCAGCGAAAATTTAAAAAACACAAATGTTTTAAATTGTCAATGACCAAATGTATTGTATATATAATATATACAAATTCCTTTCTTTATAAATTTACAAGATAAAATGGAAAGGATTTAAAAGTTGAAGTCGCAGTTGACTTCTGCATGAACAATCTAACTAAGTAGACATAGACAACCTCTCGTTACAATCACTCCATACAAAATTAATCTAGAATCTAAACAACAATTGTAATGTTGGACAGAATGGTGTCAACACACTCAGGCAACACTGTTGATCCAGATTTCTGAGATGAAATTCCGAGAGCTCTCTTGGTATTTTTACTTTCTACGGTTCTGGATATCGATACTCTGTAGTAGCCTCTATATTTATAGTAGAAGGTCTTCCTTGAAAAGCTCATCGATCAGTTGTGGAAGTTGAGGGAAATGTGGACTGTTGGTGGGATTAGTTGGAGAAGACCAGGGAGGAATAATCTCAACAGCTTTGGCTTGATCCTCACGACAAGCAACAATTTTTGACTTAGTCCTCACTCATTTTTTGCCAGCTCCTTTTTACCTTGCCAAGTCGTTTTTACCTAATAGTAATATTTACACAAATATTACTACATCGCGTGAAGTAAGGCAAAATCTGTTTAGAAAATGTTGGTCCGAATGTTGTGCAACATTTGTCCCAACATACTTACACATTCATATCAATACTTTAGGAGATATATTGGGAAAATGTCACAACACCAAATCCAACATTAACAATCTCTCCCCTTTTTGTCTTTCTTCACAAAACTCATTAAAATGTAAAGTTGACTTAGGATGTTGTCACAAATGTTGTCCGACATCTGTGATAAAAAATTTCAAGGTCATGCTCCCTCTTAACCTGTGATGGCATACAAGCAAACATGTGTATATCGATTCACAGGATTAGAAAAGAAAAAAATATGAGCACACATATCACATATCATCCAATATATACAAATCACAAATAGAAATATTCATTGTCAACAAATATCAATCCACTAAAGATCATCATACAACATCGACAACAGCAACAACTCCCTCCTTGCTCATCATACAGCAGCAGCAGCTTCCAGCAGTTTTCTACTCCTGCATAACAACTTCAACTTTCTCTGCACAGCAGCCTTTAGCTTCCTCCAGCCTTTAGCATCCTCCCCCTTTTTGTGAAGAAAGTAGCATCATGAAATGGTCTCTAGCTTGTATCAGGACATTTCTTGCAGCATCAACCTCAGAAATTTGTTGGTTGCTTTTTCCAATTTGATCCACAAGTCATTCTGTAGACAGTGTAAACTATCCTTGACCAGTGTTGCCCAGAATGTTGGTGACATTTCTGGAAACATTTTCACTTTCATCTTCATTCTTCCAGGGCAAGTCCTTGACTCTGTCCTTGCTCTTCAAAATTGCTTTGTTTACATTATAAAACTTAGGAGTCTTCCATAAAGTGTCTTCTCTCTTAGGCTCAAAGACTTGGGTGGTTAATACTTTGTAGGTCAGAGAGGAAAAAGGAACGATTGAAGTTGATTCTTTTTCAGCCGAGTTGGCAATTTGATGAAATATCATTTTTTCCAAATCAACTTTCAAACCTTTCCTAACTTTATACAACAGGGTGGCTTGTTCAGATGTCTTGACTCATTCATTGAAGAAAGCCAATTGTGAATAGCAAATTTGTGGAGGGTGGAAAATAAGGTTACTAGTTTGGAGGCTGGACATCTAGGGATCCACTTCTTCATTATGCCTCCAGTGAGATATTCAATCACTTCATCCCTATTGTCTATGACATGTTCTGCTTCTCTAACATTATCTCCAACATCTAGTCTCATACATTGATTTATAATAGAAGGCGTAAACATATAGACCTTATTGTAGAGATATACCTTCCCAAATTTCTTTGAGGATGTCTTCTCTATAATAGGGCTCAGATTAGCATAAAACAAATTTACTACATTATCAACATACAATCCCTTTTCAGTGACTGATCCTAGGAATTGTGTGTTCTTTAAGAATTCTACCAGTCCATATTCAATACAAGAGGCAATATCAATTACTTTCTCAGGCCTGATTACTCTATTATTGTAACAGTCCTACATATCATAGTTAGTTTTAGAATAGAATTTATCTGAGTAAGCAGATACCTCAAAGTCTAAATCGGTGGATTCGGTACTGCTGGAAGATGTTGCTATATGTCTCTGCAGATGTTGGCTGAAAAGTAGCATGAGATGTTGTGGCATCCGTGGCAACATTTGGAGCAGCACTCGACTTTGCAGGTCTGGAACTCCCTTTGGAAAGAATTGTTTTAAAGGAGTGTCGTTTGAGATTTCCCTTTCTTGAGACACATTTGACTGCACTGAAGCAGATGGTTCTTCTTCACTCTCCCTTGTTGAAAGCACATAGTCCATATCTTCACTTGCACTGCTCGAGTAAGAGGGTATACATGTTTCATATCTAGGCCTTTTGTTACTCGGTCCTTCTTAGGCTATTTTCTCAAAAACTCTACTCGATCGACGAGTAGGGAAGGTAGAGGACCTTGGCCTTTTACCCAAAGATGAAAAATCAACAGTTTCATCAACATCTATATGGTTATTATCATCTCTAGGATAGCTAATAACTAAAGGTTCATCAAAACCTTTAAATACTATTGTTGTACATGGTTTTTTTGGGAGATTGGAGGAAGAGTATGGCTGTTTTGTTTGCTGGGGATCATTAGCCTCCGTATTCATTGGAGGGCTTGTGCTCATTGGAGTGGATGTTGGATGACGTTTGTTCTGACATTGGTGATGTTTCCATTGGTGAAAAATTGGGAGAGGGTTTTGAGAAGTTAGGGTTTCTATTAGAGATTGGAGTTTGGTTTGGTGATTCCATTGGTTAGGTGGGTAGATGTATACCCGATGTGATTTTTCCTCCCCTTTTTATTTTTATAGGGAAATCGGAAATGATAAAATAATAGCAAATGAGATGAATATTTATATACATGGCAAACCTTTTCTTAGCAACAAAAATTCCTTATTTTTAGGTGTTTCAATTTTACACAATAACTTACACCTAAAATATTGGTATAAAAAATAAACATCACGGTTAGGAATAAAATTTAATCTTATCATTTTAAATTATGAAATTCCATTAAACAAGTCATATAATAGGGAGTAAAATCTGATATTTCAAAAATCAGATAAGAACAACATCCCACCACATATCACATTCTGAAAATGTCAACGGCAATGTTAGCAATATTTTGGACGACATAAGTATTTTGATCCCACACGAACTTTCAAATTTGGCAACAAACCAAGACACATTTTATATGCACTTTATGAGTTTGAACACTAGACCAATATAACATTTTCTCATCGTGTCCTTGGTCTAATCATATAACACATATAAAAGAATTTTTTGTGTCAAAAATAAGAATACTTTTATGGTATTCTCAAATCTCTTTTGAAGCGCTCGATACTCCTATAGAATAGGAATGATATCTTTTCATGGGCTTTATTCATTTTTCACAGTTGCGAAATATTTATAAAGGCTTTGCCTTATTTTGATACTCCCTTTTATGATATATTTTTTATATCATCGCAGAGAACAATATCACTTTGATAACATATTCTTATTGAAGGATCATGCTTGTGTGTCCAAAAGTTATGCACCATACATCAACAATAATCAGTTAGTGATATAACATAGGTAAATGTCACCCGAAATGTTAGACAACATTTCAGCCGACATTCACCAAAAATGCCTTTTTAGAGATTACAAAGACCAAGAGATTTCTTCAAGCTAGAAAATATCTCATGATCCAAAGGTTTTGTAAAAATATCAGCTAGTTGATGAAGAGTGTCAACATGTTCAATTTGAACTAGCTATTTTTCGACTAAATCTCTTAAAAATGATGTCTAATATCAATGTGTTTTGTACGTGAGTGTTGAACTGGATTTTTTGGAAATATTTATAGCACTCAAATTATCACAGTACAAAATCAAAATGTTGCTCGTAAATTCATAGTTGTCTAACATGTGTCGTAGCCATATTAATTGAGAGCAACAACTTCCAGCCGCTACATATTCAGATTCAGCAGTTGAAAGTGAGACACAATTTTGTTTACGACTATACCATGAAACAAGGTTATTGCCAAGATAAAAACATCCTCCACTTGTACTTTTTCTATCATCTACATCTCCAGCCCAATCCGAGTCACTAAATCGTATTAAGTTAGGATTAGTGTCATTGGAATACCATATTCCAAACTCACATGTGCCAGCAACATATCGAATAATACGTTTCACGACATTTAAGTGGGACCTTTTGGGACAGACTTGAAAACGTGCACAAACACAAACACTAAACATAATATCTGGGAGACTATCAGTAAGATAAAGAAGACTACCTATCATAGATCAATATAATGTTGGGTCGACATTTTTACCAACATTATCCTTACATACCTTCTACGATGAACCCATTGGTATTTTCATCTGTTTAGCGTTATCCAAATCAAATCTTTTAACTAGATTCTTGGCATATTTACTATGTGAGATGAAAATTCCATCTTCACTTTGCTTTATCTGCAAGCCTAAGAAAAAAATTTAATTCCCCAATCATGCTCATTTCAAATGTCGATGACATAGCTTCAACAAATGAATTTAGATATGATTGTGAAGTCGATCCAAAGACTATGTCATCCACGTAGATTTGAGCAATTATAATATCTACACTGTGTTATTTAATAAATAAAGTACGATCAGCTTCACCACGGTTAAAACTAAATTCAAGAAGAAAGTTAGTTAAACGACCATACTATGCACGAGGGGCTTGTTTCAACCCATACAAAGTCTTTTTAAGCTTGTACACATAGTGTGGATGGTAAGGATCTTCAAATCCTTTTGGTTGTTCAACATATACCTCCTTGTCTAGATAACCATTTAAGAAGGCACCTTTTACATTCATTTGGTGTAAAGTAATTTTCAAACAACAAGCAACAACAAGTAAAAGTCTAATCGACTCGATTCTAGCTACAGGTGCGAAGGTTTCATCAAAATCTATTCCTTAAACATAAGTATAACCTTGTGCAACTAGACGTGCTTTGTTTCTAACAACTGTTCCCGATTTTCCTGATTTATTTTTAAAAATCCACTTAGTTTCAATTACATTTGTATTATTTGGACGTAACTAAGTCCCATACTTCATTTCGAGAAAATTGTTCAAGCTCTTCTTGCATTGCTTGTATCCAGAAATTATCTTTAAGTGTTTCTACAACATTCTTTGGTTCTAATGTAGTTATAAAACAAGAAAGACTAACCTCTTGGTATATGGTTGAACATTTATCTATAGTAGTTGAGTGGTTCTTTGCATCTTGTTCTAATTCCTTCAAATACTCCCCCTATCACTTGGCCCGTTGGATGATTCTTCATAATCTTTGATGAGGGGTCCCTACGAACTTCGTCTAACAATTCAGCACTTGACTCCTCATCTGTGGCCTCTGTGGTCTCTATTGCTGTTTCGAATGTTGTTTCAAGTGTGGCAACATTTGTGGCAACATCTGATTCTTCTACAATCTGTGGACTTTCCACTGTATCTATAATGTTATTTTCAATAGTTTTTCCTGAAACATCAAAAAGATCATCAAAGATAGCATTTACAGACTCTTGTACAGTTCTGGATCTCAGATTGTATACTCGATAAGCATGACTATTTTGTGAATAGCCAACAAAAATTCATTTATCACTCTCACAGTCAATTTTTTCCAAATGTCCATGTCATTTAAAATATATCAAATACACCCAAAAACATGAAAGTAACGCAAGTTTGGTTTCTTTCCATTTATAATCTCATATGGTGTGATATTTGTTCCTGACCGTAAATAGACTCTATTAGCGATGTGATAAACGTTTTGACAAATGTTTAGAACTAAATATCACTCTAGCCATTTCTTGCAATGTCCTATTCTTTCATTCTACAACCCCATTACGTTGAGGAGTTTTGGGGGCAGAAAACTCATGGAAAATTCCATTTTTCTCACAAAAATTTGTGAATGAACTATTTTCAAATTCTTTTCGATGGTCAGATCTAATTCGAAAAATAAGAGAATAGAATAAATTTCTAAAAATTCTAGAGTGCAAGATTTTAAACATGTCAAACGTTTGTGATTTTTCTTTCAAAAAATATATCCAAGAATATCTAGAAAAATTATCTACTATCACAAAGGAATACCTCATGCCTCCTAGACTGTCTACTTCAATTGGACCCATTAAATACATATGTAGCAATTGAAAACAGTGAGACGTGCCTGAATATTGTCCGTCGTGTTGGACAACATTATGAGAGACACGGGTTTGCTTACCTTTCAAACAATCTTCAAAGACAGTTTTGTCTTTATGGCTAAGTTTGGGTATGCCTCTAACTGCTTCATATAAGACCAATTTTTCTAAATTACGGTAGTTGACATGCCCAAACTTTTGATGCCATAGTGTTGTGTCATCGACCTTAGCATTATTGCATGTTTCTTGTCTTACAACAAGATAGCAATCGTCACCTATTCTTGTACCTGTCATAACACATATATTTGCTTCATTCGTAACTTTACAGGCATTCTTATTAAATTTTACCTCAAGATCGTCATCACACAGTTGACTTATACTAATCAAATTAGCCATTAAACCCTCAACGTGTAAGACATTTCTTAAGGCTGGAAATCTAAGAACATCCAAGATCCCTTTTCTAATTATTTTGATTTTACTGCCACCTCCATAAGTCATGTTTTCTCTATTGAATGACTCATAGTTCTTTAGAAAACCTTTTGTACATGTCATGTGGCGAGAACATCCACTATCAAAGTACCAAGAACCTGAAATGTTAGTTCTTAATGCAGTTATAGCAACATTACATGTTACATCCTTTTTAGGAACCCAAACTCTCTTAAAATATTTTTTACCTTTTGGCTCAGAAATGCTGTTTTGATTGTTATCCGGAATGTTGGACAGCATTTTAAACAATATTTTTCTCACTGAATTTTAAAGTTTGAAATAATATGGTTTTAAGTGTCCCAGGAAGTTACAGTGATGACCAACAAACTTCATATTCTTTGACATATATGAGAACCTATTATTCATCCCTTTTTCTTTTACAAAACATATTTTCTCATTTTTATCAAAGAGATTAGAGAATATGGTTTTAAGAGAGTTTTCATACCCCATTCCTGCATGTGAAGGTTTATTAAAGTTGAGTATCTTATTCAATTTCGAAGTCCCCGTATTGAGCTTACGGAAGGTTACTTCGGATAAATCCAATTTTGCACGGATCTTACCAAATTCAATATCCTTTTTGGTAAGTTCAACCTCAAGTCGGGTTATCGTGCCTTTTAAAACTAAATTCTCATGAGTTAAAGATTACCTTTTTGTCAAGTTGCTTTGATTCTATGATTAAGGCTTTACTAATACTTTGTAATTTATTAATCATATCATCTTTACATTCAACTTGATCCATACAATCATCCTTACTAACAGAAATAGAACCACTAAAGCAATTAACATCAGAATAGTTAAAGAATTCATACCTTTCGGATGTCGTTGAGGATGTTGATGTCGTTGCTATTGTTGGAGCAAATGTCGTGGCATCTGAGACAATATTGTATACGACATCTTCATTATCCGATAGAGATTGTTCGAAAATAGTAGCCAACATTGCTTGTGTTTCAGTTTCACGATCTCCTTTCTCTTCTCCTTCATCATCACTAAGAGAAACACATAGATTCTTACCAAATTTTCTAAGAGTGTTCGCACATTTATTAGCATAGTGACCCCAACCCGAGCATGCATGACATTGCGCGGATTCAAGTTGTTTGGGATCAAATTTGGTACGATCTGAGTTGGTTCTTCTTAGTTGATTTCTTTTTGTACATTTGGAAGGAATGTAGTGGGGATTTTGATCGAAGACTTGGTTTTGGTGCTCTTTAGATTTAGATTGATTTCTCTCATTGTTGAACTTCCTCACCATCGAATTGTATTTTCGAGTGAGTAAGTCAACATTTGCACCATCACCAATTTCTTCAAGATTCTCATCCTCTTCTTCGATTTGACTCTCCGAGGATTGAACTTGAAGTGCCACATTCTTGATTTTATACAATTCCTTTTGATTCTCAATGTTCATCTCATAAGTTTTGAGAATGCTCATCAAGGTATGAAGGTCCATTGTGGCAAGATTGTGAGCTTCTTCAATAACACAAATCTTTAAATTGAACTTTTCGGGAAGAGAACAGAGAGCATTTTCAACAAGTTGAGTGTTGGTTAATGGTTCACCAAGCACTTCACATTCATTTGAGATGTCAATCAACTTTTCAAAATAAGATTTAATATCATCCACTTCTTTCATCCTTAAATGTTCATATTTACTCATGAGCATGCATAGCTTTGTTCGACGAACACTTGAGCTACATTCACAATGAATTTGTAAAGTATCACATGCATCCTTAGTCGTGGGGAAGTTTTGAATGAGTTTAAACATAAACATATAAACCTATCCAAAAATTGCATTTAAGGCTTTTTTATTAAAGCTAGCATTATTGGTTTTTTCTGTAGTCCATTCGGATTCAGGTTTAATAAGAATGTCACTTTTCTCATCCGGTGGCAACATTGGAACAACATAACCGCTGGTTATAGATCTCCATGCCCTAACATCAATTGATTTGATATGAGAACGTAGGCGAATCTTCCAATAGGCATAATTTGATCCATCTAAAATAGGAAGCCTATCAATAGTTAGATTTGCCAAATCCATAGCTTATGACAACAGGACCAAGCACTTACTATGTTAAGTGTCGGCTCTGATACCACTTGAAGGGGGCTATGGAACAATAAAAACAAAATGAAATAAACTCGAATGCCAATTCTGTTTCTGAATGTCTGAAATTATGTCGTCCGACACCAGTAACAACACTTTACCAAAACAGAAAACTTTGAAGAGTAAATGCATCGAAAATTTAAAGAACACAAAGGTTTTAAATTTTCATAAGTTATATATATAATTAACTTATGATGGTCAATGACCAAATGTATTGTATATATATTATATAAAAATATACAAATTCCTTTATTTACAGATTTACAAGATAAAAAGGAAAGGAATTAAAAGTTGAAGTCGAAGATGACTTTTGCCTGAAAAATCTAACTAAGTAGACATAGATAACCTCTCATTACAATCGCTCCATACAAAACTAATCTAGAATCTAAACAACAATTGTAATGTTGGACAGAATGTTGTCAACACACTCAAGCAACACTGGTGATCCAGATTTCTGAGATGAAATCCCGAGAGCTCTCTTGGTATTTTTACTTTCTGGTTTTGGATATCGATACTATGTAGTAGCCTCTCTATTTATAGTAGAAGGTCTTCCTTGAAACGCTCATCGATCAGTTGTGGAAGTTGAAGGAAAGGTGGACTGCTGGTGGGATTGGTTGGAGAAAATCAGGGAGTAACAATCTCAACAGCTTTGGCTTGATTCTCACGACAAGCAACAACTTTTGACTTAGTCCTCACTCGTTTTTTACCAGCTCCTTTTTACCTTGCCAAGTCATTTTTACCTCATAGTAATATTTACACAAATATTACCGCATCGCGTGAAGTAACGCAAAATCTGTTCAGAAAATGTTGGTCCGGATGTTGTGCAACATTTGTCCCAACATACTTACACATTCATATCAATACTTTAGAAGATATATTGGGTCAAATGTCAGAACACCAAATCCAACAGTAACAGGTGTGACCAAAATAATAAGAGAAATTAATGAGAAACATTGAAGGAAGATATAAATAGGTTATCTTAAATTTCTACACCATCACATAATAAAATGAATATGTTACTTCTCATTTTTCATGATTTACTACTAAAAGAAGGTAAATTTTTGCTGAAAATTGGCTCGTCGAAAATATTTCTGACGGGAGCGCTTGTCAGAAACCTCAATATTTTGGTAGTGATTCTTTATAATCATTCATCATTATGGACTCTAGGTGAATACACTCCTAATTCGGTCTATGTCTGGGCTGCTGCCGTACTCAAAGGAGAGAGGCTCCAAAAGTGGATGCGATCGGCCTCAGAGGAGAGGGGAGGCAACTTGGAATTCTAGGCAAAGTGATTTTTTTTGCATATAGGCCTTCGTATAGGATAGGATTTTCATTCCTCCCGCCAAAGATAGAAAAGAAAGGAGCTCTCTCTTTTTTCCAGCCTTTTTATTTTATTTTAAAGGCATATAGTGAGTTCTCGCTTTCTGGGGGAATTCAAGTCAATCGAAAAGACAGACAAGTCGGCCATCATTCGACACCTTCCACCGATAAAGCATTCTATCAAAGGAAAGAGTCACCCAAGAAGGCATTTCCAACAAAAACTTCACCTGCAAACCTAACTAAATAGGGAACTTAACTTTCTAAGAAGCAAAGCATGCAACAATATGATCTTTACCCCTATTTTTTGTGTTACTCAAATTGTCAGTTGTTCCAATGTAGAGGTTATGAAAATTTTTAAGTCAAACTCATTCCCACACCTAAGAGTGATGAAATATACTACTTATTTTCACAATGAAGATTGTGGTCAAGTTTGAGGGATTGTTTATGTATTTGGTCAAAATTATGTGTGTATTGTGTGTTTTATGATATTTTGCATGTACCCCTGTTTCTATATATGAAAAGAGCAAGATACCAATACTTTATTTGTCAAATTACAACAACAACATACTCAGTGTAATTTCATAAAGTAGGGAATAACAATAACAACATACTCAATGTAATTTTATGAGTGAGGTCTAGGGAAGGTAGAGTGCAAACAGACCTTACCCTACCTTGGCAGGTAGAGAAACTGTTTTCGATAGACCCCCGACTCAAGTAAAGCAGAAACAACATCATGATAGCAAGAAAATTAAAGCAGAGGAAACAACAAGTAGTAATAGAAAACTAAGGATAAGATATATGTGGATACTAAAATAAAAATACAAGAAAATGATGGAAATGATTCTAATCCTACTACTAACCTTCTACCTTAATTCTCGACCTCCAAACCCTCCTATCTAGAGTCATATCCTCGGTAAGCTAAATGTCATATTCCAGCCTGATCTCCTCTTCTCAATACTCTTCGGTCTATCTTTACCTCTCTTCCAACCTTCCATCCACAGCCTCTCACATATTACATCAAAGATTTTTTTCTGAACTGATCTTTGAAATACACACTTTTACGTACAGTACTCATACCGACATCGATTGGTACACAAAATCAAGTTGATAGCTGATCTTGCTTTCTTGAGAAGAATTTCGCCACTATTTAATGAATGCGCAGAAATTTAAAGACTTGTCATATCTACTACTATTATTTGTAATTAATCCATATCAAAAAGTGATCAAATATCGCTTTTAAAAAAGTACATATTTCTAACGTGTTTCCAAGCCTTTTGATCCATTGTTTTCATGATCCATATTTTCCAACATAGATATACATTATAGCACCAGCCCCAACAACCTGGGCATCATCTAATCTTTTACAGTAAGGTTAATGGTGTGGACCACCAGGATTTTGGAGGTTAACAAAATTGGATAGCAATAAGCATGACCCTGCAGTTTACATACTAATATCAGAGAATACTCAAGCAGGACAAATTAATGAGGAAATTGTGTGAATTTATAAAACTTAGGTATCATGTCTTTTTCAACCAGCTATTACAGACGTGATGCATTGCTCTCATTTACTCAAAGTTAGGCCAATATATTGCTCATTGAGTCAGTGTGCCCTATCCTCTCTTTTTTGATTCATAGAGATCTGAGCAAAGCACATGACGCGTTGATATATCTTTAACAAAATATATTATTGCCAAGCTAAGGCTCTATATATGTCAGTGCCTTCTTCCTTTTCGTCATTTAGGTCTCTCTTTCAACACTGAAAAAGCTTCGTTTTGCTATTCGAATACATATATATTTCCCATTCCTACATCACTCACATTTATCCCACCATGCAATTCCCTTTTCACACGGTCAATTGTTGTCTTTAATGTAAGCTTGCATCTTATATTCAACAATGATAATTAAAATATTATAGAAAGAAACTAATATGCCCCGGCGATGTGAAGCGTGAGATATGATTCCGTATGTGTTGCAAAGACATGGAAAAATGATAATAATTCATTTTGAATCAAGTAAATTAAAAGAGTGGTGGTAGAATCTCAAACTCTAATCAATGAAGTTCAAATCTTGAATTTGCTTCTGCATCAATAAACGCATGCATTAATTAGTCTGGAATTCCTTTTTTATTTTAGCACTAATTCATAAAGACAACATTACCTTTTTGGCTTTTTCTAACAAAATGTTGCTTGCTTGCTTGATTGAAGCATTGTTCTCTATTGGAAAAACTATGCGACGTGATAAACATTTAGATTGTATTTATGATACATAGCTATAGGTTTAAAAATTACGAAACGTAGCTAAACTTTTGATTTTGTAGCAAATACACAATATACATGCGTAACTATTTGCGTTGATAGCCTGATACAACTCTTTCGCACGATTTCAGCTTATATTATATGCGCCGATACATCTGATACACATCTTATACAGCTGAAATCTATCAGATACACACCGCGTGATACAACTTTTTCGTTGATACAATTGATATCTGCCTGATAAGACTCTTCATATATCAATTGTAGTTATATTTCGTAATTACACTCTAAATTCTATATAGCTATTTATGAAACTTTCTCTTTTCTATTGGCGCCCTTCCTTTCTTTTTGGGGAGGGGGGAGTAGTAAATGAATGTCGCATGATCTTCTAACCCGAATGGTACGTTCTATAGGCTTGTCGTTGTTGAGGACCATGCCTCCCGAGATCAAGTAGTTAGTGTAGGTCGGTTTCGGCAATTGACCAATTAATTTTACAATGTAGAAAATAATTTTCAATTCATCCGAAAGTCAACTAGTAGGAGTAATTAAATTGTAACTATGTCAATACTCTACTCCTAGTCAATCCAATCAATAAACCGACTTTTCAAACACAGTATCCAAAAGTTTACTAATTTCCCAACCTTTGGTACTTTAACATCATAGTTCTAGGAAATTTAAAAAATGGTTGAAGTGTGATACAAGAAATCTCGAGTTCGAATTCTGAGTATGAATTTTTTTAATAGGAAGCACTTTTCCTGCACAAATAGACTCTAAACGGTGCGAATTTAATATTTTTGTTCTTTCTTTTGGATCTGCAATATAGATTTTGTGGGAGAGAAAATGAAGAAAGAAATATCAATGACTGTAGCTGACAGTGACTGCTATATAATTATACTGCTAACAAGTTAGGAGTCAGCTTAATGTTTTTGCTCAACTTGTTGCTAGTTAGGAAAAAAACTAGCTAACATGAGTGCAATTTATGTGATATTATTTAAATTAATAAGAAATTTAAGAAAGGACTAATTGTTTTTAAAAAATTGTGACATTAAACATGTCATATATTTGTAGGAGGAGAAATGAGAAGTATAAAGCTAATTGTTTTCGAATAAAAAACATGTTATTTTTTTCAGAATGAATAAATAAATTAATACTAGTATCTACTATAATAATAGATAATTGTATGTAATAAGCATAATTCAGTAAAATATGTAATAAAATAATAAATAAGCCATTCTAACAAGTTAATCTTCCGTCTCAATTCATGCATTACGTATTGTTTTACTTGGATAAAGAATAAGAAAGAAAATATTTTTAAACTGTGTGATTTAAAATAAATTATAAATATTTGTGTAGTTGCAAATCATCTCATAAAAATAAAATAAATAATTTAAAATTAAATTATTTTTAAATAAATTAAGAAAAATATGTCACACATAAAATGATATAGAGGAAGTAATATAGCAAAAGATATTTACACAGGTCATGTTTACATGTAAAATGCTACTAGTATAATTTTTATGTCATTTTATTTTTCCCTTTTTGTGGTTTACTTCCGTTTTTTTTTTTTTTTTTTTTTTTTTTTTTGGGTGTGGTTGATCTTTTCTTTTAAATTTATGTTGCGTTTTTGGTTTGTTTGTTTATTGGGATGTGGTTTGGAGGCCGAGTCTACGTGTAAGGTTAGAGCCTCAAGTTTGGAGTGACAGATCATCATGACGCTCTATCAGTTTTCTTTTTTACACTTTTTTTAAAGTGATCCGAACGATGACCACGCGTGGCGTGACATGGTGCTTGTAAACGTGTAAATATATTTTCTACCCATAATTAAAATATTTTCATATATTGTGTAAATATAATTATGATAAGACTAGGATTCCTCTTTTGTATAGGCTTAGGATTCCTCTTTTGTATAGGCTTAGGATTCCTCTTTTGTATAGGCTTAGGATTCCTCTTTTGTATAAGGGATGGATATTGTACTCTATATATACCTTGATATTAATGAAAGACTCCTCAAGGGAGATTAATATCATCTTACATGGTATCAAGAGTCAAATAAACAAAACCCTAAAAACCTTTTCTTCCACAGTGTCATTTTGCCTCTCCTACGCCGCGCCCTCCGGATTTTCTTCTTGTTTTTCGAGTTTTGTTCTTCCTTTCTTCTCTTCTCTAAATGGCTATCCCCGATTCTTCCACACTTTCGACGCCTCTACCTCCACAAATCCCACCACAAAGTCATCACCCCCGTTTCATCCCGCCCCCATCGTTTCCAACATCAAGAACCATATTCCCATTATTCTTGATCAAGAAAACAACCAAAGTATTCTCCCGGGTTGAACTTTTTCGCAATCATGCATGTCTCTATAACGTGCTTGACCATATTGATGACACTATTTCGCGCCTACGGAGGTTGATGATTCTATCTCGGCACCGTCTCGACGCCGGCGTCAAACAATGGATATATGGTAGTATCTCTCGGGATTTGCTCCTTACTATCATGAAATCGACTCACTGACCCTTGACTTGTGGAATCGTTTGGAGAAATTTTTCAGACAACAAGCACACTCGTGCCGTGTATTTGGAAGAACAGTTCAACAAAACACGTCTTAAAAACTTCTCCAATGTCTCTGAGTACTACAAGCAGCTTAAACTTCTAGCGGATCAACTCTCCAACATCGGCACGCCTGTCACCGACGATAAAATGGTGCTACAAATGATTTACGGCCTTACTAAGGGCGAATATGATACTTTGGCCACCATTATTCAACAGCAGATCCGCTACCGAGTTTTAACAAAGCTCGCTCACAATTGTTGCTCGAAGAAACCCGTCGTGCTAAGCAGGATGAGCACGCCCAGCAGGTGTTAGGTGTCGACACGCAACCTCAAGATCAGACGCCACCAGACAACTCCTAACGGCGGCGGGCCGCGGCGGCAAGGGTAGAAAAGGCGCGCGGCGGTAGAGGAGGCCGTGGTCGTGGCAAGCGTCGCGGTCACGCGTAACCAACAAGAAGCAACAACAACAGAGATCGCAGAACAACCGGGCCGCGGCTCCTCGGCCAGTTCGTCTACGCGCCGCGACGCCCCGATTCGAGCCGCGACGCCAAGTCCATTCCCGGTGCCGGCAGCCATACAATCCGTATTCTTACCCCGGTTTGCTAGGCCCCGCTCCACCCCCACAACGAGGCCCACTTCATGCAAGGTCGGGTCCCGTAGCCCCTCCTCGGCATGACACCCACCGAGTTGGGTCGGGCGTTCAAAGACCCTCTCTATGCAACAACACCGACAATACTTGGTACATGGACTCGGGCGCCACATCTCACGGCACCCGTCCCAGTACTATTCCTAAAGCCTGTTTCATGTAAAGCATCCTCAATATGTTACAGTTGGTAGTGGACAACACATTCCAGTTAAGGGTTATGGTACCTCATACACACAACCTCCTCATCCACCCTTCTCCCTCAAAAACACCTTATATGCCCCACACATGATTAAGAACCTCATATTTGTCCGCCAATTTACTCGTAATAATTTAAATCTCTCGTGGATTTTGACCCTTTTGGTTTTACCGTAAAAGATCTTCATACGGGGACACCTCTTACGAGATGCAATAGCACGGGGGATCTCTATCCATTCACTTCCACCTCCGCTGCCAGATCTTGCTCTCCCTTCACTCTAGCGGCTGTTTCTTCTTCAACATGGCATAATAGGCTTGGTCATCCAGGAGTCCCAGTTTTTAATTTTCTTAGAGGCAACAATTTCATTGCTTGTAATGGGAAACTTGCCCAAAATTGTGTTTCTTGCTCTTTAGGCAAACATATTCGTCTTCCGTTCAAATCATCTACTAGTGTTACATTTGCTCCTTTTGATATTATACATGCCGATTTATGGACATCTCTTCTATCACTAGTTCTCTCGGTCATAAATACTATCTTGTGTTGCTTGCTGATTTTTCACACTACGTTTGGTTTTACCCTCTTAAATTTAAATCGGAAGTGTTTGTCAAATTTCTTGAGTTTCGCAAGTTCATTCAAACACAATTTGGAAAAGGCATAAAATCATTTCAGTGCGATAATGGTCGTGAATTCAATAACTCTATGTTTCACCGTTTTTGTACCAATAATGGCATGGTCTTTCGCTTCTCCTGCCCTCACACCTCACCACAAAATGGTAAAGCTGAAAGAATCATCCGCACCATTAACAATATGATTCGCACCCTATTGATTCATGCCTCCTCCCTCCACCCTTCTCGGGTCTATGCTTTGCTAAAATGTCGAATACACTCTAAATATTCTCCCTACTAGCACTCTTCACAATATGACCCCTACCGAAATCCTCTACCATAGAATCCCCTCTTATGATTATCTACGAATTTTTGGTTGTCTCGTGCTATCCCAACCTTAGCTCCACCGCCCCTCACAAGCTCGCTCCTAGGTCCACTCCATGTGTCTTTCTAGGATTCCCGCCGAACCATAGGGGCTATCTATGCTATGACTTGTCGACTCGTCAGATCCACATATCTCGTCACGTCACATTCGACGAGACCACATTCCCGTTTTCGAATCTTCCAAAATTCCAAAAACAGGACTACTCATTTCTTGACGAGTCTACCATCTCTCCCTCATAATCGAACAACTCATATCCCTCGTTCCGTCGTCGAGCCGCGGCGCCCAAACTTAGAGAAGAGAAGCTCGTCAACCTTCTAGCACCGCGACTCTCGATCCGGGAGCCGCGGCACCTCCGACGGCTTCGCCCCCACCCTCTCCTTATCCGACTTTACCCCCATCTCGGACACCACTCCGCCACCCACCGTCCCTACCCATCCAATGGAAACTCGTTCAAAGCATGGAATCTTCAAACCCAAAGTCCATTTCAACTTGTCTACCCAAACCATCTCTCCACTTCCAAAGAACCCAAAATTGGCCAAACAAGACCCTAATTGGAATGCGGCTATGTATGAGGAATTCAATGCTTTAACTAAAAAGACACACGTGGGATCTAGTACCTAGACCGAGGGGGTGAATGTCATTCGTTGTATGTAGCTATTTCGTCACAAGTTCGAGACAATGGGGATTTGAGAGGTATAAGGCCCGTCTTGTGGCTAATGGCACAAATCGGCGGGAGGGCATTGATTGTGGTGAGACCTTCACCCGGTTGTCAAACCGGCTACCATCCGCACGAGTTTTGAGCATAGCCATGGGCAAACACCGGCCGATCCATCGGCTTGATGTGAAGAATGCATTCTTACATGGGGATCCGAGAGAGACAGTCTACATGCATCGCCACCGGGGTTCACCCATCCGGCAGTTCCTCACTATGTGTGCCGTCTCCGTAAGTTACTATATGGCACGAAGCGGGCCCCCGTGCGTGGTATGATCGCTTTGCTGTGTATATCTTGCAGATTGGGTTTGTATGCAGCAAGAGTGATACATCACTTTTCATTTTTCATCGAGGTAGTAGCACGGCTTACTTATTACTTTACGTGGATGATATTGTTCTTACCGCCTCTTCCGACGGATTGAAAAATGAGATTATTGCCTTGCTCAAGTCCGAATTTGCAATGACCGATTTGGGAAAGCCGAGTTACTTTTTGGGGATATCGGTGACTAGGTCGCCAATCATATGTTCTTGTGTCGGCGTAAGTATGCGAAGAGATTGTGTACGGGGCTAAGATGGCGAACCGCAAAGAGGTGCCTACTCCGGTTGATTCCAAATCTAAGCTCGGTGCTATGGATGGTGCTCCATTTCTCGATCCTACTCGTATAGGAGCCTTGCGGGTGCACTTCGTATCTCACATTCACCGGAGCCGGACATAGCTTATCTTTGTTCGGCGGGTGTGCTTATTCATGCATGCCCCCGGGGAGTCTCATTTCACTCGCTCTTAAGCGTATCATTCGATACATTAAGGGCACTCTTGATTATGGTTTGCACCTATACCCCTCTGCACCAGACATGTTGCTTTCATATACGGATGCAGATTGGGCAAGGTGTCCGGACACGCGACGCTCCACCTCCGGCTTTTGTGTTTTCTTAGGGGATAATCTGATTTCTTGGTCCGCAAGCGACAAGCTACCCTATCTCGCTCCGGTCGAGGTCGTGTACGAGGCGTTGCAAATGTAGTAGGCGAGATTTGTTGGCTCGAGAAATTTTCTTGTTAGAACTTCGGTGTCCTTTGCGTCAGCATCTATTGTGTATTGTGATAACATCTCTCGCCATATATCTTTCTCATAATCCGGTTCAACATCAGCGAACCAAGCATATTGAGATAGACCTACACTTCGTTCGTGAGAAAGTTGCGTTAGGCCATGTTAGAGTGTTACATGTTCCATCATCCTATCAGTATGCAGACATATTTACCAAAGGACTTCCCAGACAGTTATTTCTTGACTTCAGAGCCAGTCTCAGCGTCCGGCCTCCTCCCGCTCCGACTGAGGGGGTGTGTAAACGTGTAAATATATTCCCTACCATAATTAGAATATTTTCATATATTGTGTAAATATAATTATGATAAGACTAGGATTCCTCTTTTGTATAGGCTTAGGATTCCTCTTTTGTATAGGCTTAGGATTCCTCTTTTGTATAAGGGATGGATATTGTACTCTATATATAGCTTGATATTAATGAAAGACTCCTCAAGGGAGATTAATATCATCTTACAGTGCTTTCTCTTTCATATCAGAGTGTGCCTTCTCCTTCATCAAGCAAACAAATTAAAATAAAGACGGCCATAAATTTGAGGCAGTTTATTTAAATTCTTTTTAAATTATATCCGGTCCTAATTATTTTTCTGTAATCGTCTCCCCTTAAATAATAACTGATTCAAATTATTCTTGTACTTGACTTTTCTATAACCAAATAGCGGTTGGCGCGTGAACGTGTAAAATAACATCCACATCATATAATCTAATGTGTAAAAATTTAAAATATCTGAACTTAATGGTGATCCATTACAGTTCTTACTGCATGGAATGAAGAAGATCGAGAGAGAATGGGAAAAGAGAAGATGATTGAGAAAGGAAGTTATGATTTCATTATCTTCAAACTTGAATTATACTGTGTAGATTCTAGGATATGTATACATGTAGGACGCTATCAATATGCTAACTAGCTACAATCTAACTAACTAACTAGGTTGATTAATTAACTAACTTACAAACTGAAATCTGGACAGTTAGTTAATTAACTAACTGTAACTAACTCGATATACGTACATATACATAATATACACCTGAGATACACAGTCCTGCAACCCTACTTAGTTGATTATCTTGAGTTAATCTTGCATCATTCAGCAATATCATTTTCTTTTATATTTAGTCATTCCAACGGCTATTTTCTTATCTCCTTTCGTATATCTTCTCTAATTCTCCATTAAAATACAATTACCAATTTTTTATTCTTTTTCATTTTTCTTTTGAGGGGGTAAAGTTCATTAAAAAAATCAAGTACATGGGGTGATTAAGACTAGTTATTTGACGGGGTAACGATTATACAAAAGTCAAGTATAAGAGGTAATTAGGATCAAATATAGTTTAAAGGGAATCTGAATAAAACGCGTCAAATTTAAGAGGATCGTATGTTATTCTTTAAGAAAAAAGGGTAGTGTTACATTTAAATTTGACACAACCTAGATAGAGAAAAATAAGGAAATAATACAATGAGATGTGAATGTTTAAATTTTGAAACTATAGACAACAATTGGACAAAAAATTAGGACAATCCTTTTGAAATTGTGGCATGCGCAGCTGGAGATGCTCCGATCAACTTCTTCCTCGTGTTCCTTTTTGGTCTCTGCAAATGCCCTCTTTCATTTTTCTTTTTAATTTTTTACTATAATTGTTAATGTCGGTTTCTACAGTTACAGTGAGAGGTAGTCAATGTCTTGGGACTCAAGTCATAGATAAAACACCGGAAAAAGATTTAAATTTCAACACTTTTAAGTAACTCTATTATTCTTATTTAAGCTATACTTGCTTTAAATGCCTGCTTTTGGCTACGTTTGACTAATGTTAATTGGTGAGAGAGCTAGGAAGGAGCCCACATTAATATTATATTATGGGATTTATCGAAAGTGATTAAATTGGAGGGATTTAGTGGGGTGAGGGGGTCACTTCAAATAGATTCTTCTATGACTACTAATCACTTTTACGTCACAAACATACTCCTTTTCACATAAAAATTAGAGTATTGTAGAGTACATAAATAAAGATATGGAAGAAGGCAAATACTTGTTTTTTGTGTCCCAAAGTGCAACAATGTCCTATTCAATTATTCTTTGCATAGCTCTTTTCTTCTTCTTTTTTCTGTGGAACATTAATATTCGTATGTGCTTGAATAATTTGATAGTGCAAGTCAAAAGGAGGATTGGCTAATAATCAGCTTTTTAAATAATATTAGCTTTATTTAATAATAAACCACCAAACCAAGAGATAATTATTTTTATTGATAAAAAGGAGAAGAAAACAAATAGGTTAACCTTAGTAGTTAAAAATAAAAAAATGAGAATATATATATATATATATATATATATATATATTTTATGCATTGTTTTGATGTAAACATCCGATGCGAATAAGTTTTTATTAAGATTTTTAACGCATACCAACTTAGTTTTCTTGAAAAATGATAGTATTGCAGGATAATAAAAATAATACTAATAGTAATAATAATAATAATAATAATAATAATAATAATAATAATAATAATAATAATAATAATAATAATAATAATAATAATAATAATCTCTTTTGAAAAGACAGTTGGTGGAAGTGGAATTGTTCATGTACTAGACTACTAGTTCTAGACAAAGAAATCGACTTTAATTTATTATTTTACCTAGCTTATATTAGAAGGAAAAAAAAAACAAAGGTAGAATTAATTAATATCCTCATCTAACAGCACTGAGGCGAGAGAGATGTGCAGAAAAAATACATAAAAGGATGTTTGATAGGAGTATTTGACAAACAAAAGATTTGTTAATACTAGATTGAAGAGATACATAGGCTACGGCTTAAATTGTAGCAAATCCAAAAAAAACGTCTGGTTTTGTTTTATTTATCTAATATTGGATGGATAAAGTTGGTCATTATTTATCGCACCGGGCTTGTCTAGTGTAGGTTATATTTCTTGTGTGGTTTGTGGACTATTGCATAAAAGCGACGCTTAACCCGTGCGCATGAATAACGGTTGCGGATTCCCTTTTCATAAAAAAAAAAGTTGGCCATTATTTCAAACAGAAGATATAACAAGTACTAAGAGAAATAATTAAGGTACAAGCAAAGTAATCTGAATACCACCCTTTATGAAAAAAGATAAGCACTGAATCTTTAAGTCTGATTAAACATAAATACATGTAGCCCTTTATATATTATGATGATGCCAAATTATTTCCACCATTATTGCTGTAGGGTATATAGATATCATTCAGGCAGCTTGCTGCTCAAAACAAATGAATTAATAATCATTAGTACTCTCCCGTCTCTGTTAAACAGTGCAATAAACCTATGATATACACCTAATATACAGCAGTGTATATCACAGGCAAAGCAGTGGACTGGACTGGCCCGGCAGTGGCGGCCCAGCAGTGGGCTCTCTGCAGTGGCCCAACAGACAATCTTGTATATATATTTGTAGTATATTGTAGTGTAAATGTTACCTTAATTAGTGTTATACACTTACCAAAATTGTATAGTTAGAATTATGGTAGAATAAGGTTTTAGAAATAGAATAGGAATAGGATTCTCCTAGTATGGTAATATGTAACTTGTATAAATAGCCTTTCAATTAATGAAAATAATCAAGGGGATTATTTCTTTCATGGTATCAAGAGACTAGGTCTAAACAAAAGTTTTTCTCTCAACTTTTGTCCTCTCTTTGATTTCGGCCGAGACACCCCACCCCACCCCTCGGGTTTCTCTTCCAAAATTTGTCTTCCGCTCTCAAAAACAACTCTCTTAAATTTCCCTTCCTTCTTTGTTCTTTCAATATGTCTAAGAACAATTATCATCCTGCCCTCATGGTTTCCAATATCAAGAGTTGTATCCCTATTGTCCTTGAGATGGAAAACGTCCAATATGCGACGTGGGCGGAATTGTTTAAAATTCACGCTATCTCTTATCAAGTTCTTCATCACATCATTCCTCCCGCTAGACCCCTTCATGCGGAGGATCCTGAGTTATGGATTACTCTTGATGCTACCGTTCTCCGGTGGATCTACGCCACTATTTCGGTGGACCTTCTACAGACGATTATTGAGCCGGATACCACGGCTATGGCTGCATGGAATAGATTGCGTGACATATTCCAAGACAACCAACATTCACATGTCGTCACACTCGAGCAGGAATTCTCTCTAGTTCGAATGGACGAATTTCCAAACGTTTCTGCATATTGCAAGAAACTCAAGGAGTTGGCAGATCAACTCCGTAATGTTGGCGCACCGATAACTAATAATTGTCTCATTATACAGTTGGTTGCCGGTCTTTCGGAGGCCTATAATGGTGTTGGAACTCTCCTTCGCCAAAGCAACCCTCTTCCCGACTTCTATCAACCCCGCTCTATGCTTACTTTGGAAGAAGCCGGTTTGGCTAAAAAGGCGGCTACCGGAGCAAGCCCCGTCGTCATGGTGGCGTCCTCTCCTAGTTCTTCGGGTTTTGGTAATAATTCGGGCCAAAACCATAATCATGGTGGCGGCAAGAATAATCGAAATAATAATAACAAAAACCGCGAGGGCAAACGCGGCGGTTCCGGTGGTCAGCAAGCAGGCGGTGGGCCCCATCCAGGGAACAGTGGCCCACCACCCCTGGTCCCAGCAGTGGGGCCCATGGCAGTGGGGGGTGGGGGGTGGGCCGTGGTCCAAAGCAACCCTTCTACTCGGGCAAGCAAATTCCGGCGGCCGGTGGGTGGCCAACGGTTTAGGCCCAACACCAAGCGGTGGTGGCCCCCGGCGGCGTGGCCCAACAACAGCAGCTCCAGCAGCTACGGCCCAGCTCCATCACGGACAGGAGTTCTTGGGCCCCGACCTCCGCAAGCCCATCATGCAGCAGGCCCCACTCTGACCGATATCGAGGCCGCGATGCACATGTTGGGGTTGACTCAACCGGACCCAAATTGGTACATGGACACCGGGGCCACTACTCACATGACTTCCGAATCAGGTACTCTCTCCTCTTATTCAATTTGAACACCCCTCGGGGTATAATTGTTGATAATGGCAACTCTATTCCAATTCAGGGTTATGGTCAGAAAATGTTGTCTCCCCCCAATCCACCCATTCTCTTGAAAAATACTTTACATGCTCCTAATTTGATTAAAAATTTAGTGTCCGTCCGAAAGTTCACTACTGACAATTCCGTTTCCGTTGAATTTGATCCTTTTGGTTTCTCTGTGAAGGATTTCAAGACGGGGAGTCATCTCATGAGGTGTGATAGTAGGGGGATCTGTATCCTATCATGCCTGGTTTCAGTCCATCGAGTCAAGCCTTGCCATCAGCTTTTGCAGCCATCTCTCCTTCCATGTGGCATGCTTGTCTGGGTCATCCGGGATCTTCTATTTTATCAGTTTTAGATAGAAATAGCTTTATTTCTTGTAATGGTTACGAGTCGTACTCCACTTTGTCAGTCTTGTTCATTAGGGAAAATTGTTAAGTTGCCATTTGCAGACTCCAATTCTCATACTCAATGCCATTTGATATTATTCAAAGCGACTTATGGACGTCTCATGTTCTTAGTTCATTGGGTCATCGATATTATGTTCTCTTTTTAGATGATTATTCTAGATTTTTGTGGACGTTTCCAATTGCAAATAAATCACAAGTGTTTTCCGTATTCTTCAAATTTAAAGCATTCATTCGTACTCAATTCGAAAGAGAAATAAAAAATATTCAATGTGATAATGGGAAAGAGTATGACAATAGGGAGTTTCGGGAATTCTGTGCTAATAATAGGATCAATTTTCGTTTTTCGTGTCCTCATACATCTTCACAAAATGGGAAAGCCGAACGCAAAATTCGTTCCATAAATAACATTGTCCGAACTCTCTTAATTCATGCCTCCATACCTCCATATTTTTGGCATCATGCTCTACAAATGGCCACATGTCTTCTTAACACAATTCCTTCTAAAGGTCTGACATATTCTTCCCCCCTCAAAATCCTATATAATAAGAACCCTTCTTATTCTCATCTTCGGATTTTTGGGTGCTTGTGCTATCCATTATTCCCATCCACCACAATTAACAAACTTCAGGCTCGGTCTACCCCGTGTGTATTTGTGGGTTATCCGTCGAATCATCGTGGTTATAAATGTTTTGATTTATCCTCCAAGAAAATCATAATTAATCGTCATGTCATTTTTTATGAAACCCAAATTCCTTTTACAAAAGTTCATACTCCCGAGCCTAGGTCGTATAATTTTTTGGATGACCAAATATCCCCGTATATTATTCGGAATTTTTCGGACATATCCCGCACCCAAAATCCTCCAGCGGGCCCACTGCCCGCTGGACCCACAATACCGCCAGCAGCAGCAGTTCCGGGTACTGGATCAGTCCCAGCAATTGGGCCAATCCAGCCCAATTCTGGAACTAGTCCAGATGATGATTCAGATTTCCGATTTGGGCCAGCAGGTCCACTGCCTGCTGGCCCGTCCGTCCCGAGCCCAGAAAATTCTCAAAATTCCCTCAATTCTTCCTCGAGTCATAGATCGGTCACTCGTAGTCAGCGGGGTATTTTTACACCTAAAAGACATTTTAATTTACATTCTGATGTCTCTAAATCCCCCTTGCCCCGCAATCCTGTGTCCGCCTTAAATGACCCTAATTGGAAAATTGCTATGAGTGATGAATATAATGCTCTTATTGATAATAAGACGTGGGAGTTGGTGCCCCGTCCATATGGTATTAATGTTATCAAGTCTATGTGGATTTTTGCTCATAAAGAGAATTCAGATGGGTCATTTGCTCGACATAAGGCGCGACTTGTTGGTGATGGTAAGACTCAGCAGGTTGGGATAGATTGTGGTGAGACGTTTAGTCTGGTGGTCAAACCGGCTACCATTCGCATTGTGCTTAGCTTGGCTCTTTCAAAGACTTGGCCAATTCATCAGTTGGATGTCAAGAATGCTTTCCTACATGGTGATCTTAAGGAAACAGTCTATATGTATCAGCCATTGGGTTTCAGGGATCCAAACCGTCCTCATCATGTATGTTTGTTAAAGAAGTCCTTATATGGGCTTAAGCAGTCTCCAAGGGCCTGGTACACGAGGTTTGCTGACTTTGTTTCAAATATTGGGTTCACTCACAGTAGGTCAGATAATTCCTTATTCATCTACCGCCGTGGTTCGTCCTTGGCCTACATTCTGTTGTATGTGGATGATATCATCTTGACTGCCTCTTTCGATGCCTTGCACCATTCTATCATGACCATGCTCAGTTATGAGTTTGCTATGAAAGACTTAGGGCCGTTGAGTTATTTTTTGGGGATTGCCGTCCAGCGTCTTTCAAGTGGCTTATTTTTATCTCAACGGAAGTATGCTACTGAGATCATAGAAAGGGCTGGGATGTCATCTTGTAAGTCCACTTCCACGCCAGTTGATGCAAACCCCAAGCTGAGTGTCGCAGCAGGTGCACCATACGAGGACCTGACCCGCTATCGCCAGTCTTGCAGGGGCCCTCCAGTAACTTACCTTTACCAGACCGGATATTACGTATGCGGTTCAGTAGGTGTGTTTATTCATGCATGATCCCAGAGTTGAGCACATGAATGCAATCAAACGCATCATTCGGTATATTCAGGGGACACTGGACTATGGGTTGCACTTGTATCCGTCGTCTACATCCACACTTGTCTCTTACACGGATGTTGATTGGGGTGGTTGTCCCGACACCAGACGGTCGACTTCTGACTACTGTATGTTCCTTGGCAAAAACTTGGTCTCCTGGTCGGCAAAGCGTCAGGCAACTCTATCACGCTCAAGTGCAGAGGCAGAATATCGAGAGGTAGCGAATGTGGTCTCTGAATCATGTTGGCTACGTAATTTGCTTTCGGAGCTTCATTGTCCAATTCAGAAGGCAACCTTGGTATATTGCGATAACATTAGTGCCATCTACCTTTCAGGTAACCCAGTTCAACACCAACGCACCAAGCATATCGAAATGGACATTCACTTTGTCCGTGAAAAGGTTGCAAAGGGTCACGTTCGCGTATGCCATGTCCCGTCTCGTTATCAAATTGCAGACATCTTTACAAAGGGTCTACCAGCGGTTCTCTTTGAAGATTTTAGGGACAGTCTCAGCGTTCGAAAACCGCCCGCTATGACTGCGGGGGTGTGTTAAATAGTGCAATATACCTGTGATATACACCCAATATACAACTGTGTATATCACAGGCAAAGCGATGTTGGACGGACAGCAAAGCAAGTGGACCGGATTGGCCCAAAGAATGGGCTCTCGGCAGTGGCCCAGCAATGGCCCATTCTCGGCCAGATTGAGGACAAGACAATCTTGTATATATGGTATATATATTTGTAGTATATTGTAGTGTAAAGGTTACCTTAATTAGTGTTATACACTTACCATAATTGTATAGTTAGAATTATGGTAGAATAAGGTTTTAGAAATAGAATAGGAATAGGATTCTCCTATTATGATAATATGTAACTTGTATATATAGCCTTTCAATTAATGAAAATAATCAAGGGGATTATTTCTTTCAGTCTCCACACATGAAAAGTATTTAAACCAGTAAACGCTAGCTAATTCTTTTACATACATATGTATCAGACATTTGAGTATTGCGTCATGTTACTTCTCATATTTCCTAACAAACCTAACAGAAAAAGGAAGATGATTGTAACTTTCTAAGAAGCAATACCACATGAACTTTTGCTATATATATGTTCTGTATTATTCAACTCATCATTTCTTTTCATATTTCTAGGAGCAGAGGCAATTCTAGAATTTTACATGATTAATAAGTATGAGTCGGCACTCATTTATAACTACTTCATAATATATATATATATATATAGACAGTGTATATTCCCGTGATATACACTTGCCATACATAGTGTATATCACGGGACTTTGGTCCTTTTCCCATTGTAATTAGTGTACCGATTTTAGCATACTTAGTGTAGAATATTTGTATTACTTAGTATTGTACACTTACCATAATTATAGGAGTCTTGTACTACTAGAATAGGGTTTTGGGATTAGAATAGGAATAAGTTTTCTATTATGGTAAATTGTAATTTGTATATATACTCTTTTCATTAATGAGAATAATCAAGGGATTATTTCTTTAATGGTATCAGAAGTCTAGGTCAAACAAAAAATTCTCTCCCTGATTTTATTGTTCTTCGGCCACTGACAAAAACCGAGCCTCCCTCATCGATTTTCTACACCTGTTTCTGCTCTCAAAATCTCTCTTCCAAATCCCTCTATCACCTATTGTTCTTTCGTTATGTCAACGTCAAAGAACACGTTTCACCCTGCCCTTGTTGTTTCAAACATCAAGAATCACATACCTCTAATTCTTGAAATAGAAAACATCCAATATGCGACGTGGGCCGAGTTGTTCAAAATTCACGCTTGCTCGCATCAAGTCATCCATCACATCATCCCCGTGGCTCCTGAGGATACGGAGGTGCCTAAACGCGGGGATGATTCTAAGTTATGGACCACACTTGATGTTACCGTCCTTCGGTTGATTTATTCTACTCTCTCTACCGACCTGTTGCAGACGATTATTGAGCCAGACGCTACATCAATGGCTTCTTGGGATAGGCTGCGTGACATATTCCAAGATAATAGCAATTCCAGAGCTGTTACCCTTAAGCAGGAATTTTCCCACGTCAACATGGAAAATTTCCCAAATATTTTGGCTTATTGCACGAGGTTGAAAGACTTGGCGGACCAACTCTGCAACGTTGGTGTGCCTGTTAGCGACAATCGCCTTGTTCTTCAGATGGTTGCTGGCTTATCCGAGGCCTATAGTGGCGTTGGAACACTTCTTCGTCAAAGTAATCCTCTCCCGAAGTTTTTATCAAGCCCGCTCCATGCTTACTTTAGAAGAAGCCGGCTTGGCTAAAAAGGCGGCTACGAGCACTAGTTCCATTGTCATGACGATGTCGGCCACGAATTCCCCGGGAATTGTTGATAATTCGGGCCAAAACCGTGCTCACGGTAATGGCAAGAATACTCTAAAAATAATGGAAAAAATTACGATGGAAAATGCGGCGGTTCCGGTGGACAACATACTGGCAGTGGACCTTGTCCAGTCAACAGTGGGCCCCATGGCAGTGGGACTGGGGGCAGTGGACCGTGGCCCAACAACCCTTATTTTTCAGGTCCTTCATCCAACGGGTAGTGGGCTGGACAACCACAGTTTAGGCCCAACATGCAGGTCCCTTATTCCAGATTCAGCGGCGGGCCGGGGTAGTAAGGTGGACTGCTTGGGCCTCAGCCTACACATGCATTCTCGGCAGTGGGTCTCGCCCCGCTCAAACCGACATTGAAGCCATGATGCACACACTTGGATTAACTCAACCGGATCTGAATTGGTACAAGGACACCGACGCCACTATCCACACGACATCCGATCAAGGTACTCTCTCGTCTTATTCCAATATGAGCAACCCCCGTGGTATAATTATTGGTAATAGTAATTCTATTCTGATTCGTGGTTATGGTCATAAAGCTTTGCCTTCACCACATCCACCACTTATCTTGAAAAATACCTTTCATGCCTCTAAATTGATTAAAAATTTAGTGTCTATTCGTAAATTCACAACTGATAATTCTGTTTTCTGTTGAATTTGATCCGTTTGGATTTTCTGTGAAGGATTTCAAGACGGGGAGTCCTCTCATGAGGTGTGATAGTAGGGAAGATCTTTAATCCGATCATACCAAGTTTCGATCTTTCAAGTCAAGTCTTGCCATCTACGTTTGTCGCCATTGCTCCTTCCTTGTGGCATGCGCGTCTAGGTCATCCGGGGTAGTCTATTTTGTCTTCCTTAGATAAAAATAAATTTATTTCTTGTAAGGGTACGCATAGTACTCCAAATTGTCAATCATGTTCTTTAGAAAAAAATGTTAGATTGTCGTTTGTAGACTCTGCTTCTCATACTCTAATGTCATTTGATATTATTCATAGCGATCTATGGACGTCTCCGGTCCTCAGTTCTTTGGGTCATCGTTATTATGTTATATTTTTGGATGATTATTCTAATTTTTATGGATTTTTTCAATAGCGAAAAAATCTCAAGTTTTTTTGACCTTCTTAAAATTTAGAGCATTCATTAGAACCCAATTCGAACGGAAAATAAAGAATATCCAATGTGATAATGGCAAAGAATATGATAATATGGTATTTCAGAAATTTTGTGCTACTAATGGGATCCATTTTCATTTTTCTTGTCCTCATACGTCTTCACAAAATGGGAAAGCCGAAAGAAAAATTCGCACCATTAACAATATTGTCCGAACTTTATTGCTTCATTTTTCATACCCCCTACTTTTTGGCATCATGCTCTACAAATGGCTACATATCTCCTTAACATTCTTCCTATCAAAAGTTTGACGTATTCGACCCCTCTTCAAATTTTATATAATAAGATTCCTTCATTTTCACATCTTAGGGTCTTTGGGTGCTTATGTTATCCGTTGTTTTCGTCCACCACAATTAACAAACTTCAGGCATGTTCTACCCCTTGTGTGTTTTTTGGGTTATCCGTCTAATCATCGTGGTTACAAATATTTTGATTTATCATATAATAAAATCATCATTAGTCACCATGTTATTTTTTATGAGTCCCAATTCCTATTTGTAAAATTGAGTAGTCCCGTTGCCTAGTTCGTATATTTTTTGGATGACGGTCTATCTCCGTATATTATTCACCATTTATCAGACCTATCACGTACCCAAAATCCGCCAACAGGCCCACTGCCCGTTGGTTCACCAGTACCAGACCAACCCACCGTCGAGGGTCCGTAAACCGGATCGCCTTCCGCCCGGCCCAGCCGGTTTCGCCGGCCCATTCCCGATTTCAACATCTAGCCCAGGTTCGTCCTTCACTGCTTCCGGTTCCATTTTTGGGCCAGCAGGCCCACTGCTTGCTGGCCGGTCCGTCCCGTGTCCCGCAATGTACCATAATCCGCCCAATTCTCCCCCGAGTCATAGACCGGTCACTCGTAGTCAACGGGGTATTTTTACACTGAAAAGACATTTTAATTTAAATTCTAATGTTCTTAAATCACCCTTACCCCATAATCCGGTGTCTGCTTTAAATGACCCAAATTGAAAAATTGCTATGACCGACGAATATAATGCTCTTATTGATAATAAGAGGTGGGAGTTGGTACCCCGTCCATCTGGTGTTAATATTATTCGGTCTATGTGGATTTTTACTCATAAGGATAATTTTGACGGTTCTTTTGCACGGCATAAGGTTCGTCTTGTCGATGATGGTAAGACTCAGCAGGTTGGTGTAGATTGTGGTGAGACGTTTAGCCCGGTGGTCAAACCAGCTACCATTCGCACTGTGCTCAACTTGGCTCTTTCGAAATCATGGCCCATTCATCAGTTAGATGTGAAGAATGCTTTCTTACATGTGATCTCAAGGAGACAGTATATATGCATCAGCCTTTGGGGTTTAGGGATCCCAAATATCCTCATCATGTCTGTTTGTTGAAGAAGTCCTTATATGAGCTTAAGCAGTCTCCAAGGGCTTGATATAAGAGGTTTGCAGACTATGTTTCGTCGATTGGGTTCTCTCACAGCAGGTCTGATAATTCATTGTTCATATATCGTCGTGGTTCTTCATTGGCTTATATACTATTATATGTGGATGATATTATCTTGATTGCCTAGTTTGATGCATTACGCCAGTCTATCATGACAATGCTCAGTTCTGAGTTTGCTATGAAAGACTTGGGGCCCTTGAGTTACTTTTTGGGGATTGCTATCACTGTCATGCCGGTGGATTTTTCTTATCACATAGAAAGTATGCATCTGAGATCATCGAGAGGGCTGAGATGTCATCATGTAAGTCCACTTCCACTCCGGTTGATACTAAGCCCAAGTTGGGTGCGGCGACTGGCTCAACTTATGAGGATCCAACCCAATATCGTAGTCTTGCATGGGCCCTTCAGTATCTTACGTTCACGAGACCGAATACTACGTATACCGTCCAGCAGGTGTGTTTGTTTATGCATGATCCCAGGGTTGAGCACATGAATGCGCTCAAATGCATTACTCGGTACATCCAGGGGACACTTGACTATGGCTTACATTTATATCCATCGTCGACATCTACACTTGTCTCGTATACAGATGTTGATTGGGGTGGCTGTCCAGACACTAGGCACTCTACGTCTGGCTATTGTATGTTTTTAGGTAATAACTTGGTCTCCTGGTCTGCAAAGCGTCAGTCAACGTTGTCCCGTTCGAGTGTAGAGGCTGAGTATCGAGGAGTAGCCAATGTGGTCTTGAATCCTATTGGTTAAGTAATCTTCTTTTAGAGCTTCATTGTCCTATTCCGAAGGCTACCTTGGTGTATTGTGATAATGTGAGTGCCATCTATCTTTCTGGTAATCCGGTTTAGCACCAGCGCACTAAGCATATCGAGATGGACATTCATTTTGTTCGCGAAAAGATAGCTCGTGGACAAGTACGTGTCTGCCATGTTTCTTCCATGTATCAAAGTGCAAACATCTTTACAAAGGGTCTTCCCTCGGTCCTTTTTGATAATTTTAGGGACAGTCTCAGCGTACGAAGACCGCCTGCTATGACTGCGGGGGGTGTGATAGACAGTGTATATTCCCGTGATATACACTTGCCATACATAGTGTATATCACGGGACTTTGGTCCTTTTCCCATTGTAATTAGTGTACCGATTTTAGCATACTTAGTGTAGAATATTTGTATTACTTAGTATTGTACACTTACCATAATTATAGGAGTCTTGTACTACTAGAATAGAGTTTTGAGATTAGAATAGGAATATGTTTTCTATTATGGTAAATTGTAATTTGTATATATACTTTTTTCATTAATGAGAATAATCAAGGAATTATTTCCATATATATATATATATATATATAATTTATCAACCATATAAAATATAGTTCAAGTCAAAATCGGTAGATACACTCGCACTGAACATATACGCCTACCCCAGCATTCAATGTCAAAGAGCAAGATACTAGTATTTGTTTTGCAGAATACAATGTACGTATACCATTAATTACTTTACATATATTATACCATAATTAGGACCATAATTGAATGAGTAAATGCATTTTTGTAGATTGGCACCAACCCCAACAACCAAGGGCTATCATCATCCTTTAATTTGCAGTAAGAGTATGGACCATTAAGTTATTAGTAACAGATTGAGATAGCATGAGCCTACATTCTACAGACTAGCTATTTGTACAAAAATGTAAAAGAGGATGTCTCAATATTTATAAAACTTAGGTATCATGTCTCTTTCATACAACTATCACTGCAGTTGTGCTTATAACTCTCATCTACTAAAAAATTAGGCCATTATTTCTCATTGTAGTCAGTGCCCTACCCTCTCTTTTTGGTGTTTTGCAATATATAGATTTAAACATCAATGCACATGCTTCGTTATTTAACAAATATTGACAAAGGCCTATGCTATGGTTTTTTCCTTTGGTATTATAGGTCTCTCTCACCATTTAAAGCTTTCATTTATCGTCTTCTCCTCGACAGAATGGTGTCTTTCTCTTTTAAAAAAAAATTACGTGTACTCAAAAGGTGAGTGTGAACTTTTACCTTTTCTAGTTGCTTTTATCCACGCACAATAAGTTCGCGATCGATAACTGAGTGAATTACATCATCGTCCTATTAATACATATTTGTTTAAATTTATGCAACGATATTTTACTTATACAAAGTTTAAGATGTTCAGTTGGCTTATGAAATACATTAGTCTAACAATGAAAGTGAATACTTTAAAGTGTTGATTGAATAGAGAGCAAACATCACGTGTCAAGGATTAAAGTGTGAAAGTTTCAAGAATTTAAAGTTATGGAAAAAAGTCTCCATCCCAAATAAGTAGTAGTTGGCTATATACTCTTATAATAATAATTAAAATTGTATCAACATCTTTTGAAATGCCTAAAAATGAAAAGATGTTCTATAAAAATTGAAAAGAAGAAGTAATTAATCGATAGATATTGAAATAAAAACATGACATACATTAAATGATAGGTCCATTATGAAAAATCATTAAGGCAACAACTACATGTTCCATTCTTGCCTCACTCTCATTTATCCTATGCCATTATATTCCATCTCACTCCCATTTATCCAATTTAATTCCCTTTTTACTATTAATAACTTTGGACCTCTTTTACTCGTTCAGTGGTTAATTGTCTTTAAAAAGTCCGGTTGACCGCACCTTCTCCGCTCCGCTCCGCTCGTATCCAATCTCTCGAATAATCCGCAATTTCCAAGTTTGTCTCCGGCTAATGAGTGTCGTGGTCTCCTATTTGATATCTACCGGCAGAAAAAGCGCTTTCGAGACGCGATTGATGACGCTTGAATGTTCAAAACATCTCGGGCCATCAATGAAAGTGTCAGAAAGGTCTTCTCATTCCCCCTCCAGTATTTCAGCAAGTCTTCATGTCCATCTTCATTGATAACTTCTTGGTACGGTACAGAACCCTGCAAAACAAAAATATCCAACTCGCTAATTTGGTTAGTAGTAGAGGTACGGCCGCACATTCTATTTCTGAGGCTTTCAATACTAGCCGCAGAAACAACATGTCTTTTGTGAGGTTGTGTTGAAGATAAATAAGATGGTATGGAAGCCGGTAAGTTACTAGCATTTTCTTGTTGATAAAACCTATATACTTTTTTGCATTGGTCTTCTACGCTAGACAACACTTCTTCTTTAGTTTGTTCAATAGGTGGTGGGTGATTTAGATTTTTGGGACTTGGAGGTGGTAGTACTTCTATACAATCGTAAATAGTTTCAATTAGTGATTTAGTACCGTCTATTTTAATAGTCGGATTTAATACAGAACCAATAATATAAATAGTGAGAATAGGAATAATTTTTTTTATAAACATTTTTTAATAGCTGTCATATAAGCTGGTTTTTCCATATATTCACTAAGTAATAAAAATATTAGAGTTATATAAAACAACATAGTTGAAATAGTAGGATAATATATACCGGAAAATTCTTTTGTTGCTTGAAAAAATTTCTCTAAAAATACAATAAGTTCGGAAATTTTTACCCAATCACTATCTACAATCATATCAGCTTGATTTTGATTATGAGAGTTAAAAAATAAAGTTATAGGTTTTCTATAGTCATAAGCAACAAGTAGTTGCTCGTATAAAGAATTCCACCTAGTGGATACTTCTTGTGGAATTTTTCTATAAGATAGTCCACAATCGTGACAAGTTTTTTTATATTCTTTTCTCCGTTGTACTTTATTACTTTTAAAAATAAAGTTTATAGCAAATTGTATTTTACTAAGAATGTCTTCAAAAAGTGATAGACCATCCTTTACAATTAAGTTATATATATGGCACACGCATTTTATATGAAAATGATCTAGAAAAGATGGAGTTAAACTATTTTTTAAAATTGTAATTGTGTAATTGTTAGAAGAAGCGTTATCTAATGTAATAGTCATAATTTTATCGGTTATTCCGTAATAATTGCACATTTGATAAATAATATCTGCAATAAAAGTATCAGTGTGCCTATCATCTATATATCTATACGCTAAGATACGTTTTTGCATAGACCATTTAAAATCTATCCAATGACAAGTTACAATTAAATAATCATGGTCGTTAGTACTACGACCTTTATCAGATGTGATAGATACTTTTCCATTAAAATGATATAATGAATAACGTAAATATTGTTGATATTCATGCGCAAATTTAAATACATCTCTCTTAACGAGTTGATCTAGGAAAACCGTTAAAAGCGAGGATTATATATATCTCTAATGTAATGAATAAAACCGGAGATGAAGGAAATGAAAAAGGCAAACCCTCCACAGCAACTAATTTTGATATTGCTTCCCTATCTCTATGTTTATTGTATTTAGGGCCTACAATTCCCCCCGTCATAGGGTTAATTTGACCCTGTACTTGGTCCGGGACAGTATCAGTATGTGAACCTTGTCCCGATGGAGCGGCGTTTGCGCACCCGATTTTGAAGCCTGGTATTTGGCATACCTAGTTTGGATGAGCACTTACTACGTGTCTAATTAAACCCCCCGTCCCACCGTGACCTTTTCCAATTTTAAATTTTAAAATATTTTTATAAATTTTACATATAGCTACTTGATTCTCTACGTCCCTATCAAAAAATATCCATGCATCTGATTTTAATGGTCGTTTTGTTGGATCTCGTCTAATACTAGGGGGAATAAGAGGCATTTCAGTTGAAGGTGCACTAGTGGGTGTGTTGTCATCAACATTAGTGGGTGTATCATCTAGATCATCGTCTAAATTAAAGTCTTCTTGAGTTCCAGAAAATAGCTCCTCGTCTAAATCTAATGGTATTGTAGGAAAATGTTGAGTATCAACAAAATCATCCTGTGTAGAAATAAGATGACTAGAAGAAGTACCCTTGCCCTGGTTGCCGCCCCTACTAGAAGAAGCACCCTTACCCTTAAACATACCTCTTAATCCTTTCATTTTAATTATGATAATAACTAATTAACGATAATAAAACTAAGTGCGCTAAATAAAATAAACAGACAATAATAATTTAATAAAGGAACGAATGTACCAAACGTCGACGTGTAATCGAGAGGTTGAAAATTGAAACTTTGCTCGATGGAAGATCCTCAAGCTAGTTTCCAACTTCACTCCCAATTCCCAAATGAATAAATAAAATTGAATATTTCTTTAAAGGAAACTTGCATTTATCTTCAACTAACGAGAATCAAATTGTTTTCAAGTGAAAATAATTTTAACTAAAAACAAAATTAGAAATTTGTATTCAAGTATTTAAAGACAAGTAGGTTGTATCCGATCCGGAGATTCTTTTGATTGAGTCCGGGATTGATATTTAGGTTATGGATGTGTGGGATTAAAAACACTAGTAAAAAAGATGTAATGAGCAAATAAATACTAATAGACTAGATCTGAGAATAAGCTATGAATCGAATAAGAGCCAAAACTGAGAATAATGTATTATCTTGAGAGAGATCTGAGCTACAAGTGTGAGCTTAGAGAGAATACAATATGTTTTTCCTTCCCTTCTAAGTCATGTATATATAAGAAAAACCTAGGCTATTATGACCCTAGAGAGTTTTGGTGACGTGAGCATTCTGACGTCACTAGACCCACGCACGATGCAACACTCTGATCTAGGTAGGCTGATGTGACGAGTGTTGTTGCGAGTGGAAGACAGTTGTGGAGATCCATTGGGGTTTCCGGAGTCACTAATCTTCTTGTATACATTTAATGCCTCCGGATGCATTTTTACCTAATATAGATAGTCCTCCATTTTTCAAATTTTTTGAGCTTCGAGAGACCGGGAAGTGGAAGAGTTTGTCAACCACCAATCTTGTAATATGGTGTCCTTAGGAAATATCACACCGATTCAGTTGTCCATCACCTTTTACACGCCATCCCATAGCATTAAATGCTCTAATACCCGTGTATTATCCACCTTATACGTGTCACGCATCCGTTGATACTCCATCTAGGGAATGGGCGCCGTAATGATGGCTTGATTTTCTTTTCAATCGTTACCCCTTCTTTATATTTTCCAAGTATCACATTTCCCATAAGGATTCCACTTATTTATTTTGTTCCTCTGACGCTTCACTCTTCAAAAAATTTCAAACAACCAAACATTGTTCCTTCTCTTCTTTGAACCAATCTTTATAACCATGTCTTCGGATTCTTTAGTTGCTGGTGGCGCTACCATACGGCTCGTAGCCTAAAAGGGGGGGTGATTTAGACTTCCTTATCCACAAGGTTCCCATCTAGGACTCTTTTCCAACATCCATTGGGACGTCGAGGAAGAAGAAATCAAGGGCTTCTTCTTTCGTTCAACGGATTGATGCCTACATCCCTAGCAGTTGGTCTTATCTGAAGGATCTTGGAAGCGCTCGGTCTCTATGAAGTCAGAACGGTCTCGGCCATCGAACTCATATAAATCCATCGTGACTGCCAATTATCTGAGTTGGGTAACGGTGGACTGTGGCTGGAGTAATACAGAAGTACTTCTCCCAATGGAGGGGGAGAATATTACTTTTTATTGACGGGGGTACTCCTTCGTATATACGTATCCATTTTTCTTGAGGTTGGGCAAGATTATCTACTCTATGATTTTAGAGTTCTGGCGGAAATATGACGTGTGCTTGGTCTAAATTGGTCCGGCTTTTTGGAGGACGGTTGCGTGTCTCCGATACCTTTCTTCTCAGGTGGAGGAGAATTTCACCCTCACCCACCTAATTCATATATATTCCCCTAAAAATTTTAGAGTAGGGGTTATTTAGCTATCTCGTCAAGGCCAAAATGCATTGATTGGCAGTATCGATGATGACTTTGATCGATGATGGACGGAGTGGTACGTCATTTTCTCGATGGGCGACCTGATCAAGCCCCCAGAGGCACCTATCTCGAAGAGATAGAACTTTGATCATAAGTACTCTACTTAGGCTCGCCTTCATTGTTTTACCTTTCTTAATCAGTGTATCTGACTATGTTTCTTCTTTCTCTATCAACCATGGTGTGGACTCTAGAACCCGTTTTGGGTTTAGCCCGATGGGTCCAAAAAATCTTGGACTACGCACCTTCTTCCATTCGGACGTGGCAGGAGATTGCACTGAAACATAATTAGAAAGTGAAAAATCACGGCATTCCAAATGAGGCATCCGTCCAAGCACACGCGGAGGTTTCTAAGGATCCGAATGCGACCTTACAGCAAATTGAAAGTGTTATTTCTCAGTTGTGTCGGGTCTCAGAGGCCGAGAATTCTACCAGAGACAAAAGATCATTATCTCCTTCTTCTCCTCCCTCAATAAAAAATATCAGACCAGATGCTGGAGAGCGAGACACCCATGAGCCTCCTCCAACTACTCACGCCACTCCTCTGGTAGCCATTGATCTGGCGTCCGATGCTAGTGGAGGAGAGGATCCTATTTTAGAGCCTACGCATCGAAGGGCTAATAACCTGATGCCGCTGCTACCATCCTTTTGAGGGAAATGGATCTGTCTGATAAGATGAATTCCTACGGTCCTTTCTCCCTTGCTCCTACCTGGATTGATGGTATGGCTTCGGGCCCGACTCTTATCCCTTGCATTCCTTCATCATCGCAGGCACCTATACTTCAGCTTTTCAGAGACGAGTCCCCATCCCTCAAGGTGGTCATACTGAGGGTCATACTAGCATTATGTCACTATGCCTAGGGGTCATACTGAGGGTCCAAATGCGAGAGTACACAGCGAGGGCCCCCGAATCTCCCATGGGTCCTAGATAGTGGACACTTGTCCTACCCCGGTCTGCAATCCCATATCTCATCGGCAAGTCACTTTGACCGTACTTTCGGGAATGCAACCTTTTTTCGATGCCAGTAGGGGTGACCACCTACTTGTAGCCTTTGGAGAGCGAGAGAGATAAGAATAATGTATTTAGGGTCTCTGGCGGTTGTTTGCTAAATGTCATGGTTCATGCGGCCGCACAAGTATGTTTTTTTCTTTCTTTCTGACCTAATTCCTATGTCTTCATATTGTAACATCTTGTTTTCCGAATTTATTACTTTCTCAGGTGAGTCTACTCACTATGGATTTAGTGGAAACTTGCTAAAGAGAGGGAAATAATGCTAAAGTATAAGATGCTACAGGAGAGAGTCCCGATTCTAGAGAGCCAGTTGATATCTATTGAGGATTTGGAAACCAAGCTGGCTCAGTCAGAGCAAGATAGTAAGGTTTACAGCGAGGAGGCTGCGAGATTTCACAAGGAGCTCCTGGACCTTTAAGGAAAGTGGGCTGAGCATCAGGAGCATTTTCCCAACATAATAAGGAGGGAAATGGAGATGACCGAGCCACTCTAGATTATGGGGGTTGAGCTCGAGGCTTGTCATATGGACAAGGCTTTCGTCAAAAGAGACCTGAGGATATTGGAGGAAAGACACGAGAGTTTGTCGACTCATTATGATAAGCAAGTCAAATGTAACCAGAGCCTGACCAAGAGCAATGCTTCATTCCGAGAGTCTTTGTGGAAGGTCAATATGACAGACACATATGTTATCCTTTAAAAGGCATATGTCGTGTATCAAGATCGTCGGTAAGTTCTCCGGGAGGTTTAATCGGGCTTGATAAATGTTGAGACTGCCATGGCTGATGCTTTGAGAGTAGAGGAAAGGGATTATGAAGCTTTGCCTATGCGTGCCCCATCTGTTGACCTTGCTTCGTCTTTCGATGATGAAAGTTGGTCTTATGAGGGTGAAGGGGAGACCTTGTCTGAGCATGAGATGCATTTCCCCGAGGTTCCCATAGTTGAGAGCGTGAGCGAAAAAGGCAAATGGGTGGTGACCCCTTGCGGGAGCCCTTCTATAGCTCCGGAAGTGGAAGGAGATGGTGTAGAGATGGCCCTTCTGAATGATCCTCTAGTTGTTGTGCCCTAGGAGACACATGCCCCCATTGGAAACTCTGATGCTCTAATTGCCTAAGCTTGACCTTTATACTCCATGTGTTGAGTTTTTTCAATGTTTTTATATATGTCTTTTGGCCTTTTCTGGTAGATAATTTGTTTTGTATTTGTTGGTACGCCCATGCTTTTTGGGCCCCTTTTGCAATGCCTTTTAGTAGCAATGCTTTTTTGCTTGTTTGACAATTGACGAGTTTCTTGTATCAAATTGCCTAAAGTCCCATATGAGAGGCATTTGATTATTAGTTGGCACTCTAGTTATGTTGGTATACTTTATGGTCGAGTACATTAATTACCCGGTCCTTTGAAGTGGAGAAGTTCAACCATATGGATTCTCCCACCCAAGGACCACCTTATCGGGACTATGCTCTATGGCAAATTCGAACGCTTGTGTTTAAATGCTGCGATGTGCATTTTTATTTCTTCGCATCGTATGCGAGACTTCTAGCAATCGCTTCCCCCAATCTTAGAATATTACTTCCGACCGCGTATTTTATGATTGGGAATTTAAATCATCCATTTCATAATAAAATGAGGGGTCCCCTTTGTTCGGTACCGATGAGGTAGACGTCTCTACCTCGTCTCATATTGGCAAAAGGTTATATTTCCATCACGCTCTGAGGCCAATATGCCTTGTCGTATGTTCGAGGTGGATATTATCGGGTCTGGGAGGACGCGATCGTACCAACAACATTAAAGTATAGGAAGCTTTCAAAGCAATATTCCATTCGATATTCAGTTTTGAATACATGCTTGTTTTTTACAAAACTTAAAGAGTACAAGAAAAGATGATGGCCCTCTACCCAGTAGCTAGGAGCAAATTGTTACGCTTTGTGCTTATATCTCCAGGATGAGTTCTTCTAAGTAATACGATTTTCAGTTGTTGTCTCATTAAAAACCTCGCCTACAAAAACCCATATGGGAAAAAACCGGTTAAGGAAAAGAGTGCAATGTGTATTTTTCAATCTTCACTTCGACGTCTTTCGAGTCAGTCCCAGTCTTGGTTCCAGTACCAATCTTGCAATCATAAAAGATTATGAAAAACATAAAAATAAAAAGGAAAGGGTTCATACCTTTGAGATTTTCAGGGTTGTATTATGGGGGTGAAATCAACCACGAACTATGGTAGACTCGGCATCCGTATTGATGATTGGGGTTGATAGTTCAAATTATATTTGATTACCTCGATGGATCATTTTGACAGTAGACTTGTAAGATTATCCTCATGCAATAATACCTGCAGTGAGGTGTCGGTCACGATAGTTACCGGATGATATTGGAAATAAGGTTGCAGCTTTCGCGTGGTGGTGACGAGGGCCACGACCAACTTTTCTGTGTTTGGATATTTTGAATCAGCCCCGGTCAACGTCTTACTGGCATAATAGATGGGGAGCTGCTCTTCCCCTCTTCTCATATGAAGGAGACACTAATTGACACAACCGAGATGGTCACATAAGTGAGTAGTCTTTCTTTTGTATTAGGCTTGGCCATTACATGAGAGCTAGCCAAGTAAGACTTGAGGTATCGCAAGCTTTGATCACACTCTTGCCTCCACAGAAAGCGATGGTCCTTCTTCATGAGTTTGAAAAATTCGTAACACCGATCTGTCAATCATGATATGAATCTTCCCAGGACCTCAACCTTTCGATCAACCTTTGTAACATTTTGACATTGCCTAATGCATCTGGAATTGACTGGATAACTTTCACTTTATCAGGGATCACCTCAATGTCGCTGCCAGAGATAAGAAAGCCCCAAAACTTCATAGATCTAACTTTGAAGGCACACTTTTTGGGTGTATTTTTATGTCGTGACGTCGTAAGACGTCGAACATTTCAACCAAGGAATCCAAGTGAGTCTCTAGCTTTTCGGGACTTGACGAGCATGTCATCGATGTAAACCTCCATAGTACGATCAATTTGCTTTTTGAACATTTTGTTCACCAACCTATGGTAAGTGGCCCCTGCATTCTTAAGATCAAAAATGCATTACATTGTAACAAAAATTATCATGATTAGTCATAAAAGAGGTCTTCTCCTGATCATCTGGGTGTAGGCTAATCTGATTATATCCGGAGTATGCATCCAGGAAGCTAAGTAACTCATGTCCGACCGTAGAGTCTATCATCTGAACAATATGTGGCAATGAAAAATGAATCCTTAGGGCATGCCTCATTCAAGTCCTTGAAGTCCACGCACATTCTATATTTATTGAGTTTTTTAGGGACCACCATCACGTTGGCCAGCCACCTCTTACGGATCCTATATTGAGTAGGTATGTCACATCTTTCCTTACGAATTGGTCCCGACTACTGATATCGGTCGCTTTCTTTGCCTTACTGGAGTATGATTAGGATTAACGCTTAATCGGTGAAAAGCTATTTCGGAAGGATCCCTAATATGTTAAAGTGAGACCAAGTGAAGGAATATGAGTTAACTGCTAAATAATATTATAAATGCATTCCTGAGCTCAGGCGAGAGCTCCGAGCAAAGATATACCTTCTTTTTGGGATGTCCCTCGAAAAGCGTCACACTCTCCAGTTCCTCAATGGTCGAGTCTGTGGGATCTTTGTCCGGTGGAAAAATGAAGTCTTTCGGAAGGATCCAATTCGGGTACCCTTCCTCTACAAGCTGCTCCTTTCTTTCTTCAGGTGTTCTATTTAAGCTCGGCGACTATAATTGCTATTGGTCTACTTCTCGCTTCTGAGGAATATCCACCGCCAACGCATCCTTCTACTGGGAATAAATGTTACTCCCTCTAATTTTCCGATCCACCAAGGCATGGGAAACTTGACCTTCTGGTGATAAGTGGAAGGGACCGCCTGCATTGCGTGAAACCATGGCCTCTCGAGTATTGCATTGTATGTTATGCTTATAAACACGATATCAAAGCTCGTGACTTATTTCATGCCATCAGTGTAAACAATCAATTTGACTTCCCCCTTTCTTCGTTCGCTGGACATGTTGAATCCTGCCAACATTTTTGTCATAGGGGTGATCGATTCATCCATCTGCATCTCTTTCAAGCCCTATAACTGGATGATGTTTGCTGAACTTCCTGGATCAATCAAAATACTCTTAGTAAAAGATTTATTAATTTTTAAAGATATTACCAAGGCCTCATTGTGAGGCGAAGTGAAGCTTTTTCAGTCGCCATAAGAAAATGCTATGACTTGACTCTCCACAGGTTCCCGCCCATAACTCGTGGTTGTGACCGAGACCTTGGACTTTCTCATTGAAGTATATATGATCTTATTAACCACCTTTGTATCGAAGATCATAAGAATAATGTGAGTAGGCAGAGATGTTTGGCTCGATCTTTTCCCATCATTCTTGCTTAAGTTGAGCTTCGCTCGGTCGCTGATGTACTCTCTCAAATGCACTGCGCGCAACAGTTGCGCTAATTCTATCCTCAGGTTGCTCCAATCCTCTGTGGTGTGACCATGCGTGTTATAAAAATAGTACCACAGCCCCGTGTTCCTTTTCTCCGGGTTGGTGTGCACGTCATCCTAAAACCTAGCTTCTTTCATAGTTTTCATCCCAACCACTATCTCTGTTGCACTTATGCTAAAATTATGGTCAAATAGTTTTGGGGGCCCAGTACCTTTTGACGTGGACCCTTCTGTGCACCGGGGGCCTCGTTCAATGAGACCTTAATAGTTCTTGGTATTGCCCCGATTCGTCCATACGCTTGAGAACCTCCTGGCATTATATGGTTTGAACCGTCCACTGTTTACTATGTCAATGTTATACCCCTGGCCTGGCCTCCTCGGGGGTGACTACCTGTGTATATCGACGTTGTCGCTCGGTGGTCTTCTTCAATCTGCATTATAGTTGTGTACCTAAGATTTATTTCACTCCATATTTCCTCAATATTGAGGCATTTGAACTTTCGGATTCAATATGTCTATGAACGCGGCTGCCGCCCAATCTTCTACGATAGACAACAACAACATCCTTTCTCTCTGGAATTTGTCCACAAAACCTTGCAACAACTCATCCCCTCATAACTTTATCAATCAATAGAATTTTCGGGTAAGTGAGTATACCAGGAGAGTGCTCTCTTTATAAGCATTTGGCTGAATTTCTTGAGCATGATAGATTCGATTTCATGTTGTTTGAGGTCATGCCCGGTTACGGCTACCTCGAAGATCATGATGTGTTCTTCTGAATTTCTTCAGCATGATAGATTCGATTTCTTGATTTGTTTTGGGATTGGGATGGAGGGTTGCGCTCTCTGGATATGACAGGACCTCATACCTTTTGGGCCCCGTGTCCTTTATGATGGGCGGTGCCCCGTGTATTTAGCTCATCCACTCGTTTATTTTCTTTTCCACTCGACGCAATCCTTCTATGAATGCATCCAACCGGTCTTTCTTGCCTTCATCTTTCTATTTTTACTGGTTTCAGGGGAAGCTAAGGCCTTCTCAACGTTTTGATTCGATGCCAGAGTCCCAGCCCTTGAATGAGTAGCTATAGCATCTGCCGCCGCTTCCATGCGCAACATCCCCTCGTTCTATCCTTTCAGGACAACTGTGATCATTTCTTTAGTGAGAGATCCTCATTTGTTAGTCGTTCGGGGCTTGCTAGTTTGAGATTTAGCTGAGCTCCTTCCCTCGGGTGTTTTTCTTTAGGTTCCTTCCGCTTTTGCTTTATCAAGAATTTCCTCATCACGCTCTTTCTCAGACGATTTTATCAAAGACCCGCTTTTGCCGCTCCGCTGCCCTTGTTCGGACTCTTCTTCTATTCGCAAAGCTTCTAAACGGTTCGTTGGGTTTTGATGTTAAGCGAGTATCGACACCACTCCAAGTCCCTGTGCTCCACGAGCGATGTTGTCTTCACCTGACATGTTTCTGTTGAGATTTTTTTACCAAGATCAGCTATAGATCGAGACAACTCCACAACTGTCTATCCCTACAGATGGCGCCAAACTATTTTCTGGTGAAAATGATTTTAACAAAAATACAGTTTGAGATTTGTATTTAAGGGTTTAAATACAAGTAGGTTGTATCTGATCCGGAGACCCTCTTGATTGACTCCGAAATTGATATTTAGATTACGGATGTGTGGGATTAAAAACACTAGTAAAAATGATAATGATCAAATAAAGAAAACTAATAGATTAGATCTGAGAATAAGCTATGAATCGAATAAGAGCCAAAGTTGAGAATAATGTATATACTTGAGAGAGATCTGAGTTACAAGTGTGAGCTTAGAGAGAATACAATGTGTCTTTCCTTCTCTTCTAAGTCAATATATATAAGACAAAACCTAGACTATTACGACCCTAGAGAGTTATGGCGATGTGAGCATACTGACGTCACCACCCACGCGCGCCGCGCACTCTGATCTAGGTTGGTTGATGTGACGGGAGTTGTTGGGAGTGGAAGACAGTTATGGAGATCCGTTGGGGTTTTCGGAGTCACTAATCTTCTTGTATACACTTAATGCCTCCGGATGTGTTTTTACCTAATACACAAATGTTCTTGAAATATTATTTTCATCAAACAATTAAATTTCTCCTCAAACGCCTTTCAACATAAATGTAGGAGTTGTTTCTATCAGTTTATTGAAAGAGTTTAAGATATATAAATTCAGTTTAAAATGTTTTTTACCTTATTAGGCCATCTAAAAGATATTAATTGGTAAGCCTTCTTAGAATGTGGGATTTATAAATTTAAAAATAAAACAATTATCTGCTTTAGCAGGTAAAAATGATGATATAATAACATATTGATGCATCGCTTTCCAAACTTAATGGAGAGTTGGAGTTGTTAATGCATGTCACCTATCCTAACCAGGATGGTACAATGGTTCTTTTGATACTATCATTGTTGAGGGCCATGTAGTTGATGTATAATGAAGCAATTAAGAAGAAATTCCCAAATTCTATATATATAGTAAGTTGTTAGTTGTAACTAATAACCAATATTGTAAATAATTAACTAGAGTAGTATTATTCCTGAAGAAGAAGGAGCACTTGGTGACTTTTCGTAGTTCGGTTGCTAAGACTCAGATAGACTTTTTGCTCCTTAGGAATGTTGACAACGGTCTTTGTAAAGACTGCAATGTTATTATGAGTTAGTATCTTACAACCCGACATAAGCTTTTGTAATGAATTTGGAGATCAAAATGGAGAAGAAGATGAGGGTTGTGGATGACAAGTTAAGAATCAAATGGGGAGTTTGACCATGGTCAGTGCAAATGAGATTAGGTAGATGTTGATGGTCAGGGAGGCTTGGGGGAGTAATGGGGATGCGACCGGTATGTGGGACATGATAGCCAGTTGTATTCAGGAGGTAGCTAGTGAAGTGCTAGGGTCTTGCGGCGTAGCCGTGGTGGGCATCGAGAAGACTGGTGGTGGAATGGTAAAGTTCAAGAGAAGATGGAAGCAAAGAAAGTGGCATATGCGAAATTGGTAGAAAACAAGAATGAGGTGGAGAAGTAGACGAATAGGAAATTATATAAGATGGCGAGAAATGAGGCAAATCTAGCAGTTATGATGGCGAAAATTACATCTTTTGAACGCATGTATGTGGAATTAGAGGGGAAATGCGGGGATAAGAAGTTGTACAAACTAACCAAGGCGAGGAAGAGGAGGACCCATAACTTGGATCATGTGAGGTGCATCAAGGACGAGGATGGCAAAGTACTGGTGGAGGACAAGCGTATTAGACGGAGGTGGTAATCTTACTTCCATAAATTCTTGAACGAAGAAGGAGATAAATACATTGTGATGGGAGATCTGGAGAAATTTGAAAGGTACTGGGATTTTGGATATTGTAGAAGTATTAAGGTTGGGAAAGTTAAGGGTGTTGTTCGCAGGATGCGCAGGGAATGAGCGACCGGGCTTGATGAGATCCCAGTTGAATTTTGGAAGAGTGCAAGCAGGGCAGATTTGGAGTGGCTGACTGAGTTGTTTAATGTCATTTTAAGACACGACAAGAATGCCCAAATAATGGAGGTGGAGTACAATGATTCCTTTGTACAAGAACAAAGGTGACATCCAAAGTTGCAACAACTATAGGGGTATCAAGCTGCTAACCACACTATGAAAGTTTGGAAAAGGGTCGTGGAGATGAGGGTGAGAAGAGGCATGTCTATTTATGAGAACCAATTTAGATTCATGTTGGGGCATTTGACTACAGAAGTCATTCATCCTATTAGGAGGTTAGTGGAGTGGTATAGGGAGAGAAATAGTGACTTACATATGGTTTTCATCGACCTCGAGAAGGCATACGACAAAGTCCCTAGAGAGTTTCTATGGAGATGTTTGGAGATTAGAGGTGTACATATGGCGTACACTAGGGCGATCAAGGATATGTATAATGGAGCCAAGACCAGGATACAGACAGTAGGAGGAGACTCGGAGCACTGTCCAGTGATAATGGGGTTGTACCATGGATCAATTTTTAGCCTATCTTATTTGCCTTGGTGATGGATGGACCGACGCCATAAATTCAAGGGAGGTGCCATGATGTATGTTATTCGCAGATGACATAGTCCTGATTGATAAGACTCGCAGCGGAGTGAACGCTAAGCTGGAGGTTTGGACACAGACTTTGGAGTCTAAAGGGTTCAGGCAGAGTAGGACCAAGACAGAATACTTGGAGTGCAAGAGCGGCCATGAGACAGGCGTGGAGGTGAGGCTTGGTACTCAGGTCATTCCGAAGAAAGAAAGTTTCAAGTATCTCGGGTTTATTATCCAAGGGAATTGAGATATTGATGATGATGTCACACATTGTATTAGTGTAGGGTGGATGAAATGGAGGCTCACATCTGGAGTCTTGTGCGATAAAAAAGTGACACCAAAACTAAAGGCAAGTTCTATAGGGTGGTGGTTAGATCAACTATGTTGTATGTGGCGGAGTGTTGTCCGGTCAAGCGCACATCCAAAAGTGTTGTCTTTGAGATGGATATGTGGCATACAAAGATTTAGAAATGATGATAGCGAGATAGACATCCGGTGGAGGAAAGATGAAAGTTACATGTGAGATGAGGGTACAAATGCTCCAGGTGCGGAGGTGTGAGAGGTTAGATGTACGGGGCAGGGGTACAAGGAGGGATAAGATTAGAAATGACCTTGATATTCGAGATAGAGTGGGAGTGTCCCTCGACCGGTGGAGGATATAGCCCTACTAAAGTATAGTAACACGGGGAATAAAACATGAATAAGACAATAATTTAAGGATTAAAATTGCAAAAAGATTGTCTGGTTTTGACTTGGATGGCAGAAGACTTTTGAATCTTGTGGGAACTTAAAAATGAAATCCAATCATTGAAAGGTTGGAATGAAAGGTGCCAAAAAAAGAAAAGAGACGTTATTTTTTAAGCGTAAAAAGGGTTCGAACTACTATAAAAGTGAATCTGGGAGTAATTTGCATCTCTCAAGAAATGAATTTGGCATAAGCGGTGGCAAAGGAGGGGATCTTGTAGGTGAACCCTGGTGGGAGCAATCGAGGTAGGACCTTGTTGCTCGTTTGTTCTCAAACTCTGGTCATTCAGACACATCCCGCTATTTACTGGTAGTAGTAATGAGGGACCGGGACTACTATCTCCAGGATTAGTCTAGCGTAAGTCGGAAAGCTGGATATCAAAAAAAAAAAATATTATCTGGCACTTTTGGGTGATATTCCATTGTTCTAGACAAAGATAAATGTTGGTCCGTTAGTAATTAAGTGTAATTTCTAGCCATAAAGATTAATTTGGACAATTTCTTCCCTGGCTATATAATGTAAGTGATTAAGGATAATTTCTAGTCAAAATAATAAAAGTGAAAATATGGATGAGTCTAACCTCTAATTGAGGGCAAAGTTAGACTTATTTATAAAGTATAAGGACAAATTTGAACGTTTTTCCAAAATAAAAAGATAAGAATAAGTAAGAATGAAAGTCGCACTAAAATTCCTTCTTTTTCCTTCTCAGTTTACATAAACAAGAACACAAACAAAACATCATATTTCCTAAGATCACTCAGAGTCGCGATCCATATAATATGTTCCATTACTGGCATTATACTGTTCCAAATAAAACCCATCTACCCTCACCTCCCATTTACAATAATTAAAAAAATGTATATTTTTTTCATGTTTAATGTATGATTGGAATATTTTTCCTTAGAAATTACTTTCATTAATCACAATATATATAATTATACATAGGTTGATTCCTAATACAATAAGAATCCTAACTTACCTTAAATTGTTGATTCCGAATACAATAAGAATCCTAACTTACCTTAAATATACATCTATCATAATTACAAAATATATTGTGAATATTCGGAGAATATCGCTAATACTCCCCTCAGTCGGAACGGGAGGAGGCCGAATGCTAAGGCTGGATCAGAAGTCGATGAAGAGATGTCTCGGTAGTCCCTTTGTGAAAATATATGCATACTGATAGGAGGAAGGCACGTGTAATATTTTGACCTGACTAAGGGCAACCTTCTAACGCACAAAGTGAATATCCATCTCGATATGCTTGGTCCGTTGATGTTGGACCGGATTATGAGACATATAGATGGCAGATATGTTGTCATAGTAGACTATAGACGCCTTTCGCAATGGATACTAGAGCTCCAAAATAAGATTTCGGAGCCAACAGATCTCAGCAACGACATTAGCAACCCCGCGATACTCTGCTTCAGCACTCGAACGGGATAGCGTGGCATGCCGCTTGGCGAACCATGAAATAAGATAATCCCCAAGAAATACACAGTAGCCTGAGGTGGAGCAACGTGTGTTTGGGCATCCTGCCCAATCTACATCCGTGTAGGAGAGTAACTTGGTTGGGGCAGAGGGGTAGAGATGTAGTCCAAAGTCCGGTGTGCCCTTAACGTATCTGATAATACGTTTGAGGCCGCAAAATGGGACTCTCGAGGGTCGTGCATAAACAGACACACCTGCTGAATGGCATATGCAATATCAGGCCTAGTGAATGTAAGATACTGAATGGCACCTGCAAGACTCCGATATAGAGTGGGATCAGAAACTGTCGCGCCCTCATTGGCACTAAGCTTAGATTTCGAGTCAACCGAAGTTGGCATAATTTTACAATTTGCCATCTTAGCCCTGTACACTATCTCTTCCGCATATTTGCGGTGACACAAAAACATAGTAGCTGCAGATCTGGTCACGGATATACCTAAGAAATAACTCAGCTTGCCCAAGTCAGTCATAGCAAATTCAGTTTTGAGTAGAGTAATGATTTCATTCTTCAAACCGTTAGAGGAGGTAGTAAGAACAATGGCATCCACATATAATAACAAATAAGCAATGTTGCTACCTCGATGAAAAGTGAAGAGAGAGTTATCACATTTTCTACATATAAATCCGATCTGCATAAGATACCTGACAAAGCAATCATACCAAGCGCGGGGTGCCTGTTTCAAACCATACATTGACTTCCTAAGACGATATACAAATTGTGGAACTACCGGATGAACAAAGCCAGAGGGTTGATGTATATACACAATTTCTTTTAGATCCCCATGAAGAAACGCATTCTTGATATCAAGCTAATGAATCGGCCAATGCATGCCCTATAGCAATACTGAGAACAGTCCGAATAGTAGCCGGTTTAACAACCGGACAGAATGTCTCACCACAATCAATATCCTCCTGCTGATTAGTGTCATTAGCAACCAGTCTTACCTTATACCGCTCCAAGTCACCACTGTCTCTGTACTTGTGACGAAATAGCCACATGTACCGGATAACATTCACACCATCCGGTCTAGGTACCAACTCCCAAGTATTCTTCTTGGTTAAAACATTAAATTCCTCGCACATGGCTGCATTCCAATTAGGGTCCAGTTTAGCTAGTTTTGGATTTTTTGGAATGGGTGATATGGTTTATACGGAGAGGTTAAAATGGAATTTGGATTTGAAAATTCCGTGTTGTGCACGAGTCTCCATACGGTGGGTAGGCAGCAGTGGGTGGTCTGTATTTTGTGGTTGTGGGCTGTCAGGTTTGGAGGTAGCAGTGGTACTGGTTGGGTAGGAGACATAATCGGGTCGAGCAGTGGCGGGGACGAATCTGGTGGTGCAGGCTCTATCGGAACAGTGGGCTACGGTGATACAATGATTGGATAATAGGGGACAGACTCGGTTCATCGAGAAAGGTGTAATCGGTGGTCTGGAATTTTTGAAGATTTGAAAAAGAAAAGGTCGTCTCGTCAAATGTGACGTGACGGGAGACAATGATTTTGCGAGTGGCTATGTCATAGCACAGGTAGCCCCGATGAGTAGGAGAGAGACCAACGAAGATACATGGCGTGGTGCGTGGGCGAGTTTGTGAGGTGCAGTGGAGGCCAGGTTGGGGTAGCATAAGCAGCCAAAAATACGGAAATGGTCATAGGATGGGAACCTATGATATAAGATTTTGGTTGGGGTCTTATTTTGGAGAGTGCTAGTTGGTAAAATATTAAGGAGGTACTCTACCATTTTGACATCATAGACCCAGAATGGTGGTGGAAGACATGCATGAAACAATAAGGTACGAACCATGTAATTGATGGTGCGTATAATTCGTTCAGCCTTTCCATTTTGGGATGAAGTGTAGGGACAAGAAAAACGGAAAACCATGCCTTGTTTAGAGTAGAAATTGTGAAATGCGTAGTTATTAAATTCACGTCCATTATCACATTGGAAAATTTTTATGGATTTTTCAAACTGTGTTTTAATGAATTTTTGAAATTCAAGGAACTTGGCAAAAACTTTAGATTTGAATTTTAGTGGGTAAATCCAGACAAAGTGTGAAAAATCATCTAAGAATACTAGATAAAATTTGTGACCCAAGGAACTAACAACCGGAGATGTCCACAAATCAGCATGAACAATATCAAATGGAGAAAAAGTAACATTGTTGGATGACATAAATGGAAGACGAGTATGTTTGCCGAGCGGGCAAGAAAAGCAGTGTTGGGAAAGTTTCCCATTATTACATTGAATACGCTTATTAGTTCTAAGAAAAGTAAAGACAGGGTCTCCTAGGTGTCCGAGTCTGTTATGTCAAGTTGACGGAGAGATAACTGCAAGGGAGATGGATGAATGTGGTGTGACAGCGGAAGATTGAGTGAAGAGGTAGAGGTCTCCCACACTATTGCAGCGCGTAAGAATTTTCTCCGTATTGAGATCCTTCATATAAAAAACCAAAAGGGTCAAATTCAACAAACACATAATTATTGCTAGTGAATTTTCGAATAGAGATTAAGTTTTTAATGATGTTAGGGGTGTATATGACATGATTTAGGGAGAAAGGTGGGTGGGGATGTTTGGTATGTGTGTTACCGTAACCTTCAATTGGAATGCGGTGCCCATTGCCAACAGTAATAAATTGAGGACATTTAATCGATGCCTTTGAGATAAATTACCTGACGATCGGGTGAGATGAGATGTGGATCCGGTGTCCATGTACCAATTATCATCGGGTTGTTGAAGGTTCAGTGTGTTGAAGGTCTGGCCCAAATCAGTGGGGGCCAGGCTGTTGGATTGCGGATGTTGAGTGGCCGAGGACATGGAGGCCTGTTGTGTGGACTGATGGTCCTGCCTATTGGCTGGGGCGTGCCCAAAACACTCGGTATCCATGCATGCTGGATCTGGGGCCCTGAAGTTGGGTATGGGCAGGCAGGAGAGGCCCAGTTCCCGGTGTTGGGCTACTGTTGTTGCCCAGCCCATTGAAAATAGGGAGCATTTGTTGGGTCCCTGGCTGCTGTTGGTTCGGGTTGCCCTTGCCGCGACCCTTCCATTTAATGTTGTTACCACGACCTCTGCCGCCACGCCCTCCGCCGCGGGACTGCTGCTGCGTGGTGGTCTTGCGATGATGGCTGGATGGTAGTGGCCGCCGGTGGTGCCATGCCGTCAACGGCTAGTGCCTTGTGATTGTGCTCCTCTTATTTACCAAAGCGGGTCTTTTCCAACAAAAGTTGCGAACGTGCTTTGTTGAAGCTTGGTAGGGGGTCGGCATGTTGAATCATCGTTGTAAGTGTATCATATTCACCTTTCGGTAAACCCGCACCTAGTTGAAGTACCATCTTGGTTTCTGAAACAGATGTCCCGACGTTGGAAAGTTGGTCGGTTATGAGTTTCAGTTGTTTATAGTATTCGGACATGTTAAAATTCTCGAGACGCGTATTGTTGAACTACTCTTCCAAATACACGGCCCGAGTATTTTTATTATCCTGAAAATGTTCTTCTAACCGTAACCAAAGTTCACGTGTCGTAGCACATGTTTTCATGATAGTACACAACAAGTCTTTAGAGATGGTGCCGTAGATCCACTGTTTGACGATGGCGTCAAGGCGACGTCAGGTCGAGTCTGCAACATCAATTGGACGAGGAACAAAATCATCAATATGGTCGAGCACATTGTACGGACATACATGAATATATAACAGTTCTATCCACATGGAATATTGACAATCTTCTTGGTCAAGAATTATAGGATAAAATTCTTGATATTGGTAACGGCGAATGCCGGATGAAAAGAAGACGATGAACGTTGAGGGGGGTTGTCAAGTGTGCCAGTGGAAGAATCGGAATTGGTGGGGGAAGTAGGGCGAGACATGGTGGCAAATTATTGTCGTCGGTCGAGATGGAAAAAAGATTTTGGGTGGCGTCGGCCGAGAGGAAGGGAAAAGAGAATAGTAGGGATTAGGGTTTGGCTCTTGATACCATGTAAGATTTGAATAATTTTCCTTAGGGATTCCTTTCATTAATCACGATATATATAGTTGTACAGAGGTTGATTCCTAATGCAATAAGAATCCTAACTTACCTTAAATGGTTGATTCCTAATACAATAAGAATCATAAGTTACCTTAAATATACATCTATCATAATTACAGAATATTCGGAGAATATTCGCTAATAAATACTATTTTCCTGGGTTGTCAAACACAGTAATAGACTTATCCTTTGAACCGCCACCAAAAGTGACAAAAGTACAAAGTTGTATCGAATTTTTTTTTTCACAAAACGACCAATTAAGGTCTTCACCTATGGCAAGATTTTGGTTTCCAATTTCTCTATTCTTCGTCGCACAATGAATTTGCAATTGTGGAGAAAAGGGAGGAAGTTTGTTGGAAAAAAAAATTTTGCTAGTGAAAGCTCAAGAGAAGTTATCAATAACAAAAAAAGAAGACGTTTATGAGGAGAGAGTCATACTTGGAGAAGATTGTAGGGTTTTGTTGGATACAAAGCATATAAGTAAGGCACAACTGAAGTTTAAAATTTTGTTTATTACTTACCCCAACAATAATTTCTGGTATGGTTATACAATAATGAAACTTGTAACATAAAAACATTTATTTACAAGTTACAATAATCGGAGTCTTTATCTACTGTTAGGTGCACACGCGATGACCCTTCCAATTTGCAAGCTCCAAGCTTCAATGTACTTCTCCTTCGAAAAGCTAGGAAATCCGGCAAAGGTTCGAGAGAGTATTTTATTCTAAGTCTCTAAGGCTTAGAATCTTATTCTGAAAATTGGTGTAGAATAATGAAAATGAATGTCTCTATTTATAGTGAAAATTAGGTCAAAAACCGGATTAGGGTTTGACCTTGGGCCTGACCCAAAATCGACGCAGAGGCGCCGCGGCCCTAGGGTATGGGCGCTCGACGTGCACTTGTACTATCTCAATTTAATTTCTGTGCATTCTTAATTAAATCCAAAATCCAATTTTAACTTAATTAATGTAATCATTATTCATTTAAATGTCTCGATTCCAAATAGAATATTTTAATTACTCTCTCAATACATCCTTAGATCGAAATGAACAATCGACATAGTGTGACCCTACAGGCCTTCTCATATTGACATTAATCAAATTAAGGTCTACGCGGAACTCCTAGACGGCGCCGGAAGACGAACTCAATATGTGAAGTACGTTTACGCGAATCCAGTAAACTTAACCTTTATGTGGAAAGATAAAATCATTCATTCACGACACACCCGATCAAGCTTAGGATTTGTCAAGTATCTATTCAAATGGCTTAATCATTGTATCACATCTACAAGGCATTTGAGCTTAGGACGGGATCAAAGTACATTACTTTGTAGATAAGGTGCGCATTGACCTCAAGTTTAAGGACTTCTATCTCCCACATGTTGATCATACGTTAGACAAGTATAACAAACAGTATATCAGCAGGGTATATCAATACTTCCAAAATACATTTGTCCTAATACAAAGTCTCTAGGGCATAAATATACTTTCAAAGATAAGTATTGAAAAAGATTTTTTGGTGTTTTATACAAAGAGTTCCCAGCTTAGTCAAATCTACAAAATCTTGAATTGGATTCCAATAATTTGTACTTTTTAAAAATTATTAAATAACCGTTAAGGTACTTTTTTTTTATATAACCGTTATGAAATTACTCAAATTTTCCTTCTTTGGTATTTGGATTAATTAATCTGTTGAATCATATATGTCTTTATTATTGAAAATTGGCTCACTTATGCCTCTGTAACTAATTATGATAGTCCAGAATGATAGATGGGGCTGATTAGGCTAATAGTATTCCACGTGACTGCCACATAAATAAATTAGCAAGACTCATACCCTTCTTTGACTAGTTGAACCAAATTCAATATTTGCAGCTCGGTCCCTCTCTAATCCTTATATAGAGCACCTATTTGGTTCATTTAATTACCACCAGAGAGATGGTAATAGAGGGGAAGATCCAATATGTCTATAATTAAACCTGGCTCAAAACAAGTAAGTTGTTCGATCTTACTAATCTTTGTTCATTTTTGTCTCATTAATATATGTCCGGTCTATGAATTTATTATGTTAAATACCAAACATAATTACATTTATTATGTTAAATGCCAAACACCTCTGAGGCCAGTAGAACTATCAAATGCTGGGCTGACCAGACTAGAGCCCAATATGATCTGTAACATGTTTGGGCCTTGTAATGGGAGCAGGGTCAAGTAATTGCACGGTTTCCCTTCAAACGGATTGGTCTTTAATTTTGCCCTTCAAAATCGAACTTATGCCTATAGGGGCATCAGTTTTTTAAAGGAACTAACTTATGGATATTATGATGAGTGACTTATTCTCTATAGGCTTAAGTTCAATTTTGAAGAGAAAAAATTAAATACCAGCTCAAAATAAGGCCAAAAGTGCAAATGACCAGAGCTGAGAATATTCACAAAAAGTCACTTTTACAACTGCTATCAGAAAATAAATGGGTCATTGGCACTTTTACCCCCTTTTGTGTTGGTTTTTAAATTTTGACCCTTATAATAAATAATTTATTCGCGAGACATAATTTTATATTTTCACCTCATAATATTTCACAAGTTATGCCCTGCATTCTTAAAGAACTTATGTCCCGCTGAGCATAAGTTCGATTACAAAGGATAAAAATCAACACCAGCCCATTGGAAGGGCAAAATTAAAGACCAGCCCATTTGAAGGGCAAACGTGTATTTTTTTCAAAATAAATCTCAATTTATAAACTACTTGAAATTTAGTCACTTGTTCATGCGAAAATAATATTTGGAACAAAATATCCACAACTTTAAAAGCGGTAGAGATCAGTTTCTTCGTCTTTTCCGCATTTTTCAAACTTGGGGATAGTGTGCTGAAGTTCAAGCTTCTACGGTTTAAACTCCAAGCTTATGCAAGTTAAGCTCTACCACAAATGCTGAAGTTCAAGCTTCTCCAAATTAAACTCCAAACTGTGTAAGATCAGCTAGAGAATCTTATAATACAAATTTTCAAAGTCAGGACCTTGTTAGGAGCTTTACTTGAGCCGATGATCTATTCGAATAAACTTCGGTCTCTACCTTCTCCTCTACCTTCACAAGGTAAGAGTAAGGCTGCGTACACATCACGCTCTTCAAATCCCACTTAGGAGATTACATTGGATATGTTATTGTTCGAGGACTTTGTTAGAAAACCATTATGTGGTAATGATCAATGTTTTGAGCATTACAAATAACACAGGTACTAGTTGTAATACATTAGTACAATATGTGTTTCCCCTGGAGTCAACCTTAAGATATGTGCCTGTAACACTAGTAGAAAGTAGAAACCAGGCCTCGGACTCCAAAGTACTACCATACATGAGCTGCCTAGCGGAACAACTCTCAAATTTTAACTTGGGTTGTGAGCAAATTGACCCAAACTTTGGATGGATTAACTGAATTTTCACCCAAATTGTTACCAATGAATATACTTCCTATATCCACTCTAAGTTTAAGTGGGTTGGACAGTTTATATTGCAGAAAAAAATACAATAAGAGATGGTTTTAGCCTGACTTATTGAAATGTCTCAAACTCCTGTCTCATAAGCAAAACTAATTTATACCCAATGGAAAACAAAAGTTTTAACCAACGAATTTTCTTAAGCAGAGGCCATTTTAAAAAAAAAAAACTATAAGTCGGGCGAAAAATTCAAGACAACCTCTGATGGGATCCTTCTCTTGCAAATCACCCTTTATATTGAAGTACCCCTGATCTTGGAAGCCACTTTGCCATCCTGTGAAATCTTTAGTTTGTGGTGCAATCAGATACAGGTTAGCTTGGCTCGTAAACAAGAGTCCACATTCCCACAAGTGGACATATAACAAAAAACATCAAACACAATCCTCCTTTATCTGTAGTAGTAACAAAGTTGTCATGTCAAGTACAAATGCCTAATAATGTCTTAAACACTCGCCCCACATCTGAATTGCAATATTGAGTTTATGAAACAAAGAAATGACAGGTCGAACATATGATAGATCGCGAAAAAACCTATAAAAATGAAGCAACAAAGACGGTAAAAATATGTTATTCACATGAAACTCTTTAGACCTTCAACAATTAAAACCTAGCAGTCAAAGCAGCTCATTAAAAATCTTGAAACTCTCTGCAGCAGCAAACCCCTACTTTATTTTTTTGTTCTTGCCATGCCTTCATGTTATGAACACCTAAGATATGATAGGAATCATACCACCAGCAGCCAGAATTTGTTGCTCCAGCTGCATTATTAAACAAGACAGATCAGATGTATGTATAAATTATAAAATATATTGGTCAATGTCTTTGATTATCGAAGAAAGTCAAAGATAAACTGAATTCGGACATCGTTGGACTTTATAAGGAACAAAAAAAGCTTTTTCTGAAAACAAAGAGGATATGAACCATACTCTCTATAGAAGATGTTTTGATACCAGAAATCTAATATTCGACAGCTTAATGACGGTGACAAGACGAACCAACTTTTCCAATCAGTTGTGTAAGCAAGAAGTTCAAAAAGATGCCTGCCTCATTAGGAGAATCAAGGATCCAAATAATCCTTGGATGGAAAAGGTTGAAGAAAGAAAGAAAAAGGTGAGAGGTAGATGTGTTATTTGGTTGCCAAGCACCGTGCCTTAAAGTTAAAGTTCATATTTGTTTATCAAATTCCAAACTTAAAGCACACGTTGCGTCAACTATGACACAAAGATCTCAATTTTGAAATAGACAAATCGATGATTAAACACAGGAGAACCTAACAAATAAACAGTGAGATACACTACACTTCTAACTGAATCATCACTGTCCAAATAGTACTTATTTTCAATGAAATGGCGCTTGATCTGGAAATCCTAAAGCATTCTTAGTGGAGTACTTACCCTAAACAAAGTTTCAAGTTTATTCTTCACAAGAAAATATTCATGCTTTGAATGCTGCAGACATTGCATACACCTGCACCCAAAAAAAGAAAAAGGAAAAAGAAAAGAACCTTGGTCATCAAAAAGTACAGGATTGTGGGTTATCATGGTTAGAAACAAAGTTAAACAATAACTACTAAATATAATGTTTTATGTTATCCCATCGAGTTTCAAAGTTATTATGAGGGAACAAAAAATAAAATAAAATAAAATACAACAAACCAAATAACGCCTTATTTTGGCTCTACACAGTCCAAACAGCTGAATCAGATGACTCCGTCGACACGACACTCGGTTACGGGTACTGTCAAATATTTCTTGCAATATAATACTTAGCGCACTAAGAGAAATATCATTTTCTGAAAGAAGCTAGCTAAATTGATTAGATTTCCCAATAATAGTATAGAACATGCACTGTAACGCTTCAACCTAGCTGGCATATTCTTTTAAACCATAGTACAAGGAAGATTATTATAATCCGAAGAAAACAATGCAAGCGTGTCTGAGAAAACGTGCACCAGACAGTCTAAATGTTGTCTTCTCAGATTTTCCGTAATGGCGCCCACTTGGGAACAGAAGCAGATATAACGAAAATGCTGGTATGATAATTCAGAACTTCAAACATGGAAACTAGTGTTATTTTGGCACAGCAAAAGATACTTGAAGAAATAAAATTCCTAAGATATAAACAAGTACGAACTGGTCTAAAACTTCAATTTATCTTCTAAAGCTAGAGATACGCTACATTGCTCCGGACTCTTCGAAAATATCGTCGAGTGTGTGTCGGATCCTCTAAAAATGCATATATTTAGAAGATCCGACACAGATGTGGTAGCATTTTTGGAGTGTCTGAGAAACATAGGAGATAAGAGACCCATCATCTTCTATGTGCAACACAGATGGCCCAAGGAATGGTCAGTGATGGAGCTACAGTATCCCAAGGGAGGTCAACCAAACACCCTTTTTCGGAACATTATAATATGTATGTAGGTCAAATACCACATTATATTAATATGTATTGTAATTTGAACACTCTTGACACAGCTAACAGAGGCAGCCCAACAGCCAAGGGTGTTCAAAATGAGGTAGAGTGCACGGATTCAACTCCTGAGTTTATCAATTTCATATGCCCATTTTGGTCCATTTTGTTTTCCTAAACTAAACAAACCAAACACAGTGGTGTAAGAACTCTTAAAACTAAGCAAATCAAATACGGTGGGTTTGATTCCTCTTTCTTTTTTGTAAACTAATATAATTGTTTTTCCTAATGAAGGAGTAACTTTTAAAACTTAACATTGTGTAAAAAGAGACAATCAATTGTTTATAATAATTTTTTAATTAGAAGTTGTTTATTAAACAAATCTTAAAGTTTAAAATTCAAGCTTTAACAAAAGAACTCACTACGGACTACAAATCCTCTCGACTCTCTCTCCTTTGGTTCTAGGCTTCTAACATTCTACTCTTCGGCCACAATTGTAGTAATGAATCGTATTTTTATAAGTAGAATTTTTTGTTATTGTCTATTTTAAGTTACTTCTTATTTATAAAATTGTCCCTACTGCACGTGTCTTTATGATTTAGCTAAATATTGCGTAGTTTAATTTAAAGTTTCGATGCAGCCATTCATCGAAAAAACAATTATTGACTTCTTTAAAGTTTGAACACCCTTGACGAGATTCCTGGCTAAGCTCTGGGAATGATAACGGGGAATATGAAGTGAGAAGAACTGTTTCTACAGAACTCTAAAATGGTGCCAGTCTTAATATGCTTTGCTGGTAGTGACAAGGTTAAATTTGTGAGGCAGAAAGAGCAGACAGATATCGGTCAAGGGTTTGAGTCGTGGAAGCAGCCACTAATGCTTGCATTAGGGTAGGCTGTCTACATCACACCCTTCCTAACGTGGGATGCTTTGTGCACCGGGCTGACCCTAGTCAAGCTTACAAAGATCCACTTGATTTGTTTTAGACCATCAATTCAGAAAAATATTATAGATACAGAAATTATATGGGAAGCTCAACTAACCACAATATCAAAACTGAATATAGAGTTCATACTAAAAAGATCACCACACAAGAAGAATGTTTTGAGTCTCTGAGTACTAACTAAGTCAGGACTCAAGATGAAGCACGATCATCATGATAGAAACTTGGATACCTCCAAAATTGGTTACCATGCCATGAAATTAAGTAGTGCATAACTACAATTGCCAACCAGGTACATGATAGACTACACAATTTTATTCTCCCATCAGCTCCTTTACTAAGTCAAACAGCCGTGTTTCTGTATTGGAGTAACGTTTCTAAAAATCCAACTCTGTGTAAGAAAGAGCATAAAGCAAAACTCACCCTTCAAGGTTCTTCTCTTCACAAATTTTTTTGAAAGCAACACAAGCATTCTTTACTCTTTGTGCACCGATACTGCAAAACAAAAAAGTGGTTTCTAATCAAATAACAAGCTCGAGATACTACCGACCCGTTTAAGAATTTATACAAAATTCCTAGATAATCATATCTAAATTCAAACGACAAAAGCAGAATCCTAGGTCAATTCTTGACTGAAATTAAAAAAGCCGTCTCTTAATTGTCCACACACCATCTAAATAACCAAATAAAATGTTCAAGCATCAATTGCAGCCAGTTACTATATGCCAAATAGTCCTACCAATATAAAAGTCAATTACCTGGAACTGCTACCCTTGAACTGGTGGACATGGGCATCAACGTGCTTAAAATCCACAACCTGCTGCTGCCTGTATAAATAATCAGAACACAAACATATTCAACCACCTCCTTATAAATTCAATTGAACAAAGAAAAGTCAAGCTAACCCAAAATAATCATAAGAAGACACTACTAATACTACTACTCACAAAGCCATGGCCAGGTTGTTTAGAATTTTTTCAGAATCATCAAAGAAAAGGGTCACCACTTCAACCACAAAATCAGGGTTGCTCTCATCTTGCAGTTTCTGAAGCTGAAGAAACTGATCATCCAAGAATCCCTTTTATGTTCAAGAACAAGAAAATCAAAAACCTTCATCAGAAAAACCTCGAAACCAAGATATATTACACAAAGTAGGGATAAATGAGATAAAGATTGCATCTTTTCCAACTCTGCTACACTAAATAGGAAAAAAAAATATAAAGATCGCATCTTTTCCAACTCTATTACACAAAATAAAGGGATAAAAGAGATAAACGATTGCATCTTTTCCAACTCTATTACACAAAATAGGGATAAAAGAGATAAAGATTGCATCTTTTCTAACTCTATTACATTAAATAGGGAAAAATAGATAAAGATTGAATCTTTATGAACTATATTACACAAAATAGGGAAAAATAGATAAAGATTGCAGCTTTATGAACTCTATTACACAAAATAGGGGAAAATAGATACAGATTGAATCTTTTTGAACTCTGTTTATGTGGGTTACCCTTTTCTTGAAGATTAAAAACTCACCTCACTGTACAGAGATGACATGAAGTCCATAAATTGTTTCTGCAACTTCCCAACAATTTCCATGATTTTGGGTGTCTTTTTTTTCCAACTTTGCTGCTCTTGTATCACTAGTTTTAGACTTATGGGTGGACTTGAAAAATATGGATGTTTTAGATATATATGAGATGAAGAAGACGTTGAAAAGGACCTTGATATGGTACGAAATCAATGGTGTGATTAATCTTGAATTGACTTCCCAAACAAACACATATTCATTAAAATAACATAACTGTCACTTCTTGGCTGTATCTTGCAAATACAAAATGTCCAAATTGTACCTTTTTTTTTTGTTCCACCTTTTATGTTCCCCGATAGATGATCATATATATTTTTTTGCCAAATTATCGCCAATTCTAGTGTTCGTCTAGATTTATCATTTAAACCACTCAATTAAGCTTTGTACTATTGAACATTCCGACGACATTAAATTGACAATCAACTAAAATTATAAAATGCGGGACATGATAACTAATTAGAAGAGGACATTTGGCCTTTGAGCGTGAAACAATAATTTGAAATAAATAAAAAGAAATCAGCAAAAAAATTAAAAAAAAAGTATTTTCTAAATTCCACCCATCCCCTTACCGTCTCTTCCTTTTCTCTTTGACTTCCAAGTTTAACACCAGAATCCCATTTTTTCCATTTTTAAAACTCAACTTCCAAGTCCATTTTTGTTCTTTTCTACGCCAATTGTTTTCCTTCTCTCATCATCGATTTTACTATTGATTTAAAGAACAGGCAGTCGAGGATACTAATTTCAGACCCAAATGAAAAAAAATCTATTTCGGTTACGGTTCGTTGTTCATATTATACTTGTTTGAAGTGTAAATGTGGGAGGTAAAAGGGTTATCATGATGAAACGCCACATCCGAATGCCAAAATTAAACAGAGCTCAGATTCGTTTTTTTTTCTTAATTTTATTTCCCATCCTTTTAAAAAAAAAAAGAGTCAAGATTTAGCTTGCAACATTAATATGTTATTTTTAACAATGGAATGACCAAACTCGACCTCTATTGGAGGAGCTTAAGCTTTGGAAAATGGTGGGAGGTAGTGGGTGGAATAATAGGGAAGAAGAAGAAAAAAATTAAAGAAACATTCACGCTCTGATCTTGAGTGTATTACACTCAGTATGTCATGTCATAAAAAAGAGTCTAATCAAAACAAATTCGATATAATTTAAGTGTTCAATAGTAACCAGATTTATTCAAGTGATAAATTTGAATGATCACGAGGGTTGACGAAGAGTTTGACCTATATTTTTTTTTATGACAAAGGAATTTGCAGCCATTATTTTTTTAATGTGTACAGGATAAACTTCGCTCCTAGATAAGCTTCATGCAATGAGTTCGATCCGGAAAACAAATCGGAGAGATTTCTATAATATATACTTTTTATTGATTTGATTTCTAAGATGGCAAGGAGTTAATGTTATCTTTCTCTATTCGAAGAAAGTAAAAAACATAAACAAGAACAACTCGATAATGAAATAAAATTAATTTTCAAGTCCACAAGTTACATTGTATGTCCGCCTTCCTGAATCAAAGTAAATTTTTTCGCGCTTCAAATTACGGAACATCGGAAACTCAAAAAAGAAGTAAATATCACACTTGATATTTACTTTTACTTTTGAAAGTAATACGGAGGGGATTGGCATTAAAATTAGATGAAAATGTTTTTTCGAAAGTACAACAACATTTGTTAAAGGTCGAAAAAGAACGCTAGGGTTTACCATTTTCCCGACTTTTTAAGAAGAGCAGAAATATTTTTTTCTATTTATACCTAATAAATTTCTTTCCTTATTCTTATGTGGGACAATGTCCCTTCATTTCCCCACCAAATGTCTTGGTATTAAACCCCATTCACACCAAAAACTCAACAGTTAATACAAAAAATTACTTTGTTGACTGAAATAAATATTTAATTTTAAACAAATGCACGCTAAATAGTGACAATAAAGAGTTTGAATTTTTAAATAAAATGAAAAATACTCTACACTATCAAGCACCTACTCTTATTAAGAATAACAACTTTTGTGCAGTTGCTTAGTCGCATAGTGATAGTTGTTTTCTATATAACAAATCATATTATTTGATTTACTAAATTTAGTATGTTAAAGTAAGTTATGCGATTGAAACGTATGTGTACTTACAGCTCTACATTCCGTCCTTGTACAATAAATGCATTTAGTAGTATTTGTTTTGCACAACATCAGTCAATTTAATTCTTTTCATTATTAACATCAATAAAAGCTGCTAGATTTAACCATTGGCAATATTAGCAATCGAATGGGTCGATTGAATTTTGGATTTGAAGGCGAAGGAAAAAATTATTTTAGTAATTCAGATAATTCCACTTGCTTAGTGAAAAGAAAGTTACAACAACTTTGTGCTGCTCACATCATATAGATATCCTTCAATGCTTTTGAAAAAAAAATGATATTAATTTTTGTGTGCTATGATTGATATTGATTTAGAATTCAAAGAAGTTTGGTGAGTTACGTAACTAAAAACTCCAAGTTGATTTGTTTACATCAATATTCCTTTTAATTCATGGCTATAGGTATTGTTATTAAATTATTAAATAAAAATTAATAGTGTGACTATGAGGATGAATCCCAATTTAATGAAATTAAGTGGGGCACCCAAACAAAGTCTGATTTTGTTTAGCTTACAAAATCATAAAACAAAAATATGGTGACAAATAAATAATTATTATGATTAAGTAATTTAATAAGGTGCTAATAATTTATTAAAATTAAGAGATTCATATTTTTACTAAGTACAAACAAATAAAGCTTTATATTAATTGTCCAAATCCTACTGCCAACTTGAATCTCTTAAAATATTCTTCACTTCAAAGTGATTAACTTTCCAAAAAAAATTAAAAATTAAAGTGTTTCCTATCTAATTAAAACTAGAAAAAGATAGAAGAAAATAAAATAGTCCAATAGATCAGAGTAATATGCGTTACGCAAAAACATTTTCAATTGTGGTGTGAGGGTTTGGTAGGGCCACCGTCCAAACGGGTGGTAAGTGTTTGCCCATGTTAATGCGCACTTACAATTTTAATTCAGTGAAGTTTAATTTAAGACAGTAAAGATTTTATTGACAGTCGGACGGACATATCCACCTTTCTATCTACTACTTTATTATTAGTACACGATAATTATGAGAGAAATCTCATATTATCATCCTCCACTATAAATCATGTAATTATAATCAATTAGTAATATTGTAATTATTAGATAAATCAATTAGATAGTAATTAACATCTTGTATTTTAGGTAACTTAGATTATTACTACATATCATGATTGTATATATATTCAAGTGATAGAATAAAATACTCAAGGAATCATTTTCTACATGGTATCAAGAGTCAAAAGATTTTTGTCCCAACTCTTTTCTCTCCTTACACGATTTCTTCTTCTCTTTCTCCTAATATTTTCGGCCAAAACCCTAAACCATTCTTCCAAAAAAACCTAGCCGACTTCAACCAACCCCCCCCCCGGCAAAACTCCCATCCCAAACCCTAAGGGTTTTCTTGTTTTTTATCCACTTTCATCAAAACACAACTTCTTTTTTTCTCTTCTTTTGATTCTAAGTGGAACCTATGGACGAAAAACAAAACTTTTCATCCCGCTTCCTGTACGTAGTCTATGTCTGGGGAGCATACTTGCAGGAGATAGACACAGGCGTTAGAGGGGTCCCCCACTTCGATTCCCGCCCCGTTAGCATTTACGATCCTAGATAAGGGATTCGTCTGTTAGGTCTTTTCGGTCCGGAGTCGACTGGTAATGGACCTACTTACCTTGCTTGTAGACCTGCTGCGGAACTTCTCTTTTTGTTTTGACGTTGTCAACATCCCGAAAGAAAATTCTTTTGTTAGTGTTTCGGCTTTCTATCTTAAAAAAAGATAACGAAATTTCGAAGAAGACCTTCGAGAACAAATATTGGACTGGGAAGAAAAAGGGGGAAAAGTAAAGTCTAAGCGCATATGGAACGAAAAGGAAATCCTATTTCGATAAGACTTGATCTGAATCGTACTTCAGATTCAAGTTGGTTTAGTGAGGGCGACCGCGAAAGTCACCGAATGGCTCAGTCTTTTAGTTCTCCCAGATTAGAATATCAAAGGAGGACGTTGCGAGATGCCCGGGGCGGACACGACCTCTTCTAAGGCTAGAAGACCACTGGAAGACACCCAGGACTATAGCATGTCGTGAAAGAAGCACACTGGACGGGCGTGCTTCGACCATGTCTCTGGGCACAGTTGAATGTAGATATCATGAACGCGAGGTGTAGGATACCAGGCCAAGAAACCCGGGCAACCATTCCCATATATGCCAATTGCTAGCGCATCCAAGGCCCCGGTGCCCAGCTCACCTGGAGAGGCCTAACCTGATCTGAGAAGTGCTAATTCGGTTCGGTTAGACTTCATTCAAGAATGCCACATCCCCGGGAATCAATAAGAAAACAAGTGCTAAGTTTCAGATCAATGAATAAACTGAAAGGAAGAAGAGACCTTTCTCGCTCAGCGCCTAAAACGCACTATGCTCCGCTTCAATTAAGGAGAGTTTTCGGCGGAACCGGTGAACCACGCGAGCTGGTTAGATGCGTGGGACAGAAGGCTCGTAATACCTGCTAGCGCGGCTACACAGTGGAAGAGAAGGAGCCTAAATCGACCCCCTTCTTTTTTTCAAAGAAAAAAGCAGTAAGAAGTAAGGAGATTAAACTCTAGGATAAGACTAAGCAGCTACCGACCATTCCGACGCGCCCTTGACCTATTTTGATGTTGACCGAAAACCTATCTCTAAAGTGGAGCCTAGTTTAAGCTGTCAAACAAGTGATGATTGAATGAAAGTATTCTTCCAATGTATCATTTCTGGGTCCAATGGAATTCATATGTATAGGAAGAAGCCCTATCAAATAGAGATTTTTTCTTTCGACCATATTTCGCGCGTCCTTGCACGGCTCGGCTCGTTCTTCGAGCCCTGCTTCTCCCTTCCCCCTCTCCCCGTTCCTACCATCTAAAACCATACCAAAAGGTTCGAAGAAGAAATGCGCATAGGAGTATATAACCAACCCACCCTTTTGTTTAACCTATTCACATTAGTGAAGCGATAGGATGCATAAGGGAAGTCAACCTACGAGCACGGAAGAGCGTAGTATTGCTTCCCCTCTCTAAGTAAAGGTAAAGTCTCTCCTTCATCTAGAATGGTTGGAAATTGAAAGAAGCGCAGAAAAGGGTCAAACGCGGTTGCTAACATCGAAAAGAGTCGCCATCGATGATAAAGTGGGAGTTCGGACTGGGTGAACGGGGGCCAGACATCCTTTTGATTCTTACGTGTACCCAAACCGGAGTGCACTGGCACCAGCCCTCGCCCCTTTTTAAATCCTTTTTGGTGGCTGCCATAGATCGGTTAGAGCTTCCAGAGGTTCGTCTTATACCAAAAGATTTCTTGCTGTTAATAACGTCAAGAACTTCATCTCCATAACTCTTGAAATGAATAAAGGGCAGTATACCTCATGGGCAGAACTATTCAAAATTCATTGTCGTGCTTATGAGGTGATTGACCATATCATTCCGTCGGATACCACTACGGTGGACAAGAAATTATGGTCTCGATTAGATGTTATAATACTTTAATGGATTTATGGCACAATTTCAAATGATCTTTTTCATACCATCTTGGAACCCAATTCTACGGCTAAACAGGCATGGGATTGCTTGCAAAATATTTTTCAAGATAACAAAAATTCTAAGGCAGTTTATCTTGAACACCAATTTACGAATGTTAAATTGGATGACATTTCCAACATCTCATCCTATTATCAAGAATTAAAGATGCTTGCGGACCAATTGTCCAACGTTGGTTCGTCCGTGACAAATCAACGGTTAGTCCTTCAGTTGATTGTCGGATTGAATGAACAATATGATGGGGTTGTTACGTTCATTCAACAAAGTAATCCATTGCCTCCTTTCTATGAGGCTTATTCGAGGTTAATTATCGAGGAAACAAGGAAGGCAAAAAAGGCATCTTCTAGAGCATCCACCGCCGACACCGCTCTCGTCTCCACCAACTCATTTCCCATGGATTCGGAGCCTCAAATCGTAACAATAACAAAGGGAAAAATAATAGTGGAAAGGGACGAGGCCGTGGTGATAGCCAACCCGACGACGACAGCGGGCAGTGGCGTCCAGGCAGCATCGACGGTAATCAGTGGGGGCAGTACCCACCGTGGGCCTGGGATCTACAGTGGGCTGCCCCGCCATGTCCGTACCCTACTTCTTCGTGGGCCAGGCCTCCACCTTCAACTCGCCAACCCGAAATTTTAGGATCTCATCCCCAACATGCATTTGCAGCTCATGCACCATCTTCGGTAGGCTATGCACCCACTGACATTGAACATGACATGAATAACATGCATCTAAGTCTTCCCGATGAGTCATGGTACATAGACATAGGGGGCTATGTCACACATGACTGCATCTCAAGGTAATCTCTCGTCTTATTGTAATAAGAGCAATAATAAAAATATTATTATCGACAGTGGGTAGGAAATTCCAATTCGTGGTATTGGTCAGGTAACACTACCCTCTCCACACCCACATTTACACTTGAAAATGTCTTATATGCACCAAATCTAATTAAAACCTTGCTCTCTATTAGATGTTTTACAATTGACAATAATGTTTCTGTAAATTTTGATCTATTTGGCTTTTCTGTGAAGGATTTTCATATGGGGATGCCACTCATGAGATGCAATAGCACGGGACACTTATAACACATCACCTCTATTTCCAAAAATAGCATGAACAAACCATCAACCTTTGTTGCCATTTCTCCTACTCTATGGCACAATCGTTTGGGACACCAGGAGCACAAGTTTTAGTAATTTTAGGAAGAATAATTTGGTTTTGTGTAATAAACTTTTAGATTCTTTTATTTGCCAATCTTGCGTGTTTGGTAAACATGATAAGCTTCATTTTGCCTCTTCTAATTCTCATACTTATATGTCATTTGATAGTGCATTGTGATTTGTGGACATCACCTGTTTTGAGTTCTGCAGGTCATAAATACTATATGTTCATTCTAGATGATTATTCGAATTTTTTGTGGACTTTTCCATTGGGACATAAATCACAAACATCCACCATTTTTAAAAAAATTAGTATTTTTATCAAAACTCAATTTGGCAAAAGTATTAAAAGTTTTTAATGTGACAATGGGGGGAATTCATCAATGCTCATTCTAATGATTTATGTCACCAAAATGGGATGTCTTTGCGTCTTTCATGTCCACACACTTCACCACAAAATGAGAAAGTCGAAAGAAAAATTCGAACGATTAATAATATGATTCGCTATCTTCTTGTGCATTCTTCCACACCACCAAAGTTTTGGCACCATGCACTTCAAATGGCTACCTACCTTTTAAATATTTTTCTTAGTAAATTGCTATATAATGTGTCTCCTACACAAATGTTATATCATCGTCTCCCGTCTGTTACACATTTAAGGGTGTTTGGATGTTTGTGTTATCCTTTGTTTTCATCTACTTCCAATAATAAATTGCAGGCTCAGTCTACTCCTTGTGTGGTTTTGGGATACCCACAAAATCATAGGGGATATAAATGTTATGCTTTGACGAATGGGAAAATAATTGTCTATCGTCATGTGATTTTTGATAAGTCTAAATACCCGTTCGCTAAGTCTCATGTGGCATCCTCCCCTTCATATGATTTTTTGGATAATTGACTATGTCTTATTTTACATCACCATCTCTATACCCAATCACATGTGGAACCACCTCCCCAAAATAACCAACATGTTTCGGCCCATCTACAAAATGGGACTAAATCGGAGACCACAGCCGTGTTGCCGAGGGTCTCAGCCCAATCCTGTTCTCGTGGCAGGCAGACCCAAGTGGGGAAGCCCACTACTTCCTTACCTACACCTGTAAACCAGTCAACTTCGGCCATCACACTCCTCCTCGGCCCATTACCATTCCTGAACATCCCGGACCATTGAAACTCGTGCTATACACGGGATCTTTAGGCCCAAACATCAGTTTAACCTGCTATCCACAGAACAACCGTCACCTATACAAAAAAATCTCAAAGAAGCCTTGTCCGGCCCGAATTGAAAAGCTGTCATGTTAAACGAATTTAATGTTCTTATTAATAATAAGACGTGGGAATTAGTACCACGCCCGTCTAATGTGAATGTCATTCGGTCTATGTGGGGTTTTTGTCATAAGAAGAATTCTGACGGTTCTTTTGCGAGATACAAAACTCGTCTTGTTAGTGATGGCAGGTCTCAACAGGTTGGGGTCGATTGTGGTGAAACATTTAGTCCGGTAGTTAAGCCAGCAACTATCCGAACGGTTCTCAGTCTCGCTCTTTCCAAATCTTGGTACATTCATCAGCTGGATGTTAAAAATGCATTCTTATATGGTCACTTACAGGAAACGGTGTACATACATCAGCCCTTGGGTTTCTGAGACTATTTACATCCAGATCATGTTTGCATGTTGAATAAATCCTTATATGGTTTGAAACAAGCTCCTAGAGCATGGTATAACTGTTTTGCAGGATTCGTTTCCAAGTTGGAATTCTCTCACAATAAGTCTGATCAGTCGTTGTTCATTTATCGGAAGGGCGCTGACATGGCCTATATACTTCTGTATGTTGATGATATTATTCTCACAACATCATCCACTTCACTTCGCCAGTCCATCATGTCTCTTCTTGCAGCAGAATTTGCAATGAAGGACTTGGGTACGTTGAATTATTTTTTTGGCATTGCAGTCACCCAATATGCAGGTGATCATTTTCGAGTCAAAAGAAATATGCCGAAGATATAATTGAAAAAGCAGGGATGTCTTCCTGAAAACCATCACATACTCTAGTTGACACAAAGGCGAAATTGAGTAACACAGTCGGTACTCCATATAGTGATCCGACACTTTACCGAAGCTTGCAGGAGCCTTATAGTATCTGACTTTTACGAAATCCGATATTTCCTATGCAGTTCAGCAAGTCTGTTTACACATGCATGATCCGAAGGAAGAGCATATGGGGGCTATAAAAAGGATTCTGCGGTATGTGAAGGGTACTCTCCATTTCAGCCTCCATCTATATAAGTCCTCTACCAAGCATTTTTCAGCCTACACAGATGCAGATTGGGGTGGCTTCCGGACACACGACGTTCCACTTTTGGTTATTGTGTGTTCTTGGGGGACAATCTTGTTTCATGGTCGTCCAAACGATAATCCACACTGTCTCGGTCTAGTGCTGAGGCAGAATACAGAGGTGTAGCCAATGTGGTTGCTGAATTGGCTCCATAATCTACTATTGGAGCTACATTGTCCGATTGAAAAGACAACAGTGGATTATTGTGACAATGTGAGTGCGATATACTTATCCGGCAATCCTGTTCAGAATCAGCGCATAAAACACATTGAAATGGATATCTTATTTGTCCGCAAAAAAGTTGCCCGTGGACAAGTCCGAGTTCTCCATGTCCCGTCCCGTTATCAGATTGCTGATATTTTCACCAAAGGGCTTCCGCACGTACTTTTTGATGATTTCAGGGACAGTCTCAGCATCAGTGAACCTCCCGCTAAGACTGCGGGGGACTGTTAGTACACGATAATTATGGGAGAAATCTCATATTATCATCCTCCACCATAAATCATGTAATTATAATCAATTAGTAATATTGTAATTATTAGACAAATCAATTAGATAGTCATTAGCATCTTGTATTTTAAGTAACCTAAATTATAACTACATACCATGATTGTATATATATTCAAGTGATGGAATAAAATAATCAAGTAATCATTTCCTACATTTATTTGGGACAATATCACCCTCAGATTGTTGGATTTTACATGTTTGGAGATTTGAGGGAAATGGAGAATCACCCTCAAATATTGTGATTAGGAATTTAGGACATACGTATCCCACTTCCAACTTCACATATTATCTTATATAGAGTAAATATAAACTAAACCCCTTAAATTTCTAGAGGTTCATTTTCAATAGGGATATTGAGGATTTGATTCAATATAACAGACAAGAAAAATCTAAAAAGTTTTTACAAGATAGAAACCAGAAAGTACGGGAAATAAGAGGTCGGAGTACAAGAAAAAAAAATCGATCTATAACATTACTGCAGTGTTGTGTAAACTTATTTTGTTGCATAAAGTTGAAGTAAACAAATTTCGTCGATAATCTGATGTAGAGCATTTAATGGCAAAAATGATCCCATTTCACCTTACCAACTCTAGGAAAAAACTCCGAATGCAAGTCTAATACTGTTTGTAAATGGATAGGAAAATATTCAAATATGCTTTGACCTTCTCAGTGAATTATTTGCGACTGCTAAACCCTCCGTACAGTCTATAATTAAAATTTGAATAAGGTAAAGAATAGATATATTGAGATGAGTGGTGGAGGTTTCGTGTGTTTACAAAAAGGTATATCAAAACTGAAATCAAAGTTAAAACTTTTCTAAGATATTCTTCAACTTCTTTGCAAGAAGTCAATAGTGATAGCTTTTGATAGGGACTTGAAATAAGGTTGAGTTTCCTCTCTAAGAAACTTTTTAGTATTCCACTAAAAGAAAACAAATACAGTAAAAAGAACAGTCAAACTATGGCAAATAATTTCAATACATACTCTTGACTATAGTAAGTATTTACACGTTAAGAAATGTACAAGCATATCTATTGTACAGCTGTGAAATCGGCCTGCCAAAAAAATTCTGCATCTCATCGATTTCATTTGCTTGATCTCCCCACACTGATGCATTGGACAAAGATTTTGACAGCTTAGGAGTTGGACATTGAAGATCTTGTACGAAGTGAGTAGTTAGGGCCAAGAACCGTGCGTGGGCCATGGGTCATAATGCATATTCAGGTAATCAATGTCGTTCGGGGCCGGGCGCGTGGGTCGTGGACAAATTTGGGTCATGGGTCCGGGGTCGTGGGCCGTGGGCATGTGGGTCATTGTCTAGATGTGCGGGGTCGTGGGTCGGGCCGGGGACTTTCTCGATATTATCTTTTCGATGGATCTTTTTGGACCAGAACTCTTTCATATGTACAGTTTGATCCTCGAAGTTTCAATATTTACGTTTGGTCCCTGTAATTTTCGAAGACTTTTTCGCCTACCGTTTGATCTGAAGTTGCGTTTTGGAGCACTAACTTTTTCGTCATTACTTGGCTTATTAACTCTCCATTAACTTATTAACTCCCATTACTTGGGCATTTGGGCGACCTCTTTCAATGGCCTTAATAGCCATTACTTGGGTCGTTTTAATGACCTCCTTAATGGTCATTACTGACCTTGTTTTGGCAAGTTGGACAGCCCCTCTTGCATGCTATATATTGAGCGATTGTTGGCTCAATTTTAGAGTGCACAAAAGGCTGAAAAACGAGTAAAAAACGACACGTAAAACTCGACCATAAAACAGACAGAAAAATAGCCAAAAACAAACGAAAACTCGAACGAAAAAACAAAAGCAAACCACCGGAAAACGTATGGCGGAATAACCGCACTTTCGGTGGCTGAAAATCAGTCAAAAACAAAGTGACCAAACCCTCACGTATACACAAGATATACACTATAGAGACACACTATATACACAGAGACAAAATAGAAGAGAAAAGAGAAACTCTTCCTTCCTATTCCATATCTTGACAAGTCGAGTCATATTTGTTTTCTTCGTGCTCAACCTATTGGCTTTGTAGTGTTGAGATTAAAGTGTTGTTTTATCTTGGGAGACTATTGCCCGCTAACGTAAAAGCATATATACGGGGCAATCTTGTCTTAAGGATAGAGGGCTATCCTCGACTCAACACACAACGTTGTAACCATCCGTATTTAGTTATTTCTTGATTTCGGGATATCAAAATTGAAGACACAACAAGCTTGCGGCAGTTCTCAAAGACCATTTATACACATGACACAGTTTTTCTTCCCACGTATCTGCCGTGTTTTTCTTGCTATATAAGCCTCTTTTCTTGAGGTAGGTATCAAAAAAGACTAGCCAAAGATTTAGAGCTAGTAAGTTCAGAACGAGCATATTCTTATTATATCTATATACATGTTAAAATACTTTTTCATCCATATACATATATAGTTCAACTAGGAAGTAACAGGTTCAACAATATCCCCTCGTTGCCTAGGAGCTCTTGGAGGCATTACCCCCATCACATTGGAGTTGACGGTCCCAGTCTTTTCTGTTTGCATAGGAGTTCTTCCTGGGTTCAGTTGAACTCACAGAACCAGTCTCTAAATTCGTCTCTGAGTACCAACATAAGCCTTGATGCAGTGAGCAACTTCGCGTTATACCATAATTACGAGGGAGAAACCAACTGAATGTTTCCTTTGCTCTTTCAAAAGTTGTCAGTTTCAATAAACCAAACGAGAATTTGAGACTCGCGCCAGATTCATCACACTATCTTAGAGACTTCCAATGCTATTTGTTCCTTCAGACTTAAAGCACTTAAGCCTCTAGTCATTTTGTTTTCTTCTGCATTAAAGAGTTCTTCATAACACCTCTTCCAATGTGAAGGTTTTCTAATTCTCCTGATTAAATCCAGGCTTTCACTGTTGCCTCTTAGAAGCTGCAGAGTCTGTATAAATTCCAAAGTTCAGATCTTAGTTCATCAAGGGCTACATAAGATTAATGCTAGTTATAGAATTGAAAGACCCGAATACCAAACAACTTCCAGCACTTACCTGACTTATTCGAGGTCGTTTAATTGAAGATTGCTGCACACACAAAGAAGCAGCTAAGACCATGAGGTTCATCTGTAGCAAGTTGTAGTCATCACCAAGTGAAGGATCGACAAGCTCTCTAATTCTGTTCTTCTTCAACAGGGGTTTAGCCTAGAATAAGCAAAAAAGAGCGTTCAGCATGTTTATCCGAGATATACGGAAATGGTGGATAAGATAAGATATGCAGAGGCAAATATAGTATGATTTCACTTATATACACATCAATGGGAAAAAATATTAGTGTATTTTAACCTGTTAGTTTATTTTTCATGTTACTGATCTCACTTATTATTGACCGTTATCTGGAGAGTGTAAACATTCATGTACACTGTCAGGGTATAAAAATTAAACTTATATAGTAATGGTGGAGAAATAAGGCATACCCAAATGACGAGGCTTTGTTGTGAGTAATCAAGGGCTCGACGTCCAGTGATAAGTTCCAAAAGTAAAACCCGAAAGCAAAAACATCAGTTTTTTCATCCACTATGCCATGCATCAAGAACTCGGGAGCAAGATAGCTGCAGTCACGAGGTTTTAAGAGAACATTTTAGTAAGGGAAACTCGCAACAATCAGAAACCTTATATTGCCGCAAGCAGCAGGAAGGTAAGAGAAGGCCAAACATGTACACACCCAAATGTTCCTTCAAATTTCCCTAGAGTGAGGTGAGTCCATCGTTCTGGTAGCCATTTTGCTAGCCCAAAATCACATATCTGAATTTAAAGAAGAAAATTCAGGTTTGATTGACACCAAGAAAATTGAAAGTACGAAAAATGGAATTCTGTTTCCAGTGAGTATACTTTCATTAAAACACTTGAATAAGGAGAGAAATAACAATTACTAGAACTAAAATACCTGAGGTTCAAGGTCCTTTGTGAGCAATATATTTGCTGCCTTAATATCTCTGTGAATAATCCTTCTTTGACCACCCTCATGAAGATATAATATCCCTTGAGCTATCCCTATGGCTACCTTATACCTGATTTTCCATTCTAGTTTCTGCTTTGATGCTGTGAAATACCGTAGAATAGAATAAAAAACACAGTCGAAGAAAAAGATCGACATAATACATAAGATCTATTGAAGTGTACTAACCATGTAACATATTGGTCAAGCTTCCATAAGGAGATAGCTCAAGAACAAGAAAGAGTCCTCCATCAACGGCATAACCAATCAATTTAGCAGTGTTTGGATGGTTGATATGTGCCATTATTCCTAGCTCAGATAAGAAGTCCCCTATTCTCTCATCTTGAGGTCCCCTCATCAGCCGCTTAACTGCGATAAATTGGCCATTTCTCAAGCGTCCTTTATGAACTTCAGCATAACCACCCTTTCCTATCAAATTTTCTGCAGCAAAGAATAGCCAAAGTTTTAACATTCAGAAACTAAAAAATATAAGTAAGATTTTTCACTAAACAATACTCATACAACTACTGTTATGCATCCATCACAAGCGAGTTGGGGTCGGCTATATGAATCCGCACTATACATGTCGCTCCATTTAAGCTCACATCAGTTCGATATTATAAAAATTAGTTTCTCTAGCACTAGAAGTTCTCTACATTTTCTACTAGCAGTAAATCTTTAACAAGCCTAAAAGACTTCCAGCAAACATTGGACCCAAAGTAATGGTACAAACATGACTAAAACTTAACAATAGTTGTGTCACTGCAAAATTTAACAAAAGGGGTACAAAATTTGAGGTGAATTAAAATTTCGATCAGATGACTAACCTTGGTGAAAATTGTTGGTTGCTGTTTGAAGCTCAGAGAGGGTGAGAAGTTTCCACTGAGGTTTGAAATAGCTCAAACCATTATCCAAAATGGGATTTGGCATGACACAACTACTTGTCTCTCTCATGCTTCTGCTGAATCTTTTAGACAGTTTCAGAGAACTAGTAATGAGAGGATCTTTTGTCAGATGTCCTTTCGATTTACTTCTAAATAGCTCGAGAAAACCGGTCCATCGCGAACCAGATCTTTGATTTTTCGAGCCATCGAATTCTGATGTGCTGGCTTTTGAAGAGTCTGATTCGGATTCTGCAGTTCTCAAAAAGTCCTCAAGAACTGTATCTGGAGAATATGTACGCACTTTTCCTTTCTCCATGTTTAAAGCACATACGTCTGCCATAAAGTAGCAAACACTTGTTAGATTAATGGACTAAACCACACAATATAATGGTTTATCAAACCATGCAAAGTTGCCAAAGTAGAAAGACAACCAAATCAAGAACAATAACAGCTTTTATGGGCCCGTTCGAACATAATTTTTGCTTTTTTTCAAGTTTTTTTTCTTTTTCAAAGATCTGTTTGGTTATACATTGTGCCAATTTTAACTCCAAAATTGGGGGAAAATGTTTCCCAAGTTTGAAAAACTGGTCCAATTCTCAAGTAATTGTTTTTTTCACACTACTTCTGACATTTACTCAAGTGAAATACATGTCCAAATACAACTTCAACTTACTAATTCTGTCTAAAATATCACCTGATTCATGTCTCAACACCTATTAAAACAGCTAATCACTATATAATTTAACAAGAAACTAAGATAGATGACACAACCTCTCTACCTCGGTAGGGTAAGGTCTGCGACCTCACGTGCCATTACACCGTATTAGCAAGTGTACCATCCTATTCTTATACATGTAAGAATGTATTAATCTCCCTTAGGGAGCCTTTCTCATTAATACAAAATATGTATAGGTGTACAATGTGGAATCCTTTTACAACAAGGGATCCTAATTCTACCATAATACTAAATATGATAAATATAAACATGGTACACTTGCTAATACACTGGATATGTTATTGTAAACTAAGATAGATGACAATAATAAAAAAAAAGTTTGGAACTTAAGAACAGAACAAGGCCATAATATCTATGGTAAAAACGGACATACTGAAACTGATCTGAACAAGGAATTAGAAATCAACAAGCAAAACAGAGCATCTCCCAGAAACTATATTATTATTTCATTTATATCATTTATATGACGGTGATTAACTGGTACGAAGCTAAGCTAACAAAATACCGAAAAAACTAAAAACAGAAAAAGATATAGTAACATGGGAAATTGAAGAAAAATCATGACCAAGCTAAATAAGTACAAACCTTCCTTCATTTTTACTTGTCTACTGTACTAAAAATAGATGTTAACGTTTACTTGTTCAAATATAACCCAGAAACAGAACCAAGTTAGGAGTTATCCACCATAGATAAGATTTTTTTTAAAAAAAAAACACGTATTCCAAGAATTGTTCATTAATGGTGTAAACAAGTTGATATTGATATAGAATAGAAGTTTCATATGATGACATACCAGAAAGAAGAAGAAGAAGAGTTGGAGAATACACAACTGAACGGTGGAAGAGTATTGGAGCAAAATATATTTCTGGGTTTATTAGTACTAGGAAATAAAATAGGTAACTCTTTGTCTTTTTATATTAGTAGTGTTTGTTTGAAATAAAGGGAGACTTCAAAGTTTGGCTCCTAATTTCAGTTTTATGGTTTCTTTATATCTTTTTTGTTGTTATTCCTGAATTGAGAGTACTTTATATTATTACTCTTTTGAAACACGCAATAGGCAGAGGTTGTTCTATTTTCTTCACAAACAAGCTGCCTAACTTACCCCACCACTCACCAACAAAGAATAACTCCAAAAAAAATGTCCGCTTGGGCAGCTCAATTGGTTTCGAGGGGATATTTGGAGCAAAGACCAAGGATCGAATCCCGTCACCGGCAGTGTAGGGGTTTCTTCTTGAAATAAAGGAGGGCTCCTTGTGCGCAACGTGGTACTGGTCTAACATTTGAAATCAATTGAGTCACCATGATTTACCTCCTTCACAGACCTGTCGGACCGGGGTGTGGGGGCTCATGGGGTGGGAGATTCCACCTTTTGGAGCAAAGAATAACTCAAAATAACGAAAAATACAACAAAAAAAAGAAGAAGCTTTAATATAAGGAGAGGAAAAAGAAACAAAAAAAACAATTATTTTCATGAACTAAAATAGTGCTCACGGTACAATTCGAGGGGCGTTTTTGTTACCTTACCCCGGACTAATAGATACATGTTATGTGAATGAATATATAATAACATAGATCTCTGATTAAGAGAGGAACAATCCTATTTACCGTATTATATTTTTTTATTTTATTATATAATAAATTATTAATCCAATTCTCAATAACAAAAATGCCGCTTAACTTAATTTATTTATCATGAAAAATGATTAAATTGTTTTATTTTACTTAAATATTATACTACAAGTTACTAGGAGGAAATAAATGACACTTTTTTATATATTTGTTATAAAAAAGTAATTTAATATTTTCAGTGCAATAAAATAAAATTGAATGAGGTACACCGTGAAATCACCCTGTAGAGATATGGTTTTATATTTGGAAGCGTAAGATTCAATAAGTAATCATTATTTTACATTCCTTATACCATCCTTCTGGTCTGTTAAATAAAAGTTTAAGAACAAAGAAGAAAAGAGATAAATAAAATAGAAAATTATCTAAAAGGAATGAAATATATGAAAAAGCTGCTAAAGAATTTTAGGAAGAATGACGAAATATTATTGCAGCTAAATATGGCTGCTTTAATTAAGCCACTTGTGTTGTGTCATGTGTGAGTCGTGATTCTCATGCTTTATTGGAAATTTCTGTATTGGATAACAATTTCAAGAATTGAGTTCCGATCCATTTGAATTTTATTGATTAGTCCTTTAATATTTGTTTTTTAAACTCTTGCTGCTCATCATTTCAAGGCAGTTGACCCACTTAAGCTGAACTCTTTTTTTATATATATATAGTATATAGTTTCGAGTTTGAATTATTGCGTACACATGATGTAATTAGATTTTTTTTTAAATGTTAGATAATTAGTACGATATATCGGATTATTATGGACCTAAATGGAGTACTTATGATATTGAGGTCATAATTAGTTCGGGATTGAGGGTAGTTATTATTACTATATCAAATTAAGTTAATCTGTATTAGTATATTATAATCTTAAAAGTGTAAGAATAATCTATTTTGTACAATTAAATTGAACCAATAATGTAAGAAAATTATATCATTGATATACATAATTTTGAATTTGGATCCCATAATTTTAATCAATATGACTCCTCATGCCTCCTATAAGTATGAGTTGATCCTTGAGAGTGGTTAAGTTACTAAAAGATTTATAGATTATATCCTTTGCAGGAAAAAATTATGGATCACTTATATGCAGATCAACCCAGAAAATAAAATAGAAGAAAGAGAAAAAAAAAAGAATAACTATTGGAAAAAAATAAATGTGTCACGTAAACAAGAGTTGTTTGTTTTAAATAGGTTTTCCTTTCTGTTCTCCACATGACTTTTCTTTCTCCAAACAATGTATGAAATTCTCTTTCTTCTTCCTAAGTTCTATGTGTGTTTTTCGGTGAAATTGATTCTAACAAAAAAAAAATACAGTTAGAGATTTGTATTCTAAGGTTTAAAGATAAGTATATTGTATTCTATCCGAAAAATTCCTTAATGAGTCCGATATCACAAGCTAGGTTACGGATGTATAAAATAAAAGACCAAGTAAGTATAAGAATAAGCAAGTAAATGAATATATGAGCTAGATTCAGAATGAACAACACGGAATAATGAACAAGTGCTTTTTTTAGTATATTGTTTTTTGAGAGAGATTGTGGTTACAAGTGTAAACCTAGAGGATACAATGTGTCTTGCCTTCTCTTCTAAGTTTCGTATATATAAGACAAAACTAGACTATCATGCCCCCTAAAGTTATGACGACGTGAGTGTGTTGATGTCATCGCACCCACGCGTACCGCGACACTCTGATCTAGGAGAGCTGATGTGATGAAAGTTGTTGGGAATGGGAGACATCTGGAGTGGAGACTCGGGGCAGTTAGGCTTCTCGGATACGCTAGTCTTGGCGTTTCTACCCAATACAGATAGTCCCTCACTTTTCAGGACCCTTGAGCCCATAGGACCGGAAAGTGGAAGAGTTATTTCAACCGTCAATTTCTGTCTCATCACGACGTTTCTTAAAATGGGTGCGTGAGTCTAACCAGTTGTCCTTCATCATATGCTGGCCCCTTTCATTAAATGCTCTACGGCCCTTGCAACATCCATTTTACATGCATCGCATGTTTATCCATATTCTTCCCTCGGGAGTTGATGTTGTAATGACGACTTGATTTCCTTCTTTTTAAGAAAAACATCACATTTTCCCTTACCTTATTCATATCCCCTATCATATTAGGACTCTCTTTTATTTTCCCCCAACATTCAGCACATTTTTCTGCTCTTTTGAAAAAAATTGTCTTTTATCCCTTTTCCCTAAAATTTCTGTACAATGTCTTTAGATTCTTCAGTTGTTGGTGGCATTACTACTCGGGCTCATAACCTTGCTTGCAGTGACTCTAACGTTCCTATTCAACAAGTTTCCATTAGAGTTTGTCGGTCGTCGGCCAACAAAACTTTGAAAAAAAGAAACCATCAGCTTTCTCCTCCAATCTTCAAGCCAACACCTACATCTCCCTCAACTGGTCTAGCTCGAAGGACCTTACGCCGTGGTCAAAATATGTTAATTGCTAGTATCGATAATGACTCTGACCGATGATGGATAGAGAGATACATCATCGTTGCGACTTCGGATTTTGTCAAGCCTCCAGAAGAATCTATCCCTGAGCAATGGAACTTCGATCGTAAGTCTTTCATCTATGCTCATTTTTTCTATTTCGACCTTTTTAAGCTAATTAGCGCTTCTAACTTCAACTCTTTTTCGTTTGTCAGTTATAGCCTGGAAACCTAACCCGGTGTCGGGCTTGGCCCGATGGGTCCAAAAAATTCTAGATTATGCGCCTCTACCCTTCGTACGTAGCAGGAGATAACATTAAGAAAAAATTAGAAGGGGGAGAATCATGATCTTCCAAAAGGGGCGTCAGTACAGGCCTTTGTGGAGGTTCGCCAAGATCCGGACATGGTTCTGCAGCAAGTTGTGCAAATTGCCTCTCAACTAGGTCGAAATCCGAAGGCAGCTATCTCCGTCGAATCCAAAAGGTCATTATCTCATTCTTCCCCTCTTCTGGTCAAAAGAGTCAGGCCGAATGTTAGAGAGCAGGGTAGTCATAGGCCGACCTTAATAGCTCTAGCCACTCCTCCCGTGGCTATTGACTTGGTGTCTGACACCAGTGAAGAGGAAGGAGATTTTGTTCCGGAGCTTTCTCGCCAGAGGGTCGCCAGATTTGAGGCTAACACCACTAGTCTCTTTAGGGAGATGGGATTATCAGACAAGATGAATTCTTGCACCCATTTCTTCCTTGCTCCCGTCAAAGTCGTAGGTGTGACTCTGGGCCCTGTAGACATTCCGTACATCATCATCGCAGGCCGTTCCCACTCCTATTTCTCAAAGATGGGATCCCATGCTTCAGGGTCCAAGGCCCAAAGATCGAACTGAGGACCACAACACCGGCGTACGCCCTGAGGGCTCTCGAAGCTCCCGCCGATCATGGCTAGTTGATACTTTCCTAGAACCAGTTTGTAATCCTTTAGTTCGCTGACATATTACCTTTACCGTTCCTTAAGAATGCAATTTTCTTTCCCGACTGGTAGGGGTTACGAGCTATTTGCAGCCTTTGGCAAGTGAGAGGGATAATGAGAAGATGAGGAATGTTTTCAATATTTGCTTGCTCAATGCTGGCGCTCATACGGGCGCCCATGTATGTGATAATCTTACTTTTCAGTTTGTACCCAAATATTTAATTGTTTATCTCTTTAGGTGAGTCTCTTCACCATACAAGGTTTTCAATAGAAGCTGGCCGAAGAGAGGGAGAGCTAGCTAATTTTGATAGAAGATCTGGAGGCCAGGTTGGCTCAGTCAGAGCAAGATATGAAGATCCATAGTGAAGAGGCGACCAAGTTTTATAACGAGTTTTTGGAGCTATAGAAGAAGTGCGCCGAACACCAGAAGCACCTAGCCATTGTGTTCTAAAGGGAGTCAGGCCTAGCCGAGCAAATCTGGGTCATGGGAATTGAACTTGATGTTTGTCAGAGGGACAAGGCTTCAGCTGAGAAAGCTTTAAACGTCTTAGAGAAAAGGTATGAGAACCAATCAGCCCGGTATAAGAGGGAGGTCTATCACAACCAGGACCTCACCAAGAGCAACACTTCCCTCCATGAGGCCATGCAAAAAACTCATATGTCCAACACGGAAATAATAGTTCAGCAGCTTAAAATGTATTTTATTTTTGAGAAAATCCACGCAGTGTACTAGGCTCAGCGGAAGGGATCGATTAATGTTAACGCTGCCCTGGCCGCTGCTTTCAAGGTGGATGATACATCCCATAAGTCTCTGCACATGCGTCTCCCATCCATGGATCTTGTTCAATCTTCCGATAGTGAAAGTTGGTCTCATGAGGATGAATGGGAGGTCCCGACCGGATGTTAAGAGCATTTTTCTGAGGTCCCCCAACCAAGAGTGAAAGTGAGAAAGGAAATATGGAGGAGATCCTTCCCAAAAATCTCTTCGAGGCTTCGAAAGCAGGAAAAAATAATGCGGAAGAAGTTCTCCTGAAGGACCCACCGACCACTTTTGATCCAGAGATGCATGCCCTCACCGTAGCACCTGAGGCTCTGACAATTAGTAATTGATTTAAGTACTCATTGCGTGGAGTTTTAATATTTTGGATATGTTTCCTTGTTTTTAGAAAACATTTGTTTTGCTACCCATATTGCCCATGTTTTTGGGCCTTTCTTTTAATGAATATTTTATCTTGACTTTTTACTATTTATCCCCTGGGTTGCGAAAAATTTTGTTTAACTAATTTCGGTCCCATATAGGGGGCACATATTATTGTTTGTCACTATGATTATGTTTGTATACTGTGTGGCCTGGTGTGAAAATTACTCACTCCTTTGAAGTGGAGCAGTTCAACCATAGGGATTCTTCCACCAAAGGACCCCCTCATCGGGACTATGCTCTATGGTGAATTCGAACGCTTATGTGTAAGTTCCACGATTGCATTTTTAGTTCTTCACAATGTGTGCGGTATTTTGAGAAATCTCTTTCCCCAATCCGATAATGTTACTTCCAGCCGCGTATTTTATTATTGAAAATTAAAATCATCCATTTCATAATAAAAGGAGGGGGCCCCTTTGTTCGATGCCGATGAGAAGGACGTCTCGATCTTATCTTATATTGGCATAAGGTTATATTCCCTTCACGCTCTGAGGCTTATAGGCCATGTCATGTGTTCGTAGTGGATATTCTCAGGTCGGGGATGATGCATTCGTATCAACAACTTTAGAGTGCAGCAAGCAAAATGCAAGCCTATTTTTATTCATTGCGTTCGGTGTGTAAACCCGAGTATATGTGCTTTTTTGACAAAAATAAGAAAGTATAAAAAAGCGGAGGTCGCTGGCCCACGCATCTAGGAGAGAATCTTCTTATTATGATATTAAATCCCAAGAATAGTTCTTTCGAGTAATACGTTTTACAGTTGTTACCTCATTAAAAACCTTGCCGGCAAAAACCCTTTCGGGAAAAAAGTCGGCCAAGGAAAAGAGTGCAATATGTATTTTTCGATCTTCACTTGTCGTCCCTGAGACGTGTGATTCCTCCGACCAGTACCAGTTTTGACGCATGTCCCAGTCCTGCGATCAAAAGGTTATAAAAAAACAAAATAAGGATGGAAATATAATGAATTTGCACCTGCAATTTTTCAAGGTTGTACTGTGGGAGCGAAATCGTCTGCAAATTCTGGCAAACTTGGAATCTGTATTACTGGGAAAAGTTGGTAGGTCAGGTCGTACTCGTTTATCTCAACCGACCATTTTAATAGCCGACTTGTGAGATTTTCTTCCTTTAGTAGGGTTTGCAGTGGGGCGATGTCACGACCGTTATCGGATGACATTAGAAGTATGGTCGTAGCTTTCGCATAATTGTGCCTCGGTTAACGTCTTGCTTGTATAATAAATGATGAGTTGCGCTCCTTCTTCTTCTCGTACTAGAGCGACGCTAATTGACACAGCTGAGACAATCGCATATATGAGCATTCTTTCTTTTTTTCGTGCTTGGCCTTTACGTGAGGGATAGCTAGGTAAGCTTTGAGGTCCTGCAGGCTCTGGCGGCACTCCTGCATCCATTGGAAATGATAATCTTTTTCATGAGTTTAAAAAATTCATAGCACTGGTCCGTTGATCGAGATATGAATCTCCTCAGGGCCACGACCTTTCGGTCAATCTTTGCACCATTTTAACATTATTTAATGCGGCTGGCATTTCTTGAATAGCCTTGACTTTGTCAGGGTTCATTTCGATGCTGCGATCAGAGATGAGGAAACCTAGGAACTTTCCAAACATGACTCCGAAGGCATATTTCTCCAGATCCATATCGTCGCGATACAAGACATCGAAGGTCTTGACTAAGAAAGCCAGGTGGGTTTCAGCCTCTCGGGATTTGACCAGCATGTCGCCAATCTAGACTTCCATAGTATGACCAATTTGTTTTTCAAATATTTTGTTCACTAATATCTGGTAAGTTGCTCCTGCATTTTTAAGACCAAAAGGCATCACATTGTAACAAAGGTTACCGTGATTGGTCATAAATGAGGCTTTTTCCTGATCTTCCAGGTGTAGGCTGATATGGTTGTACCCAGAGTATGCATCCAAGAAACTGAGCAATTGGTATCCGACCATGGCATCATTCGTCTGATTAATGTGCAGTAATGGAAACTAATCCTTAGGGAACGCTTTGTTCAAGTCCTTAAAGTCGATATAGATTCTGAATTTGTTGAGTTTCTTGGGGACTACCCCTACGTTGGCCAGCCATGTGGGTTTTTCGACCCTCCGTACTGACCCTATATTAATTAAGCGTGTCACCTTTTCTTTCATGAATTGGTTCCTGATGGATGATATTGATTGTTTTCTTTGTCTCATCGGAGTATGATTGGGATCAGCGCTCAGTCGATGAATAGCTATCTTCGGAGAAATCCCTGTAATGTCAAGGTGGGATCGAGAAAAGCAATCAGAATTAATTTTTAAATAATATAAAAATGCACTCCTGAGCTCGGGCGAGAGCTCCGAGCCCAGGGACACTTTTTTTTCGAGATATTCTTTGAAAAACGTTGCGCTCTCCAATTCCTCTATGGTTGAGTCTGCGGGGTCCTTGTCTGATGGCATGATGAATCCCTTCGGAATGACCAAATCCGAATATCCTTTCTCTATATTTTGTTCTTTCCTTTCTCCGGACACCCTGCTCAGGCCCAACATATGTAATTGCTACTTATCTTCCTCACATTCTTGCAGAACTGGCACTATTAGTGCATCCTCCAACTGGGGATTACCACTACTTCCTCTGATTTCTCCGACCCCCTAAGATGTGGGAAATTTGACCTTATGGTGATAAGTTGAAGTAATTTCCTACATTGTATGTAACCCCTATATTTGTTTTTCCCATCTTTGTTGTATGATCATGGGCCCACATCTCTCCTATTTGTCGAATATCCTTGAGCCGTTGGGCCTGAGGGCCCAACATACATTGCTTCATCGAGTCCGTAAGATTGAAAGCTCATTCATGGATAAAAATGGCATATATATTTGCACGAAGGTCCAATCATGGGTAAAAATGATAGAAGGCCCAACCAGGAGTAAAAAAAGCATAAACAATAAATTTTATTTCTTGTACAAAACAACTAATGGGCTGGTATACCCATTAGCTCGCTTTTATTTATTTATCTTATATTATTGTATTTGCTATGCGTAAAAACTCTAATTAATTATTGGAACCCTTAATTGGAACTTGATCATAATAGAGTTGCTAGTCTTTAGAAATAAAAAAATGAGTTTTCAGATTTCATGGTAAAAATCTGGATTTCCTTAGCCTTTAATTGATTCTCAATTTTTTCAATTAACACTTGGTTAACAAAAAAAGGATAATAATTCGGTTGGAATTTCTAAAGGAAAGATAATGATTCTTCTCCAATTTGACATGAATTAATATTTTGCAAGTTAGTTTGCAATTGTCTTTAAATAAAAGTGTGAATTTTATTTTATTAATTAAATTTCTGGTAGGGAGACAAACTCCCTTAATGGTGGACCTCTTAATAAAATTAAGATTATATTCTCCTATTTTTATATAAGAAATAATAAGTTTTTGCTATCTCTTTGGTAAAAAGGAAAACAAAAGAAGTATTTTTGCTAAAAGGAGAAATTTTGCGAAAAAGAATCTTTGTGCATCAATCTTTAAAAGGTGTGTGTAAAGCTTTGGAGGAATATGATTTGAAATGACAATTATTTGTAATATTTTAAACACATAAACAGTTTTAAAGCAATTTATATTATATAAGATCCGAGGTCAATTGTAATTTACAGATCCTTAATACCGGGGTGTCTAACACCTTCTCTGGGGATCATTTTGAACTCTTACCCGAACTCTAGTTGATATTGAATTTTTCTTTTGTTTGAAAAACCATTTTAAATATTATTTTCCTATTTTTCCTTATAAAGTAGGTGACGACTCTAAAAATAAATTATCTCAAGAGTCCACAAGTTGTTCTTTTATGCCTCGCATAAAAGTGAACCGTAACATTATCCGCTCAGAAGAATTCCTTAATGAGTCCGGTATCACAAGCTCGATTACGGATGTATAAAACAAAAGACTAAATAAGTATAAGAATAAGCAAGTAAAATGAATGAATGAGCTAGATTCGAAATGAACAACGCGAAATAATGAACAAGTGATTTGTTTAGTATATTGTTTTTTAGAGAGATTGTGATTACAAGTGTAAGCCTAGAGAATACAATGTATCCTGCCTTCTCTTCTAAGTTTCGTATATAAGACAAAACTAGACTATTATTCCCCCTAAAGTTATGATGATGTGAGCGTGCTGACGTCATCGCATCCACGCGCACCGCGACGCTCTGATCCAGGAGAGCTGATGTGATGCAAGTTGTTGGGAATGGGAGACAGCTGGAATGGATACTCGGGACCATTAGGTTTCTCGGATACGCTAGTCTTTCCGGGAGCGTTTCTACCCAGTACAATGTGAACGAATAGTAAGAAGAACTAAAGTGATCTTCTTCAAAGTATTAATTGGCATGATCGATGATAACTCACATACGATTATAGATTGTAACTTTTTATTAGCTTACTTGTGTTTTATATGATACATTATGATATGTAATTGTACTATTTGACTAGTGAAATAAATAGAAGGATTTTGGAAATACATGTACTGTTCTATTGATTAATTGATATCCTTCATCTTTTGAAATGAATCCCACAAAAATAGTAAAATTTATTCTTAAGTCCTTTTCCGTTTTCAATATTTCAGTTACAAAAAAATGAACATAGATTGAGAATTGAAAGGAAAGAGTATCTAGATAGGTGAAATAGTTACTATTATCCATTAAATCAAATTTGTTATCAGTTCTATACATCGCATAACAGACAAAAACACATGGACATTGCCGTGTACGCCTCATGTCTCAACAAATGTGAACATTGAAATTTGCCTTTTTTTTTTTTTTTTTTTTTTTTTTTTTTTGATAATCAGGGTTTTGCTGCCTTTTGCACTCGACTACTTCACTGGTATTACCCAGACGTCCTGGAGGTAATAGCACCGGTCCTTCAACAACTATCATCAGGTAAATCGCGGGATGTGCTCCGGTGGCCAGTTTTCTGGGGAAATTTGCCATCTTTAAAAGGAACTCTAGGAATTTGTTTAAGTTTAAATAATAATAAAGAAAGGAGGAAATTAATTACAAAAAGAGAGCAGGATTGCAATTGACAAAAGGGAAAGAAAAAAAATTGGGTTGTGAAGGAAGCATCCTGTCATGATAATTGCAATCTAAATGACTTCCATCATTATTCCTACATTCGATACATTAAGAAAGAAAGGATACTCACTCGATCCCTCTTCTTCACACGTACGCAACTATATGTATTGCAATATTGTGATCATCATCTCCACTACGTTTTGCTGCTATTATAATTTACTCTAATCCCTTTTTAAATTATGTGACAGAATTTGATTCTGACACATAGTTTAATAAAAAGTAAAGATATTTAACATGTAAAATTAAACATATCATATTTCAACCCCTGATTCTTGAATAAGATTGAATCTAATATAAATGTTTAGCTTACGTTATGAAAGAAAGACATGTAAATGTGATACTAAGCAATAAAATCAATTGTACTGCAACATGTAAATGTGATACTAAGCAATAAAATCAATTGTACTGCAATGAGCGAATGACTATCAGTGCTTTCTTAATATTTTTATGATTATAAAAATATGTTATTAAAGTGAAAACCTTAAGTTATATATAACTTTCATATATAAAAAAAAAAGTGTCACTTTTGTTTAGGAACATTAATAAGAAAATAGTGTCACATGGAATGGAATTAAAGAGGAGAATGACTTGTTTGATTACAATTTCTTTTGAATTAAAAAAAAAAAAAGCAGTCTGGTGCACTAAGCTCCCGCTATGCGTGGGGTTCGGACCACAAGGGTCTATTGTACTCAATCTTACCTCACATTTCTGTTAGAAGTTGTTTCCACAGCTTGAACCCAAATCATTTCATGCATGATGCAATATTATAGGCTGCAGCAGTCCCTTCCATGCATGATGCAAGATTTGTGAATTATTATGTGTACTCATCAAACATTTATCAAATTATGATCAATATAGGTAAAAAGAGAAGTAAACGTGGAATGCAAACCTTGCAAAAACGACTAATAATGATTTATTACTAATTCAATATTATGGGAATATGCGGATGTCGTTGCTTTCAGTTTGATTTGTGTGAGGTTATAGACTTCTGTTATAAGTTATGTCAGTGTTATGACTTTTTGGTTGGCGTTTATTTTTCAATCGCAACAATTTGTCTGGGATATATAGGGTAGTGCCGCGTTAACTAAGTTCTCGGTAAGATAGAATAATTTTTCTTAGGGATTTCTTTTATTATTCATAATATATATAGTTGTACAGAGGTTGATTCCTAATACAGTAAAAATCCTAACTTACCCTAAATGGTTGATTCCTAATACAATAAGAATCCTAAGTTACATTAAATATACATCTATCATAATTACAAAATATACTGTGAATATTCGGAGAATATTCGTTAATACTCCCCCTTAGTCGGAGCGGGAGGAGGCCGAACGCTAAGGCTGAATCGGAAGTCGGTGAAAAATTGTCTCGGTAATCCCTTTGTGAAAATGTCTGCATACTGATAGGAGGAAGGCACGTGTAATATTTTGACCTGACCACGGGCAACCTTCTCTCGCACAAAGTGAATATCCATCTCAATATGCTTGGTCCGCTGATGTTGGACCGGATTATGAGACATATAGATGGCAGATATGTTGTCACAATAGACTATAGACGCCTTTCGTAGTGGACACTGGAGCTCCAAAAGAAGATTTTGGAGCCAACAGAGCTCAGCAACGACATTAGCAACTCCGCGATATTCTGCTTTAGCACTCAAACGGGATAGCGTGGCCTGCCGCTTGGCGGACCATGAGATAAGATTATCCCCAAGAAATACACAGTAGCCTGAGGTGGAGCGACATGTGTCGGGGCATCCTGCCCAATCTGCATCCGTGTAGGAGAGTAACTTGGTTGGGGCAGAAGGGTAGAGATGTAATCTAAAGTCCAGTGTGCCCTTAACGTATCTGATAATACGTTTGAGGGCGGCAAAATAGGACTCTCGGGGGTCGTGCATAAACAGACACACTTGCTGAACGACATATACAATATCAGGCCTAGTAAATGTAAGTTACTGAAGGGCACCTGCAAGACTCCGATATAGAGTGGGATCAGAAACTGGCGCACCGTCATTGGCACTGAGCTTGTATTTTGAGTCAACTGAAGTTGGCATAATTTTACAATTTGCCATCTTAGCCCTGTATACTATCTCTTCTGCATATTTACGCTGACACAAAAACATAATGACTGCAGATCTGGTCACTGATATACCTAAAAAATAACTCAGTTTGCCCAAGTCAGTCATAGCAAATTTTGTTTTGAGTAGAGCAATGATTTCTTCTTCAAACCGTCAGATGAGGCAGTAAGAATAATGTCATCCACATATAATAGCAAATAAGCAGTGTTGCTACCTCGATGAAACGTGAAAAAAGAGTTATCACACCTGCTACATATGAAACCAATCTGCATAAGATATCTGGCAAAGCGATCATACCACGCGCGGAGTGCCTGTTTCAACTTTCAAGCCATATAATGACTTCCTAAGATGACATACAAACTGCGGAACTGCCAGATGAACAAAGCCATGGGGCTGATGCATATACACAGTTTCTTCAAATCCCCATAAAGAAATGCATTCTTGACATCAAGCTGATGAATCGGCCAATGCATGCCCATAGCAATACCGAGAACAGTCCGAATAGTGGCCGGTTTAACAACTGGATTGAATGTCTCACCACAATCAATACCCTCCTGCTGATTAGTGCCATTGTCAACTAGTCTTGCCTTATACCGCTCCAAGTCACCACTGTCTCTGAACTTGTGATGAAATAGCCACATACACCGGATAACATTCACACAGTCTGGTCTAGGTACCAAATCCCAAGTGTTATGCTTGGTTAAAGCGTTAAACTCCTCGCACATGGCCGCATTCCAATTAGGGTCCAGTTTTGCTAGTTTTGGATTTTTTGGAATGAGTGATAAGGTTTGTGTGGAGAGGTTGAAGTGAACCTTGGGTTTGAAGATCCCATGTTATGCACGAGTCTCCATGCGATGGGTAGGCAGTAGTGGGAGGTCTGGACTGGGAGTTTGGGGCTGCTGAGGTACTAGTTCTGTAGGCAGCAGTGGCTGTAGGTCGATATGGGGTTGCGGATTTACTGTTTCTAGAGGGGTGGTGGTTGATCTCGGGTCGATGGTTGGTCGAGCAGTGGAGGTGTCGAGTAGTGGGGGGTTAGACCGAGAGAGAAGGGGTGTTTGGTTGGCGATGACACCAGACAGTGTGGGTGGCGTAGCTACTGGAGCAGTCTTCTCGGAACTGGAAACTGTCGGAGACACATCGACTGGATTAGATGAGACTCATCTAGAAATGTGTAATCCGTGGTTTGGAATTTTTGAAGGTTTGAAAATGGATAGTTCGCCTCGTCGAATATGACGTGACGTGAGATGATGACCTTACGAGTGGTTATGTCATATCATAAGTAACCCTGATGATTAGGTGAGAAACTGACGAATACACATGGCATGGTGCATGGGGCTAGATTGTGAGATGGAGTGGAGGCCAGGTTGGGGTAACATAGGCAACCGAAGATGCGTAGTTGGTCATAAGAAGGGAATCTACGGTATAAGATTTCAGTTGTGGTCTTGTTTTGGAGAGTGCTGGTTGGTAAAATATTAAGGAGGTATTCTACCATTTTGACAGCGTAGACCCAGAATAACGGTGGAAGACTGGCATGAAAGAGAAGGGTACGCATCATGTTATTGATGGTACGGATGATTCTTTCAGCTTTGCCATTTTGGGAGGAAGTGTAGGGACAAGAAAAACGGAAAATCATGCCTTGTTTAGAGCAGAAATAGTGAAACGCCGAATTATTAAATTCACGTCCATTATCACATTGAAAAGATTTTATAGATTTTTCAAACTGTATTTTAATGAATTTTTGAAATTCAAGAAATTTGGCAAACACTTCAAATTTGAACTTTAGTGGGTAGATCCATACAAAGTGGGAAAAATCATCTAATAATACAAGATAGAATTTGTGACCCAAGGAACTGGCAACCGAAGATGTCCACAAATTAGCATGAATAATATCAAATGGAGAAAAAGTAACACTGTTTGATGACATAAATGGAATACGAGTATGTTTGCCAAGCGGGCAAGAAAAATAGTGTTGTGCAAATTTTTCATTATTACATTGAATATGCTTATTAGTCCTAAGAATATTAAAAACAGGATCTCCTGAATGTCCGAGTCTATTATGCCAGGTTGACGGAGAGATATCCGCAAGGGAGACAGGTGACTGAGTTTTGACAACGGAAGATTGAGTGAAGGGGCAGAGATCTCCCACACTATTGCAACGCGTAAGAATTTTCCCCGTATTGAGGTCCTTCACAGAAAAATCAAAAGGGTCAAATTCGACAGACACAGAATTATTGCGAGTGAATTTTCTAACAGAAATTAGGTTTTTAATGATGTTAGGGGTGTAAATGACGTGATTTAGGGAGAAAGGTGGGTGGGGATGTTTGGTATGTGTGTTACCGTAACCTTCAATTGGAATGCGATGACCATTGCCGACAGTAATGAATCGAGGACACTTTAACAGAAGTAGTTGAGATAAGTCACTTGACGATCGGGTGAGGTGAGATGTGGCTTCGGTGTTCATGTACCAATTTTCGTCGGGCTGTTGAAGGTTTACGGTGCTGAAGGCCTGGCCCAAATCAGTGGGGGCCAGACAGTTGTTGGACCGAGGCCATGTGGGCTGCTGCTGCTGAGGGTGGGCCTGCCTGTTGGCTGGGGCAGAGCCCAATAGGCCACTGGACCACGCAGGCTGCTGGAACTGGGCCGCTGCAATTGGGTAAGGGCCGGCAGGAAAGGCCCAGTTTCCAGTATTGGGCCAGGCTGGCGGTCCAGCCCACTGGAAATAAGGTGCAGGGTTTGGGCCTGTTTGCTGATTTTTGTGGCCCTTGCTGCGTCCCTTGCCTTTGTTATTATTGCCGCGGCCTCCGCCATAGGACTGCTGCTGGTGGTGGTATTGCGGTGGTGGCGAGGTGGTGTTGGCCGCTAGTGGTTCCATCCCGTCAACGGCTAACGCCTTTTGATTATGCTCCTCTTGTTTAGCACGTCGAGTTTCTTCCAACAATAGTTGTGACCGTGCCTTGGTGAAACTTGATAGTGGGTCAGCCTGTTGAATCATCGTTGCAAGTGTATCGTATTCACCTTTCGGTAAGCCAACAACTAATTAAAGTACCATCTTGGTTTCAGAAACAGATGTCCCGACGTTGGACAGTTGGTCGGTTATGATTTTCAATTGTTTGCAATATTCTGACATGTTAAAATTCTCGAGACGCGTATTGTTGAATTGCTCCTCCAAATACACGACCCGAGTATTTTTATTATCCTGAAAGATTTCTTCCAACCGTACCCAAAGGTCATGTGCCGTAGCACCTGTTTTCATGATAGTACACAACAAGTCTTTTGAGATGGTGCCGTATATCCATTGTTTGACGATGGCGTCAAGGCGATGCCATGTTGATTCGGCAATATCGGTGGGACGAGGAACATAGTCATCAATATGGTCGAGCACGTTGTACGCACATGCATGAATATAGAACAGTTCTGTCCACATGGAATATTGACAGTCTTCTTGGTCAAGAATTATAGGGATAGAGTTCTTGATGTTGGTAACTGCGAAAGGCGGGTGAAAAGAAGACGATGATCGTTGAGAGGGGTTGTCAAAAGTGCCAGTGGAGGAACCAGAATTTATGGGGGAAGACATGGTGGCAGCCGGTCTTGCTGTCGATCGAAGGGAAAAAAAATCGAGGGGGGGGGGGGTCGGCGGCTGTTTTTTTAGAGAGAGAAGAGTATGGATTAGGGTTAGGCTCTTGATACCATGTAAGATAGAATAATTTCCCTTAGTGATTCCTTTCATTATTCACAATATATATAGTTGTACAGAGATTGATTCCTAATAAAGTAAGAATTCTAACTTACCTTAAATAGTTGATTTCTAATATAATAAGAATCCTAAATTACCTTAAATATACATCTATTATAATTACAAAATATACTATGAATATTCGCTAATACTTTCATGTATACTTATTTAACATGGGCGTTTCCCTTAATTTGATCACTCTCTAAAAGAGGACTCATGCACCTTACCACCAATGAGATCTAGAACCACGCACCAAACTTATTTAGTTGGCTCCACACACGATAATATAATGACCACGTCACATGCATGGATGCATCTAGTCTTTGTCCCCCCACCCCACCCCCACGCATTACTTTTTAGTTTTTACTATGCTACTAATATATACGCGGCTAAGGAGAGGAGCTTAGGGTCGGACGGCATTTCTGAAATTTTAAAGTCTCCTCAGGGGTAAATTAGTCATTTTTCAGTTAATCTTATTACTTCAATTTAGGGTAAAATATTGACGTTGCAAATTATTTTGAAGCTTCTACTGGTATTTGAACGCGTTTGTGACCGCTCTTATTTCTTTTACTGTATCTCAATGTTTCTCAATCCTCTGCCGTTCGTGTCCTCTGTAAATAAAGGTAAATATATATATATAAATTTCAAGTTAGGATTTTTCAATATTTTTACAGTTCCTAGCTTGAGGGGGAGGGTAGAGAAAGGAATAACATAGAGGGGCATTTTAAGTATTTTTGCTAGTTAGACTGTTAAATCATTAAACATTGTTTGGAGTTAGTTAAAGACTAACTTACTTTAGGATTATGTACTGCTCTTATATAACACCCAAAGATGCTATTAATAAATGAGTTAGAGAAGATGTCGACGTAAGTTTGACAAAATCACAAAACAAACAGCAATTACCACAAAATGAAAGAGAAACCAGCATCTTCGAGGCAAAGATCTGTAACCATCATCGTTGGTGTGTTATGAGCTTGTATATAGGTTTGACTTGGACTAAAAGGGTCCAGAGTATCTATTTTGCCATTAACTTTGCCTAAATGTGTAACTTTAGCATGATGTATATGTCATATTAACTCAGATAAGTCATTCACGGTTAAATGATTGTATTTGATTTGGCTACTTGGCTTATTTCAGTGCCAGCATATTCATCAAGTGTATCTATAGGCTCAAAGTTATTTGTTTAAGGGAGATTTAAATTGTGAATTATATGTACCATGGTCACCTATAGCTTTGCATATTTTAAAATTTTTGTTTTCAGATAATCATGGGAACTTTTTGTTTGCCTACCTTGCTTAGCTTGAGTTCTTTATATGAATGTGAATTCTGGGGCTTACTTATCTGAGGGTATCACCATGTCTAGGTATAACTCCCAACATGAGATATATGGCTGATCTAGAGTAGTCCAACATATCTGAAAAATGTCATCTTTGAGTCATTTTATAGCCATTCATGTGTTCATATGTTGCTTTCATAACTCCTTCACTCATTCATGAGCCATACCATGCTATATTAGGTGCTAAAGATTGATCATTTTCCTCTAAGAACCACATGTTGGGTTATAATAGATGTTTCCTTAAGCAGAATTCCGAATCTGTTTATCTTATGACTGGTTTATCTTGTGTTGGTTCTGTTTGTAGGAAGGGATCAAATTTCAGCCTATTCAAACCTCATATTAGTCATGCCATGCCTATTTCAAAATGTCACTTATCCAGTTATGACTTGAGTCATGAGTGTGCATGTTTCTTTTAATGTCTGGACCATTACAATATCCTCCCAAGAACCAGTCAATTCTGCATATTTAAACAGTTTATGTGTTCAAAGCCACCATGCTCAAATGCATATCTTGAATATGATCATTTTTATATTCTGCATGCTTTTTTAAATTCATGATGTGCTCTGGCCTACTTGTCTGAGTGTTGTTTGTCTATTTAACTTATGTCAAAATGGTTCTGCACTTTTGAAATGATGTCTTGAATGATTGTTTGTTCAATCTCATGTCCTAAAATGTACTCTGTCTTGGCCATACTTCTCTCTGAACAGGTAGTTTGTTGATGTCCTTGTGCATTATGTAGTTTGAGTATAATCACCTATGTTATGACCTATATTTACCAATCCTGCCCATTTGAGACTTGTCTCTAAAAAGTTAACTAGACTTGCCTACATATCTTCCATGTTTGATTAAATTTGCCCCATATATGTCTTTGCATAACCTAATGTATAATTATCACCATGCCCAGTATAGCCCTTTAAAATGATGTGTTTGCCTTTCTGGCCTAGATAGTCCTATGAATTTAACTTGGTCCCTGTCCTAGTATAGGCTTGTGTAGCTATTTAATTGCCTTCATCTGCCTAAGACAGCCTCAAAAATAGCATGTAATATCCCCAGGATCGTCTACGTCTAGACATGCCAAATGATATCTCTGTTAAGTATTCTGTTTTGCCTCTTTACTAAGACCAGTCATGTTATGTTAAGTCCTTGCTTGCATACCTTTGTAACTTCTTGATCCTGCCTTCATGCAAGTATGTATGGGTATAGCTGATATATTGTGGTTACACAAAAACCTTGAACATGGCCGAATTTAGCTAGCTCTTTTGCTTGGCATCACTGCCTAACCTTTGATAAATATTTGGATATGTCTAAAATGCCTGTTCATTTCGTTCAGTAATTGTGAACTGGCCAAACTCACCTATATTCCTATTTGGATGGAAAACCTCAAAAATTACCCACTCTCATTTATTGACCCGCTCCGACCCGTCTATCACCATCACCATCACCATCACCATCACCATCACCAAGCTTGAAGCTTATTTCATGAAGAAAAAAAGAAAGAAGCAAAAACACACGCCCAAATGGAAAATCCTCTCTTCTGCCTCCGTCCACAAATTACTCAAATCATTTTTCGTCGGCTAAAACTGAGAATGTAATCGAACTTAGTGTTTTTCTTGCAATACAATGATTACGTAGTTGATTTGCTTAGTTTGGATGACGAAATTGAGCTCATTCTAGTATTTTAGGGACTCTTTCCTTTAACAATTCAAGCTCGAAGTTATTTGTTTTGCTGAAATGCTAGGGTTTGGTTTAGATCTCATATTTGTAATTTTGGCGGGTTGGAGCGGTCAACAAATGAGAGGGTAATTTTTTTATAAATTGGGTAATTTTGGAGAATTTGAGTTTTTCGATCCAAATAGGGGTTTATGTGTAAAGTTCGATAACGGTAAAGATATTTTTGTTCACTATCACTAACGAATGATAAAGTTAATTAATAAAAGAGAGTAGAGAATATATTTGAACCTTTTTTCTGTATAAAATATGTGAGTGTTTGGATGATCTTATAAACACCCTTTAAATTATCTACACATTTGGTAACATGAAAATTCCTTATAAGCCACAATCAACCAAAGAACTTATACACTTATATTTTAATATTTTTTATGATTTGATAATTGATCTTTTTTCTAAATTTTAAAATAACTTTTTTCACAACAAAATTTGTAACTTCCTCCCCATTTCATATTCATCATTCTTTTTTTTTTTGCTGCCGCCCAGTGTTTGATGTTATTATTAGAGTTCCACTAAATTCAGATCACATGTTCGGATCACAATTATGGGCAACGCTCCAACATGATTTTCTCCGCTCTCAGGACTCTAATCCGAGACCTTCGGTTAAGGGTGGAAGAATTAGAATCATCATCCCGTTTGTAGGTTTCTTTCCTTAAAAATATGCTTTTAAATTCATAAGTTTTCTGTTTTTATACAAATTAAGGATAACTTTAATTAAGTAACTTGTCAGAATTTTTTTATCAACTACTTTATCATTAATTTCAGAACTTCCAAATAGGCACTATGTGGATCATGGGAAGTAGGTGTTCTTGACTTTTAATCCCTTTTTGAAAGTCTTGACTAAACAGTTACTTACATAAAGTAGGACCCTCTTTCCCTATGAGACGGAATATATCTCAAATCTCAACCCTCCAAGCCATTTCCTAGAACCTACACAATTTCAATTTTCAAGAACTCAAAATCTCCAAAACATCTTGGCTGCCTGCTGGATATAATTGCATTAGAATAATACTACTACTAATGGATGATTGATTCAACTCCAACTCAACAATTCTTTGGCCTCACCCTTCACCTCCCTAACCAACACCGCCATGTATTAAGTAACAGTTTCATTAGACCGAGCGTTTACCTTATTCAGTTCCAAAAAAACAAAGATAGAAAGATAGATCTATAAGGATGTGTATTGATTATTCACCAATATACTAATCTTGTTTCTTCTTAATTAACCAACTGTATCACCTTCAACTCTCAACCATGTTTCCCTTTATTCATCTCATCATCTTTCTCCACTTATCCTTCACTTGTTATGGACAACAAACTTCAAACTTATCAACCCCATCATGTCCTCTTGATTTCGATGCACTTCGTAAAATGATAGATCAAAGTTCAAGAAGACCAACTTTGAACTCTACAGCACAGTGCCAATACATTCGTCAAGGCTTACGTTTAGTCCAATCAGAATATCTTCGTCGTACCAATTCTTTCTTCCCACCTCTCATTTCTGCTAATTCTTGTTGGAACTCTTATCAATCTTTAGTCAACAACTATGTCCCAAACTTCGATATTCGCAGGACTTGTGAGTTTCAAACCTCTTGGATCTCTCAAGGATGTATGAATATCACAACTCGCTTCAAATTTGAATCAAAAGTCTCCCCTGTTGCACTTTCAAATATAGTTTCTTCATGTAATCAGTCTTTGGAAAACAACTCTCCTTGTGCCACGTGTACTACTAGTTTATCTAGTCTTGCTTCATATCTAACTGGTCCTTCTGTTGGAAATGTTTTTGATTGTTCTGCTTATCCTTCTATTTATGCAGCAGCTTTTGCTAATCAGTTTGGACCTACTGATAAGGGTACTGCTAAATGTTTGTTTCTTCTTGATATTAGTGAAGTTAGTAAAGAAAAAAGTAAAAAGAATGTGGTTATTGTTGTGATGGTGGTAGTTTGTGTGTTGGTTTGTGTTCTTGTTGTATTTGGTTATTGGTTTTTGTGGAGGAGGAGGAAGATAAGATTGGCTCATAAGTGGAATACTAGGAGACTTGAGAGTAATTTGAGTTCTCGTTTGGATTCGATTAGTGGAAGTACTACTTTGGTTAGGTTTACTTTTGATGAAATTAAGGTTGCCACGAAGAATTTCGCTAGGGTGAATATAATTGGGACAGGAGGGTATGGGAATGTGTATAAGGGTGTGTTGCCTGGTGGGGTTGAAGTAGCTTTGAAGAGGTTCAAGAATTGTTCGGTTTCTGGAGATGCAAATTTCACACATGAGGTGGAGGTTATTGCTAGTGTTAGGCATGTAAATTTGGTAGCTTTGAGAGGATATTGCACTGCGACGACCCCTTTTGAGGGTCATCAGAGGATCATTGTATGTGATTTGATGAAGAATGGGAGTCTTTACGATCATTTATTTGGGACGAGACATGAAAAATTGAGTTGGGGTATTAGGCAGAAAGTTGCGATTGGCACTGCTAGAGGTTTGGCTTACCTGCATTATGGAGCACAACCGGGTATCATTCACAGGGATATTAAGGCTAGTAATATACTTTTAGATGATCGTTTTGAGCCTAAGGTGGCAGATTTTGGATTGGCAAAGTTCACTCCTGAAGGGATGACACATTTGAGCACTCGTGTAGCAGGGACGATGGGGTATGTGGCACCTGAGTATGCTTTGTATGGACAATTGACAGAAAGGAGTGATGTTTATAGCTTTGGAGTTGTGCTTCTTGAGCTTTTGAGTGGAAAGAAAGCAATAATAGAATTCAATGATGGGCAGCCGACGCTTGTGACTGATTGGGCATGGTCATTGGTCAGGGAAGGCAGACCGTTAGATGTTCTTGAAGAAAACATTCCACATTTAGGCCCTCCCGAAGTTTTGGAGAAGTATGTATTGGTAGCTGTTCTTTGTTCCCACCCACAATTGTACGCAAGACCAACAATGGATCAGGTTGTGAACATGTTGGATGCTGAGATACCTGTTCCAACCATACCAGAGAGACCGATTTCTCTCATTGCTGATCTTGATGACATTGAAAGGTCTGTTAGCAGTAGTGGTGGCTCAGGTAATCTGTCAACTGCTACAGGCTATCAGCCATACATATTTGAACGTGAGGTACCCCTAGCAGATAGTGATTCTGTTAAGGCCAGAACATTGGATCACAGATCGTGATAGAGCTGCATAGTATCATTTTTAACTGCCTCCCTCAGTAGACATTCTACGAGTTGTGATGAATAGCACATTCATTGGTTTATTTGCCTCAAATTTGTTTCTGATATAGGAACCAGAACACTAACACAAATTGTACAGTAACTATGCTTGTGTACTCGATTTTTATTCTTATGTACTACAGTTAGGATGAATAAAGCATGATATTTAGTACGCAACTTGCTCTCCCAATGTCCCTTGCTTTACCAAGGCTAAAGATACTGCTAAATCCTATCCTGTAATGCATTTGACTACCTTCAGGCTTCAGCTAACTGATCCTGAAATTGCATATGTCTCATTTATTGCTTCCTAACAATGGAGTAACGACAGGTGGGAAAGGCCATGTTAGGAATAACATGTGAAATATCAAAGAGGCAATCTTCATGATATTGAAGCAGATCTTGTAAGGGCATCAAAGAGGACAAAGTTTGATTAGAATCAACTCTGCTCCATATTAGACTGAAGTCCTTGGGGAAGGTCGCGAATCTGTTTCTTCAGAAACAGCAATGATGATGGGTGGAGCTAAGTTCATGGCAAGAACTACATCACCTCTATAGCATATGTCAAATGGTAAATTGCATTATCCATTCCGCACTCTTGAGGACAAGTGATCTTTAGCTAAGCATTTTTGTTTGCCTCGCTTAGTCGCTGTAGCTATATTCATTTGTTCCTTATTGGATCAAAATTTGCCTGACCAGGTCTTGGTCTGTTTTCTGTCTTCTTGTCTAGCGGTATAGAGGGTGCTTGGCGGCTGATGTAGTTTGTTATATAGTGGTAGAATTTCAACTTATTTACACCGACTCTGTTTAGATTTCTTAGACTACAAGTGTAGTTAACTGATTATTTTATGTTTCTAACTTTTACACACTCGGTATATAAAAGTGGTTGTGATGTAGTGACTCCTACATTATGGATATTGGGAATATTCTTTAACAGGAGGTATCTAAAGAGCAGGAGGAATATGTATACTCAACTTTGGATTCTTCTGTAATAGGTAGGAGGAATAAGGCATTATGTTTAATAGGCAACTGTTATCCAAATGTCCCTTGTTCCAAGACTAGATACTAATAAATCCTATTTTGTAATGCATTTGATTACCTTAAACTAACTTACCTGCAATTAAATAGGTCTCGTTTGTTGTTTCTCAAGAATAGAGTGACAATAAGTGTGAAAGACCGTGTTAGGAATAACACGTGAAACTGTTTAGGGTTTCAAAAGAGGCGATCGCCATATACTGAAGCAGAGCTTGTAAGGGCATCAAAAGAGGAGAAACATTTGACTTGAATCGACTCTGCTGCATAATCAGTGGCGGAGCCAAGAAATAGAGTAAGGGGATTCAACCATTTATATATATATACAAAACAAAATTATTTTTATCCTTATGCACAGTGTTGTTTTTCGGTCAGGGTGGTTCAATTGAATCTCCTTTACCAAAAGTAGCGGCACCCCTGCCCATAATAGGTTGAAGTATTTGGGGAAGGTTGGAACTCTGATTCTTCAGCAACAGCAATCATGATGGGTGGAGCTCAGTTCATGGCAAGAACTGCATCATCCAGGTTTCTAGCATGTCCTAACTTCAGTGGTAAATTGCATGATTCATTTCACTCTCTTATGGACAAGTTATCTTTTGCTAAGTATTTTTGTTTGCCACGCTGCAGTAATGTTCTTTTGTTCCTTATTTCAATCGAATTTGGCATGAGCATGTATTGTATCTTCTTGTCTATAGCTAGCGGTATAGAAGGTGCTTGGCGCGACGATATTTAGTGGTAGGATTTAACTTATATACATTGATAGTTTATAGAATTTTCACATTATGTGTGCTGTTTAACTGATCATAACATGTTACTAACTTTCATTCTCGGTGCGTAAAGTTAAAAACAGAACTCGGTAACTTACTGTTAAACACTACTTTATGACGATGGCTCTTGTCAAGCTGAGAAATTCCCTTACTATTATTATTTTTATTTATCCACAGATGGCCTATTAATGGGTTAAGTAAAATTTTGGTACTAATATACATTGGCTGTTGGTAAGTTTTTTGGGTATAAGCCTTAAAAAGAAGAGTTTGAGTATTTGGCATGCTATTACATATGCAGTAAAATTGACAAATGAGGCTATAGAAAAGTCACAGTGATTCCGCTAGCTGTGTAAAAATCCTTTTGGACTTAATTGATAATATTGTCTATCGGAAACAACCTCTCTATCCCACACAGGCAGAGATAAAATCCGCGTACATCTTACTCTCCCCAGACCCACTGTGTGGGATTACACTGGGTATGCTGTTGTTTTTGTTGTTCCGGAAGCCTTGGAGCAACGGTAAAGTTGTCTCCGTGTGACCTATAGGTCACGGGTTCGAGCCGTGGAAGCAGCCACTAAGTGCATTAGATAGGCTGTCTACATAACATCCCTTGGGGTGCGGTCCTTTTCCGAATCCTGCTAACATGGGATGCTTTATGCACTGGACTGTGCTTTATTGAGATACTTCGGGGAAAAACCTTAGAAAGAGGAATATTATTAACTGTTAAGGTTCCAAGAGAAGAGGTTAAAGTAGCACAAGAGTGCAGTTGTATGTGCTAGGAGAACTATTTTGATGTGCTTACTGGTAATAAATATGACGGTCATATTTAAGGTGAAAATTGAAATTAGGGAAGGCGACAAATCTAGGATTTGAAGTTTATGACTTCCTACAACGATCTTAAGTTAATATATGCAATAATAAATCAGTTCATAATCAAATATTTGTAGATATTTTGAATTAATTTCTTAATACATACATAGAATCTAGAAAAAAGCTATTGGTTCACGTGAATCCATAGATGACACTTTAGATCCGCCCATTCAGAATGTATAAACTGCATTATGTTGTTGATTTATATGAGATTCAGATTTTGGATGCTTCAGAATATAAATGTTAGTTTTAGTTGTAATCTTGAATGGAGAATTAACAAATCCAAATGGGTTCAAACCCATGTGCTTAAAACAGGCATGCCTATTATATAAGAAGACCGATCGGATCTGACACCGATCATATGCTCATCTAATTTGGGTTTTGTAAGTTGCTCTTTGGCAGCCAACCTTTATAGTTGCTCGTGCTTATAAGCTTTTAATAATAACAGATAGTTGTCCTCCGGGGCATAGTCCAGTGGCAAAGCCTGGGCGCTATAAGGCGCTCTGGCATGGACAGCGTGGGTTCGATTCCCCGCAAGCACGAGGGATACCTGTTTGTTGGGGAATTTGACCTTGTCTCATTGTTCAGTTGTACGCTCCCAGAAACTGACCACCGGAGCACATCCCGCGATTTACCTGGTGATAGTTGCTGAAGGACCGGTGCTATTACCTCCAGGACGTCTGGGTAATACCAGTGAAGTAGTCAGGCGCAAGCCTGGAAACCTGGATCATCAAAAAAAATAAAAAATAAATAATAATAATAATAATAACAGATAGTTTCTATAAAAAGATCCTTTAACAAACTAGTACCATCTTATAATAATAACAATAACTATGCTTCAATCCTGAATTTATTCGCACTATCATATGAACCCTCAATACCCATGTTCTATGTGGGTTCGGGTCATTCCAATTCGTAATAATTTGTCTTAATTGATACAAACATTTGAAAGTAGTACTATCTTCCTGAGAAAATTAAATAAGAAGCAGTGCAAATAAATTTTTCTTATATTTCTGATGATCAAATCTGTACAGGACTGTGCTATATTTATACAAGTAAAGAGCATCTTTTCTATAACTAACTGTCCAGCTGGCTATTTTCTATTTGTTAATCTAATAACAAACTACCTAGAATAAAAGAATATTATGTATTAGCGAATATTCTCTGAATATTCACAGTATATTTTGTAAGATTGGAATAGTTTCTCTTAGGGCCTCTGTACAACTATATATATTGTGAATAATGAAATGAATTCTTAAGGAAAATTATTACAATCTTACATGGTATCAAGAGTCAAACCCTATACCCCTCTCTAAATCTCTCTCACGGCCGAACCCTCCCCCCCTTCCTCTCGGCCGGCGGCAACAAGGTTGCCACCATGTCTTCCCTCACTAATTCTGGCTCATCCACTGGCACACTTGACAACCCCTCTCAACGTTCATTGTCTTCTTTTCATCCGGCATTTGCCGTTAACAACATTAAGAATTTTATCCCTATCATTCTTGACCAAGAAGACTGTCAACATTCCATGTCGATGGAACTATTCTATATTCATGCATGTGCATACAATGTGCTCGACCATATTGATGATTCTGTTCCTCGTCCTACCGATGTTGCAGACTCAACCAAACAAACCCTTGCTCTCGGTCGAACACCCCACCAACACCACTGTTGCCTTCAGCCGTGTCTCCTGCCCCCCAAGCAGCACTGTTGCCTCTCAGTCCAGCACCCGTAAGTCCGCAAAGATCCCGGTTCGGCGAAGATCGTTGCCTCCCGGCCCGAAAAACCGACAACTGCAGCCTCCCAGTCCTGACCTCCCATTGCTGCCTACCATCGCATGAAGACTCGTGCACAACACGGGATCTTCAAACTCAAGGTTCACTTCAACCTCTCCACACAAACCTTATCACCCATTCCAAAAAATCCAAAACTAGCAAAACTGGACCCTAATTAGAATGCGGCCATGTGCGATGAGTTTAACTCTTTAACCAAGCAGAACACTTGGGATTTGGTACCTAGACCAGACGGTGTGAATGTTATTCAGTGTATGTGGCTATTTCATCACAAGTTCAGAGACAGTGGTGACTTGGAGCGGTATAAGGCAAGACTGGTTGCCAATGACACTAATCAGCAGGAGGGTATTGATTGTGGTGAGACATTCATCCCATTTGTTAAACGCCTACTATTCGATCGTTCTCAGTATTGCTATGGGCATGTATTGGCCGATTCATCAGCTTGATGTCAAGAATGCATTTCTTCATGGGGATTTGAAAGAAACTGTGTACATGCATCAGCCCCTTGGCTTTGTTCATTCGGCAGTCCCGCAGTTTGTATGTCGTCTCAGGAAGTCATTGTATGGCTTGAAACAGGCACCCCGCGCTTGGTATTATCGCTTTGTCAGGTATCTTCTGCAGATCGGTTTTATATGTAGCAGGTGTGATAACTCCCTCTTCACTTTTAATCGAGGTAGCAACACGACTTTTTTGCTATTATATGTGGATGACATTGTTCTTACTGCCTCATCTGACGGTTTGAAGAATGAAATCATTGCTCTACTCAAAACTGAATTTGCTATGACCGACTTGGGCAAGCTGAGTTATTTCTTGGGTATATCAGTGACCAAATCTGCAGCTACTATGTTCTTGTGTCAGCGTAAGTATGCAGAAGAGATAGTGTACAGAGCTAAGATGGCAAATTGTAAAATTATGCCAACTCCGGTTGACTCGAAATCCAAGCTCAGTGCCAATGAGGGTGCGCCAGTGTCTGATCCCACTCTATATCGGAGTCTTGCAGGTGCCCTTCAGGATCTTACATTTACTAGGCCAGATATTGCATATGCCGTTCAGCAGGTGTGTCTGTTTATGCGCGACCCTTGAGAGTCCCATTTTGCGGCCCTCAAACGTATTATCAGATACGTTAAAGGCACATTGAACTTTGGACTATATCTCTACCCCTCTGCCCCAAACAAGTTGCTCTCTTACACGGATGCAGATTGGGCAGGATGCCCAGACACACGTCGCTCCACCTCAGGCTACCGTGTATTTCTTGGGGATAATCTTATTTCATGGTCCGCCAAGTTACAGCCACGCTATCCCGTTCGAGTCCGGCGCAGTATCGCGGAGTTGCTAATGTCGTTGCTGAGATCTGTTGGCTCCGAAATTTTTTTTTGGAGCTCTAGTGTCCACTACGAAAGACGTCTATAGTCTATTGTGACAACATATCTGCCATCTACATGTCTCACAATTCGGTCCAACATCAGCGGACTAAGCATATTGAGATGGATATCCACTTTGTACGAGAGAAGGTCGCTCTTGGTCAGGTCAAAATATTACACGTGCCTTCCTCCTATTAGTATGCAGACATTTTCACAAAGGGACTACCGAGACAGCTTTTCACCGACTTCCGATCCAGCCTTAGCGTTCGGCCTCCTCCCGCTCCGTCTGAGAGGGAGTATTAGCGAATATTCTCCGAATATTCACAGTATATTTTGTAATTATGATAGATGTATATTTAAGGTAACTTATGATTCTTATTGTATTAGGAATCAACCATTTAAGGTAAGTTAGGATTCTTATTGTATTAGGAATCAACTTCTGTACGACTATATATATTGTGAATAATGAAATAAATCCCTAAGAGAAATTATTCTAATCTTACACTATGCATTTCTATTTACAACTCAAGTGTGGGCCAAGACTTTGTTTTCTGAAATTGAATCGTGAAGGTGCAGCCCAATAGCCCATTTAGACTGTCTTCTTGACCGATGACCCAAGACTTCTTTAATGACCAAGAACATTCCTTTTGTAACACAGCTCTTGTTTTCTCCCTCATTTTCACTTCTTCGTTTTTTTTTATCGATCACAAACCCTAAGAACCAAATGACTTCCTTCTTCTCTTCTTCGTTTTTGAAACCAGATCAACGTAACTTCAACACTTCCAGTATGCAAATAGGACCAGATGAATATTGGGACATATGTGTGTACAACAACTTGCACTTGCAATACAACTCATTGACAGTAATAGAGTAGTTGCTATTAGTAACAAACTTTCCAAAGTATAACCTACAACTAAGGAGAGTTTTGTTGATATCTTGGTAGGTTATTAATGAATGAAAACCCCATATTTCACCTAGGGGTGGGCGTATATCGATTCGGTTTGTATCCGAAAAATATGAACCGAATAAAAATTATTTAAAAAAAAAAAACCGAATACAACTTTTTTTAAAAAAAACCGATATGTTCGGTTTATATGACGAACGTATCGGATTATATCTGTTTTTTCTAGTGGGCCGGGCCGGGTCGGAGAACTTTTTATTTTTTTTAAAAAAAATGAATTTCTAAAACTGAAATTGACATTCACACCTACACTATTATGAAATTTCGACGTTGAAATCTATTGTGTATCGTGAGATGTTTACTAAAGAAAAAGGAAAATTAGAAATCGATTTGGAGGATAACACAAATTGATTGGGAAAACGGACGTATTTCTAAAAATTGGCTGCGCTTTGGCGGTTTGACCAGCCCTGTCTCGAAAAAATACGCAAAATCAAAAAATAAATCGGGTAAAATGGACATCCGAACGCAGAAATTATGACCATTTAAAGTTTTATCAATTTACAACTATTTTTTCTCCCTACATTTTATGTCAATACTTCTGTGATATGTTAATCAAGTTCTTGCCGCATGCGACTTCCATAAAAACTTCATAGATTAGCTTCAATGGCTATGATTCAAGAGATAGTAATAACCTAAAATAAAAAATAATAAAAATATATATATTTAATTCAGTTTTTCAATTCGGTTCGTATTCAAAATTAAAAAATCGGATCAAATCACTAAATCCGGATTCGGTTGGCTTTTTTTAAAAAAAACCGAGAAAAAACCGAACCGAACTTCTTTTTTGCCCACTCCTAATTTCACCTTGTCTTTTGTTTTGGAAGGTTTGGTTTTGTGATCCATCACAAAAAATAATTTAGTTATATGACATTTCATAGAAGCTCAGTAAAATATTAACACTACAATAATAACTATATGGTGGTCTGAATGTACGCATACTATACCCCTAGCTAATAAAGGTAGATAGGTTATTTTTCCGAAAGTCTTCGGCTCCAGTAAAATATTAACACTGAAGAAAGGAAAATAAAACACGAAATATTTATAGGATCATTTCTTTAATTCAAATTGTAAATAATCTAAGTGATTATATCCTCTTTTGTTTTAGTAAGTAGTTTTCTTATATATATTTTGCAATTCGTCGACATGACACATGAATCATGAAAAGTCACTGTATTATTGAAAACTTATCAAATGGCCACCACATATTGGATACCTACTGTCCTAATCAAACAAAATTTCAAAAAGAAAAAAAAGGACCTAGTTAGAGATGGCAGTGGATACTGGATCCGGTCCGGAATCGATGGATCCAGATCCATTTTATAGGATATGGATCTTCAAAATTTGGACCCGACGGATCCGGATCGGATCCAGATCTGTTTCTGACGGATCGGATCGGATCTTGTATTTGAGATCCGTATCCGGTCCAGATCCGATCCGTGGATCCGTTTTTTATTAAATATATTCATAACCTAGAATATAATTTTATAAGTATTTTCTTAAAATTGCTAAGCACATCCTTGCAAGTTTAATTCTCAAAACAAGTTTAATCTATCCCCGCGTTAACTCAAAAACCAAAAAATAAAGAGGTAACTTCGATAATAAAATCAATGTTATATCAGTGAATGACTAACATCTCCATAGACAAGTAGTTAAAATTATATTAACTTCATTTGTGAAGATTCCAAGCACATGCAAATTCTGCATTGTGGAAATACTAGTAAGCATTTTTCACAACTATTGTCATTGTCCAACATTTTCAATTAATAGCTTACAATCAAAACGAGACAACGAAAAAAATATCTCATGAACATTTCAAAATTAAAACACAGTAAACTGTTAGCTAAGTAAAAATCGTTTGTCAATTCAAAAAAAAAATTCTTAGCAAGGTTACAATCTTAGCAAAGCAAATTTTTTTACATGTGGATCCAGATCCGATCCGTGGACCATGTGAATCCGATGGATCCGGATTTGAATCTGATTTTTATGGACCCGACGGATCTGGATCCGAATCTGGATTCAGACATGAAAAATATATCTGGATCTGGATCTAGTAGGATCCGGTCCAGATCCGATCAATTGTCATCCCTAGACCTAGTTGGCTAATCAAAATTGATCTTGATCTTGATCTCGATCTCGATCTCTGTCAATATCATGGTGCAAGTTGCATTTCTATAAGCATAAACTGCACCATTTTTCACACAGATCATGTCTTAAAGCGCCAAAAAGATTGGATCAAACCAACCAATGACATCCTTTGAATTCGAACTACGTAATATTAAGATGCCTAACCAGATGCTGAAGTATCTTGAGTTGGAAATTACCATATTATATTGTCATATGCAGAATAGCCCAAAGACATATTACTCAGCTACTCTTTGTCCTTTTGTCGGCCTATGTATATGTGATTTTTTATTTTCACTCTGGGGATAGTTTGTTAGCTGGTTAGAGTTATGCATGTATTAGTAATTTATGTATTAATTATGCAAGATTTAGTTCTGTATAAATTATTTCTTTGGACATTGATTTGTTTTATTAAAAATTACTCCAATAAACATTATATACTTTAGAGAATTTGATGCTTGACTAGAAAATATTGTATTAGAGGATCTGATTATTTATATAGAAAAATAAAGTATTTAAGTGAGGAGTAATAAGGGTAATATTGTCATTTCAATTTTTTATTCATGTATTAATTATTCAATCTTCTACTTCGCTATAAAATAATACAAAGATTCTCTCATATTTTTTACATGTATTAGTTATACGGATTTCTAAATTGCAAATCAAATGTCGTATTAATTTTATACATGAATAGATTATTTCCTAACTAGCTACGAAATATGGTACTTCTTCATGGAATTGACTATTTAACCCTTATTGAGTAAAAATTATGTAAAAATTAATAATGAATAAGTTGTCGTTTTACTAACTACCAAACATGATATAAGTTATGCAAAAATGAATACATAAAATGTTGTTTCCTTACTAGCTACTAAACAACCTCTTGACGTTCCGTATCCGCTTTGACACACTAATTTAAATTTATATTGAAAAAAAAAAACATTTTACAAGTAAAACACCCCTATCAAAAATGTGTTTAGAACTTTAGATGCGTAGAAAATTAAAGGAGAAAGCCTAGCAGCTTAGGATAAGGACCACCGTTTCAGTTAAGATATTTAACACGACATTAAATGACAAGACAAATGAGCTGTACGAACAAAGAATATACATATAGGTTATAAGTGAATAATATTAAATTCTAGTACATGGAAAATAAAGACCACTACACATCAGATTTGACGACACTGGTTTTTAATGGATCTTACTCGACCCAAATCAGAAGGGGATCAACGGTTTGCCTGCTCTAGAAATTAATTGGTCACTGTCAATACAGAGCCAAGTGTGGACCAAATACATAGAAAAAAGGTTTCTTTTATTGACAAATTTAAATCTAAAATTATATACGTCATGAGTTCTGAATCGAAAAGTGAATTCACAAATGTATATTCAATTCAAATTATACTTGTTATTTACACACAGATAAAGTTCGATCTCAAAACTCTGGATTCTTCCCAACACGCAAATCGCAAATTTTATTAAATTTAAATTTAGATTATATTCATGATATTAGTCTAAATATATAAATTACGAGCTAATATGATTGAATTAATTATTTAAGTCCAATAAATATGAATTTAATTCAAAAGGTCCAAATGCATTGGATTAGGCCTTTTAATTTGGCTACAAATGATGAGTCCAATTTTCTAAGCCCAAGATATCATTTTATTCTAGAGGCCCAAATTGTTGTCACGTGTCAAATGACGTGGCATGCCAAGTCAAACGAAGGAGCCAATAGGACCATGCCACGTGTCAAAATGATGCAGCATGCCTAGTCAAATCAAAGGCCAATGCAAATGCGCCACGTCTACAAGTGATATGTTCCGACCAATCAAATATCGTCATGTCAACTTAAATCTGATTGGCCGAAAGGAGTTCGTCCTTATCACAACTCCTCCATTCTACAACTATAAATAGGGGTCTCATAATTCAGAAAATGACCAAGAATTTTAACAAGAAGTCAGAGACAGCTCGTAGATCAAACGTCACAGATTTCTCTACAAGCTACAAACATTCAACCACTGAAATATTTCTCTACAAGTTCTAGATAACAAGAGGAAGATTCAAAATCAAGCTTCAAGCCCTTGAATCCAAATACAAATCAAGATCAAGACCACCAAATTCAAGATCAAGCTCTAAAATCCTTGAATTCAAGTACAAGTCAAGATCAAATCCACTAAGTTCAACATCAAGCTCAAAAGCCCTTGGATTTATTATCGAAAGACGAATCAGAGGATTCATAGAGATTGTAACACTCATAATTTAAAATCAAATACTACGATTGTTGCGATTTTTTTCATGTCCTAATGATTATTTTCTCGATGCAAATTTTATTGTCTATTATCAGAGTTCAAGAACATCGAAATGGCCTCAAAGAAGATCAACTCCAAGTCAACTTCCTCTAAGGCTGTTGACTCCGAGTTCTCTGATGATGTGGAAAGCATCTGTGGTGTTACCTATGGAAGCTTTGGATAAATTACGAGGAGCAAAACAAGCATTCTGGGATAACAAGCACTCCAAGGATCGTCTGCATCAACTCCTGCTTTTGGATTTTCATCCTCAAAAGGAATGAGATCCTCTATCAATGCATTCGAATGAGGAAGCAGCATTGTTGAAAAGATTAAGAAGACTCTAGCTCTACTTGATCTCTCTGGATCCAAGAACGCTTCCGTGAAGAAATGTGATGATACTTCAAGCGACATATCCTCTCCACTCACACCACATGAAGTAAGCCAGTCGAATACCAACCTATTTGACAATCTATGTTATTATCCAACATCCCCAACAATCATGCAAGCGATGGTGACTAACACTTCATCTATGGAGGAGACATTAGCAAACTTGACAAAGGTAATGGATGGCTTCGCCAAGCATGTGCAAAACCAAGACGCTCGTATTTACAAGTTAATAGACAAGATAGATTGGCTTGATGGAGGGAGAATCCAGCCATGCACCAGGGAAAGGTCCAGAAGTACAAGGGACTGAACCTCGCGCAAAAGAAACAACGCCTACTAAGGAAATTCCAGTCTCTTCTGAAGGGATGATTCCAATTGACCAACTGAGGGAGGTCATCGAAGGGACTATCAAGACCAAGTATGAAGTTGAGGCTAAGTCCTCTCTTACGTATGTAAAGCAGTACACGACAAGGATCGACAACTTCAAGATGCCCGCCGATTATCAACCTCCCAAGTTTTAGCAGTTTGATGGAAAGGGAAATCCAAAGCAACATGTTGCATATTTTGTTGAAACCTGTAACACACTGAACCTATAAAGACTATCTTGTTAAGCAGTTCGTCCGCTCCCTCAAAGAGAATGCCTTCGATTGGTACACGAACCTCGAGCCTAATTCTATCGATAGTTGGGAGCAACTAAAGCAGGAATTTCTCAATCGCTTTTATAGCACAAGGAGGACTGTGAGCATGGTGGAACTTACTTACCAACACCCGCCAAATGAAGGATGTATCAGTTATCAACTTCATCAATCAGTAGAGAAATGCAAGCCTAAACTGCAAAGATAGGCTCAGCGAAGCTTCTGGTATAGAGATGTGCATCTAAGGGATGCATTGGAGACTTCACTATATCTTGTAAGGTATTAAGCCAAGGTCATTTGAAGAACTAGCTACTCGCGCTCATGACATGGAGTTGAGTATGTCCTCTATTGGAAGCGAAGTGATGTCACCCGCGCAAAGGAAAGGGCAAGCAAGAAACCAAGAGGTGGAGCAAGTTTGTACCCAAGAGTGACAACAAAAAATCCATGAACGTCAATACCTCACCGATAAAGTTTACTACGAAGGTGAGCAAAAAGTAGAGTATGAAAGCAACTTCCTATCAAAGCAACACAAGCCGAAAATCCACCTTGAAGGAGATGTAAGAAAAATAATACCCCTTCCTGGATTCTGATGTTCCTGAAATTTTTGATGAACTACTTGAGCTGAAACGGCCCGATGAAGCTGGAAGAACAAACGACCCAAACTATTGCAAGTATCATCGACTCGTGGGTCACCCTCTTGAGAAGTGCTTTGTCTTCAAGGATAAAGTTATGCAGTTGGCTAATGAAAAGAAGATTTTGCTCGACGATGAGAAGACAAGTTCTAATAAAGTATCTATCACCTTTGGCTCTCTCGATCCGGTATAGATATGCAACTTTGAAAAACATAAAGAAGAAAGACCGTTGGGGGAAGATAAAACCCCAGTTGATGACGGCGATAATAAAGGTTGGAATTTAGTGACTCGGCAAAAACTCTACAAAATAAGTCCACGAAAAGAATCTCCTAAACAACCAACTAGGAAGAGGATGGTGAGAAGACCAAGGAAGCAAAAACTAGTTGAGCATCCGAAGAAGACAAAAGCGGAGGTGGACCACTACCAGAAACCACGACGTCCCGTAACTTTGGAGAAATTTTTACCAAATTAGTTTTGAACCAGGACTTCCCGAGACAACATCGAGGCATTATGCTTTAATACTGATGAAGAAGAAGCAAAGAATGAAAGCCTATCAGCGTTGTCTCTATCATCATCATCTGAAAAGCTTGTTGAATCCTCTTTCCAAGAAGTGCACTCATGTGATACAAAAATCACATTTACTGACAACGATTTTCTACTTGGTGAAATAATGCACCATCGTCCTTTGTATATGGTGGGTGATGCACTCGAGAAGAGGATAAATAGAACTTTGATAGATGACGGATCTGGAGTCAACATTCTTCTTATTCGCATAATGAAGGAACTTGGCATCACGACTGAAGAACTTTGTGAAAGCCGCTTGATGATCCAATGATTCAATCAAGGAGGGAAAAGAGCCATATGTTCTATCAAATTGGAGATCACCATCAAAGATTTGCAATCAAGTACATGGATGCATGTGATTAACGCAAATACTTTGTACAATATGTTGCTCGGCAAGCCATGGATATACGAGAGCAATGTTGTCCCATCCTCCTACTATTAATGTTTGAAGTATCTTGAAGGCGACATCGAAAAGAAGATAGTTGCTGATGATAAGCCATTTACACAAGCTGAGTCACACTTCGCTGATGCAAAGTTCTACTTGAAGAACTATATTGTGAAGGAAGTAAAAGTCGGCGATCTCACAACAACCAAGAGTGAAAAATTTGCAACCAAAAGAGCTAAGGTGGCTGCTGGAAAAGTCAAAGTTGGCATTGAGGAGCCGCACTCCAGTACGAATAGAGGGAATATCCTATCCACGGAAAATAAGATAACTTTCGTACTCTACTATGTTCTAAAGGTGAAGAAAGAGAAAGGTCAATCATCTGACACTTAAGGAAACGTGCTAGGGGGGCTAACTCTTCATATCAAGTGAATTGACGTGATAAATTTGTCCTCAAAGCTGCTTGGAAAGTTCATTGCTCAGAATCCACCGCAAAATGTGGCACTCCCTACGAAACATAACAATGAAGGCTTTGATCCAAATACTTATAAATTATTTATCAAGGCTGGGTACAATCCCAATGAGCCATCAAAGTTAGGAAACTTCCAGTAGAAGCCGCCATGTTGCAATCACGTGAAGGCTTGGGATACAAAAAATATCTGCCAGTGCGCATCTCTATAAGAAGGGCGAGTAATAACTACATCACTGTGGAAGATGAGTCTGCTGCTTCCAACAAAAGGCCTTCGGTGTTTGATTGGATCGGAAAGCCAACTGCAAAGCTTCTGTATTTGAGAGGTTAGGGCCATTAAAGATGAAGAGAAAGAACAAGTTCCATAGAAAATATCAAAGCATGAAAACACATGCTTCACCTAAAACCTACAAGGATTTCCGAAGTTTGATTCCTTCTAGAATGAGGCGACAAACAAAACTTGTAGTTTCATGTAAGGAGGTACTAAATGCAAAGTTGCATATTGTGGTCTATACCAAGGAGAGTGACGAAGACGAGGAAAGCGTAGGCTCTTCATATCATATTACTACGCAAACTGATCGAGATATATCATCTCAAATGAAGGTTAACGAGAATTCGGGGGATATTTCTTGGTGTTACCACATATCTTTCTATGATGGAGATCCTCAAGAGGATGAAAATGCTGGAGACCCTCTGACAAGCTTTGAAGTATGCGACATTTGTAGACATTGAAATTTTTGCAGGACTCTATCAGACTAGTCTGATTCATCTTCAAATTCTAAAGTCTAGTTTTAGAATTTCTTGGAGGCTACTCTACCCTAAACACTATCGCATGCCTATAAAAAGGGGCACATATTACATTGAAAAGACATCTCAAAAGTTCCATAAACTCATGAAATAATCACAAAGAGATCAAAATCTCGAATATCCCATAAATTTATGGGTATTCATAAAAAATCATACATCAAATCTCGAAAATCCCATAAATTTTTGAGATATTCACAAAGAGATCAAGGCAACAAATAATGTCTTTATCAATGAAAAAAATACTATCTTTATCAAACTGCCCGACGTTCTTGGAGATCAAATACATCACAAAGAGGTAATGCGTTCGAGAAATACACTACTAATAGCCCTCAAATTGCGAAGAAATTTTAGGAGAGAAGAATCAAGGGATTAAACAGATCTGTACCCACAATATTCATCAATAAAATCTCTGTTTCAACATATTTTATTTGTGATTTGCGGTCAATTTGCTTCACTTTAAAATTTATTGCAAACAAATTGGCATGCCCAGTGAAACACTCAAAGAATATAGGGATGTGTTTTCTTGGAGTTATAAAGAGATGTCTGGCTTAGATCCCAAAGTAGCAGTCCATCATTTTGCAGTCAAGAATGGTGCTCGTCTTGTTAAGTAGGCCCAAAGACGCTTTTTGTTTGCAACGAATTTTCAAGTTCTGAAAATAAATTGCAACCACAATAATTTTTTTATATATCAAGATTGTGAGTACAAATCTGTTTATTCCCTTGATTTTTCTTTCTTATTTTTCTTCTTTGTAATTCGAGGGTCGTTAGTGGCGTATTTCTCGATTGTATGGTGATTTAGATGTGGACTCTCTTGGGGTGTATTTGGTCTCCAAGAACGCCAGGGCAACATTTCGAGTTGATCTTAATGAAGAGTGTTCCTTGATCATTACGACTTTGAGAAATGCAGTATTTGATGCCTATCATGCCTTGATCTCTTTATGACTATCCCATGAATTTGTGGAATTTTTTAGATGCCTTTTCATGGAAATATGTGTCCCTTTATATAGGTGCGAGTTAGGGTTTATGATAGAGTAGCCTCCAAGAAACCCTAACAGACTTAGAGTTTGAAGATGAAATGGAATCGTAGAGTCCTACAAAATTTTGATGTCTACAAATGCCCCCTACTTCAAGGCTTGTCGGAGTGTAATTTTGCCAAAACTTAGAGACGAGAGTTGAAGTATCCATAAAAATGGAGGTTCCATCTTTCACTGTAGATTTAATTTGTGAAAGAAGAGATGAAGGGCAGATTTGGTCCCACTGGGCGTGCCATTTTGTTTGCAACGAATTTCAAGTTCTGAAAATAAATTGCAACCACAAAATAATAATTTTATATATCAAGATTGTGAGTACAAATCTGTTTATTCCCTTGATTCTCCTCTCCTATTTTCTTCTCCGTAATTCGAGGGCCGTTAGTGGCGTATTTCTCGAACGTATGATGATTTGGATGTAGACTTTCTTGGGGTGTATTTGATCTCCAAGAACGCCAGGGCAACACTTCGAGTTGATCTTGATGAAGAGTGTCCCTTGATCTTTGCGGCTTTGAGAAAGAAAGTATTTGATGCCTATCATGCCTTGATCTCTTTATGAATATACCATGAATTTGTGGGATTTTCGAGATACCTTTTCAGGGGAATATGTGTCCCTTTATATAGGTATGAGTTAGAGTTTATGGTAGAGTAGCCTCCAAGAAACCCTAACAGACTTAGAGTTTAAAGATGGAATGGAATCGTATTGTAGAGTCCTACGATTTTTTGATGTCTCCGGTGCTCTTGTTTTATATTTAGAAATTAGCTCCTTAAGGTAATTATTAATTACTCCCTCCGTCTTAAATTATTTATCGTGTTTTTCTTTACACGCCCTTAAAAAAATATTAATTAGGAGGGATTTTTGATTATTTAACCCTTATTTATGTCTTAAGGTATAATCTCTCTTTATTGAATATTTACTCTATTTATGTGTCATCTTGAGATGTTTGTAGTCTTCAAGAACAATTACTACTAAGGATAAATTAATTTTTTTTTTTATCTTGAACTTATAAAATAACAAATAATTTGAGATGAGGGAGTAGTTTGGTTGTTTTAATCAGTTTCACACGTCTGTTCTAGCTGTGCCAAGTCACTAATGTCACAATATTTGGAATGTAGATCTGATTACACAGAAAATTAAATACTAGTACTAAAAAGGAACCATTTGTAAAATTTCCACAGCATAAAAATACGCATATAGCGCTCATCCATAAACTCCCTTGTTTTCTTGCTTACCTCTAAATATCTTCTTACTTGTCTCTAGACTAAGCAAACACCTCAAAAACAAATATGAAGGAAGATATAAGAGCTCCTCTTATCATCCAAACAAACAAAAGAGCAACTGAATTGCAGGTTGAAAATGGATGCTATGAGAAGAAACAAGACAGGTGCATGGTTTACCTCAGCACATTTGTGGCTGTCTGTGGTTCCTTTGCATTTGGATCTTGTGTAAGTTCATCTTTCTCACTAGTTCACTTAAAGTTCTATGCACTTGACGATGTAAGTATTTGTATAATCAGATAGCCTATAAGGTAATTACTTGTAAATTTTTAGGATAAACATTAATTGGTAACGTGACAAAAATGATTACTAATTATTGTTAGCGTATATAACTTAAATCCTTTTTCCCCTTTTCATAAGTGACTTTTTTTAACTTTTCAGGCTGGCTATTCATCACCAACACAATCAGCCATCAGAGAGGATCTTAATTTATCTATAGCAGAGGTTAGTTAGAGAAAAGATGTACATCAGTACATGTATATTTTTTTGGAAGGAGTATACCTATTGCTATTAAGTACAGTAATATTTTCAAGGAAAGAAAGCTAGTGGATATATACTTTGGCTGGCTTATAAACTTTATAAAAAAAAGGTAGTCCGGTGCACTAAGCTCCCGCTGTGGCTGGCTTATAAACTTATATACCTAAAACTTCATCCAAAAAAACTTATATACATAAAATTACATTCCTGCAATTCTGCAGTACATCACTAACGAGTATAACTTCAATATACTGGCAGTGTAAAAGAAGTTCTATACTATCAGGTTAATTAGAAGATAACTACATTGAACAATCAATAATTACACATATAGTGTAAAAATTCTTACACGTGTATATAAGTTAAATCCTTTACTCATTCACTTGGTTAGGTGAGCTTTTTCTAGTTAATCTAATCAAGAAATTCTCAACCCACCTGCAACCAGCCTGAAGTACTTCTGCTGATCAAACGATAAATGAACAATTATTAGGATGAAGTGGTTGTATGGAGTTAGTTAATTTATGGAAAGGGTGGTTATACTAGAGGAAAGAACACTAACATGATGTCAAGAATCTATATTGATTAGAATACTCCTGTCCTTAATGGAATGCCTATCTTGTTGGAGCAATCTTCGGTATTCTTAACCTGTATTTTTGTAGACTTTACCTTGGATGTGCCTAACATTTTTCCTATACAGTTCTCGCTCTTTGGTTCAATATTGACATTTGGTGCGATGATTGGAGCAATCACAAGTGGTCCAATTGCTGATTATATTGGCCGTAAAGGGGTAAGCTGGATTAGATTCTAATTACACCAGTATCCTCCTTCTCATATACTTCTTTGTTACAGCTGATAATTATCTGAAAGCATTGATTGTAATACACAAACAGGCGATGAGAATGTCAAGTGCTTTTTGTGTTGCTGGATGGTTAGCCATTTACTTTGCTCAGGTTTATTACAAATTCTCTTCTCCTATTCATCATGGCAAAAGAATTACTACATAGGTCTTACAAACTGATGATTATTTTTCCCTCTTTAAGGGAGCTCTTTCTCTGGACATCGGAAGATTGGCAACAGGATATGGAATGGGAGTTTTTTCTTATGTGGTATATACTGTCTCCTAGAGATTTTATTGTTTTATCAAACTATCCAACTATAGTATGCTTCCAAACTTCTTGAAATCAACATTTCCCTTGATAACAACAAATCAGGTGCCTGTATTTATAGCTGAAATTGCACCTAGAGATTTACGAGGAGCTTTGACAACCATAAACCAGGTAAAGAAATAAACTTGCTATCTGTGCTCCATACACTTCCTGTATTTATTGTTGAAATTTGATGAAGTGATTACTAAGTTCATATGATTTAATCACATTAAATTAGGATCTTTTGATACATTAAAAAGAAAAGAAAGTGCAAAACAAATTAATATTTCAGATCCTTTGTCATAACTCAAATAATATTACAAATTAGTTTCATGCACAAGCTATACTGAATTATATCTAATAAAAATAAAGCCTAGGGGCAAGTGGTTAACTCGCAGCTTGCTGGTCTTCTTTAGTCCTTAGGTAATTGTATGGTAGGAGACACTATTGTAATATAGTATTACTAGTAAATCTAACTTTTTCTCTCATTTATCTCGTAGTCTATATCACCATTTCTTTAGCTGAGATAACTTGAAAACAATGTGGTTATTTCAGTCTTCACTAAAATAGGAAGAAACATACTATACTTTTATAGAGTATAGAGTAGATACTGTAGTTGTTGGCTCTTGATTATCATACCTTGACTGTTTGTTACGTCTGAACCTCCAGTTGATGATATGTTGTGGAGTCTCAGTTGCCTTCATTATAGGAACTATGCTGACATGGAGGACTTTGGCGTTAACAGGTTTGTTTTAGCATCAAATTGTATTGTGAGATCAGGAATAGAAATGCTAAAAAGAAAAGGGCAAAGCAGAGAAATAACTATAATGAACAATGTATTCAAGTAATAAGAGTTTGTTTTTCTTTTTCCAGGATTAATTCCATGTGCTATTCTCCTTTTCGGCCTCTTTATCATTCCAGAGTCTCCTAGGTGGTTGGTGAGTTACAAAATCAAATGGTTAAGAGTTCATCCTGCCAGTAAAATCAAGAAAATGACATAACCTTTCCACCATATTTGTAGGCAAAAATCGGACATCAAAAGGAGTTTGAACTTGCACTCCACAGACTTCGAGGCAAAGATGCTGACATATCTGAGGAGGCAGCTGAAATCAAGGTTCATTAATCGGCAAAACTCAAATTTCAGATTCTTCTGTTCTTTGGTGGTCATCTAATATTATGCATCTGATCTGCCTGACAGGATTATATAGAAACCCTTGAAAAGCTTCCCAAAGTCAACGTGTTTGATTTGTTTCAAAGAAGATACTCGAGCTCACTCATAGTAAAGTTCCTTTTCCATACATTGTTTTTCTACATTTTGGTGGCTGAAACTGTTTGTTAGTTTATATTTATGATAAATCTATGGCCAGGTGGGAGTTGGACTTATGGTATTTCAACAATTTGGTGGAATCAATGGAATCTGTTTCTACACCGGTAGCATATTTGAGTCCTCAGGTAGCAATCCCTCATTGTCAAATCACTTTACACAACAACAAATGTAGGACATTCAATATTGTATAATCACCTAATGTAATAAGCAGATGAGGAAAGAAAATGTTTCTTGTAACCTCACTACTCTCCTTGGACTACTTTCTTTGCCATTTGTATCTATATTCTCCACAGGTTTAAGGCCTGTAAAACAAAAAAATTCATTTCATTTCCCTTCAGCTCAAGAATTTAAACCATAAAGCTATTTGTTCTTTAACTGTATTTCTTTTCCAGGGTTCCCCTCTGACATCGGAACTATAATCTATGCAATTATACAGGTTTCAACTCTTACCTTCATAGTTCTATGGATATGTTAGATATCTCCCTCCTAAGGTTTGATGTTATAATAATGAATAATTCACGTTACTTTACTTTCTTCATCAGGTTCCCATCACCGCATTGGGTGCACTCTTAATTGACAGAGCTGGAAGAAAACCTCTTTTATTGGTATATCTTGGAAACGAAAGCCAGTTTCTGGACGATATTACATGTTGCATTCACCAAATATAATGATAGCGATATCTTTGCAGGTTTCTGGAACAGGACTTGTCATAGGCTGTATACTAACAGGAATCTCATTCTATCTGGAGGTCAACATTAAAACCATAATTACTTAAAACTCTTAGCATGTGTCTTGAACATTTTGACTAAAAAGAAAATTATTATTTGACCAGGGACATGAAATTGCAACAAAGGCAGCACCAATACTTGCCGTAACAGGCATACTGGTACCGTCATCTATCCTTTCTGATTGTCCTCTGCATAATAACTTACCCCGATCCCCACTCTCTCTCAAAGCATGGAGGTTTTCCTTCCAATCTTTCTAGTAATCATTCTCGAATGCAGGTCTATATCGGGTCCTTTTCAGTAGGAATGGGAGCAGTTCCCTGGGTTGTGATGTCGGAGGTATGTAAAATCTATACTATCCTCCATTAACATTCTGAGACATTTTGAGCCTAAGAATTGCCTTTGATGCAGATATATCCTATAAATATTAAAGGGGCTGCTGGGAGCCTTGCAACACTAGTGAATTGGTTCGGGGCCTGGGCGTGCTCCTACACTTTCAACTTCCTCATGACCTGGAACTCCTTTGGTAAGCAGATGTCACAAAATATCATTTCCAAATTAATGTAAAAATGAGAATCATGCACAAAAAAAATATATGAAAGTGCCTAAAGAACCTATATTAAAATGTATTCTTGCAACTGCAAACAAACTCTTATCATTTGATAGGTTTCTGCTAGTCAGATTCCTCAAATGGTCATCATGGTAAAAGAATATATGACAAAAGAAAGGAGAAACTAATAAGAGGGGAGGGTATAAACAGTTTACTGCATATTAACATAGCTAAAGGTTTTACCAGTGTTTTAAAAAGACAGTTTCAGGACTCGCCCCGGGGAGGGGCACTGGAAAAACGCCCTGGGATCACGTGAGAGGCTTACGCCTTAAGCGCCCGACTGCACGCCCTAAACACGCCTAACACCCTACGCTCGGGGCTCACCTAACAGTTCTTATACAAATTATATGTTAAATTCCTTAATTAAAATCGTTGACCCTCATAATTTTTTAACAGATGATTGATACTTAATCGTTGTTCATCTATAGAAATAAGAAGATTGAGTGTAACTCAAATAACAAGTCGTAGTATTACATATTTACTATTTGAGAACATCGTGAGGGTGAATATCACTTAATATTTCTTTTAAAAATACATAGTTGAATTGTACATTTTCACTTGTCATTAGTCTTTTGTCCTATGTATAAAAATTATCATATTTTTATTATTTCGCTATTTGAAAGTAATTTTATTTTTATTCATTATGGAGTTACGTTTTAATTATAATACCGCTAAAGTTTATTAATTATTTGTTTATAGGGAGATAAAATGATTAGTATGATAGTAATATTATTATAAGAAATTGGGATTTTTTCGTTGTTTGAAAGTTAATATGTTACAGTTGATTTGCATTTCATAATAGCTTTTATTTCATTGTATTATTTATACTTATAAAATTATGTTATATATAATTAGAAGTTGTAAGTCGCGTATAATGATGTAAAATTAAATACCCATGGGCTTACGCCCCGTGCCTCGGGGCTTATGCCTCGCCGTGGCATATGTAAAACGTTCTGCCTTACGCCCCGCCTTTAAAACACTGGGTTTTACCATCAAAGATTAGATATTTCTACTCACATTGGTTTCACCGGTTGCAGGTACTTTCATGCTTTATGCTGCAGTCAATGCACTCTCCATTTTGTTTGTGATCAAGATAGTACCTGAAACCAAAGGAAGAACTTTGGAACAAATTCAGGCTGCTATTAATTCATCATAAAATACCTTAGCACCTTTGCTCATTTTTCCTACTGGAATTTATCAAATAGCCAGAGAGTTGACAGGATGTCTGCTGCCAGTTGGAAATTTCATTCTCATACTCATCCTGAGATTTTCCAAAGATTCAGAACATTCGAGTATTCGTTGATCATGGACCACATTCTCCATTTTCTTAAGGTATGAACAATGTAATCGAAAAGAATGACTAGCATGAGTTGTTCCAGTACCTTTCTTTTGTTTTTTCTCTCTTTGAAACTGCAGAAGAAAAGCTTTCCAAGATGTGGGATCACATTTTTTGAACTGTACTCATTGATTTGTATTTCAGAAACCTAGATTTCTGCTAGCTTCTTTCTTAATTAGTACTTGGCAATCTTTGAGAAATTCAGATATCTAGCAATTCTGCTAGACGTTCAGTAAGATTAATTTGTATAATCTATCATTAACTACTTGCTGTTCTCTGATAGTTAAGTCCTCATTTCTCCAAGTTTCTGCCCTTTCAAGAAAGGAAGCTGTGTAAATATTCAGCTGATATGGTCTGAGAATATTGGTTCCACAAATTCAAATATAACAAACCACACTCTTGATTTCTAATTTTTTTTTTATTGTGCGTAAGTGATAAAGAAATCTAACGTCGAAGATATCATAGCTGTAGTTATCAGCAAGGTTGGTGTAACTGATAATTGCTTAAATTTCTTTTAGAGTAAAATGAAATAGTGAATAATGGCTAATGGTACGTGCTAAGAATCGTACCTACGTTATACGTCACCATAGATTTTGATAGAATATTATCATATCTTTTATATTAGGTAAATTTATATTCCGATTGTAATTAGGAAGATGAGTTACCTAGTTTGTAGCCATGTAAATAATTATGTAATACTATATATATTGTACACAATAATCAATGAAAGGTCAGGGAACATATTCCTTTATGGTATCAAAAGTCAAACTCTAACATTTTTTCTCCCAAAGCCCCCCCCCCCCCGCAGCATTTTTCCTTGGCAGCCCTCCTCATTCTTTCTTCGACTTTCCTCTCTTCCTCTCTAATCTTCAATGGCTGAACAACCTAAATTTTATCCTGCTCTTGCAGTTAACAACATCAAGAATTTCATTCTCATAACTCTGGAGATGGAAAAGGTTCGGTATTCATCTTGGGCGGAATTATTTAAGATTCATTGTTGTGTATACAAAGTCATCGATCATATCATCCCTCCAGAATCAAAGACCCTAGAAAAACTTGATGATTCTAATGATGAACTTTGGTCTCGCTTAGATGCGGTTGTCCTACAATGGATCTATGACACGATCTCGAACGATCTATTGCATACAATCATTGAAACCGATGTCACTGCACGACAAATGTGGGAGCGCTTGGAAAGTATTTTTCATTATAACAAGACACGTTTGTATCTGGAAAATTAATTTCAGGTCATTCAGCAGGACGATTTTCCTAATGCGTCGGCCTATTTTCAAGAACTTAAGATGATTGTCGATCAACTCTCCAACGTAGGTGCACTAGTCACTAATCAACGATTGGTGATGTAACTTATTTGCGGGTTTGAATGAAAATTATGACAGCGTCGCTACCATCCTCTAACAAAGCACGTCATTGCCTCTATTATATGAGGCTCGTTCGAGACTCATCCTTGAAGAAACTCGAAAAACAAAGCGGGCAGCGACTAATGCCAGCACAACCGACGCCGCTCTTGTAACCACCGGTGGCAATCATGCCGACCTGAGAGGCTCGGCCCCCGCCTAATCCCACCGGCAAGCCAACGATCCGACACATGGCTCACGTCCCCGGCATAACAACAGAGGAAGAAATTCTGGGAACATCCACGGCAACAATAGTGGTAGCGCCATAAACACTGGTAGCGGTGATAGGAGGCAGCCCCCGCCTGCTGGCAGCCACCAACAGCGGCAGAAACAGTTGCAGTAGCCTCCGTCGTAAGCTGCCTACCCGCCATGGGCTGCGTAGGCCCCGCTGGCATGGGCTGCTCCACCTTGCCCCTACCCGACATCCTCATTTGCCCAACCTTCAGCCCGACAGGCCCAACCCGACATCCTCGGCGCAGTCCACAACAAACATACAATGCATAGGTTTCTCCTCCTTCAACCTACGCACCGACGATATTGAGGCGGCTATGAACACGATGTCTCTCAACATTCCTGATGACAGTTGGTACATGGACACCGGCGCCACATCTCATATGACGGCATCCCAAGGTACTCTCTCGTCTTATTTCAATATGAGCAATTTAAATCGTAATATTATTATTAGTAGTGGACAAGACATTTCCATTCAAGGTTATGGACAATCATCTCTCTCCCCACCACACCTCCCGTTAGCTCTAAAAATGTTCTTCATGCCCTAAAACTTATCAAAAATCTAATCTATGTGCGCCATTTCACAACCGACAATAATGTTTCCCTTGAATTTGATCATTTTGATTTTTTTGTGAAGGGCCTTATGACAGGGACGCGAATCATGAGATATGATAGCACCGAGGACCTTTATCCTATCACCACATATGTCAGTCATCCACCCTTCTCTCCATCAACCTTTGCTGCAATTTCGTTTCTTTTATGACATAATAGATTAGGACATCTGGGAGACTCTGTTTTACGCTGCCTTAGCAAAAATAAATTTATTGATTGCAAACATGTCTTTTATCCTCATGTTTGTGAATCTTATGTGTTTGGAAAACATGTCAAGTTGTCATTTTATTCTTCATCCACTTGTACTTTAATGCCTTTTGATATAATACACAGTGATTTATGGACTTCTCCTATCTTAAGCACGGCCGGGCATCGATACTATATGTTATTTTTAGATGATTATTCAAATTTCCTATGGACTTTTCCCATTGGTAATAATTCACAAGTCTATTCTATTTTTTCCTCATTCAGCGCTTTTATTAAGACACAATTTGAAAAGAATATTAAATGTTTTTAATGTGACAATGGGAGGGAGTTCGATAATAATCAATTCAAACTTTTCTACGCCAAACACGACTTTGTTTTTCGTTTTTCCCACCTCTCCACAAAATGGCAAATCCAAACAAAAAATTAGAATTATTAACAACTTAGTTCGTGCCCTCCTTGCTCACGCTTCTATCTCCCCCTATTTTTGGCATTATGCTATATCAATGACAACCTATCTCTTGAACATTCTCCCAAATAAGTCTCTCAAACAAAAGTCTCTCACTTAATATCTCTACCTTTGGGATCCTTCCTATAAGCATTTACGAACTTTCGGATGTATGTGCTACCCCCTCCACCCCTCCACACAAATCAACAAGCTGCAACCTAGGTCCACCCCATGTGTATTTCTTGGTTACCCCCTAATCATCGAGGTTACAACTATTACGACTTATCCAGTCGAAAAATAATCATTTCTCAGCATGTCATATTTGATGAGTCCCAATTCCCGTTTGCCAATCTCCATTCTCCGCTTCCGGATTCCTATGACTTATTAAATTATGGCCTCAATCCCATCTTAATTCACCACTTGCAAAATCTGTCACCGCCATCACATGAGCCCGTCCCTACTCCCTCATCACCGTCTCGGGTGGATCATCGTACCCATCCACATGACACGGGACACTGCCCACCCATCCCTATCTCGGTTCTGGCTCAGGTTACGGATTTTCTCGGCCCCACCTTTGCCTCTTCTCGGCTTGCGGAACCACCCCACCGTCCCGGCCCTCCTAACCCTCCCAACCCACCGCCAATCCAGTCTCCCCCCGTCATGCCAGAGCCAACCTAGCCCCCCGCAGCTCCCTTACGGACAATGAAAACCCGTGCTACGCACTACATTTCCAAACCCAAACGACAATTTAATTTTTCGACTTCAGTTGTCCCTTCACCTCTTCCTCACAACCCGAAAAATATCTTGTCCGATCCTAATTGGAAATCTGTCATGATTGACGAATATAATGCTCTTATTGAAAATAAGAAGTGGGATTTAGTGCCCTGTCCTCCTGATGCTAACATTATTCATTCTATGTGAATTTTTAGACATAAAAAGAAATCTGGTGGTTCTTTTGAGAGGCACAAGGCTCGTCTTGTATGTGACGGCAAGTCTCAACAGGTGGGCGTGAATTGTGATAAAACTTTCAGCTCGGTGGTTAAACCGGCAACTATTCGGACCATTCATGTGGCTTATTTCTTTGTTAGAGGAATTACGTCGAAGAGATTCTTGACCGAGCAGGCGTGACGTCTTGCAAATCGACCTGCACGCCGGTGGACACTAATTCCAAACTCAATGTCTCTTTCTCTGTATGCCGACCTAACTCACTATCGCAGTTTAGCATGAGCGTTGCAGTATCTCACTTTCACGAGACCAGATATATCCTATGTCGTGCAACAAATATGCTTACATATGCACAGCCCGGCGGATGAACATATGAATGCCCTCAAACGTATTTTGCGATATGTACAAGGTACTCTTCATTTCGGCTCACACATGTACAAGTCCTCACTCTCTGGTCTCACATCTTATTCTGATGTTGACTGGAGTGGATGTCCTGACACTCGTCGATCCACGTCGGGTTATTGTGTGTTCCTTGGAGATAACTTGCTTTCTTGGTCTTCTAAAAGACAACCTACTCTGTCTCAATCCAGTGCCAAAGCTGAGTACAGAGGTGTAGCAAATGTTGTTTCTGAGTCCTGTTGGATACTCAACCTTCTACTTGAGCTTCACTGCCCAATCTACATTGGTTTACTATGATAATGTAAGTACGATATATCTTTCCGGCAATCTCGTTCAACATCAACGCACTAAACACATTGAAATGGATATTCACTTTGTACTTGAGAAAGTTGCTCGTGGCCAAGTTCATGTTCTTCATGTTCCTTCCCGATATCAGATTGCTGACATATTCACTAAAGGACTTCCGCGCATACTCTTTGATGATTTTCGAGTCAGTCTCAGCGTACGAGAACCTACTGCTTCAACTGCAGGGGTGTGATAGAATATTATCATATCTTGTATATATTTTATATTAGGTAAATTTATATTCCGATTATAATTAAGAAGATTAGTTACCTAGTTTGTAGCCATGTAAATAATTATGTAGGACTATATATATTAGACACAATAATCAATGAAAGGTGATGTAACATATTCCTTTAGATTTATCAATTTGAGTTTCCATTTATTTGGCTATCTCTGGCCGAACTTTAAAACCATAGAAGGAAAAAGAGAATTACACTTTGCCTCTAATACATGGTATAATATAGGTGTTGCACATTGAATGCTTAAATTTTTATATTATTAGGAATGAATTTACTCCAAGTATTTGAAGTGCAGTTTTTATTCCATTACAGAGGCCGTTTGATACAAGAATGGATAGAGTGAGGGAGATATCCAATGCTCCTGAATTGATCTATATTCAGTATAACGCATTAATCATTATGCATGCATAAAATAGAAAACCAAAGAAATAAAAAAGAGTTGGACAAAAGTTGCTAGGTAAAATATTTTAATGGATGAAGTTGCAAAAGAAAAAAGGAAACAATGGCACAATAACAAAGCAAAATTGGCAGCTTGCGCTAATAAGTGGTAGGGTAACACTCTGAGGTGAGTAAAACTTTTACCAGCATTAGATGTTGCAATAAATCAATAAATGCACGATTATGTCTTTTTTACCATTCAATCACTATTATGTACCTCACTTTAACTAAATTCTTTAGTTTAGTTAAGTTTACTTGTGGGACGTAGAATGGCCTGGTAGAGGTGGGGATATTAAAGTTTTATTGTGTCTCACACACTTATTATGTGAGACATTTTAATAGCTTGGCAAAAGGAATAGTGGAACCATATGTATAATCAAATAAAGATCATTAAAGGCCATATGAAAGTTTTCCAAATTAAGGCACTCAATGAAGTTTAAAGGAACCAAAAAGAGAATTTTATGTACATCATAGAGGTTTAGTGTTTTATGAGCCACAATATAAGACTTCTTAACATGACATACTCCTATTTATTTTATGAATTTATTTGAGGAACAAAATTCGGAACAAATAAAAAGAACAAAACAAAAAATGCCACGTTTAATTTATTTGGTAAACTATAACTAGCTTGAGATTGAGAAATAACAATCCATTGTTATTGTTGCATGCAAACATAAAAAAGCAGAAAGATGTCTAGCCAGATGCTGAACAGCTGAAGTATCTTGAACTGAAAATTACCATATTCAATTGCCATATGCAGAACTGCCAGAAAAGCATATGACTAGAATACCATCTTTGTATTTTTGTGCGTGTCAGTGTGTGTAACCAAAATAATAACAGGAGAAAACCAAACACTTAGGACATGGACCACTGTTTTTGTTAATGTATTTACATAGAGCACTAAAGACAAATGAGCAGTACGAAACAAGAAAATATACTTGATTATAAATGAATCATGTAAAGCTCTAGGACAAACTTGTAGGACATAGTAATTAAAGACCACTACACCAGATTTGACGACTCAATAGTTTTTAATGAATCTTAAACGACCCAAAGCAAGAAGGGGTTTTAAAAACAGAAAAGAAAAAAAAGGATTAGCTGTATGTCTGCTCCAGAAATTTATTGGTCTCACTAAAAGAAGATGCCAATCGTGGCGAATTCAGAAAGTCAGTGTATTCTGCTCTTTATATATGTGCTGATACTTTTACATACACATATATTGATTCGGTTAAACCCGATGCATCTAGCTCGGTTCCACCATTGGACTCAAGTGTGGACCAAATACATAGAAAAAGTTTTTTTTGTTAGAAATTGGCTCCGTAAGGTGATCGGTTTTGTTGCTTCAATCAGTTCCACAAGTCTGTTGTAGCTATGTGAAGTCATTTCTGCAAAAAATATACTATTGTTATAGCCTCAATATTTGGAAGGGGGGTCTGATTAAACTCAGAAAATCGAATAAAATGAACCATTTGTATAACTTTCATAGCACAAAAATGCCATTAATTATTCATACAATGCCGGTGTCTGAACTATTTGTGCACACCTCAACCAATCTATTGACTCCTATCTCTCACTAACACAAATATCGGATAACTATATGTCTTTAAAGTTTAGGCAGATGAAATTTTTTGTCTTCTATTATTCAAATTCTGGTCCATTAGGTCACAACCTTTGGGTTCCTTTCTCGCTTCTCTTCCTCATATATGTCCTTTACCTCTACAAATCTTCTTACTACTCTAGTCCAAGAAAACACCCCAAAACAAACATACAAACACGGAGACAAAAGTATGGCCACCAGGAAGCAGCAGGAAGATATAGAGCAAAGTGAGAACAGGGCACAGGAAGAGATCAAAGCTCCTCTCATCACTCAAACAAATACAAGAGTAACAGAAAAGCGGGCAGAGAATGGCTGTTATGAGAAGAAGCAAAGCAGGTGCATGGTTTACCTCAGCACATTTGTGGCAGTCTGTGGTTCCTTTGCATTTGGATCTTGTGTGAGTCCATCTTTCTGACTAGTTCACTCAAGCTTTCCTCCCTCTTGACTTTAAACTTCTCCACCTACAACCATCATTTGAGATTTTTCTCGATTCTTCAGGCTGGCTATTCGTCACCAACACAGTCCGCAATCAGGGAAGATATTAATTTATCTATAGCAGAGGTTAGAAAAAAGAAATACATATTGGAAGGAGCATACCTACTGCTTATAGATACAGTATATACAAGGAATGAAAGCTAGAGGATAGAAACTTTGGTTAGCTTCTAACTTTCTTATACCTACAATTTTCTTTTATAAGGTAACAATTATTAAATAATAAACTCTAGCACTAATATGGTGCTGCATAGTACATCCTCCAATGATTACAGCAATGTCTATCCTGCAATGTGCTAATAAATTCTTGCAATTTCCCATCATCATATCTAAGTTACTAAAGCATTTAACTACTAGTAATTTATGCCTACATTACTAAAGCATTTACTTCAACAGATGAATAAAAACGTACTTACTCTCAAAGCATCTTAGGTTTCATTCTCTCCAAATTGTCCAAGAAAACAACAGTTGGGGATGGATCTCATATACCATTGCAGATCAGCCAACTATTCAGGAAATTTTTAATGGTTGCACGAATGACTTATTTTATCCCAAAACTACTGAAGAAGAGATGTCAAGGTTGTCCATTTACTTCACAATGTAGGATCAGAGGTGCATTATTTTTAACATCTCTATTATCAAAGAAACACTGATTACACATCTAAAATCCACTTTGTTAGCCATTCCACGGACTCCTAATAGTTTTATATAGCCCACAACCATAAGTTCCATTAACTTCTCTACTTCTCCAATATTACTACTCCTATATTTAGACACTGCAGCATTTGCCTTTTCCTCTGTAGTATACCTTCACGACCACTTTGAAAGGAGGCTAAGATTTCTTAACCCAGGCTTCCATCCTCCTAACTCAACAGAGCAGTCTACAGTTGACCAAATGAAAGGATCCCTTTTCTTTATTTCCTTCCCAAGGAAGTTTCTACGATAGGAAACAAAGTTGTCATATCACGAATATAATAAGCTGCTTATTAATGTGATGATAAATATTGTCCCTTCCAGTTGGCTAATTTCTATTCCACCCTCTCAATGATACCCTACCAAACATATAATTACATGCCTGCAATATTTCAATATGTTCAATCTACTTGCAATCAGCCTGAAATACTTCTTCCAAGCAAACAAGAAATGACCTACTATTAGGATGCAAATGTTTGTATGTACATTAAGAATCAAGTCCCTTCCATTAAGAAACAACAAATGTTTGGTGTGCGTTTTTCGGATAGCCGGGACCCGATGTTGATTTCCGATTGAAATGTCAGCTCCAGGTTTGGGGCGGCCCATCTGATTAGTTCAGCTATCACTGCTGGAAACCCCAGCGGTTGTTCGGCTGCGTACTCTCCGTCTGCCTATCTCACACTCCCAAAGCAAATTTGGATTTCTTCTTTCATTTTCCTTTCCTGCATAGGCAGACTAGAACATGTTTAATAAGCCTTAGTCGACCTCCGGAGGACAACAATTTTCTTTTCCAATCTGAGATTCTCTTTTTCATTTTCCCCAGTAGAGGAAGGTTCTCTCTTTATTCTCTTGAGGGACAAGAAAACATCCAGGTACTTGATAGGAAAACACCACCCCCGATGTCGATCTGCAGTATTAGTTTGAGAAAGTCGTTTGGTTTTTAACCTAGAGCGATTGGTTTACCTGTATCATGCAAATGTCCAACACTTAGGTGCTTTCTAAGATCATTCTATATGAAAGATGTATGACATGTGTGGATAATGAATGACTTGCAGGGTATCCAATATCTTAAGTACAAAAGGTAAGACTTAAAAAGAGAAATGAGCTTAGCACAACACGTGATAGAAACCTAATCCTAAAAGGGTCGCCTCATATTTTCCTTAACCTAATTAATCAGCCCCGGGGGAGAATGATGATGGAGATGTATTGCGGCCTTCTCCTGTTCATCAACTCGAACCTCATTCTTCTGCAGTTGATGTTACGGATTAGCCTCACTCTTCAGGCCAGCAGCTTTGCTCAGCATTTTCTACCGACTGTCAGCCTGTTCAGCTGACCTCTTGTGTTTGGCAACTACCAAAAATACTTTAAAATTAAGTGTTTTTAAGTCAAAAGTTATAAATTGGTCTACCCAACTTATTGTTTTTTGGCTTAAAATCTATTTAGGTTTGACCAACTAATTTACTTTATTATCCCTTACATATTCTTATAATCCCTAAAATACGCTTGCCTACCCTAACTCTATTCTTCCGTTTCTTGCTCTCTTCTCATCTGCTTCATCTCCTCCATAACAGACACCTCTCTGCCATAGCCTATAAAAAAAAAAATCTTCGGACTTTGCAGTATTATCATTGATTAGTTCATGTCTCCCAACGTATTCCTTCGTCATTCAAATTTTATTATTTAAAAACTTATATAAATTAATGAAAATATAACAGCTTATTCGAAAAGGTGGGGGAGTGGGAGGGGGCGGGGGAGAGCATGTTGCTCTTCCTTCACTTGTGACATGAAAGATTGGCAAGGGGAATCTTTTCATTTTTGCTGGGTGCTATTAGTGAATATTCTCCGAATATTTACATTTTTTTTAATTATGATAGATGTATATTTAAGGTAACTTAGGATTCTTATTGTATTAGGAATCAACCATTTAAGATAAGTTAGAATTCTTATTGTATTAGGAATCAACCATTTAAGATAAGTTAGAATTCTTATTGTATTAGGAATCAACCTCTGGACAACTACATATATTGTGAATAATGAAAGGAATCCGGAAGGGAAATTATTCCAATCTCACATGGTATGAAGAGCCTAACCCTAATCCCTACTCTTCTCTCTCAAAACCCGCCGCCGACCCTCCCCCCTCGATTTTTCCCTTCGGTCGACGGCAAGACTGGTTGCCACCATGTCTTCCCCCACAAATTTCGGTTCCTCCACTGACACTTTTGACAACCTCTCTCAACGATCATCGTCTTCTTTTCACCCGGCTTTCGCCGTTACCAACATCAAGAACTCCCTATAATTCTTGACCAAGAAGACTGTCAATATTCCATGTGGACAGAACTGTTCTATATTCATGCATGTGCGTACAACGTGCTCGACCATATTGATGACTATGTTCCTCGTCCCACCGAATTGCCGAATCGACATGGCGTCGCCTTGACGCCATCGTCAAACAGTGGATATACGGCACCATCTCAAAAGACTTGTTGTGTACTATCATGAAAACAGGTGTCACGGCACGTGACCTTTGGGTAAGGTTGGAAGAAATCTTTTAGGACAATAAAAATACTCGGGCTGTGTATTTGGAAGAACAATTTTACAATACGCATCTCGAGAATGTTAACAACATGTCCGAATATTGCAAACAACTAAAACTCATAGCCAACCAACTTTTCAACGTCGGGACATCTGTTTCTAAAACCAAGATGGTACTTCAATTAGTTGCTGGTTTACCGAAAGCTGAATACGATACACTTGCAACGATGATTCAACAGGCCGACCTACTACCAAGTTTCATCAAGACATGTTCACAACTTTTGTTGGAAGAACCCCGACGTGCTAAACAAGAGGAGCATAATCAAAAGGCGTTAGCCGTTGACGGGATGGCACCACATGCGACCAACACCACCCCGCCACCACCGCAAGACCACCACCAGCAGCAATCCCGCGGCGGAGGGCGTGGCGGCAGAGGCCGCGACAATAATAACAAAGGCAAGGGCCACAAAAACCAACAAACAGGTCCAAACCAAGCACCTTACTTCCAGTGGGTTGGACCGCAACCCTGGCCCAATACCAGGAACTGGGCCTCGCTTGCTTGTTCTTACCCAACAGTAGGGGCCCAGTTCCAGCAGCAGTCTTGGTCACCCGGTCTTCTGGGATCCGCCCCCCAACAGCGAGCCCATCGCCACCGCAACAGCCCACATGGCCTCGGTCCAGCATCACCCGCAAGGCAGCAGCCTGGCCCCCACCGATTTGGGCCAAGCCTTCAGCACCGTGAACCTTCAACAGCCCGATGAAAATTGATACATGGACACCGGAGCCACATCTCACCTCACCCGGTCGTCGGGTAACTTATCTCAACTACTTCGGTTAAAGTGTCCCCAATTTATTACTGTCGGCAATGGTCATCGCATTCCAATTGAAGGTTACGGTAACACACATACCAAACATCCCCACCCGCCTTTCTCCCTAAATCACGTCCTCTACACCCCTAACATCATTAAAAACTTTCTCTGTTAGAAAATTCACTCGCAATAATTCTGTGTCTGTCGAATTTGACCATTTTGGTTTTTCTGTGAAGGATCTCAATACGGGGAAAATCCTTATGCACTGCAATAGTGTGGGAGACCTCTACCCCTTCACTTAATCTTCCGCTGTCAGACCGCAATCACATCTATCCCCTGCGGCTATCTCTCCATCAACTTGGCAAAACAGACTCGGGCACCCCGGAGACCCTATTTTTAATTTTCTTAGGACTACTAAGCGTATTCAATGTAATAATGGGAAACTTGCCCAGCACTGTTTTTCTTGCCCACATGGAAAACATACTCGTCTTCCATTTATGTCATCCAACAGTGTTACTTTTTCTCCTTTTGATATTGTTCATGCTGACTTGTGGACATCTCCGGGGTTGTTAGCTCTTTGGGTCACAAATTTTATCTAGTATTTTTAGATGATTTTTCACATTTTGTCTGGATTTACCCTCTGAAATTTAAATCTGAAGTATTTGCCAAGTTCCTTGAATTTCAAAAATTTATTAAAACACAGTTTGAAAAATCTATCAAATCTTTCCAATGTGATAACGGACGCGAATTTAATAATTCGATATTTCACACTTTCTACTCTAAACAAGGCATGGTTTTCCATTTATCCTGTCCCTATACTTCCTCCCAAAACGGAAAGGCTGAACACATTATACAAACCATCAATAACATGGTTCGCACCATTTTGTTTCATGACTGTCTTCCACCGCCTTTTTGGGTCTATGTTGTTAAAATGGTAGAATCCCTCCTTAATATTTTACCTACTAACACCCTTCAAAACAAGACCCCCACTAAAGTTCTATACCGTAGGATCCCGTCCTATGACCAACTCAGAATTTTCGGTTGTCTATGCTACCCCAATCTAGCCTCCACTGCCCTTCACAAATTAGCACCACGAACCATGCCATGTGTCTTTGTTGGTCTCGCGTCTAACCATAAGGGTTACCTGCGCTATGATCTGTCCACTCGTAAAATCATTATCTCCCGCCACAACACATTTGACGAGACGTATTTTCCATTTTCCAATATTCGGAAATTTCAAACCACGGACTACACATTTCTTGATGACACAGATATGTCCCCACCAGTCAAATCATTATTCCGGTTTCCATCCACTGTTCACGCGTCAACATCGACGGCGAAGGTTATTTCTCCTCCACCAGCGACCGTCACCGACGCCGCCAGTACACCCCACCGGCCCATGTCTCATCTTCACAGTGTCGAACAGCAGCCACCTCCACCAAACCACCAAACTCCCGATAGGCTGTCCAGAAACCCTCTCGCCGACACATCTCCGATCTACCCACCCATCGGAGATCTACAGCTACTGCCCAGCTCCACCAACTCGCCACTTAACCCACTGACACCGACAACAACCCAGTCACCTCCAAAACCCGTCACCGGCACCTCTCAGATTCCAACATCATGTTCTGAACCTGAAGCCCAGCGGTCACTGCCTACTCATCGTATGGAAACCCGTGCCCAACACGGGATTTTCAAATCCAAGGTTCACTTTAACCTCTCCACACAAACCATATCACCCATTCCAAAAAATCCGAAACTAGCCAAAATGGACTCTAATTGGAATGCGGCCATGTACGATGAATTTAACGCTTTAACCAAGTAGAACACTTGGGATTTGGTACCTAGACCGGACGGTGTGAATGTTATCCGTTGTATGTGGCTATTTAATCATAAGTACATAGATAATGGTGACTTGGAGCGGTATAAGGCAAGACTAGTTGGTAATGACACTAATCAGCAGAAGTGTATTGATTGTGGTGAGACATTTAGTTCAGTTGTTAAACCGGCCACTATTCGGATTGTTCTCAGTATTGCTATGAGTATGCATTGGCCGATTCATCAGCATGTCAAGAATGCATTTCTTCATGGGGATTTGAAAGAAACTGTGTACATGCATTAGCCCCCTGGCTTTGTTCATCCGGCAGTCCCGCAGTTTGTATGTCGTCTCAGGAAGTCATTGTATGGCTTGAAACAGGCACCCCGCGCTTGGTATGATGGCTTTGCCAGGTATCTTATGCAGATCGGTTTTATATGTAGTAGGTGTGATAACTCTCTCTTCACTTTTCATCGAGGTAACAACACTGCTTATTTGCTATTATATGTGAATGACATTGTTCTTACTGCCTCATTTGACGGTTTGAAGAATGAAATCATTGCTCTACTCAAAATTGAATTTGCTATGACTGACTTGGGCAAGCTGAGTTATTTTTTGGGTATATCAGTGATCAGATCTGCAACTACTATGTTTTTGTGTCAGCGTAAATATGCAGAAGAGATAGTGTACAGGGCTAAGATGGCAAATTGTAAAATTATGCCAACTCCGGTTGACTCGAAATCCAAGCTCGGTGCCAATGACGGTGCGCCAGTTTCTGATCCCACTATATATCGGAGTCTTGCAGGTGCCCTTCAGTATCTTACATTCACTAGGTCTGATATTGCATATGTCGTTCAACAGGTGTGTCTGTTTATGCACGACCCCCGAGAGTCCCATTTTGCCGCCCTCAAACATATTATCAGATACGTTAAGGGCACACTGGACTTTGGACTACATCTATACCCCTCTGCTCCAACCAAGCTACTCTCTTACACGGATGCAGATTGGGCAGGATGCCCTGACACACGTCGATCCACCTCATGCTACTGTGTATTTCTTGGGGATAATCTTATTTCATAGTCCGCCAAGCGGCAGGCCACACTATCCCGTTCAAGTGCTGAAGCAGAATATCGCGGAGTTGCTAATGTCGTTGCTGAGATCTGTTGGCTCCGAAATCTTCTTTTGGAGCTCCAGTGTCCATTACGAAAGGCGTCTATAGTCTATTGTGACAACATATTTGCCATCTATATGTCTCACAATCCGGTCCAACATCAGTGGACTAAGCATATTGAGATGGATATTCACTTTGTGCGAGAGAAGGTTGCCCTTGGTCAGGTCAAAATATTACACGTGCCTTCCTCCTATCAGTATGCAAACATTTTCACAAATGGACTACCGAGACAGCTCTTCACCGACTTCCGATCCAGCCTTAGCGTTCGGCCTCCTCCCGCTCCGACTGAGGGGGAGTATTAGCGAATATTCTCCGAATATTCACAGTATATTTTATAATTATGATAGATGTATATTTAAGGTAACTTAGGATTCTTATTGTATTAGGAATCAACCATTTAAGGTAAGTTAGGATTTTTATTGTATTATGAATCAACCTCTGTACAACTATATATATTGTGAATAATGAAAGGAATCCGGAAGGAAAATTATTCCAATCTTACAGTTGCTTTTCAGTGCAGTTAGTAATTTTAAATAATACTCCTTGCGTTTCAATTTATTTGAAACTTTTCGAAATATAAAGGTCAAACTTTATAACTTTGATCTTAAATTTTGACATAGATTTTTCAAGTTTGTAAAAATAAAATTTATATATTTAGAAACTAAATTAAAAGTACTATAAGTCATAATAATTTATAATTCAAATAATTTAGAAAAATGTAAGGAAAATGTCGTCAAAGAATCACTTTGTAGACTCCCCAAATAGTAAAGGCTTCACATAAATTGAAATATATGGAGTAGTTGAAACCATTTTTTTTTTTGCTATTTTTCATTTTTATTTAATATTACAACAACAACATACCCAGTGAAATTTCACAACGTAGGGTCTAGGGAGGGTAGAGTGTACACAGACCTTACCTCTACCTTGGTAGGTAGAGCGGGTGTTTCTGATCTTAATAAATAATAATTTTATCTAATTAATTTGCAACATAAATTGATTTGTGACATAAATTAACTTTTTATTTAAATTAATTTATAATTAAAAATCTTGCAATGATCAATTCTTTTTTAGTGTTGACACTTTTAAGGGTATTTAAGTCATTTTAATAGAAAAAATATTTATAAGCACTTTTTACCAAATACATCAACTGCTTATTTTCAGCTTCAGCACTTTTATCCAAACACGTGTTATCAATCTGTATTAGGAAAATAATCTAAATCAGAATCTAGAAAGAAAGGAAACAATCTAAAACAGAATCGGAAAAGAAAGAAAAATAAATTCGAGCTCACTAAATTCACAGCGTTTCCTTAAGGAAATTATTCCCCTCAAGTACCCGAGGTTATGGAATATATCCTCCCAGAATAGAATGAATTAACTCACCAGCGTAGCGGAATCTTAAACCCCGGTGAACGGCGAACGCAAAAGACGGCAGAAATCACACATACAAAAGAATATTTGAAGTGCAGAAAAGAAAGAAGAAAATGATCATAATTTTTTATAAGTCAAATCTGATGGAAATGACTAAGTATTTATAGCCAATAAAATAAACGAATGAAGAGGTGTGAAGACTTTTCATGAAAAGGTGCAAATGACCATTTTCCATTCACACCTATTCGCAAAATCCTAACAATCCCCGATATTAATGTGGAATGGCTCTATGATAAAGAAATGCACGGACAAGTGTGTGATTTGCAAGTAAAGATTAATTGCATATGGATAACTAGGTTTTCCTTTAAACTTTCTGTAGTGAACATATGTTGGATATACTTGGTCAATCGGTAGATTTGATATCTTTGAACCGTCGAGCTTTGGTGTATACCTAGACAATCATGTGTCACACAATTAATCCTTAACCGTCTTTGATTTTCACTGTTGTGTTCGTTTTAGTCATGAACATCACCTGATTTCATGAGTGCGTCTTTACCTAACATAATCCTTGAAGCAGCTTACACTTCACACTCATATAGGTGATTCTTAAACGTGTCATCCTGAAGATACACTATTTGTTCATACCTGTCAAACTTAGAAACCATTAAAAAGTTTAAACTTTATTAACTCGTTAAAAAAGCCTTAATAAGTTATCCTTGTTTATGAACATTGTCTTCATCATGAGAATAAGTTGAGTTATTCGATAATGTTGAACCGTCATTCATAACTTTGTTTCATATTTTTGAACCTAGCTCTTGGGATCTCCAGTTTACTAGGTAGAGTTACCGCCATGATGACTTGTCCTAGGCCTTTAACTCATTTCCTTCAATGATCTTTCAACCGCCTCTCTAGTTAGGCCTTTTATAAGTGGATCTGACATGTTGTTCTTGACTTTATGTAGTCAATTGTGATAACTTCACTAGAGAGTAGTTGTCTAACGGTATTGTGTCTCCGTCGTATGTGACGAGACTTCCCGTTATACATAACGCTCCCTGCCCTTCCTATTATTATTTGGATATCGCAATGTATGCATATTGGTGCCAACGATTTAGGCCAGAATGAAAAATCTTCCAATAAATTTCGAAGTCATTCAGTTTCTTCATCGACCATGTCTAAAGCTATGAACTTAGACTCTATTGTGGAGCGGGCAATACAAGTTTGTTTGGACGATTTTCAAGACACTGCTCCTCCATCAATGGTAACTAAATATCCACTTGTGAATTCTATTTCTGTTGATCCGATCTTTCATTTTGCATCATTATACGCCTTAATAACTGCGGGATATTTATTATAATGCAAAGCAAAACGTATAAAATAGGATATATATCGCAGACTGATGACTACACTTAAAGTGACATCATGATACCCGTGGATGGTTGACATCAGTTATGGCCACAACCTTTTAACAATATATATATATTTCTCAACCATTACACTTCTTGTAAGTCTACTTTTTCAAATATCCAACTAATAACACATTCACCGATGTGAAAATCCAAGCTATTGTCATTTTTTATCACATCAATTAATGTTTCGATTTATAAAACAATGAACTTATACGTTCACTGAACTGTCTAGTCTTTTCAAAGAGTTGTCTTTCAACAGACACATTTTATCATGAAAAGTCACAACCTTTCAAGTGACATCCGTTCACGAAAATAATGAACATGACCTATAATGAAAGACATATGATCAACCTCATTAAATTAGTAGTTCGATGAACTAGTCCTTACCAAGACGGAACGAGTTATGTGAATATTTCACTAACTACCATATTGATACCACCAAGGGCATATCATGTCAATATCACCAAGAACATAAATCGTGGGGTTGACAAAATAGAATAATGTCAATACTTTTTTATTCTATCGAAATTTTTGATTTGTGAACCAGAAATCAATATCCTTTACAATTGGTTGCATGTCCTACGAAAACACAATCAATAGTTTCCGGTCCTATTTTTACCCTATTAGGTTTAGGAACTTGCACTTTAGCCAAGCACCCCTACATGTGAAGTAATTCAAGTTGGGCTTTCTTCATTATCATTTTTCATATGAAATAAATTGTGTTTTTCTATGGGCACTCGATTGAGTATTCGGCTAGCCATAAGGATAACTTCCCCCCACAAGTTCTAGGGCTAACAAGAACTTATTAACAAGGCATTCATTATTATTAAATATTAATTGAATGTCATATTTATCAAATAATAAACAATGGGTAGCCTTTCACCAATAATTGAATTTTAATATACACGTATTTTTATGAAAAATCACGACATTTCTAGTGACACTCTTTCATAAAAGAACATAACTCTTTTGAACAAGTATATAACCAATTATCAATTTGGTATACTAGTTAATTTACACATGTCTCATTAAACCTCCTGTCCGTAGGGGTGGGCGTATATCGGTTTATATCGGTTTTGTATCCGAAAAATATGAACTGAATAAAAATCAGTTTTTTTTAAAAAAACCTAATCCAACTTTTTTTAAAAAAAAACCCGATATGTTCGGTTTATATCTCCGAACGTATCGGATTATATTGGCTTTTCTAGTGGGCCGGATCGGGTCAGGTCGAGGATTTTTTTTTTTTTTTAAATTGAATTTCCAAAACTGAAATTGGCATTCACCCCTACATTACCACAAAATTTCTACGTTGAAATGTATTGTATATCGTGAGATCTTGACTAAATAAAAAGAAAATTAGAAACCGATTTGGGGAAACACAAATTGAATGGGAAAATGGATGTTTTTTCTAAAAATTGGTTGCGCCAAGGCAGTTTTGACTGGCCCCGTCTCGAAAAAATACGCAAAATAAAAAAAATTGGGTAAAACGGACATTCGAGCGCAGAGTTATGACCATTTAAAGTTTCACCAATTTACGACTATTTTCTCTTCCTACATTTTATGTCAATGCTTCCATGATATGTTAATCAAGTTCATGCCGCATTCGACTTCCATAAAAGCTTCATAGATTGACTTCAATAGCTATGATTCAAGAAATAGTAGTAGCCTAAAATAAAAAATAAGAATAATTATATATTTAATTCGGATTTTTCGGTTCGGTTCATATCCAAAATTTAAAAACCGAACCGAATCACTAAATCCTGATTCGGTTCGGTTTTTCAAAAAATCATTTATTTTTTAAAAAAAAAACGAATAAAAACCGAACCGAACAGCCGGTTCGGTTCGGTTTTTTCGGTTCTCCGGGTTTTTTGTCCAACCCTACCTGTCCGACCTTGACATTTTCCAGTTTTAAATTTATAAACTTCGCGACAAATTTTACAAATATTTAGTTGATCAGGAATGTCCCTATCAAATAAATCTCATGCAGGTGATTTAAATTTTCGTTGTTTTTGGCATCTACTCATACTATGAGGAATATGAGGGATTTCAGTTTCAGTTTCAGACTGAGACTCCTGTTACCCCTAATACCTCTACTAGAAAAACATCCACCTCGATCCATTATACAAATAAATAATTAAAGTTTAAAAAATTAAGTATGATAATTAAAATTAAGTAATAATAATAATTTAAATAAAAGAAGTAATGAGTGTACCAAATGCCGACGTAACGTCGACGTGTAATCAAGGTTGAAAATTGAAACTTTGCTCGATGATCCTCAAGCTAGTTGCCAACTTCACTCCCAATTTTTGAACTTTGATAGAAATTAGCAAATAAAACATAGTATTTAGTGTGCAATTTAGACTTGTAGAGAGAGAGATGGTAGGAAGATTTGTGAGAAAAATGAAGAGGAAAATGAGGTATTTATAGTTGAGAAATAGGCTTAATGTGTAAATATACTAACTTAGGGGTTAAAAATAAATATTAAGGGGGTAGGGGGGGGGCAAAATGGTCGTTACTAGCCGTTGCCAACAGCTAAAATTGAAAATGGTCGTTTGTGCAACGGTTAGTTTCTGCAAACGGTATGGGGCGGGACGGGACGGGTCGGGACCGGGACGGGCGGGACCAACCCTAGTTCCGTCTCGATTTCGAACCCGGTTACCGACAATCCTCATCCCGTAATTTACCCGGTGGGTCGAGATCGGGACGTCCCGGCCCACTGGACTGCCTTAATTCGGAGTGAAAAATTGATATAGCGTGTAACCAAACAAGTTTTTTTTTTTAAAATACACTAGCAAAAAAAGTTATGACCAAACAGACCTAAGTAAAAAAAAAATTACTTAATGATGGAATTACGATTTTGGTACAGTTAAGTTAATCGTTCCTTTGAAAGTTTAGTGGCGTTTGTTTGAAATGAACTTTCATTTGACAATCATTGTTCATTTTCTTTTACAGATTTAATATCGTACTCAATGTAAATTTATTTTGTACTCTTTTAAGATGTTACAAATTTAATATTGCATTCAATGTATATTTATTTGCACGCTTCTAAAAGGTTACTTTAATACCTTATTTGGCCAAACGTCTAAAATCAATTGATTTTAAAAAGTACTTAAAGTATTTTTGACAAAAAAATGATTTGTATTTGATTAATTAATTAAAAAAAAACATTTTTGAGCAGCAATTAGTGTTTGAGCAAGCTTTTAAAAAGTGTTTCTAAGTATATTTTTCTCAAAAATGTTTTTGGACAGAAGCTATTTTTTTAGTTTATGAAAAACAGCTTCTGCTACTACCTAGAAGCACTTATTCTCTTCCAAAAATTTGGCCAAATACCCTACTTTTTTTTAAAAAAATAAGCACTTATTTTTTTAAAAAAGACTTTTGATGAAAAATAAGCTTGGCCAAACAGACTATTAGATTGTTTGGATTACTAGGTCGCGTAATTGGTAAAAATTATTTTAATATACTAACTAAAATTATAGTAGCCACTGCCAACATATATAAGATGATACACTTTAAAATTGTTTTAAATTATTGTCTTTATTTCGAAAAGCAATGTTTCTTCTGAACCGATGGTCTTTCGGAAACAGCCTCTCTACCTCCCAATGTAGAGATAAGATCTGCGTACACTATATCCTCTCCAGACCTCACCATATGAGATTACACTGAATATGTTGTTGTATTCCGAATAGAAAAGTTAATCATAATATAAAGTACAAAACATCTCTTACTTTTACTATTATATTATTTTGCTTTCTTCATCTAACTATCCCAAATTGAGGTAAAATAACAATTGAAGTAAAATTATATTAATTACAAGCTAGACAAAATATTCATTAAGTTGAGTGAATACATGGAAGAGGCGGAAAACATTTAGTGAAGGCACTATTTTTGGTAATTCTTTGTAGAAATTTATGAATTATTTTATATGAAGTGTACTACATGATGTACACGTGCAACACACGTGGCGAGAGACTAGTGATAGTAATAATTGGGACGACCCTATAAATTTTATGCCAAAGAAATTTGAAAACAGTTGTGTGGGTTTTAATGGAAATAACTATCAATTTATTTCATTTGTTGAAGGTCGCAGGATTTATAGACATTTGCGTGTATGCGTAAGTTGTAACTTTTTATTTGATCAGATTTACAAAAAAAAATTCACGGGCACCATTGATCACTTTACTCCAAAACAAAAGACATAAAAGGGATATAGCTAAGCAGAGACTAGTGAAGCTTGAATCATACTAAACACATTTTGTTTACTTTTGTTTCTTTAGGGATAAATGGGGTTTTAGGTTTCTACAAAATACTTTTTTAGTTAGAGATCTAAAAACATCTAATAAAGCAACTAACATTATTAATCTACTGCTACTTATAATTACTTGGAACACACCTAACTAGAGTAAACAAGGTATAAACTTTGCAATTCTTCAATGTAAACCCACCGTGTCATGATAATGCGCAGATCTACAATGTAATATGCGAGTTTACGTGAACCTAGTAGCTTTCCCCAAGCCCTATATTAACAAATTCACTAAAAAATTATAAATATTTGACTCAAAATATAATTTTTATTGTAGTATTAACATGAGACATTGTATGAACATAAACTTTAGATCATGAATCCTCGGCTAGCTTAACCTAAAGAACAAATTCGTCAAGCTGGACCAATGAGACAGCACATAACTCTTATAGTCAATGTCAAACTGCTTTTGATATGTTGTTCAATCACAAGATCTTTCATATAAATTATGTCCTCTGTTCCTTTTGCGCCTTCCTTTCTAAAACAAGGTGCAATGAGGTGGAAACAACACTTGCCCACCCGAAAAGAGATCTTTCTTTACAAAGAACAGAGAAGCAAGCATAAATAAAACCACAATAACAATCTGCCTATGTTTCATGTGTCTATTTTCAATATACCCTTGTTTGGATTTGAATGAGTAATCCTGACTACTTTATGTTTTGAATTCCGCCTTCTCTTGTCGACGTATTGTTGAGAAACGGTATCTACTTTTACCAGATCAACTTTCACTATGTGGTGATCAGAAGTTCCCTTTGAGGAGAAAACTGAGTATGAGCCTGGAACAAACTTGTATGGTGAATCGGATGATGAGAGTACGTAATCTACCCGAGTTCCATACTTGCACGTTCCCTGTACGCCTGTACATTTTTAACAACATTAAGCCAACAGTATAAAATGAGTGTCATATAAAATGAAATAGATAGAAGTATCTTAAGCAGTTATAAAATGAAACGTTATAACTTACTCTGTCCTTTGGCGATCATGACAACAGACTCGCATTCCCCAGCATAATCCTTAGCATCAGTATACTCTTTACTCTTCAAATACTTCATTACCTCGACTTTTGGTACTGGCTTTCCCATCTCTTCATAATACTGGAAAATGATGATTCAAACTGAATGAGGAATGAACCAAACACTATGTGATTTGATTTTCGTTTTCCAAATTGGGATTTATGATGTATTTTACCTTTACAATTTCTGTCCATCTTTCTGGAGAGTAATCAGTTTCATCAAGAGAATTTAGACCTCCAGCTAAAATGTGTGGCTTATCAGAAGATTGGATTATTGCATTTATCTGCTTCATTCGCCAATTTTCATCTAAGTGATCAAGGTGCGTGCAGTAGAAATTTAATTCTCCAACTCGAGGAACATCAATTGTGGCCTTCAGAACATTTCTGCATTCATCATAAAAGATTAATATCCTTTCATTAGATGAAATATTCTCTTTATACTTTGCGCTATGTGCGCTTACTTAGGTACATTTTGAGAAATGGACAAGAATACCACTCTTAGATCCACCCAACAACCCATACATAACAAATATATTACCATTTCTGAAACACCAAAAATGGACCGCTAAACTCAACCACTTTTAAAAAACAAGCTAGTAACTTTGATATACATATTCCATAAGTAAGATAGAGTATAACTTTACAAGAGGTTCATGATCAGATAATTGAACGTAGCTAGTTACTCTATCTGAGAATAAGGAAATTTTTTGTCACTACAGCTAGATATTCTACTTCAAAAGTAATAAATTACTTTGGACGCGCTAAATGAGCTGGCTAGAATTTCTATTAGATGATTAATTCTTTCTGTAACTTTTATAAATTAATTTAGTTTTGCTTTAGGTTGGCATAAGTTTGTCATGACATAGAAAATACAGTAAGGTACAACATGGATCACACATAAAGTACTTTGGGAATTAAATATGAAGTAACTAATACAAAGTTTATGGAGCATAAGGTGCAGAAAAAGTCTACCATGAAAAATCTGTTTGTGGGGATTTGAGGGGTGGAGGTGTTCTAAAGAGTGACAATGGTGCTTTCCGTAGTTCCAGCATTAAATTTGTAATTTATTCGAAGAAAAAGGAAAAGAAACCAAAAAACAAAAAACAAAAAAGTGAAAGAGAACTGCTTGTTTCACAGTAATACTTAGTGTATTTGTATGATTGAAAATCTGCCAGCTTTCCCCTAACATGAAGTTAAAGAAAAATAAAAATGCAAACCTATGAAATAAGTATAACAATGAATCGCATCATTCATAAAGGGTTTAACTTGTATGCATCAACTGTTGCATTAATTAGTAACCCAATAAAACTAATAACTAACAACAACAACATATCCAGTATAATCTCACCGGGTGGGATCTGGTGAGGATAAAGTGTACACAGACCTTACCCCTACCTTGTGAAGGTCGGGATGTTGTTTCTGATAGAAACTCGGCTCAAGAAGAGATGCAAAGATAACATTAATAATAGGCAGTAATAACAACAATAAAATAAGATAAATAAAGTAAAGAAACAATCGAGTTGTAATAAAAATCTAAAAAATAAGCTAATGTACAAAGATAATAATACTCCTAATACGGAAAAAAAATCCTTGCAAAAATATACTCGTCCTCTGCCCTGATAATAGATCTCCACACCCTCCTATCAAGGGTCATGTAGTCAGTAACTAACCCGCTATCAAAAGTTTTATGAATGATCAAGAAATGGTTAAGTACCTGAAATCGGAGTCATCAAAGATCTTTTGGATCTTCCAAGACTTAATAGGCCACTTTGACATAATAGCATTACCATATTCAGGTGCCCAACTCTCTGCAAAAACATAATGCATCCCTAAAGCATCAGCCAAATCCGACAATGGCTTCATACCTTTCTCCTCCTCAGCTTTAACATCTTGCAATGCCAAAATATCAGCATTCAACTCTCTCAACACTTCAAGAACACTTCTTGTACTTCTATAACTCTGACCATCTATACGTGGCATACTCACAGTAGACCTTAATGGAGCCTTTCCCCTACATCCCAAAAAACTTAACTGTCCACTTTTCTTTAAAGATATTTCATTATCTGGTAAATTTATTGACACCCTTAACTTCGATTTCGCGAAAGCTTGCTTCTTTAATAGAGTATTATCAACTTCAGGATGAAGAGGTGATTGTTTGAGTATACTCTTAGGACGATCATTTGTTGATTTTGCTCTTAAATTATAATAGTCATTTTCAAAGTCAAAACTAGCTGACCTGTCAGTAGTACATTTTGGAAGTGCTGGTGCCATAGAGAATAAGGCAGCATTAAATGTTGCTACACGTATTGTACGTCCAGATTTAGAACGACTCAATTCGCCATTACTCGGATGAATTGCTGAATCAATTTGAGAATTATGAGAGTTGGAATTTGATTTTTCTAAGTGTTTGACAGTAATCTTTGAACGACGACGAATAGGCCATCGTAGACCATAGTAGAGGCGCTTAAGCTTTTCGTTGAGGACTTTTAACATGACCAAAAAATGGGATTGAATAGAGATAGTTGACTGATGAAGCTAACCTTGGTGATAATATATCATGAAAAGATTGACACCCTTCTCTTCCCAATTAATATAATTTTGTGTTCATGTAAATGGCATATCAAATGCAAATTAATCGGGACAGTAAGTTATGAGAAGGAGTCTTGTTGGGTATGGATTGGTGACACGTGGCAGGTTTTTGGGGACTTTCTGATTGATCACAAAATTTTTTGTTCTCCTGTTGTAGAGAAAAAACTTGTGAAAGGCAGTTTGGTGGTGGGGTGTGTGTGTGCTAACTGTGTCCAAAAAGGATAGTGGGTGAGAGGGCATGGAGTTTATTGGACAGTAGAGATATGTCTCTTTAGACTTTTGATTAATAAAAACAGGAATGACTAGAAAAAGGTTCTCAAAAACTCAACTACTCCCTCCTAATCCAGTCGTCATATCTTCATTTTTAATTCATTTGGTGTATTCAATTTCAATGGTATAGAAATAAAATATGTCAATGTTGCTTGGGTTCTTATCTTGTTGTACTTATGGTAATTACCTGGGTCGAAAAGGGATAACCATAAAATTCAAATTATTAATTCATAGCAGGTAACAATTTACACGTACATATAATAAATGCTTACACATATTTATATTAGACTTGTACCAGCAAATTTCCAAATAAGGCCAACATTTAACTTATACATCCAGTTATTATTAAATTAGTGAGTGAAAGACAGATAGTCAATACAAATGGCTAATGAAAAGGCAACAACGAGGAAATGTTTTCTTGCTCGGAAAGCCACGTCACCCAAAACCCGGCGGGCACTACTCCCCAACGAAGAAGAAAAAATATCAAGACCAACCATTATTTTTGAAAAAAAAAAAAAAAAAGAAGATAAAGGTATAAATATATCCCTCAATTTTGTGATTTAGATAAACATATTCCTCTTTAAAAAAACAGAAAAGGGTCAAATATACCTCTGTACTATTGAAAAAAGCAAAATGTACCCCCCCTCATTATATTTTGGATCTATATATACCTCTACTATTAGCACTTCTAACTCATTTTACCCATCCCTTCTATTTGTTTTTCACTACTAAAATTTCCTTCCCCTCCACTATCATTACCACCAATGGAGAACATAATACAGAGAAGGCGACTGAAATAAGCCGGAGATGATTTTTAAGGGGAGTTTGGTGGATTCTTAAGACATTAAATTTGGGTGAAAGATGATTGACTTCTAATGAAACATATGTACGCTGTCATACACTGTGTATGATACACGCCAGTGCCAGTGACTCGTTTAGCGTGTGATTAGACATGATTTAAGTAATTATGGATTGATATTTTGTAATATTTACCCAATTTCCATTTTGTAGATTTTGTGGGTAAAGATTGGTGTTTTTTTTTTCAAATGAATTTTATATGATAAGTTCGAATACTATTTTTCTGGTTATGCACTAAATTGGTAAAAGAAATCTTTCTTTATTTACACGCCTTTTCTTCATGTATATGTTCTTTTTAATTTTTTCTCGTGTAAATATATGGATGTTGGTTCAGTCCTACCTCCATCTTCAACTTTAGTGATGGTAATGGTAATGGTAATGGTGGGTGGCGGAAGGGAAGAAATATTTAATGGTGGAAGAATAATAGAGGGGGTAAAATGGGTTAGAAGTGCTAAGGTGGCATCCACCCCATGAAATGGCAGTGCCACTTAGAATTGAATGTCCTTGGATAACTTTAACGGAAGAGAGGTATATTGGAACCAATATATAACGACATAAGTATATATATATATATGGACCCAAAATATAACGAGGGGTATATTTGACCATTTTCCAATAGTACAGGATATATTTGACCATTTTTTGTAAAACAAAATGGTGTATATATACCCCAACTATTATGAATAGTGTAAATATATCTATGTCATTACACAAATTGTGCAAATATATTATTTTCGCTGACATATTTAAAAAAAAATTATTTAGTTTATTTTTAATTAAAAATAAATGTCACGTGACTTTAAAAAAATAAGTCATCCTATTTTTTAGTAGACTTATTTTTAAAGCCATGTGATATTTTTTTCTGGTGGGTCGGATCTGGTTCGTTAAAAAAATATCTCCTTAACTTTAAGAAAAATAAGTCTACTCATTTTTTAAAACGAATCAAACCCAACCCACCAGAAAATAAATTACCACGTGAGTTTAAAAAATTAGATAGACTTTTTTGTGAAGCCACATGACATTTTCTTAATTAAAAAATGAGCTAAATGTTTTCTTAAAAATATTCCATCAGAAAAAGAGTATATTTTTGCACCATTTGTGTAACGTCGTGGGTATATATATATATATATATATATATATATATATGCACCACTTTTTAATAAGGAGTATATCTGCTCTAAATTGCAAAGTTGAAAAATAGTCCTTTCAGATAAAAAAGAGTGTTCACTTAGCCTTTTTTTTTCTCTGAGTCAAAATAATGTTCACTTATCAAATCAAGAAGGAATTAATCTTATTTTTTCAGATTTGCCCTTATTAAGTAATATGTGATCAAATTCCAATACATATTTAATTAGGGACATTAAAATCAAATGACTTCTTTTTATCTAAGAGTTTTTATTTTCTTATGGGGTGTTCAAATGACTAAGTGGACACTCTTTTTGATCCGGGAAGAGTATATTTACACATTTTCCCTTTTTGAAATAAGAAAAAAAGAATAAAGAAAGAGATACTAGTAGAATTTAGTTATTTGTCAATTTAATGAAGGAGTAAACATCATTCTTTAATTAAAGTGGGACTCTTCCAGAAAAGAGTAGAAGAAAAGATAGAATTTAACACATTTTCCTATCTTTGTATGATCCATATTCATTCAAAATTGTTAGTTATGAGATTAGTCGTGTTTATACCTCGGGTCGAGCCGGGTCGGATGTTTTTTTTCCTGTTTGCCCGATCCTGACCCTGACCCTTCGGGGACCCTACGGGTCATGGGTTGGCCCTGACCCGCCGAAAGGGGGACGGGATTTGGAGGGCCGAGGCGGGCCAAGGATTTTTAAAAAAAAAAAATTGGATTTCCAAAACTGAAATTGACATTCACACTTACACTATCATGAAATTTCGACGTTGAAATCTATTGTGTATCGTGAGATGTTTACTAAAGAAAAAGGAAAATTAGAAATCGATTTGGGGGAAAACACAAATTGATTGGGAAAACAGACGTTTTTCTAAAAATTGGCTGCGCCAAACTGGCCTGCCCTGTCTCGAAAAAATATGCAAAATAAAAAAAACAATCGGGTAAAACAGACATCCGAGCGCAGAGTAATGACCATTTAAAGTTTCACCAATTTACAACTTCTTTCTCTTCCTACATTATGCTTCCGTGATATTAACAGAACGACTAATAATATAAACATATAATTAATAATCAGCTACCATTTTTATCTTATTTTATGTCGAGCTCAATGTAGATTAGAGCAATACATATATTATAAAAACATGCATTAATGGCAAAAATATATATGTAAGTACAAAATAAATATTAATGAAGGAAAAATAATATAAAATTATATTTAAAAAAACACACGGGTCGGGTCGGGTCAGTGGTCGGGCCGGGTCAGACGGGTAAAATATTCTGACCTTGGCCCGACCCTACATAAGACCGGGTCCCTCTTTTTCGGATCGAGTGGCTCGCGGGTCACCTATAAGCCGACCCTGGCCTTGGATTTTTCGTATCGGGTCGGGCGGATCCTCGACCCGTTGGGCAGGTCTAGTCGTGTTCATGCAAAAATTATTAATCAAATTTTCCTGTGATTTATTACGAGCTGAGTGGACCTAGTGGATATGCAGATCCCACCATAATTGATAGTACTATCATGTTATCAGGGTCGTTTCTATACTTTTAAGGGCCCGGTGCGAAAAATAAAAAGAGATCCTTTTTTATTCACATGAAAAATTAAAATTAACTAATTAATATTTTTTTTTAAATCATTTCGCTTACTCATTGGACTCGAACACGCAACCTCTTACTAGGGAATTATTTTTGAAGAGAGTCCTCAACCGCTAGGCTACCGCTCTCACTGATAAATTGAAGTAATTTTTAATATATATCGTAATATTTAAAACCAATAATACAAAAATACAAATTATGGGACGGAGGCCTCGCCGGCTGGGGGCCTGTGCGGCGACGGCTCTGCATGTTATAGTATGGAATAACCAAGAATATGCAGCATTCAAAAGTGAAAGCAACAAAAGAAGAAAAAGAATTGTCTTAATCAAATAAAGTTTCTTTTCCACTACTCGGTACGACCTTCTAAAGTCGTTACCACACAAATAACAACAACGTGCATAAAACAAATGCTGGCCGAGAAGCAAGGACCACTTAACACTAAGAAAATAATGGGGAAAAGTGAAGTGTTTTCAATTATTTTTTTTGGTCCAAGATGTGATTTCAATATAAATTCAAGACCATCACACAATCTACGTTACATTTATGAGGTTTGATAGCACTCCACAGACAAACAAAAGGGGACGAGTGTCTAGATTTGGATAATTAATAAGTACATTTTACTATATTTTAATTTATTTGTGTCATCGTTATGCACTATTAAAAAAACTGTGAAAATCGACTATTAATATCAACCTCATGAAGTCAGTTTTCGTAAAAAATCGACCTCAAGCGCAGGTCGCAAAAGGATTGGTCAGTTTTTGAAAGCGGCCTCACGAGGTCGCAAAAAAAAAAACTAACCTCACGAAGTCGGTTTTTTCAACCCCCAAGGTTGGTTTTTTTTTTTTTAAAAAAAGATACTGACCTCAGGAGGTCATTCTTAAAATTATAAAATGCACCTTGACTGCGGTAGGATACATTTCTACCACTAGACCATTGATGATTGTCGGTTTAAGACTTAGATTTTTTTATTTGTACTCTTCAAATTTATTTTTTGCCAATACTGATCTCACGAGGTCGGTATTCTTAAACTTTTTAAATTCTAAATATACCAACCTCATGAGATCGCTATAAATAAAATAATTTATAATTTCTTTGATTAGCTTTTTCGACCTGCTGAGGTCGGTATCCTATTTTTTTTATATATATTTATCGACCTCATGAGGTAGTTATACTTTTGTGGAATTTAATTTTGACCTCAGGAGGTCGGTATTAGTATTTCTCGAAATTTCTTTTAAAAATAAAAAATTAAAAGTAGGAGAAAACCGACCTCCTGAAGTCGCTTTTTTCCGATCTAATTTTTGATCGATTTTTTGAGGTTGCTTTTGATAGTGATTTTAGTAGTGATGGTTATATTTTGTTTACCATAATGGAGGTTTATTCCTTTTGTTTTTCTCATTTTTGAGCTGAAAAGAAATAAATAATTCATGTTGTTTACTCCCAAAAAGGTTAAATTTGTAAGTGGTTTTAAGGATACGCGGATTGATTTGTTAAGTTAGATGATAAACCATTAACAATAAGTAAGCAAAAGTAAACAGTAAATAGCATAATTAGCCTGAAATGTTGTAGATTTAGATGAATCCTCTCAGCAAGATTGGTCCAAGCCTTAGCTTGATTGCTTTGTTTATGAGCAAAAATGAGAGCTTAATGAGTATAATTTCTATAAAATTGATCGTACAAGTGTAGGTCATGAGAATTGGATGCCCTTCCAATATGAAGGTTGAGCTCTTTTTATAGTCATGAAAGTAGGGTTTTAATGCCCGAGAATCTCTCTATAATTAAATGACTTAAATGTAAATTAAGGCCTCTTTAATGGGCAAGGAGTAATGGTTGGTGTCATATCCGAAACAGGTACACGTTAGGCGCCTCTGTTCTTCATTCGGTATCAACTGACTTAGTTAAACTCAAACTCGTCTTCAACTACTGCATTCCTCCTGTGCCACTAGTGTCCAGTTCAAAACTTGACCAACCACCTTGAACTTCACATTTGAACCATGCCACATGTCATGTCAGTTTCTACCGTACGATACTACATCCGATTTGATTGAACTCACGGATCCAATCACCAAGAAAAGGTTAATCTACTGACTAAGGTTAAAAGATACTCCCTACACTTTTCGAATCAAAGTTTACCGAAGTAATGAGAAGTGGAAATGATTTCTTCCTTGTCTTCTCTAATAAGTTTCTTTTCAAATTACTCCGAAATGGGCGGGAAGAAGAAACGTTTCCTCTTCTCCAAACTCTGACTCAATCCCAACTATCTGCAAACTCAGACACGTGTCATCTTCTTATTGCACCGCATTTTTGGTTCATACATCAAAGTGTCTCACAATGATGACCAAGGCACTATAAATCCTTTCTCTTTTCCTTCATTTCATCCTTCTACGAAATCTTCCTTCAAATCCTCTCCATCTACTCATCTGCTCTTTTTCGTCCAAATCTTCAAATCTTCAAATCTTTCTTTGTACAAAAGAACCACTACAAACTTCTCTTTCCTTCATCATTATGGCAAAATCCAACACCCGTTCTTCTTTAAGGGACTCTTCACCATCACATTCATCCCCGTCGGCCACCGTCTATGGCACTGGCGCAGGCGAATCTCCTGAAGCTTAGTCTGACTTTGAGCCTTTGATATGTTCCCATCTCCTTTCCTTTTAGACAATGAGTTTGTCGTTCAAGTCGTCACTTCAAAAAGTGACCGGGGTGAAATGGCGAAGAACTACCCCACTTCTATCAATCCCTCAGTTCTTGGCAAAGTTCGGACTGATTATGATTGGGAAACGCTCTTCGAAATACATATCCTTGGGCCCAATGACGACATCACCACCCATAGACAGGGTATTCTAATGTTTACACCTACCCCTTCACTCTAAAACTTGACTCTCTAATTGATAACGTGATCCTCAAAATGTGCAAGACCTACAACTTGTGTCTCGGGCAAATTGGTCCATCAGTGTGGAGAGTCGTCATTTGCCTCTGGTTTTTCACCAAGGATGTTAATGAAACCTTTGCTTTGGATCATTTGATCCATTTATATGTCCCAATATTCTTTCGAGGCGAGATTTGTCCAAATCTCCAAACGAGACAAATTTCCCATCCTCTCTAGCATTGATGAAGACCGAGATCGAGGCTGGATGGAGTGCTTTGTAGCAGTTCTTACATATAAAATTATTCCGGAAAGGTTCATGCCTTTCCTGGAGAGATGGAATTCGTAAGTGCAAAAACCCTTCTCATAGCTTTTCCTTAATACTTTCGATTGGTGACTTAACTTAAATTTTGTTTCGTTACCTTTTCACCTACCCCTGGATTCCATAGACCATCGAGACGCTTCATGCATGGGTCAAAAAAATCATAAGTGTTTGTCCGCACAAAGATCGAAAGTGGAAGACAATTTTCAAAGACCGATGGAAAGCACAAAATCATGGTTAGTAACTTCCAAACTCTAATTTTTACTATCATTCCCCCATGTGTTTTTCATCATTTTTTTTCAATGTTTAGGTCTGCCAAATAGCACCTCACTCCTAATGTCAGTTTTTTTGGCCACTCTGGTTCTCTCTAACTCGTTACTCAATCCCGCCGCACCCGTTTGGCGTATCGTCCAAGTACCGAAGAAAAGAAGTTTTTAAAACCTCTGAAGTCTCTCTCAGCTCCTTCAAAGAGGAAAAGGACTCCGGAAGCATGTGGCCCTTCCGGGGTAAAAAACACAACAACTACGGAAGAAGATGGTTCTTTTGGAGTCAAAGAAACTGCTAATGTGGATACTACCGTACCTCTCTCCAGTACCGTGCCAATTACCGCCACCACCTGCAAACAAATGCCCATTATCATTGAAGATGACGATAAAGAAACGGATGAGGAGTTTTTAGCAAAGAGGCAAATGACATCAACTCTTCCACCTGAACCATCATCAAACCCGACTGCCAACTTCGGACAAGAAGACTTTGACCACCTCTTCAGTGATGCTGGAACCTCTGCAAATTTGGCACTGCCAATGAATACCTCCAGATTTGCACATTTGTCTATCCCCCAGCGGCTCAAAAATTATCTCGCTCTTCAATGATCCATGCAACCTGCCGATCCAAGCTCGTGGACGTGTTTCTGGATCCAAGCATGGATCTGAATAGGATGAGGACTGCAACCATCTACTTTTCCGAAGACACCAACTTTTTATCTCAGCCAGTCGGGGTTGCGAGTCCGATAAGGACAAGATGAAGGATGTTTCGTGAAATGCCTCATCAATGAGGGGATGCACACATCCAACATGGTATGATTTTTTACTTGCCTTAATTAAATTCATATCTTTCCTTTTTTCTTTTTGATACGTTCTAATTCTAACATAAAACATATTTCTCTTATTGGCGTCCAATTTGGTCGGAGAAGGCTTCCTCCATTGTCTTGAGGAAAATAAAGATCTTAAGAGCCAAATAGACGCCCAAGAAAAAGAGATCCGGAGGCAAAATACCTCGAGTTTAGAGCCCTCCGAAAGTTAAATGGTGACAACTCCAAATAATACATCGAGGACTCCTACCCTGACTCTGAATGAGCTACATGCTTACATGCCTTTGTATTTTTCTCTGTATTTTATTTTGGGCCATTGGCCGTCACTATGAATGTAAATATATGAACTTCCATTTTACCTGATCGTTATTTTCCTCCATTTCTTGCATCCGTTAAATGCTCTCCTGCCTTAGATAACTTTAGCATTAACAAAGTTAATTCAATCTGAGCTAGTTGTTTTTTACTTTGGATCTTAACTTAAAACAAACCATTACTAAGTTTGGTTTGAACCGGGTAAAAGTTCGGCCGAATTTAAAAAATAACTTAATCAATTATGAACACAAACCTTTATTTTAGTTTGTTTCATACCGGCAAATTCTTCCGGTTTTGGCTCATTTGATGACTAAGTATAAGGACCTTATTTTTATGCTTATGAATAAGACGTCTCCTATTCATTTTGGGCATGAATGTTGGAATTTTATTTATTTTCAACTCTTTAGACAATTCAATTGTCTTTCAAATAGGCTAGATTCGTTTGATCCGGTGCCTTAGAAGCATACTTTAGAACATTACTCATTTTGTTCTGAATGCTTTTATTAATGATAGTCCCCAGTTAAGGACTTAACAAAATTTTCAGCTCTTAAGCTTTATTGATCTTGACAACAATCCGGAGAGAAAACATGAAGTCAAATCTTCAAGACAAAACTGTGGAACAAAAACTTGGAAGAATAACATTCTTATTCATGCTTTGTTTGGACAAGCAATTGGGCAAGATTCAATCGATCTTTTTACCGTCACATTATCTATTTGCTAACACTAATACTACTTGGGCAAGATTCATTCGATCTTTATCCCTTACAAAATTTCAAAAACTCAAAAAAGCTTTGAATTTCTTCATTTTTCACCTAAGGGTATGGCAGTACCCTAGTGTTTATGTTCGAAGAATGAGAACTCAAACACTATTTGCTTTCAATTGTCTGGCAGTCCCCAGTGCTTTTGTCCGATTCTCATTCACTCATTTAGTAACATGTTTTATATTGTTGCCTCATTAAAAATCTTGTCATAAAAATCATTTTCGGGATAAAAACTAGGCTAAGCGAAAAAGAGTGTAACATGTGTTTTCAGACCTAATTCTATTCCTCCGAATATCGCATTCCAACTCTGGTTTCCTCCTGCAAAAGTTAGTAAATTTGAAACAAATGTAATTTAAATAAATGTCACATACATACCTTAATAATAGTACTACTTCAAATGACTTATGTTCCAATTGTTTGGAAACTTTTGTTCGTCTTCGAGCTTCCAACTGGTACGAGCCTTTTCCGGTAATCCCTGACACTTTGTAGGGTCCCTCCCATTTCGGACCCAACTTCCTTTCATTGGGGTTTCTAGTATTATGGGTTACTTTCCATAGAACCAAGTCCTCTACTTAAAAGTGCCTGATATTTGTCCATCGATTGTAATACCTTCCCATCATTTGCTTCTGAGCCACTAATCGTAGCAATGCTAGCACACGATGCTCATCCGTTAAGTCAAGCTTAACTGTTATAACTTCATTGTTTGACTCTTCAGCTGCAAGACTGAACCTTAAGCTCGGTTCCCTCCGGATTTCCACACTTGTCCCTACCCCAGCGGCTCAAAAAATCATCTTGCACCCTAATAAACCACGCAACCTCCTGATACAAGCTTGTGAACTTGTCCCCGGCTCCAAGAGTGGATCCGAATAGGATAAGTACTACAACCCACTACTTTTCCAAAGACACCAATTTCTTATCTTGGCCGGTCAAGGTCATGAGCTACTTGAAGCCCTTATTGTCTGAGTGTCATAAAGACAAGATGAAAGATGTTTCATGAAAATGCCTCATCAACAAGGGGATGCATACATTCAATTGGGTGCGCTTTTTGACCTGCCTTAATTAAATTAAAATCTTTTCTTTTTTTCTTTTTGATACGTTATAATTCGGACATAAAACATCTTTCTCTTGTAGGTGTCCATTTTAGTCGGAGAAGGCTTCCTCCATTTTCTCGAGGAAAAGAAATATCTTAAGGGCTAAATAGAAGCCCAAGAAAGAGGGATTCGACATCTCAAAGAAATCCTTTAGCAAAAAGATGTTCAACTGTAGCTAGCCGATGACTTGCCCGTTGTCAAAATAAAATTAGACCAGGTTAGAGGTGACTATCTCCCGGCCATGAATGACCTCGAACTAATCTAAGAGGAGAACAAATCCTTGGATAAGTAGAATAATGATCTCTACCACGAGCTCCAGATCCTTACCAAAGAACTTGAAGAACAAGAAAAGGTCCGACATTATCAAACGCAGAAGGAAGATTTCCTTAATGCCGAGATCGAATTCCTTATCACCGAACTCACCGCAATTGATGCAGAGTGAGTTACTGAGTAGGAAACTGCCAAGGAAAAGTTCGAATGGGACTTGAAGGCATCTTAAGATCAAGCCTGCCAGCAATCTCAAAGCATTGAACACTTGAGATCCGAGATCGAGGCTGCTTCCTGGAGAAACACCGAGATATCGGCCAAACTGAAACAAGACTTGGCTGAACGAGATCAAGCTCTTGTCGATATAGAGGCTGAGGTGGCTTGGATAATGCTTAAAACTGAGCACATAACCTGAAATGTCCAGAGGTATACTCTAGATCAGGCTCGAGATGGGATCCCAGAATTAGATGACCAGATTGCCGAGGCAAAAGACCTCGAGTTTAGAGCCCTTTGAAAGTTAAATGGTGACAGTTCCAAAGAAGACCCCGAGGACTCTAACCCTGACTCTTAATGAGCTACAGGCTTTCATGACTTTGTATTTTACTTTAGTCCACTGACCGTCACTATGAATGTAAATATATGAAATTCCCTTTTGACTTGATTGTTATTATGCTCAATTTCTTGCATCCATTAAATGCTCTCCTGCCTTAGATAACTTTAGCATTAACAAAGTTAATTCAATCTGAGTTAGTTGTTTTTGACTTTGGATCTTAACTTAAAACAAACCATTACTAAGTTTGATTTGAATCGGGTAAAATTTCCTCCGGTTTTAGAAAATAACTTAATCAATTGTGAATACAAACATTTATTCTAGTTTGTTTCATATTGGGAAAATTCTTCCGTTTTTGGGTAATTTGATAACTAAGTATAAGTACCTTATTTTTATGTTTATGAATAAGACGTCTCTTATTCATTTCAAACATGAATGTTGAAATTTTATTTATTCTCAACTCTTTAGACAATTCAATTGTCTTTCGTATAGGCTAGATTCATTTGATCTGGTGCCTTAAAAGCATACTTTAAAACATTACTCATTTTGTTCTGAATGTTTTTATTGATGACATTCCCTAGTTAAGCACTTAACAAATTTTTTGGCTCTTAAGCTTTATTGATCTTGAAAAAAATCTAGAGAGAAAAAAAACAAGTCAAATCTTTGAGACAAAATTGAGCAACAAAATCTTGGAAGAAGAACATTCTTATTCATGATTTGTTCGGACAAATAATTGGGCAAGATTCAAACGATCTCTTTACCTTTACATTATCTCACCCGAGGGTTTGATAGTCCCTTAAAGTTTGTGTTCGAAACATGAGAACTCAAAACAATATTTTCTTTCAACTGTCGGACAGTCTCCAATGCTTTTATCTGATTCTCATTCACTCGTTTAGTAACACGCTTTACATTGTTGCCTCATTAAAAATCTTTTTAGAAAAATCATTTTTGCGATAAAAACTAGGCTAAGGGGGAAAAGTGCAACACGTGTTTTCAGACCTAATTATAATCCTCCGAATATCGCATTGCAACTTTGGTTTCCTCCTGCAAAAGTTATTAAACTTGAAACAAATGTAATTTAAATAAATGTCATATACATACCTCAGCAATAGTACCGCTTCAAATGACTTATGTTCCCATTGTTCGGCAACTCTTGTCCGTCTTTGGCTTCTAACTGGTACGAGCCTTTTTCGGTTATCCCCAACACTTTGTAGTGTCCCTCTCGGTTTGGACCCAACTTTCCTTCATTAGGGTTTCTAGTGTTGGGGGTTACTTTCCATAGTTACAAGTCCCCTACTTGAAAGTACCTCAGATTTATCTGCCGGTTGTAATACCTTCCCATCATTTGCTTTTGAGCCACTAACCGTAGCAATGCTAGCTCACGATGCTCATCCGTTAAGTCAAGCTTAACTATCACAGCATCGTTGTTTGACTCTATAGTTGCAAGGCTGAACCTTGAGCTCGGTTCCCCAACTTCCACCGGAATTAGAGCTTCTGCACTGTAAACTAAAGAGAACGGTGTTTCCCTGGTGCTGGATTTTGGTGTTGTTATGTACGCCCATAACACATCCGGTAGAATTTCTCTCCACTTAATTTTTGACGTCTTTAATATCTCCCTCAAGTTTTGAATGATTAGTTTGTTTATTGACTCCGTTTTCCTATTTGCACTCGGATGATATGGAGCCAATACTATTTTTTTTAATTTTTAATCCGTCAAGAAAATCTGTCACCATTTTCCCAATGAACTGGCAGCCATTATCGCAAGTAATTTCCTTCAATATTCCGAACCAACATATGATATGGTCCAAAATAAAATCGACGACTTCCTTTTCCCTAACCTTCTTGAGAACTTTTGCTTTAACCACTTAGAAAAATAGTCACTCATAAACAAATTAAATAGTACATTTCCGAGTGCCCACGGAAGCGGACCTACAATGATCATTCCCCACTTCATGAACAGAAAGATCAGATGTATTAATTTGGCTGGTTGATGAATCAACGGTGCATGTCTCTGACATTCATCACATTTCTGAAAACAATTCTTGGCGTCTTCTTCCATTTGTGCACAGTAGTACCTGGCCCTAATCAATTTTCGGACCAACAACTCCGTTCATGAGTGATTGCCACAATTCTATCGTAAACTTCACGCATTACATAGTCTGGTTCTTCTGGCCCTAGACATCTCGCCAAAGGACCATAGAAATACCTCCGGTACAACTAGCCATCAACCATGCAATATCAAGCCGCTTTCGTACGAAGGGCCCTAGTCTCTTTCGAATCACACGGTAACTTGTCATCCTGAAGATAATCGATAAAATTAATCCGCCAATCCCAAGTTAAACTCATGAAGTTTACCTCACCATGACAACCATCAATAGCAGAGTTCAAAAGTTGTACCACTGTCCTGGAGTTAAATTCTTCTACTTCCATGGAAGACCCCAAGTTTGCCAATGCATCTGCTTTATTATTGTGCTCACGTGATACATGTTCCATGGTCTATTATTTGAACCGATGCAATAATACTTGAAATATCTCTAAGTATTTCTGCATTCTTTCCTCTTTTACTTCGACCACTCTATTTACTTGATTAACAACCAGAAGTGAGTCGCATTTCACCTCGATGACTTCTGCTCTCAAACTCCTTGTCAATTCTAAACCTGCAATCATAGCCTCATACTCGGCTTCATTGTTAGTTAATTTCACAGTTCTTATCGACTGCCAAATAATATCCCCTGCATATGTTTTCAATAATACCCCTAGTACGAACTCTTTTACATTCGAAGCTCCATTAGTATATAAGGTCCAGACCTTCGAAGTTGTTCCCGATGTTATTATAAGTTCTATTTCCACCTCGGGAATCAATTCAGGAGTAAAATATGCTACGAAATCTACTAAAACCTATGACTTTATTGCCATTCTTAGTTTATACTCTATGACGTACCCACTAATTTCCACTGCCCATTTGGCTAACCTACCGGATAATTCAGGTTTATGCATTATATTCCATAGTGGATAGGTTGTTACTACACATATAGGGCAACATTGAAAGTACGATCTTAGTTTTCTAGCAGTTGTTATCAAAGCTAATGCCAATTTCTCTAAGTGAGGATATCTGGTTTCTGCACTAGCTAATGTTCTAGTTACATAATAAATAGGAAATTGTGTACTTTTCTATTTTCGAACCAAAACAACACTCACAACTAATTCAGATACTGCCAAGTATAAAAATAATTGTTTATCCGCCTTCGGTTTATGCAATATTGGCGGTCTAGTGTCACGACCTAAATCGGAGGGGCGCAACGGGTATCCGGGCCTTACTTGGCGGGCACTACCATAACATACATCAATGACCATACTAACATACATAGGTGGGCCAGAAGGGCCGTCATGAGACAACCTGAATATAACATAAAGAATACTTGATAAAGAACAACCCCAAAATGATATATATGTGATATACGGGCCTACAAGGCTGACATGAACATTCGTATCTCAACCCATAGGATGACAAGGCCATACAAACATCTACATACATGACATATATCTACAAGCCTCTAAGGAGTACATAAAGGCCAGGACAAGGCCCAACCATACCCATCAATACATATACATAAGCATACTAACCTAAAAAGTAACTCCGGGGCAAATGGAGTGCACCAACACCTTTTGTTGAGCTGATAGCCTACTGGGAGGACTGCCAACCTATCTATCGGGACCTGCAGGCATGAAACGCAGGGTCCCTAGGAAAAAAGGATGTTAGTACGAATAAAGTACCGAGTATGTAAGGCAATAAACATTATCAATAAGACAGTGTAACATGATAGGAAATAAGAGATCAACCTTGGTTCTGAATTTCCACTGAGGTCTATGATATGCATAAATGCAGTATGTGTATATATGTATGTATATGCATCACCGGTGGAACCACACACGGACTCATCATGTCGTAGAGCCATACATGGACTCATCATATCATACTGTATCACTGCTTAAATAATCAGTAGTAACTGCCTAACCGATCGTTGCTAGTGGTAAATGTTCATAACTGCCCGACTAGCCATAGCTCGGTAGTAAATGAAGATGCATAACTTCCCAACTAGACGTAGCTCGGTGGTAAATAAGAACGCAATGATCATGCTTTCATAAATACTATATATACATGAAAAGTATCAACATACATATACTTATATATGTAAAATACATAAAGAGCCATGAAGAGACATTATGAACTTATCAGAGTGACGTAAGGTCATTACCCCTCAGATTATCATTATGGAACTTACATCATCAACATACGTTTCAACAAGATCAAGAATTACTATCATGAATTAGAAAATACACTTTTAGGGTCAATAAACATGAGCTTCCCACTTTCACTAAGAATAGAGTCATCTTGAATATCGTTCATTCATTTACGTTTCGTTGGAATAATTCCAAAAGAATGAAAGAAAGTGCCTTAACATACCTTTGCCGTTAACTTATCATAATCAAGTTGTTTTCCAAAATTTCCAGCTATAGCAACTTATAGATATAGCCTTAAAACAATCTAATAAAATATAACAACATATTTTCCCCTTTCAAGTGCTATCTTGTAATCTTTCACACAAACACCACAACTAACATGTAATTAACCTTAAACACAACTAAAAAGATATTAAATATACCTTAGGCAGTAGATAAAATTTGAACCCTAAGCTTAAATTATCTCGCCATCATCCTTATTCAAATCACAACACCATAGAAGGGTTATTCTTCACCTTTGGCTAATTTTGATGTTGGGTCGAAGTTAAATTTCCTTGACTTCAACTTGAAGCCTTAAGAATCTATTAGGTAGGTTTGTGAGGAGTGTGGGGACAAAATTTGGCTGAAAATGATGATCAATGAGTCCCCAAATTGACTTTGTGGGATATGAATTGTCTGACAGCACAAACGACCTCGGGATGCTATAATAATCCTCTTCTTCCTTATACTTTTCTTTCTCTCCTTTTTTTTTTCGGAATTGATGTGCCCGAAACCTATAATTGCTATTTAACTTCTTTACCCTTCTTCTCGTCCTTTATTTCTTTTTGTGTCTCCACCGACTCTTCTATCGCAAATATTTCCCTTGCTGTCGGTTGCTCACCTCGAATTATTTTAATTTCCTTTGGAGTTGGGAATTTTAACATCATGTGTAATGTCGAAGGCACAGCCTTCATATCATGTATCCATGGCCTGCCGAACGGCGCATTGTACCTCATTTTCCTTTGATAACATAAAATTTCATCTGTCGAATTATCCTGGTTGCATTGATTGGAAGAATAATTACCCCCTTCGTAGTCTCGCTTTCTATGTTGAACCCGTTAAGAACTCGGGCTGCCGGAACAATTTGATCCAGCAATCCCAATTGTTTCACTACCTTCTGTCACACCCGTTCTTTTACTACGTTCGCGACATAATGGGTCGATTCCCTGGATTGATAAACGTTGTTGATGAGTCGCCACCTAATTATTCTACAGTGAATTAAGGCACCTAAATGTTAATATAAATGCTGCAAAGTGAACTCCGATTACTGGTCTGCGAAACTATGAGATTCCGGATAAGGGTTCTTTATTATCCTAAAGGAAAGGGGTTAGACATCTTTTAAGATCCGTAACTTGCGGTTATCCGGTCAAACTAAGGTTAATTATTATGCTAAGGGGAAATGCATGTTTTAAAAGTATAAAGTTAAAATGATGTTGCAAGTAGTAGATTAAAAGATACATTTTGACAACGTAAAAGGATTATTGCAAAGGTAATTGTGATTCCGAGAAACAAATTCCCGGTGTAAAATCCGAAAAGTATGCACAGCCTTGTTTATAAAAATACATGTAAAAATTGATTTTTGGGTAAAAAGCATGCATTTGTATGACATTGTTTATGCAAAGTTGATTTTGGATAAAAGGCATGCATTTGTATGACATTATTTATAAAATACACACTTTGGCAATTGTTAGTAAGGAGAAAAATAAATTGTTGTAATGCAAAGAAGTGATTTTTATGGAAATCATATTGAATCGCAAATCGGATGAAAAACGAAACCTCTATTTGCATGATTTATAATGCGAGTAAAAGATGACCAAATTGTTTTGAAAGTTTTAAACATGCATAACGCGTCTAAAATAAATAAACTAGCGGCGGATTTCCAATTTTAAACCACCCGGGCCTAAAATAATAAACTAACGGCTGGTTTCAAATTTTAAACTACCTTGTTAATTTATCCATTAAAAGCCTATTTATTCTAAGTGTTCCGATGATCGCACAAAATTAATTAAATCACAACATGAAAAATATAATAAAAAGGGGACGGGATTTGATGAATTGAAGCAGTGACTAGGGCGGATGACGATGTCATCCCGCGCTATTGTTTTTAGAAATTCCGAGGCTGGAGAATGCAATGAACATGGATGCAGGTCTTCGTTTGACAATAATCATGATGAGTCTCATAACGAGACTCTTCGTTGCTCCCGATGCATTTCATGTAAACGAAAGAAAAGAAAATGATTAGTAGACGGAACATGAATATATATATATATATAAGAAAAATATAAGTAAATGTTTCATGAAAAGTAATATGTTGTTGGGCCTTCATTTATGTCGCACTCGATGAAAGAATATGTTGTAATGGCTCAAAAAGTATACGAAAACATCAAGGTATGGGCCCACGGGCCAACGAGACATGCAAATAGGAGGGGAAAAATAAATGAGGGAGTTAGAAAATGCCCAAAATTATCGAATATGAATAAAAAGAAACATCAATGTAAACTAGACATGCATATATAGATATTTTATGTTAATCGATAGTTTTGAAACATATCAGATAATCAAGGCCCAAAGGCAACAACCCAAACACCTTAAATCCAAATCTGGGCTTCGGTATAGTATTCAACACGCAAAAATGAAAAATAGGCCCAACGACTATTTTCAAACTTCACAAGAAAGAAATGAATTGGCTCAATATCAAACACATGTTCAGATTTACCCATGAGCCCACATCTGATATACATTCAGTCACTTTTAACCCAAAATGTATATGATATACAAAGGATATATGATATACATAGAGGTATGCGAGGATATACAGCCTTAGTATACACTAGGTGTATACCTAGACTTTTATACCTTGTATACCTTGAGGTATATCATTGTATACTTAACATTTCACAACTAGAAGAAACAAACCAACAAGATCAGTTTTATATTACCAGTAAGAGCAAATGATATCCATAGGTGTTCCGAGGCAAAATAGTGAACCATTTGAATAAGAATGAAGAAAGCTAAATACCATATAAGGAATAATGCACTAGCAGCCTAATAATTCAAACCAATAATGCTAGACCAACTATGTGATCATGCCCAGTTTCAGACCACAAGCAGTAATAATCAGAAAAGACATGCTATATTTAATTAGGTAATACATCACACGAGCCTATGATTTCAGGTGCACATTTTAAAAGAGGAAACAATGTGCCCATATATACAGAAAATATAGACAAAGACCAAGCTCATACAAATTGACTTCCACATTTGTGCACAATCAACAAAGTAAAAGGAAGATCCATAAATGGTTTAGCTCTTCAACAAACATACTGAACAGTAGCAATATGATCAAAGTCAAGGTCGTCCCCATTCAACCCTCTAGGTAGAGTATATCAGTCCCAACATACATGGATACTATCACATGAAAACATGGTTATAAGCTAACAATGAAACTACAACTAAGTAATAATTCAACATGGCTCAAATAAGTCCAAGCATGGAACATATATGCATACATTTATCATTTAGACAATTTAACAGACATGACATGGTGCAAAATGGCTCGGGGGGGGGGGGTGGATATTGTCATGGGGTATTTGACAACCTAAATAGACAGCGTAAATATGATATGAACTTGGTTTGATACTGCACACTTAGAGACAATCATGGAAAAGGTCAGACATGGTATTTCATGGACACAAAACTAGCAGACTAAGCTAACCTCTCCAATTATACTATATATTAAACATGATAAACCTAAAGTGGATAGGCACATAACAAGTTGATGATCATACTAGCCTAGACAGGACACACATTCTTTTAACAGACATAAAATGATCCAGGGGGGTTACTGTAATGCTATCATGGGAGGGCATTTCACACTTAGAGGGGAAAAACAAGCAAGGACAAGTGTACGACCAGCTCAAACAGACAGGGAAAAATAACTAGATAGAGTTAGTTAACCCTACTTGCAGAAGCTTATTTTAATATACAAGTCCACAAACACCATAGGCATACACAATCACATCTTAGATTTTATTATGCATAATGTCACTTTAAGTTAGGCATGATACAATTAATATGATGGGGAGTGATTTAGAATGGCTTAAGACCTTAACAGAATACTGAACATTGGCAATCTAACAGGATGAAATTCATTCTCAACATGCCATATGATTAGCTATTAGAAGAATATAATGTGCTCATATGGACAAATCCAAAAGCTAAAACATAACAAATACATACTCATGGAATTAGCCTAAACATAGGCATAACTTGACAGTAATCAAAGGCTTTTCTATTTCTAATCTGCAGATACTTAAATCATGTGCCAAGGCCTTGGGCTCACTTAAGTAGTTTCAGCACCCAGACCTTATCATATACATGCTACCATGTGATCATGACTGATTTGAATACAAGATACAGACAAGCAACAACTTAGTCATAGAGTCAACTAGATCAACAGGGTACAAAATACTATCATAGACCATACTCAACCACTTAATAGCCATAACAAGGTACCAAACAACCTGAAAAGGCTTTACATGCTAGTAGATGAATTTTAAAATTTAAGCAAGCAGGGCAAGATATGGTCAGATTAATTATTAAACAGTAGCAAGACATCAATGAAAGCACTTAACTACCCAACTTCATATTCCTTTGATAAAGTATTAGTAGTATGCTTAGTATCTTACAATAAACATAAGCCTATTCCATGGTCTAACAAGTAAGATGCATGCCTAGGTTATTAAGTAGACTAAATTAAATATTATATCTATGCATTAACAAACATAGTAATGTAGACAAATCTAACTAATACATGGTTAATTAACAGAAATCACACAAGAAAACATATAAAATCACATAAATAAATTAGTACAAAGAGGGAATCGAGTTTACCTTCTCCGGGCAGCGAACCGAGGCGTCGTTTCGAATCGTCGACCCCGCTCGGAGAAATTTTGTCTATGATATTGAAGAAGAACAAAAGCTTAAATATTTTGTGGCTTTGTCGAGCCAGAGCTGAGAGTAAAAGAGGGGATTTTTTAGAATTAAAAGTTGTTCAAATGGGAGGTTTTCGTCTCTGGAACCCTTTGCGAAAGAAGCAAGAAAGGTCGATATTTAGTTAACAGCTAAAAAAAGACAACGGGGATTTCTTTCCAACCCAAAAACCTCTCTAAAACACAACCCAAAGAGCTCTATTTATAGTTCGATTTTGAGACCTCAACAGCCAGAATTCAAAATTCGATTTCAAGAAAAAAGGGAAAAAGTGACGATTTTTTACAGATTTCAAAAAACTGAGATGATGATGAAGGGGTATGGATTTATGCTTTTACCCATCGAATCCTTGAAGGTTCGTCCTAGAGACCCAACAACTCATGCATCGATTTTCAGGACGATTTGATTGGACGAGCTATGCTTTGTGATTCGCAGAAAAAAGGATTAGGGTGATGCGAGAGGTCGATGGTGGAGGAGACGTGGTGACAGGGCGTCGGTGATGGCATTTTATCTGGTGGGTTTGAAGGTGGAACCGATGAAGGGCTGCTGGTTTTGAGATGGGTCGGTTTTGGGATGATTTGGGATTGGGGGTTCTGGTTACGCTTTGGTTGATATGGGATTAGGGGTTCTAGTTGGGGCTGGGCGATTGGGCTAAATGGGTAAGTTGGGTCGGGTATTGAGCTAGTGGGGAATTGGGTTGGACGATGGGGGATAGGTTTAGGAAATAAAGTGGAATTGGGCCGAGTGGGGGTCGGTTTAGGAAATAAAGTGGAATTGAAGCTCAATTCATGACTTTTGTAGCTAATTTAATTCTCTACTTTAATTAATTGCAATATGCTTCTTTGTCCTAATTAATTTTCAAAAGTGCATACATATATAAATTATGATACAAGTGATTTAATATATGTGCTTAGTTTGAGAAAAATAGAATATTCATATAAATAAATAAAAAGGTGATTAATTTAGTAATTGGTGAAATATTATAAGAGAAAATCGATCACCAATACCGACGTCGGAATATTAAAATTATTTTTTGATTACTTTAATTATAAAAACATAATACCTACTATTTTTAAAATTTATTGTTTGAGAATTTTCAAGACTGAGAAGCATATTGAAATTAATTAAAGCTAAAAGGATGGACAAAATGAGGTGTCAGAATATTTCATATTGAAAACAAATAATCGAGAGAGAGGGGACAAAATTGGGTGTCAACACCTTCCATCGGATGATGTTGGTCGAGCTACCTGGATCAATTAAAATCCGCTTAATATGAAATTTATTAATGAAGACTGAGATTACCAGCGCATCATTGTGAGATTGAATGATGTTCTCCGCGTCTTCATCGGTGAAAGTTATTGCTTCATCTGGCAAGAAATCCATGTACCTTTTTTCTCAAGTTATCGACACTTTTGTCTTTTTTGCGGTCATGATGGATCCTTTCGAAACGTCCATTCTTTCTATTATCATATTTATGACATGTTGGGGTTCAACTAGGTCCACCTGCTTAGTTGCCTCTTTATTTTTGAAGTTTCCCTTTGCTCGATCGCTTAAATATTCACGCTGATGGCCATTCTTCAACAACTGGGCTACTTTATCCCTCAGCTACCGACAATCCTTCGTTCAGTGTCCGTGCATTCTATGATAATCACATAGTAAGTTGGATCTCTCTGAGCTGGATCTGTTCGGAGTGGTTTTGGCCATCTTATCTCCTTGATGTGCCCAATAACTGATACAAGTTCGGCTGCATCAACATTGAAAATGTATTCAGAGATCCTTGGGCTTTTCACACTATTAGAGGTCATACCACCGGTGTCATTTTTATATTACAAGACCCTACTGATAGACCCTCGATCATCACGCCTATCTCCACTTCCTATGTCTGACAAGAAGTTGCGATTATTGCTACTCTCTTTGACTTATCAAAACCTTTGTTCCGTCCTGCTGATCTTGGTGGAAGTTTGAGCGATCGTCTTCTACCTGAATCTTAGACTCGTATCTATTATGTACATTTATCCATGTTACTGTCGGGAATTCCAACAAGTTCTCATTTAATTTCAATGACGCATTGGAACTCCTAGGGTTTAACCCCTTAGTAAAAGCTTCAGCTGCCCATTCATCTGGTACTAAAGGGAGGAGCATCCGTTCATTTTGAAACCTGGTCACGAACTCTCATAACAATTGTGTATCTTCTGAGCAATTTTGAATATGTCTGCTTTCCTTGCTTGGACCTTCTTTGCCCCGGCATGCGCCTTTATAAATACATCTATAAGCATTTCAAATGAGTTAATAGAATGTTGGGTAGTAAGGAATACCAGGTCATTACCCTTTTGGACAATGTTTCGCTGGACTTCTTCAACAAAACCAATTTTATCTCGTTCAAATGCATGTCATTACCCTTTATAGCACAAGTGTACGATGTCATATGCTCATGTGGACTCATGGTTCCATCGTACTTTGGGAGATCTGGCATTTTAAACCTTTTTGGTATCAGCTTTGGAGCCACGCTTGGTGGGAATGACAACTCAATGTATCTCTTCGAGTCCAGTCCCTTCAAGATCGGAGGCGCTCTCGAGATTTGATCTACTCGTGAATTATAGGTGTCAACCTTCTTTTCATTTATTTCCACACGTTTGGTCAAATCTTGGAGAAGTTTCAAGACCTCTGAAGACTTATTTATTCCCGATCTGTTGCCATTTTCACCGACTCGATCTTCATCTTGGCCCGGATCTTTGTTATGGACAGAATGAGCTTCATCTGCCGCACTTGCTCTGATGCTCTTCTTCTGTAGCTGAGTAATCGCCTCATGCTGCTTCTCTAACATGCTCAGAATTCGAGCCAAATCTAATCCGGGTATCCGCACTCCGTCGTCTGCTCCGTCATCATCATCATTGGGAATTTTTTCACTGCTTCTTCTAGACGCCCTGGGTGAAATCACGGGGTTATGCTGATGCTCACCAATTATTGAGTCGACGGGTGGGACGTTGTTGTTGTTGTTGATATTGTTATTACCGTTGTCACCGCCATTGTTGCTAACCTCAACATGGATTTCACTAACTATCTTGCAAGTGTTTGGTATTGACCTGCTTCACGAAATCTCAAAAGAAAGTGAAATTTGAGTTTGAACAAATCAATATAATTATCCTTAGCCCCATGGTGGGTGCCAAATTGTTTACCCGAAAAAGGTACAATTAAATTTGTAAGTGGTTTTAAGGATACACTAATTGATTTTCAAAGTTAGATGGTAAATAATTAATAATAAGTAAGCAAAAGTAAACAGTAAATAGTAGAATTAGCCTGAAATGTTGTAGATTTATATGAATCCTCTCAACAATATTGGTCCGAGCCTTAGCTTGATTGATTCGGTTATGAGCCAAAAATGAGAGCTTAATGAGTATAATTTCTATAAAACTGATCGTACAAGTGTAGGTCATGAGAATTAGATGCCCTTCTAATATGAAGGTTGGACTCCTTTTATAGTCGTCAAAGTAGGGCTTTAATGCATAAGAATCTTTCTATAATTAAATGACTTAAATGCTAATTAAGGCCTCTTTAATGAGCAAGGAGTAGCGATTTCTGCCATATCCGGAACATGTACATGCTAGACGCCTCCGTTCTTCCTCCGGTATCAACTGACTCGGTTGAACCCGAACTCGTCTTCAACTACTGCATGCCCCCGGTGCCACTAGTGTTTGGTTCAGAACTTGACCAACCACCTCGACTTGAAGAAAGAAATTTAAAAGGAGAGGGGATTTGAGTAGTTCAGTTGGTTGACTACATGAACTTTCATCTTGTTGGTAAGGGTTTGATTCTCCATCTTGTAATCCTCTCCCTCTTCCCTTACCCCTTTGTAATAAAAAAAATTTAAAAATAAATAAAAGGAGAGAAATTTCGCCCCTAAATGACCACTAGTTAGATGGTCTATACTATCTTCGACAATTAAGATTAATTAAGAAGTCCTGTCGATTTTGATGGGAGAGCTGAAAAAGAATTTCTATATATTTTCAAAATTTGTTGAAAATAAAATATGAAACTACTATGGTAGTATGCCTCTTTCGGTTAAAGTTAAACTCTCATGATTTTCTTCAAAAAAATCTTTCGCTTTAAGCTAAACACTCGTGATTTTCTTCAACAAAATTTATGTCATTAAGAGTATTCTTACTTCTTATGTATATACAACGTCTTTTTCTTATTTATAATGAATTATAATACGATATGTCATTTGCACACCAATGGTATCATTGTTACATCAAGAGGCGTTGAAAAAATTGGTCCCCTTTTACATTATTTTGACAATAATGATTTAGGTTGGATTTGGCACATGTATGTAATTTAATTTACACCTAGACGCTAAGGCACTGATTATGAAAAATGAGAAGACAGCTCTTATTCCGGCTGCCTCTTTTGTATGCTTGTGGCTTTTCAAGATTCCCCTTCTCATTAGTAATGATTATCCTTCCATTAGCATTTAACTAAAATCCTCTTTCACACTTTAAAGAGGCTAATCACAGCTATCTTCCAAGCCTAATGATTCTTATTGGGCCATAAAAATTAAAATAACATACATATAGTACTGTGTTATACTGTGTATCCTTCGAATATAATTGAGAGAGAGAAGAGACATTATGTTAAAGAGGAAAATTACAAGGTCTGGTCTAACTAAGATATTTTCCGGCTCATGTTTTCAGAGAATATATCTCAATTATAAATGATGTGACCTTATAAGAAACGTTTGTGTTAATTTTCTATATGTTATAGGAGTACTAATTATTAAGACAGATTAAGATATTCTGATGGCACTGGCTCGAAGCATATTACCTCTAATTCTAGCTATCATGCTGGGGTGACAGAGAGTTTCACATCACAAGCCTAATGATCCAAAAAGGCGAAATGAGAATTTAAATGAGTGATTATCGAATTATTATTATTATTATTATTCTCTCATTTTTATTTTATGACACTCTTTCACTTTTAGTATATTTTTTTCTTAAATAAAAGGAAGGAAGTAACTACCAAGCAACAAAGGGCATGCAACATTAATTCTGCTAATGAATATGCTTTAAAGATTGCCCTTAGTAGCTCTAATAGATTAATTAAAATAAGTTTGAGCGGTTCAATGGCTAGACAAGTAAGGCAATTACATTAGGCTCCCAAATTGGGGGGGGGGGGGGGGGGGGGGGCTCCAATTTTACCAAGAAGTTATGTGTTAATTTTTTCTTAAAGAAAATTAATTGTTTATGATAAAAAGTACAATATATTTATAAATTTATATTATTTTATTCTATTTAATCTTTTTCAAATAAAAGAAATCAAAAAATGTTTTTTTTGCATTCTTACATTATGTCCGCTAACAATTACATCATTTAATTATTTTTAACTCCTTTTGTATTCTCTTTCTCCAAATCTATTATAAGTTAGAGTAATAATCCGTTAGAAATAAGAGGGAAATAGTCAACAGCCGAGAAGTGTTGAACAAAGTGAATTGTAATTCCCTTTTTAATTCTTTCTTAGGTTTTCAAGCATTGCAACAAGCATATTAAAGGGGGCATACCAAGTTATTATCAACTTCTTGAATCAAACTCTTCCTTTCTAACTCTATTATTTTTATCTAAAATTTGTCAATCTATTACAACAACAACATACCCAGTGAAATCCCACACTGTGGGGTTTGGGGAGGGTAGAGTGTACACAGACCTTACCTCCACCTTGATAGGTAGAGCAATTGTTTCCGGGAGACCCTCGGCTCAAGACAAAGCATAATCACAAGCAAGGCAATCAAAACAAAGCAAGAGTAAAGAGTAAGAGTAAAGCAAGAGAAACGGTCAGACTCAGATAGGGAATTAAAGCAGTATAAAGTGCATTCGAACAAAAGGGAGCAGTAGCTAACACAATTAAATAAGCTAAACAAAATACCCTAAAGAACACATAGCAACAGAAATCAAGCTACAGTGGATTATAAATCAATAATGTATCTATAAGTGTGATAGGCTAATCAGACCTACAATAATAACACTACAACTATCAATTTGTAAGCATAAGTAGGACTACGCTCGAGTACCTACTACTCTTCCACCCTAATCCGTGTCCTCCACAATCCCCTATCTAAGGTCATGTCCTTAGTAAGTTTCACCTGCGCCATATCCCGTCTAATCACCTCTCCCCAATACTTATTCGGCCTACCTCTACCCCTCGTGAACTCGTCCATAGCCAACAAAATTTGTCAATCTGTTATTGATAGAATTATGTTAAAATTTCTGTAATGATTGCCTGAGTGAAAGGATGTTTTTCAACATTGAAATTATAACATCTTTCCTAAAATTAACAACAGAAAAAAATTATTCGAAGAAATCGATTATATAAAAATTACTGTATTACGTAATAATTTTGTATCTAAAAAGTTAGAAAATAAATTTCAAATAAAATATATATGAAGTTTGTTTAGGTATTAGACCTCTAATTAAAGTTTTACTTTAGTCCTCTAATTATACTGAGCCGCGGCTAATAAGCGCCATCCTATATTGTTCTAATTAAGTTCCACTTCGTCTGCAAATATGCTTAAAAGTTGTTTTAAGAAAATTCAGTTGATTTGTCTTAAAGTATGATGAAGAATATTTGTTACTTGATGCCATTGAAAATCATGTGCTTCTTCGACCTTGCAGAGTACTTAAATATTACTCTCGTGTCAAGTGAGGACAGTGGTCTCCTAATATATATAAATTCTAAGCAAAAGCACTTAAATCAGGTTGTCATGACTCTCTGATAGAGTCTTAACTTTAATTTTGCTAACACATCATTAGCTAATATACTTCTTTTATTTCAATTTATATACATGTACGCCTTTTGTCTCTTTAAAAAAAACGTCACTTTATATTTAACAACTCTTTAATTTTAATATATTATATGAAACTTCTTAAGACCATGAAAGTAAGTGGGGTTTTGCTACATTAAACATTTTTAATTTAAGATAATCAAATTTAAAAATTTATCTTACTTTCTTAAATTTCATGTCCGATCAAACTATATTATGACACATAAAATGAAACGAAGATGGTATCAAATAATTTTGGTGAATTTCTTCCATTTCTGCCCTATCTTCGACAAATGCCAGTACAAATTGGTAATAACACATAAGGTGCCAGTTAAGCTGATCTTTAGCATTATCTGATCTCTACCATGTTCGCACTTCCATTTCAACAGCCTATAATAAACATTTCCTTGCTAAAAGCTAAAAAAAATGTGTGATTATGATATGATAACACAGAAAAGCACAATATCTTACCAACTTAGCCTTTGACGATTGAAGCAAATGAGGGACCAAGAACACTTCAATATAATCATCAATAAAGACAATAAAGGACAAAAGAGCCAGGCATATCCCACTTTAAAGACAAAGCGCGCTCTATCAAAATCGATATCGGATTAATCTAATTTCCCGCTGGCATATCCCACTTTAAAGGCGCTCTATCAAAAGCAATCCTATACCGGTAATCGAAATGCAAATGATATCAGGAAGGGGAGCTGAACGAGGAAAACAAGTAAAACGAAAAACTCGTCGACAGCAGGGTTCGAACCTGCGCGTGCGAAGCCCAACAGATTTCAAGTCTGTCTCCTTAACCACTCGGACATATCGACTTTTGCTTTCTCTTCCACTCTTAATATTATATAACACGAGTAAGAATCTTTTGGCCAACATCTTGGAAAGCAAAAAATGCTAGTACTTTGTTTCCTACAATGTCAAAATACCCTTAAACTATCGAAAATAGACCACCTTTGCCCTTCATTAAAAATTTTCCCTTGTATAATTTTGAGATCATATATACCCTTACTACTAAAAGCCCTCCACACAAGCTGCCAACGTTGAAAAAAAATCCTTTTTTAGCAATTTCACATTTTTTTATGAACTCAATTTCCCCAAAATTGAAGACCATTCTTGAATTACCCAAATCAAGAAATATCCGAGAAAAAAAATTGAGTCTATATATTGAATTCCTATAATTCCCCAAAGATTGAACAACATTCTTGAGCAATCAGCGATGAGTAGAAGATCTTGTTTGGTTATTATCTTTCTGAATTCACAAAAAGATGCCCTGGATCTGATCCTCTTTCCTATGGTTTCTCAAGAAACTCCATTGATTTAAGTTCAAATCTTGTCACCATTGTCGACGTGGGTGGTCAGCTTTTTCAAACAACTAAACAGACCTTAAAGCAATCAGTCTCGATCGTTTATTTTCGAAATTTCAAATTGTTATCGGCCCCAATTCTGCTACCTGCCGTTGTATCGGCTGATGAAATCGGGAGACAAATTGATTCCTTAACTTAAACGATTTGGGCGAAAAACGGAACTCTAATCTTCAGCAATGGGTTCCCCAACTACTCCAGAAAACTTAGAACGGTGTTATGAGTAAACTAAGAGGTAAGAAACATGAATACAACCAAATAAGTAAAGAAAAGTAAACATAGATAAAATTTGATTTAATTGATTGTGTATATATTCAAAGAATAATCATATTTATAGTACAAAAAGAAAAAGATATTGTACAATGTGCCCCCATACCCACTAAGTTCAATGACTGACTATGGGGGAGGTGGTGCCGATTTTCTCGCTCTCTACTTATTTTGCTCGGATAATGATCTTTTCTTTTAGCTGTTGTTGGCTGTTATCGTTTTCAAGGTCTGAAAACCCTTTTGACTTGGTCGTTGAGGCGTATGCATCTGAGTGGGTCCTAGTCGTAACTCTAACTAACAACTCGGCTAAGAAGCCTTAGTAGCCGATGAAGTTCTCGTAGTCGAGGGCTAGAAGTAAATTCGATTCTGGAACAGTTCGACTGTCACTGAATTCGGCTAAACACTTAAATTATTTTTGAGTGTTAACACAAATTTTGATGGTGCTATTCCTTTTATTGATAGATACACATAAATTTTCTCTAGCTTGCTTTTCCGAAAACAATCGATCTTGGTAAGATCTGCGTATACTTTACCTTCTCCAGACCCCAAGTGAGATTTCACTAGTGTGTTGTTGTTTTCCCTATAAGACTGAAAATCTCCACTCAAAAGTCAAAAGCTTTGATTTTCATGATTGATTTTTGAATCCATATGGTGTAGAGCATCTTTTGTTGAATTCCCAATCGAACCCATCTCAGTTTGAGCCTTTTGATCTTGAAAAATATGTGATTTGCCTTTGAGTGGCAGGATTCACCTACTGCTATATTCACAATTCAACTTGGTTCAGTTCAGGTTGCTCATAACTGTAAAATCACTTCAGTTGATTGAACATTTGAGAGATAATCTACCATTTTAATACAATTTGCTGAAATTGATTCTATGTTTTTCTCTACCTTGGTAGCCACATCATTTTTTTACACGTTGGCAGCTTGTATGGAGGGCTGTTAGTAGTAAGAGTATATATGGTTTCAAACTTAGACTGCAGGGGTAAAATTGATATGAAAACTTAATGAAGGGCAAAAGTGATGTATTTTCGATAGTTTAAGAGTATTTTTTACCCTTATATGTTTTTTTTTAAATTACTTATTTTAGAGAGTGGAAAAAAAAAAATTCTAAATAGTAGCAGAATCTTTTTTTCCAGAAGTTAATAAAAATAGATTATTAACTATGTATTTGGACAATATCACCTTCGTATGAGAAATTACTCACTTTAATGAGAAATTTGAACAATATCACCTTCGTATGCTTTGTAGTATGCATCTGCCAAGTAATATGCAGAACAATGGTTAGACGGAGTCTTCAAATTTATCTGGGTACCTTTTAAGAGCTGCTATGGCATGTGGGCATGTGAGTTTGTCCACATCTAAAACTCTACAATAACATGACATAGTCGACATGTTGACGGTTACATGGTCGTCGTGTCCACACGTGGTGTACTCGTTTTCATTTATCCCAATGTCAACTACTTTTTTGCTCGCTTCCATTCACTTCATTATCTTTTTCTCAGCACGATACATGATGCGGTTGTTTATTAAGAGCAGATTATTTGCTAAGGTACGCTTTTCATTGAATTTGGTAGAAAACCTCGTATTAATGACATTGGAAAGGGTAGTTATTGGGGACTCTCTCTATTAGAAACATTGAGTTGAACGATTCGACGGACGTCAACACATCAAATATGTACCCCAGGAAAAATGCCCAGCTCCATTTATCAAACTCAACTTCATTCCTAAGGTAATCAGCTACATCTGGTGCAACATGCTGAATTTCATAAAAGTGATCATTGAACGCCTCCACGATATACACTTTTGCTGCTCTGTAAAAGAATTTCTCGAAGGATCTATTATGGAACCTCCCACGTATTATTTTACAAAGATGTCTTGTGCAAACACTGTGCTGAGCATTAGTGCAAATATCTCGTATTGCCTTCTTGATGTTGTGGTGCCGATCAAATATTATGCATAAATTTAAGTTGTTAGGCACAATTTCAAGCAATTGTTGGAAAAAATAATTCCAAGAGGCATCACACTCCGAGTCAATCACACAACAGGCAACTGGGAAAACATGGTTCTCCAAATCTTGTGCCACAATAGTCAATAAAACACCTCCATACTTGCTCTTTAAGTGTGTGCCATCAACTGTTATGACCTTTCTCGTGTGCTTAAATCCACTTATCCACGCTTCAAAACTCAAGAAGTAATATAAGAATTTCCCCTCATTATCAAGTTGTAAGTCTGTTTTGCTTCTGAATTTTGTAGTATGTACCATCCAACTGTAAGGAATCAATTTCGAATACCCATCAACCGTTGTCCCCCTTATCAATTCCTTAGCAATTAAGCATGTCTGATAGGCTTTCCAATAGCTAATTTCACAGCCAAAGCATTCAAGTACTTCATTCTGGATTTGTTTAGAAGTGATCCCTGCGTCTTCTTCAAATTTAGCCATAATGTGCCTCGTCATTACTACAGTTGATTCATTTGAATGCTTAGTGACAATGTGTTGTATGCCGCATGTGTGCACGTTAAAGTACAAGGTTATAATAAATCTAGAACTTGTTACATATTTATTGGTGTGCAGTCTCCACTTGCAAGAATCATCAATACATCTAGCCACATATTTATCTGATTTGCTCTTCCAAGCATAGAAATTGAAGTGTCTTCAAGGCAGCTAATGATAGTGCTTCCACTAGCGTACGCTTGTCCTTGAAAGTGTCGACATTCTTAAAACTTGTTCCATCAATATAGTTATGGTTTCTGGAAGCTAAATTTTCCAAATCATCTCCATGAACATTATTAGGACAATCATTATCCATTAGAGGTTCGCAATGATCTTCATAGATGTCATTGTCCATTGGAGGTTGGCAAGGATCTTCATCGATGATTGGTGAGGTTGCCCCAGTAGTATTCGATGCTGTTTGTCCTTGAAAATGTCGACACTCTTAAAACATGTTCCATCAACATAGTTATGGTTGCTGGAAGCTGAATTTTCCAAATCATCTCTATGAACATTATTAGGACAATCATTATCCATTAAAGGTTCGCAATGATCTTCATAGATGTCATTGTCTATTGGAGGTTGGCAAAGATCTTTATCGATGATTGGTGAGGCTGCCCAGTAGTATTCACTTCCCCTGATAAATTCGTTGCAACTGATGAATTTGGACTTTCAACAATCTTCTCCTTCAAACTAACTTATAACCTAGGCCTGGAACTAAGGCTGGCCAGTGGGCCGGGTCGGCCTGGTCCCGCCCCGACACCGCCCGGTCCCGCCCCGACACCGCCCGGTCCCGCCCCGACACCGCCCGGTCCCGCCCCGACACCGCCGGTCCCCCCCCGATCGCGCCGGTCCCCGCCCCGACATCGCCCGGTCCCGCCCCGAACCCGACTATTTAAAATAAAATTGCGGTAACGGGACTCGAATAGGGATGGGACATGGTCTCGTCCCGGCCCGGCCCGTCTGTCCCGATCCCACCCGAAATCTCCCCTTTTGCAAAAATAACCGTTCCACCAACGATCATTTTACATTTTGGCCGTTGTGCAACGGCCATTTTTGGCCTCCCCAACCCCCCTACCCCCTTAATATTTATTTTTAACCCATAAGTTATTATATTTACACTTTAACCCAATTTTTCAACTATAAATACCTCATTTTATCTTCATCTTTCTCACAAATCTTCCTACAATCTCTCTAATCTCTCAATACTCAATATATATCTCTCTCTACAAGTCTACATTGTCTACTAAATATTCAATTTTATTTATTCATTTGGGAGTGAAGTTGGCAACTAGCTTGAGGATCTTCCATCGAGCAAAGTTTCAATTTTCAACCTCTCGATTACGTCGACGTTACGTCGGCGTTTGGTACATTCGTTCCTTCATTAAATTATTATTTTCTATTTATTTTATTTAGCGCACTTAATTTTATTTACTTTAATTATTTATTAGTATAATTATAAATTTATAATTGAAGGATTTAAACGTATGCTTACGGGTAGGGGTCATGCTTCTTCTAGTAGGGTAACTAGGGCAAGGGTCCTATTTCTAGACAGAATCTTATTCCTACACAGGATGATTTTGTTGATACTCAACATTTTTCTACAATACCATTAGATTTAGACGAGGAGCTATTTTCTGGAACTCAAGAAGACTTTAATTTAGACAATGATCTAGATGATACACCCACTAATGTAGATGAAAACACACCCACTAGTGCACCTTCAACTGAAATGCCTCTTATTCCCCCTAGTATGAGACGAGGTCCAGCAAAACGACCATTAAAATCAGATGCATGGACATTTTTTATGGGGATGTAGAGAATCAAGTAGCTAGATGTAAAATTTGTAAAGATGTTTTAAAATTTAAAACTGGAAAAGGTCACGGTGGGACGAGGGTTTAATAAGACACGTAGCAAGGGCTCATCCAGTTAGGTATTCCCAATACGAGGCTTCAGAACCGGGTGCGCAAATGTCCGCTCCATCGGGACAAGGTTCACATACCGATACTGCCCCGGACCAAGTACATGGTCAAATTAACCCTATGATGGAGGGAATTGTAGGCTCTAAATACAATAAACATAGAGATAGGGAAGCAATAGCAAAATTAGTTGATGTGGAGGGTTTGCCTTTTTCATTTCCTTCATCTCCCGGTTTTATTCATTACATTAGAGATATGTATAATCCTGCTTTTAACGGTTTTCCTAGATCAATTGTTAAGAGAGATGCATTTAAACTCGCACATGAATATCAACAGTATTTACGTTATTCATTATATCATTTTAATGGCAAAGTGGCTATCACTTCTGATATAGGCTGTAGTACTAACGGCCATGATTATTTAACAGTAACTTGTCATTGGATATATTATAAATGGTCTATGCAAAAAGGTATCTTAGCGTATAGATATATAGATGATAGGCACACTGGTACTTTTATTGCAGAAAATATTTATCAAGTGTGCGATTATTACGGAATAACTGATAAAATTATGACTATTACATTAGATAACGCTTCTTCTAACAATTATGCTATTACAATTTTAAAAAATAGTTTAACTCTATCTTTTCCAGATCATTTTCATATAAAATGTGTGTGTCATATATATAACTTAATTGTAAAGGATGATCTATCACTTTTTGAAGACATTCCTAGTAAAATACATTTTGCTATAAACTTTATTTTTAAAAATAATATAATACAACGAAGAAAAGAATATAAAAAAACTTGTTACGATTGTCAACTACCTTATAGAAAAATTCCAGAAGAAGTACCCACTAGGTGGAATTCTTTATACGAGCAACTACTTGTTGCTTATGACTATAGAAAACCTATAACTTTATTTTTTTAACTCTCATAATCAAAATCCAGCTGATATGGTTGTAGTTAGCGATTGGGTAAAAATTTCTGAACTTATTGTATTTTTAGAGAATTTTTTTCAAGCAACAAAAGAATTTTCCGGTATATATTATCCTACTATTTTAACTATGTTGTTTTATATAAGTCTAATATTTTTTTACTTAGTGAATATATGAAAAAACCAGCTTATATGACAGCTATTAAAAAAATATTTATCAAAATAAAAAAATATTTATTTCTATTCCCACTATTTATATTATTGGTGTTGTATTAAATCCGACTATTAAAATAAACAGTACTAAATCACTTATTGAAACTATTTACGATTGTATAGCAGTACTACCACCTCCAAGTCTCAAAAATCCAAATCACCCACCACTTATTGAACAAACTAAAGAAGAAGTGTTGTCTAGCGTAGAAGACCAATGCAAAAAAGTATATAGGTTTTACCAACAAGAAAATGCTAGTAACCTACCGGCTTTCATACCATCTTCTTCTTCTTCTTCTTCTTCAATACAACCTCACAAAAGACATGATGTTTCTGCGGCTAGTATTGAAAGCCTCAGAAATAGAATGTGCGGCCGTACCGCTACTAACCAAAATTAGCGAGTTCGATATTTTTGTTTTGCAGGATTCTGTACCGTACCAAGCAGTTCTCAATGAAGAAGGACGTGAAGACTTGTTGAAATACTGGAGGGAGAATGAGAAGACCTTTCCGACACTTTCAATGATGGCCCGAGATATTTTGAACATTCAAGCGTCATCAACGGCGTCTGAAAGCGCTTTTTCTGCCGGCAGATATCAAATAGGAGATCATATACACTCATTAGCCAGAGACAACTTGGAGATTGTAGTATTATTCAGAGATTGGTTATGAGCGGAGCGGAGAAGGTGCGGTCAACCGGAGATCAACGAAGAAGAAGACAAAAACTACAACGAAATCTTATCCGAAGGTGGTGGAAGCGACGTGGAGCAATTTGACAAACAAATATCAATTCCAACCGAATAACCACAGGAAATTATCAAGAAACTAGAACAGGTTTTATTCAGAATGTAATTTTTTTAATTGCAATTTTACTATGTAATTTGCAACTTTTGAACAACACCACAAAGTTGCAATTTTGACAATTATATTTGTATTACAAAAAAATTATATGTCTATTAAATAATATAAGAGGCACAAAAACAGCATTGGGATGTTTTTATTACACTATCTTGTCTTGTTTAATTATTGAGTTTTTATATATATATGTTATTTTTTAAATTAAGTGCAAAAAAAAAAAAAACCGCCTGGGATCCCGACCCAACCCAATCCCGACCCGATTCCACGGGATCGGGATCGAGGTGGGACTTTGGCAAATCCCGCCTATCCCGATCTCGCCCCGACCCGACCCAATCCCGCCAAATCCGGCCCGCCTATCCGAGCCCGGCCCACTAGTCACCCTTACCTGGAACCATTTTTATCAACATTCATAAGATATATACGGACTTGATGGTCATTTGTGATGTAGGTAGGAGGCAGCCCCTTTTTAGGAGCATCAATTACGTAGCTAATGGACACTTCTGTCGATATGGGGTCTATATTACCAGACAGAATCACGCTCCTCAACAAATTATCATACATGTAATAAGTATCCAATTCAACAGGTTGGATGTTTTGTGGAGAATTCCATTTCCAGGCGATTTTAATACATACCCAGTTACCATCGAAATCAACATCTGCTATCTTTTTACCCTCCATAATAAACTAAAATTGGTCTATACTAGACTCAAATTACCATAAATGATAAATTTAGAAAAACACGAATTAAAGCATACAAATCACGAATAAGAGCATACAAATCACGAATTAAAGCTTATCAGACCAAACTATAACCAAAAAGAGTAATTCTCAAGCCATAAAACCCAGAAATAACCACCCAATTCTGAATTTGTTTTAAAAACCTTCAATGGGTTTAACAATGACAGACCTCAACAATGGTAGCCCAAAAAGAAGTAACGGGAAGAGAAATAAGAAGGAAAGCTCTACTAGGGTTAAGATCGAAAGAGAGGAGAAGAGCTGATTTGGGAGTTTCAATTCAAGAAAACGCGGGATATGGAAAGAGGACGAATGAGGGGAAATGGAGGGGAGAGTGATTTATAATATATAATAGTTTTTATTTTATTATTTTTATTTTTTAAATCATTGGACTAAAATGTATTTTTTAAAATTTGGGGGCTTATTTTGACGCCCCAACCTCTCTCATCTTAATTAGCCTTAATCTAAAAAAGGATCCTACCATCTAATAATTAGCAACTTTTTCCCAAACTCCTAAAAAAAACTAATTTGGAGTCCTGCCAACAAACTTGCCCATACCACCAAGAGGGATAAGAGAAGAGCCACCAAGAAACAATGTTGGCTGTTACGTAAGTATAATGTTTTGTCAAGAAGCAAAACCCCAGAAAAACAAGATGAGCCCCAGTTCCCATCTGAAAGTATGAGTAAATAATACTCTCTTCATTTTAAAATATTTATCTTACTTTTTCTTTTGATCTGTTTAAAAAATAATATTTCTTTTTCTTGTTTTGACAACTCTTTAATTTCAATTTCAATTTTTCAAATGACATATTTAAGACTACAAGATTAAAAAATATTTTGATATATCGACATATCTTTTATTTAAGATCATAAAATTCAAAAGTCTTCTGTACTTTTTAAATTTTGTGTGAAGTCAAAATTAGACAAATATTTTGAAACCAAATGAGTAGTCAACAAATTAACCGTAGAGAAGTCCTACGACTGTCTAAAAAGAAACGGAGGGATGGTACTGTGCTGACTAGAAATATCACATGATAATAAGTAATAACCAAAGTGGCGCCACCAACATTTAAATATTCTTTACAAGTTAAATAAGGTAAAATTGTACTTATAAGTTTTCAAGAAATGAACAATACGTAATTATTATTCGAGACATGAAGAAAAAAAAAGTATCATAAAATGTTTACATTTACTTTTTAAATTTAGTAGTGGTACAAATTTAGAATATAAAAAATGTAAGGTGGATAAATCAACAAGTTACAAGACATTAATCATTAACTAACCTGATAGTAAAAAGATAATTTATGCTATTAGTATATTGTATTTAAACGTTATTATCAAATAGGACTATACTTTTCACGTAATTTTCTTTCAAAGAAAGAAGGCCCTAATATCGTAGAGACGTAATTCTTTTTCTCCAGCTAATTGAATTTTTATTTTGGTGGAATTACAAAATACTCTCCTCGACCCAAATTACATAATCGGGTCCTAACAGGAGGCATCTCTCAACTCTCCCTTATTAATAGTAGGAATATATGTCGAGTAATGCTATTTTTCTACTAATTACTTCCTTAATATACTGAGAGGTTGGTTTAGGATATGAACATTTGAATTCAAGTTCAGAATACTACAATCCATTTATTTTACTTGGTTCGAACTCTATTATTGTACTTATCTAGTGGATCTTTAACCAAAGACGGATCTAAAGGAGTGGAATGAGGTTTATTCGAATCACATTTGTCGAAAAATGACATTGATTATTTTTATTTTATATGGTAAAAGTTGACTTCTCTTGGTGAAAATCTTATCTCCATCACTTTTATTTACACGTATACAAAGTCTTAACCGAAGTTACTAGGTTCAGGTGAACCCGCAAGTCCATAATCTCATCCGCCCTTGACAAATGAGAATAACCGAACCACATCCACATCCACATCCACAAAAAAAGCAATAACATGCAGCTGCTTCAAAACCCAACGTAATGGTGAGTATATGTTTCGCTCCTCTTCCACGTTACTTAGAAAAGTGAGCCACCAATTTAGATACAAAATACTATCATTATCACCAGATAAATATAACTGACAAAGGAAGAGCTTCCTCTATAATTCTGTCTTATTTGGAAACAGAATCGCTACTCCACAATCAGCAAAAAAATGGCTGCGAGTGACATGATATCATCTTTGTCCATACAAACATCAAAAAGATGTCCAACTTCTAACAAGTCTTCTTGCAAGTAGACAATCAAGATCCAACTACTCTTTTTGCATGTCCTTTTGTCGTTTTTGACAAAATGACAATGAATTTAATGAGTACTTGAAACAGTTGCAACTATATTTTGTTTGCCAAGTGCTACAAGGGAAAATAGGAATTAGATAATCTATTTTCTTCAGTTATCAAATGAGACTTGTATGCATCTCTCTTAACTCAAAATGACATGGCTCTCTTATGATAGATTTTGTAGGTATCACTGAGGAGTGAGGTGGGTGAGATAATTAGGATTCCTTTATCCTGAACTAGAGATCTCGAGTTCCCTTAACGGATTTTACTCAACGTGAGCAAAATTAGTCTGGACATTAAGTTTCAAATATCGAATGGTTAAATTAAAAAAAGAAAGTTTTCGCAACTGCAAACACTTGATATCATAAGTTTAACCATTCCAAGTTTGATTCACTTCTAACAAAGGAAACCAGTATACAAAACGCTTGAGGAAGATCAAGTTTAACTCAGTATCTACAAAAACCAGGTTCTCCCAGCTAGAACAACATTTTGTATTAAACCTTCAAACTAAGCATTTACAATGACCATTAAGCACCCCCTCTTTCTAACTCTTTTAACATTACTTTCTACATATCTATACCCTTTTTTGCATTTTCCTATCAAGTATTACATTTAAGGTATGAAAGAAAGGCCTGAAAAAAGGACATACAATTCTTTTCAAAAAAACAATAACCAGTTCCTTTTTCCTGCCACTGTTTTGAAGTTGCTAACTGTTAAGAATCTCAAAGCGGACACTAATCCGCTTCTTAATTGGCGTCCTACAAGAAGGGCAGTCGTCCATTCCTTTCTTCTCGTGAAGCACGTTGCAATTTGCACAAAGAACTTCATGTGCACAAGGGAGAAAAACCACTGACCTCTGCTCACTCATACACATAACACATTCCCTCTCCATCTTTACAACACGAGAGCCAGAAGAATTTTCTTCATAGCCTGCTAAGCCCTTTGTCATTTGAGGAGTGCCTCGTTTAAGTGCCTCTATTTTTGATCTTTCAGACTGCAATCTCAACTGAGAGATTTCACTCTCAAGCTTTTGGATGTCTTCTTTATACTTCTGCATGTTTCTCTCTCCCTTGTCTCTCAAATTATCCTGATCCAATTTTCCCTGAACAATGAATTGTTTTCTTTCAGCTTTCAAAGAATCAGCTTGCTGTAGAATCCTTTGTTTCACCCTTTCCTCCTGCTTCCATAGAACCTGCAATTCATTGTTTTCACATGAGCAAATCACAGAATAAAATATTTACAAATTTATTTTTGATGTGCTAGCTTTTATACGAGGAATATCAAATAGCAAGTGAATTATCAGCAGGACTGCATAAGTGAATGCTGGAATCACTATTACCGGAGGCTATAAGTAAAAAAGAACTGACATTATAATCAATACTGTAACAAGTCATTGACGGCCTGAAGACTCTAAAACACTAACTATATTGGTAAAAAGTACCTCAAACTCGTCCAGGCGCTTCTTGGCTTTCTCTTGTAGCGGCTGTAAATCAGCTGCTTCTTGCTTGAGAGTAGAGAACTTCTCCTGCAATGAGCGCTTCTCCACCTCCCCTGCTTGACACTTCTTCACTGTCTCCTGTTCCTGTGCTAAAGCTTTATGCATGTTTATAGCAGACAATGCGGCAGAGAGCTTTGAGGCCTCCATCTCCTTCTTTAGTGCAACATTCTGCCCCTCCAGCCTCTGAAGAGCAGAGTTAGACATCCCAATCTGATGATTAGTATTTACCAACGCTTGCTCCATCTCCGCAAGCCTCTTCATGGTGCTTTCCTCCAGCATTTGCTTTTCCCTCTGAAATCTTTCAGCCTCTTCTTTCTCTTGCCTCAACATTTTAAGCTCAGCCTGGTCCTTGACAAGCCTCCGAGTAGCCTGCATTACCTTCTCCATTGCCCAATCATTCCACTGTTGGAGCTCTTTCTGCAATATCTTCATTTGGGGAGTTAGCAACAATATAGCTTCATCTCTCTCATTTTGAGGGACATATATCCCCAGAGACTCATTATATGGGATACCAGCATAATAATCTGGCACCACAGGAGAGCTAGTTGTGCTGTCTGGGGCCTTTATGCTAGACTTAGGCTCCAAGGCTAACGATGCAGGATCCTCTTTGTTTACATTATCTTGCACAGGTGGCACGCTAGAAGTCTCAGTTGCAGGTGCAATGGAACTTGCTTCTGATACAGGACTATTGCTTTTAACTGAAGTATTGACTTTAGAGTGAGAATTCTTCTTTGTTGCACCAGAAGAACCTGATGGAGAGTTCGGTTTCTTGTCCAAAACCAAACTGCCCCAGGCGGAGAGGTTTGCCTTAATGCTCTTACCCGTACGGCCTTTGCAGTTCTTCTCGAACTGATGTGTCTTTCGCCTAAGCAACTCCTTCTTGGAATTTAGGGATAACGCCTTTCGACCAGCCCCCAATTTGTCTTCTAAAACTGCGGCTTTGGATTTAGCCTCTGCTTCTGGAAGAGGTACAGAACTTCCTTCTCCTGTTGCCACTTGACGAACATGTGAATATTTAGAACTAGGTCCTTGAGGGGCTGCACTAGCAACAGGAACTTTGGACTGCGAGGTTTGGGCAATGGGGATAGAAGGTGTTGACAACTGTTGGTTATCCTGGTTTGACTGAGTATTCTCAGAAGCCTCAGTCTTGACTGCACTTTCTTGACTGGATAACTCAACCAGAAGATCATCTTCCCCTGTACATGCATGTACCAGGTTCAAGTCCCATATTAACAGCCACCACATTGCTTCTACAACTGCCAAAGCTGGCTTAACCTCCCTCAGCACACATATCATCTCCAGCAATGTGTACTCTACCAGGCTAGGTAAATCTGCAAATGCGAGATGTCTAGCAGTATCGAAAACCTTTTCTCTACTCAGTAAAGCCAAAGCACCATCAACAATATTTGAGACGGCATCTTTGTTACCATGATAAAGGCCACTCCTCAATATAACCCGTTCAGCAATTTCCTCACTGTATCCACACTCTGCAATCCTCTTGACTGCGCTCCGGAATGTTGCAGACAAATTTTGTGATAAAAGTTCCTCAAGTTGACAAGTTATTGGATCCTCCCAATCTGCATCTGGTGCCCTTTCCACTCCTTGTTTCTCATTAGACAGAGGACACCCCCCCTTCAATGACTCGATCTCACTCAGAGTGTTTTTCAGTTTTTCCTCTAAAATTTCGTATCTTGGAAACTCAGTAAGAGACAGCACAGGTGAATCAGTAGGAGTTTCTAGAAGCTCAGATAAGAACTTCCTCTTGTTCCTGCTTACTTTTTCCTGGTCCGTAACCACTGACGACTTGTCATTAGCATCATCAGTGCTGTTATGATCAGCTATGTTGATTATGTTTTCTATGAGCATTATAAATACTGCTGTAATTTGATCAGTCAAGTGTCTAGCTACAGTTTCCGATCCTGCAGCAATAAGACATTCAAGTGATAATGCGGGCGTGTGGGGGATTAAAAGTTAAGATAACACATAACAGCAGAGAATTAGGAGTTCCCGAACAAAGGGAAAAAACACATATCAATGTTTCTTTGATAGGCTAAATAACAACAACAACATACCCATATGATACCACAACTAGGGTCTGGGGAGGGTGGGGTGTAGGCAGACCTTACCCCTACCTTTGAGGGTAGAGAGACTGTTTTCGATAGACCCTCGGATCAAGAAAAGCATTTTTCAAAACAGGTTTTTATCGGCTAAATAACAAAAAACAAAAATGACAGGCTGGCAGCAACAAGAACAACTCTAGTGAGCACGATAAACCAGCAACATTATCATACAGGTGAAGCTGCCAAAGAATTAGTAATATTCTATGAGGATTTAAAATTCTGCTGTAATTCAATCACTCAAATCTCTATCTGCATTTCCTACTCCTTCAATTTAACACCATTCAGTGGTAATCCGGTGTTCCCGGGGATTAAAAAGGACAAGAAAACATAGCAGCAGAGAATCATAAATTGACAAAACAAAGGGAAAACAAACATCCATTATTCTTCCATAAGGCTAAACAACATCAACAAAAGATAATCCATACAGAAATTCCAATCGACAAGAAACAGCATACAAAACCAGCAACATTACCAAGGAAATAGAAATAAAAGAAAAATAAAAATTTACCTCTGAGTCACAGTAAACGAGCTGCCAAAAAACTTAAATTTCTGCAACAAAATCAATCAAATGAATCAAAGGGGGAAAAACAAACATCAGAATTGCCAAACAGAAATGCCAACAACATAAAACAGCTCTAGTAAGCACAAAAAACCATCAACATTACCAAGGAAATGGATATAAAAGAAAAATAAACGCTTACCTCTAAGTAACAGTACATGAACTGCCAAAAAAACTTAATTCCCTGCAACAAAATCAATCAAATGAATCAAAAGTGCAAAAAATCAAGAATCAGAATTGCCAAAAAAAAAAGGTACCAACAATTTATTAACCTCAAGCTCAAATTCTATCAAGAAACCAATAAGAAAATCAAATAAACTCAGCCCACACCAAATGAAAAATCAAAAGGGTCACTTACCAAATGCTCTAAAAAGCCAAAATTAGAGAAGGGTGAACACCATTTCTTGCATTTCTTAAGCTATGGACACGCCATTTGGCAATAGCTCTGAGTAGTCTTTTGTTTTGTTTGTGCTGCCAACACTGAAGAGTTTGGATTCTTTATATAGGGTCACTGACTAAACGTGGGTTAACCTTGTTCTAGCACTCACTTGAATGATAACCACGGTTAGGTACTCTGTATTTAATTACTAACTCATCCACAGATTAAATTTCCAACTAAGACATTTAAGAAATTTTTCCATTTTTAAGGGAATAAATTGTATAATTTTAAATATAATATTAAGAATACATGTGGGAAATGTGAAATTTTCAAATATTTGGCATTGTAGTCAAACAAAGAAAATATATCATCCAATTCTTAGAATCTATTTAGTCTTTCTTGGATATTGCAAATCAGATGAACTACAGTAAGATGATAATGGAAATAACAAACTTAATTTTGAATGTTGTTGTAGCACATGTCACAATAGTTTTTCAAATTGATTGTGTAAATATCTCATATTTGATTTATTTAGATTTTCAGCATAACTTTGCCATGGAAATAAGTTAAATAATTAAGCTAAATGGATACAATCCTACATTATATTGATCCAGTTCTTAAGTTTTACGTATTATAATATAATATATTAGATTTATATGTACGAGGACATGTGTATATCGTCACGTGTCTCAAACGTGAAATTGGAAATACATTCGCCGTTTTAAATTCAAGAGTAGTTGTGACAGTTAGGCTTTTTTTCCCGCCTAAAAGTTTCCACTTTCGAAAAACTTTTGAAAATTGTACAAGAAGTGGGAAAAGTATTTGTATTGGTAATAAATATATTGAGAAGAAGAATGATGAAGTGAGTTGGTATTTATAAATAAGCATCATCATTACCGCAGTAATCGATGATGTCATAATCCTCAACACAATCTCTCCATGTGTTCCAACTTCAGAGTTAAAAAGACATTCGACGTTTTAGATCAAGAGTAATGGTGACAGTTAACCCTTTTTTCCCACCTAAAAAATTTCACTTTCGGACAGCTTCTTAAAACTGCACATGGAGTGGGAGTACTATTTGTATTGGTAATAAATATATCGAAAAGAAGAATGGTGAAGGGAGTTGGTATGTATAAGTAAAGGAACATTATTACCTCGAAAATCAATAATGACATCGTCCTCAACACCATATCGCCACGTGTCTCAAATGTGAAGTTGGAAATATATTCACCGTTTAAAATTCAAGAGTAGTGATGAAGGCTATGGCTCTATTTTCGCCTAAAAGTTTTCACTTTCGAACATCTTTTGAAAACTGCACGGGAAGTGTGAGTACTATTTGTATTGGTAATAAATGTATCGAAAAGAAGAATGGGTGAAGGGAGTTGGTATTTATAAAAAAGGGAAAATCATTACCTCGATAATGACATCATCCTCAACACCATATCGTCATGTGTCTCAAAAGTGAAGTTGGAAATACATTCGTCGTTTTAAATTCAAGAGTAGTGGTGATGGTTATGCCTCTTTTCCCGCCTAAAATTTTTAACTTTCGACAGCTTTTGAAAACTGCACGAAAAGTGAAAAAACTATTTATATTGGTAATAAATGTATCGAGAATAAGAACGGGTGAGAGGAGTTGGTATTTATAAGCAAAGGGTCATCATTACCTCGGTAATCGATGATGACATCATCCTCAACACGGTATCACCACGTGTCTCAAATGTGAAGTTGGAAATACATTCGATGTTTTAAATTCAAGAGTTGTAGTGACGGTTATGCCTTTTTTCCTGCCTAAAAGTATTTACTTTTGGACAACTTTGAAACTGCATGAAAAAGTGAGGAAACTATTTATATTGCTAATAAATGTATCGAGAAGAAGAACAGTGATGAGAGTTGGTATTTATATGTAAAGGGTCATCATTACCCGATAATCGATGATGACATTATCCTCTCCATGTCTTCTAACTGTAACGTTGAAAAGACATTTATCATTTTAGATTCAAGAGTAATGGTGATAGTTATGCCTCTTTTCCCGCCTAAATTTTTTTACTTTCAGACGACTTCGAAAAACTACGCGGGAAGTGAGGATACTATTTGTATTGGTAATAAATGTATCGGAAAGAACAAGTGAAGTGAGTTGATATTTATAAGCAAAGGGTTATCATTACCTTGGTAATCAACAATGACATCACCCTCAACACGGTCTTGCCAGATGTCCCAAACGTAAGTTGAAAAGACATTCGTTGTTTTACGCTCAAGAGTAATGGTGACTGTTATGCCTCTGTTCCCACCTAAAAGTTTTCACTTCCGGACGACTTTTGAGAACTGCACAAAAAGTAAAAAAACCATTTGTATTTATAATAAATGCATCTGGATGTGAACTCTTTGATCATACACGTGGCAAACACGGAAGAAGCTCTTAGTCAATCCGAAGTTAACCGGTGCCAGCTTGACCAAAAGATTGAAAAACTTTTGACCATTCGAGAGTCTCAAGTCTGTTTCTCCTAAACTGGATATCAATGTTCTGGAATAATCCATGGTCCAAGGTACCTGGACAATCGTCATCTCGTTCCGGTCAACTATGAAAATTCGAAATTCCGTCTTATCACGTCCAATAACCACGATCTTATCCATGAAAACGTGGAGGAAATGTGCTACAAGTTAGTTAGGGCAAGACTATCCTTTAAATATCTCCATCTTCCCATTATTATAATAATACACACATTGATATAAAAAACACTAACAAAATTAGGGGTCATTTGATAGAGTGTATAAGAATAATGTTGGGATTAGTTATGCTGAGATTATTTATTATCTACCGTTTGGTTTGATGTATTAGAAATTGCATAATTTTTTAAAAGAATTGGTTGTTTACAAAAACATCCTTCATATTGTATACTATGTAAGGACTTCAGGGGCAATTGTGTCTTTAACTATGCTTATGCATGTATTAAAATTCCTTGTATTGATAATACCATGGTTTGTTATGTATTATTGTACATAGGATAATATCAAATAAGGTGTATATCTAGTACTTGTTGATAGAATATAGCACGGTACCGTGCTCAAATAGGATTAGGATTGTAATTAAACTAGTGTATAAACTTACCATAGTTGCAGAATTCTTGTACAAATATGATTAGGATTTTCCATATTTGGAGATTGTAACTAGTATATATATCTCATTCATTAATGAAAATAATCAGGGAATTATTTCTTTCATGGTATCAGAAGTCTAGGTCTAAAATACTTTCTCCCAAAAATATTTCTGCTCTTCTTGATTTCTGCTCGGTTTTCGTGAACCCTTCCTCGGTTTCCGTGCACTTTTCCTCCTCTATTCCAAAATTTTCTTCCTAGTCCCTAATTCACCTATTGTTCTTTCGTTATGTATACGTCAAAGAGCATATTTCATCCTGCCCTTACCGTTTCCAACATCAAGAACCACATTCCTATTGTTCTTGAGATGGAAAGCATCTAATACGCGAGGTGGGCAGAATTATTCTAAGTTCACGCACGCTCGCATCAAGTCCTCCATCACATAAACCCCTCGGTAACTGGCGGGGAGGAGGTGCCTACCCCCGAGGATGATCCTACGTCATGGACAACCCTTGATGCTACCGTTCTCCAGTTAATTTATTCCACAATCTCTACAGACCTCTTGGAGACCATTATTGAACCCGACGCTACGACGATGACTACTTGGAATAGGGTGTGTGATATATTCCAAGATAACAAAAATTTTCGTGTTGTCACTCTTGAGCAGGAATTTTCTCATGTCAACATGGAAGATTTTCCTAACGTCTCGGCCTATTGTAAATGGCTGAACGAATTGGCGGACCAACTCCGTAATGTTGGTGTGCCTGTTACCAATAATCGTCTTGTTCTTCAAATGGTTGCAGGCCTTTTTGAGGCCTATAATGGTGTTGGCACACTACGTCAAAGTAATCATCTGCCACTATTTTATCAAGCCCGTTCCATGCTCACATTAGAAGAGGTCGGTTTGGCTAAAAAGGCGGCTACCAGAGCACATTCCGTCGTAATTATGACCACGTCAGATAACCCTCACTCATTCTTCGAAAATTCGGGCCAAAACCGTAACCACGGTGGTGGAAAAAAGGGTCAAAATCATAAAAATAATGGCAAAAAGATTGGTGGCAATCGCGGTGGAGGACGAAACAGTGGCATTAACAGTAGTGGGTCGCATGCCAACTGACCCCAGCCGTGGGCCCTCTGGTAGTGAGGTTGGGCTAGTGTCCATTGGCCCAACAACCCTTATTTTTCGCCTGGTCCTTATTCGGGAAACTGGGCTCAGTTCCAGCAAAATTCCAAGCCCAGTTTCTTGGTCCCAAATAGTGGAATGCGGTACAGTAATGGGCCGGGACAGCAGGCCTTCCATGCTGCGGGCTCGAATCCAATCCCGACACCTACAGATATTGAAGCCACAATGCATACACTTGGCTTAAATCCCCGAACGTGAATTGGTATATGGACATCGGAGCCACTTCTCATATGACGTTCGATCAATGTACTCTCTCGTCTTATTCAAATTTGAGCAAAAATCGTGGTATAATTATTGGTGATGTTAACTCAATTCCAATTCGCGGTTATGGACATACAACTTTGTCTCCCCCACATCCACCTCTAGTTTTGAAAAATACCCTTCATGCCTAACTTAATTAAAAATTTGGTATCTGTCCGAAAATTCACCACTGATAATTGGGTTTCTGTGAAGGATTTCAAAACGGGGATACCTCTAATGAAATGCAATAGTAGGGGAGAGCTTTATCCAATCACAACTACCACCACTTCCACGAGTCAAGCCATGCCGTCTACTTTTGCCGCCCCTACTCCTTCCTTGTGGCATGCACGTTTGGGTCATCCGGGATCGTCTATTATTTCGTGTTTGCATAAAAACAATTTTATTTCTTGTAAGGGTACGCGTAGTACTCCATTGTGTTCTTCTTGTCCGTTAGGGAAACATGTTTGATTACCATTTGTAGCCTCTACTTCTCGTACTTTGATACCTTTTGACATTATTCATAGTGATTTATGGACATCTCCCATTTTAATTTCTTTGGGCCATCGTTATTATGTCGTATTTTTGGATGATTATTCTAATTTTTGTGGACCTTTCCGTTATCCAAAAAGTCTCAAGTTTTTTTCACTTTCTTAAAATTTAGAGCATTTCGTTCGTACCCAATTCGAATGAGAAATTAAATATATTCAATGTGATAATGGCAAGGAATACGATAATGAGTTATTTCGGGAATTTTGTGATGATAATGGCATAGTTTTTAATTTTTCTTGTCCTCATACGTCCTCACAAAATGGGAAAGCCGAACGAAAAATTCATACCATTAATAATATTGTCCGAACTTTATTAGCTCATGCTTTCGTACCTCCTTCCTTTTGGCATTATGCACTACAAATGGATACTTACCTCCTTAACGTACTTCCTACAAAAGGTGTTTATGCTATCCAATTTTTCTATTCAACTACAATTAACAAATTCCAAGCATGTTCTACCGCTTGTGTGTTTTTGAGTTATCCATCTAATCAATGTGGTTACAAATATTTTGATTTATCGTCTAATAAAATCATAATTAGTCGTCATGTTCTTTTTTATGAAACCCAATTTTCGTTTGCTAAAATGAAAAGTCCTGTGCCTAGTTCGTATAATTTTTTAGATGATGAAGTCTCACCATATATTATCCACCATTTATCAGACTTGTTCCGTGACCGAAATACGCCAGCAGGCCCACTGCCTGCTGGCCCACACAGTCCCATTATCATTATTCTGCCGATTCTGCCTAGTGGGCCAGAAACACGGCCCAATATCTATCTCGATACTGTTTCAGTGTTCCAGCCCACTCCAGTGTCAGCTTCCGCCCCTGCTGGCCAGTCCGTCACCATCCCGCACATTGCCAAATCCACCAAACTCTACCTCGAGTCAGGGGCCCGATACTCGTAGTTAAAGGGGTATTGTAAAACCAAAACAACATTTTAATCTCAATTCTAATGTCTCTAAATCCCCACTACCACGTAATCATGTGTCTGCACTACATGACCCGAATTGGAAATTGGCTATGACTGACGAATATAATGTTCTTATTGAAAATAAGACGTGGGAGTTAGTACCCCGTCCATCTGGTGTTAATATTATTCGGTCTATGTGGATTTTTACTCATAAAGAAAATTCTGATGGTTCTTTTGAGAGGCATAGGGCTCGTCTTGTAGGTGATGGTAAAATTCAATAGGTTGACGTGGATTGTGGTGAGACGTTTAGTCCGGTGGTCAAACCGACTACCATTCGCATTGTTCTTAGTTTGGCTCTCTCAAAAGCATGACATATTCATCAGTTGGATGTAAATAATATTTTCTTACATGGTGATCTTAAGGAAACAGTCTATATGTATCAGCCCTTGGGTTTTTGAGATCCTCATCATCCTCATCATGTCTGTTTGCTGAAGAAGTCCTTATATGGCCTTAAGCAGACCTCGCAGACTTGGTATAAGAGGTTTGCAGATTATGTATCTACTATTGGGTTTTCTCACAGTCGGTCTGATCATTCTCTATTTATATATCATCGTGGTACTTCTCTAGCATATATTTTATTGTACATAGATGATATTATATTGACTGCTTCATCTGATAATTTGCGCAAGTCTATCATGTCACTTCTTAGTTCTGAATTTGCAATGAAAGACTTGGGACCCTTGACTTATTTCTTGGGCATTGCTGTCACGCATCATTCAAGTGGTCTATTTTTATCTCAAAGGATTGCAGAGATTATTGAGAGAGCTGGTATGTCATCTTGTAAGTCTACTTTCATTCCGGTTGATACTAAACCGAAGCTGAGTACTATGTCAGGCACACCATACGAGGATCCCACCAATTATCGCAGTTTTGTAGGGGTACTTCAGTATCTTACTTTCACGAGACCCGATATTACTTATGTAGTTCAGCATGTGTATTTATTCATGCATGACCCACGGATTGTGCACATGCATGTGCTCAAACGCATTATACGGTACATCCAGGGGACACTTTATTATGGATTGTATTTATATCCTTCTTCTGTCTCTACTCTTGTGTCATATACAGATGTTGATTGGGGTGGCTGTCTTGATACCAGACGCTCGACATCTGGTTATTGTATGTTTCTTAGGGATAACTTGGTCTCGTGGTCTGCAAAACGCCAGACTACATTATCGCTATCAAGTGAAGAGGCTGAGTATCGAGGCGTGGCTAATGTGGTATCTGAATCATGTTGGCTGCGTAATCTTTTATTAGAATTACACTTTCCTATTCAGAAAGCTACCTTGTCCTATTGTGATAATGTTAGTGCAGTCTATCTTTCTGGCAATCCGATCAAACATCGGAGCACTAAACATATCGAGATGGATATTCACTTTGTTCGCGAAAAGGTAGCTCATGGACAAGTACGCATTTTACATGTACCCTCCAGATACCAAATTGTTGACATCTTTATGAAGGGCTTTCCCTCAGTTCTATTTGAAGATTTTAGGGACAGTCTCAGCGTACGACAACCGCCCGCTATGACTATGGGGGTGTGATAGAATATAGCACGGTACCGTGCTCAAATAGGGTTAGGATTGTAATTAAACTAGTGTACAAACTTACCATAGTTGTAGAATTCTTGTACAAATATGATTAGGATTTAGAAGTATAGTATGAATAGGATTTTTCATATTTGGATATTGTAACTAGTATATATACACATTTATTAATGAAAATAATTTGTATTAATTATACATAAATCGGAAAAGAATACCAAACAAGATATTAGTAATACACAAAACTAATGCATACATTATTTTTTCTAATACATCCTATCAAAAGACATGTTACTGTTCATTTAGTATAGCGATCATCACCACTGTTTGGTATCAATCCATAAGAATTGCTTCCGTTATCTCTTTTTATTATTTCTGCTTGATTATTTACCTTGTTACCATTTTGCGTTATTTTCATTTTCTTTATATTATCAAAGGATCAACTGAATTTGTTTAATTTTATTACTTGTGGCCTTAATCTCACAAATTTATTTGCTTAACCTAATAACCAAATTTTAAGTTAAATAATATAGTAAGACGTATGCATAGAATAGTGGAAATAGATAGAATGCAACTAAAAGAATAAAATAACATGTAATTTTATGGAATTGATACTTGTATGTTGGTCGAGTTCGCCTTGGTCCAGCTTAGTCAATCGTCCTCATGTCGTTGATCACCTGAAATAAGTTACGAGTTAGAAATTTTCAACTTCAATTACCAAATTAAGTTGGATAATATATATGTCATAGTCAAGCATAGTCTTGAATCTTGAAGTCAATTCCTAAGACAGGTTGAAACTACAGCAATCCAAAGTTTTAAGGGTTATTATACTTTTATTTATTATATAAAAGTCACTAAATTATTTTATAGACCAAGTATATAAGTGACCATTTAAGTTGTCCACAACTACAAGATAAATATTTCAATCGATTCAATAACCAAATAGACATCTCTATTCCTCAAAATTGTCTCATAAACACCCGATTCTGACTGGTTTTATGTGTGAATTACAAGTGCACTGACGTGTTTAACTTGACCAATAATTTAGCTACACATCGTATCTGAGTGATAAAAAAGAAATGAAAAGAAATCCTTCAAATGTGGATTTTTTTTTCTCTATAAGAACTAATTGAACCCCAACATTTTGTTTAGTGTGCATCTAGTCAATTAGACTAGACATTAATCTTATATATTTTACTTTGAGACATAAAAGGCTTCTAAAAGTTTGTAATAAAAAAAACTGCAAAATGCTTACCAAAAATATAAGAAATGAAAATTTTGTGTTTTATTTTGAATAAAAAAAACTGCAAAACACCTAATTTTGAGCAATAGACAAAGTTGCTTGACTGTCACATACATTTTAACCGGAGACTTGTGTTCAACGCCCAAACTATGCAAAACTCTCTTTAACCATTTCAATTCACAAACGGTCATGGCTATCAATCTGTATTCAGCCCTCGCTGACGAGCGGGAGATAATATGTTGCTTCTTGGTTTTCCATGACACAGGTGAATTCTCGAGGGAGATAAATCAACCTATAAGTGATTTCCGAGTCAACGGACATCCGGCCCAGTCTGAATCACACCATCCATACAACTGGATATCACAATCTTTTCTCATGACTATGCCTTATCCTAGATTCTTCTTCAAGTAACGCACCATAGAGATAACAGCATTCCAATGTGCTTCCTTCGGTTGTTGCATGAATTGGGATAGAACTTGCACACAATATGACAACTCGGGTCACGTAAAACTGAGGTATATCAATCGACCGACCAAATTCGGTATGATTTTGAATCATCCAAATTGGCTTCTCCGGCCAATGCCAAACTATGATTCTATTTCATGAGAGTATTGATTGGTTTAGCTCCTAATAATCGGGACTCAGAGATTATATCCAGGGCATATTTTCGTTGATAAAGAAATAACCCGGCTGGTCCACGTGCAACTTCAACTCCCAAAAAATACTTCAGAGAGCCCAAATTCTTCATGTGAAAACAGGTGTGGAGATAGTCTTTGAATCGTTAGTGGCACTATGGTCATTTTTCGGAGATAATCAAGTCATCCACATAGACTAAGATGTTAAGCTGCATACTTCCCCGTTGCATAGTAAATCGATAATAATTCGAGTATGAGTGATTGAATTCATATTTCATCAAAGCACTTGACAATTTCACAAACCAACACCTTGGAGCTTGCTTCAAATCATACAAAGATTTTCGGAGTCGACATACTTGCCTCATATTAGGAACACGGAATCCCGGTGGAAATTTCATATAAACTTCCTCGGTGAGCTCGACGTGTAAGAAAGAATTATGCATATCCATCTGATGAAACTCCCAATTTAGAGCAGCCGCAATAGCCAGGAAGGTCCGAACAATTACTACCTTAGCAACCGGGCAAAAGTTTCATTGTTGTCAATTTCTTCCTTCTATTTATTTCTGAAGATGACCAAATGAGCTTTATAACGCTCGCTTATGCCTTCAGAGTTGTACTTGATTTTATACACCCATTTACATCCAAGTGTTTTCTTATCCGGTGGCAACGTTTCTAGTGTCCATGTTCCATTATCCTCCAATGCTTGGATCTCTTGATGCATGACTATTTTCAAATGTTCCTTTTTCATTTCCTCCAAGAAGGTTTTTGGTTCGGTTCCTATGGTAATTGTTGCAAGAAATTTTTGGGTGTTGCGAGGAAAAATTATCACAGGATATATAGTTAGCTAAAGGATAATCTGCACCTGAGGGTTGCTGAGGATCGGGAGGACCCATTAATGAACTTTATTTCCGAAATGTTTTTGTGAAGTAGTGGCGCAACCCAGTCGATTCATGCTTTGGATGTTTACTCTGACCCAATTGTTCTTTCGGGGATATTTTGTTAGTCTGGTTACCCTCAGTCTGTACTTCATCTATACTTTCTCTATCTAGATCGACATTTGTCCGGTCTAATGCAGGTTGATCTGTAGGTTCGGTATCCAGTGTACGTACTTTCTCCATCCGAGTTTCATTCATACATATATCATCGGTCGTATCTTCCTTGAAGTCGTGTTGATTTCTTTCTTTCTCCGTTTCATCCGGGATCACTTCTATATTATCGCTCAAGTTATCCGATCCTACAACAAAGAGGAACTTAGTCTTGTAGAAGTCAACATCGATTGAGACTAAATATTCATCGTTCTCTAAGTCATACAATCTCTAACTTTTCTTTCTGTAGGGGTATCCCAAGAACACACACCTATGACTCTGACTCTCAAACTTGTTCCTCGTTTTTTTCTTTATATGTGCATAGCATAGTGATCCTATCACCCTTAAATGATCATACTGAGGCGCTTCCCCATATAAAATTTCATAGGGTGTTTTCCCATTCAACACCGAAGATGGCGTTCTATTGATAAAATACCCCGTAGTCAAAATACATTCTCTCCGGAATTTGATCGGAAGATGACCCTGAAATCTCAATGCTCGCGCCATATTAAAAATATGATGGTGTTTTTTTGCTCTTCCATTCTGTTGTAGTGTCCCTGTGCAAGATGTTTGGAAAAGAATTCCATGTTCGAAGAAGTAAGTCTTCATATATGTGAACTCAGTTCCATTATCACTTCTAACAATCTTCACTTTCTTACCAAATTCATCAAGGCGAAGAAATTCTTCAAGGTTTGGGACACTTCTTTCTTATCAACTAAGAGAAAGATTCACATAGCTCATGAATGATTATCCATAATATATAGTCAAAAAATATGAAGTACCACAAGAGGAATGAGTTCTATATGGTCCCCATAAATCGCAATGAATCATCTCAAAAGTATCCGAAGCAATATTATCACTTAAAGAAAAAATATTTCTCATTTACTTTGTCTGTTGGCATACATCACATTCTTTACCTGATTTATCACCACTCCCCTTTAAGCCTAATACCGTAATAGACTTCGTTACTTGTGTTGAAGTATGACCCAACCATTTGTGCCAACGATCGAACCAATCAACTGTCTCTGCCTTCATAGCCAGTATCAGTGGCACATTCCAAAAATAGTAAAGTCCACCTCAACGCTCACCCATTCCAATCAGCTTCCTCGTGGTGGAGTCCAATATAGCACACATAATTCTATTAAATGTCACATCATAATCTAAATAATCAACTAGTTGTGATACAGAAATTAAATTTCATATCAATTCCGGAATATAAAGGACATTCTTCAATCATATCCTGTCATTCAGCATGGTTGTTCCTTCTTTTGTAGCCACTGAGCTACTTCTATCCAGAAGACCAACCGGACACTTAGGAATATCTTGCTATTTCTCATTTCTTCTGGATTACCTTTCACATGGTTGGTAGCTTCGGAGTCTATAATCCAGGATGAGTTTTCTATCTTACTATCCATCTTCTCATTCAGGTTTATTCTTTGGGAATTCAACATGTGAATCACAGTCTTCCGGATCTCATATCTCAAATTGTGAAGTCTTGTGCCGCATGTGTTCGTCATTCCTGTCTTCTTCTAAGTTCCTTATTTGGCAACTACGGCGTTAACTCGGTAGTTGCCTCTACCACGACCGGATCCCGATCCACTCCTCTATTGTTGTTGCTATCCTCGTCCTTTTCCTCCAATTTTTTCGTCTCCTTTTTTATTTACCGGCCACCAATTCGAACAATCAATGAGTCAAAAACATCCATCCACAACGTGTCTAAATCTCTTGCAATGTGTGCAGAATGCACCATCGTTTTTCCCTTTACCTCAGTCACGGTAAGGATTTCTCCCTTGCATGGCAAAAGCCATGATTTCACTCTGGTCCTATGTTTTTCGTGTGATTCCTCTCACACGCTCTTTTTGCATCAACTTCGAGTAAACCTTTTTCAATGATGACAAAGGTTCCTGGGCTAGTATGTACAATCTCACCGTTTCATACGTTCACTCATCCAATTCTATGAGGAAAAGATGCACTTTTTCTTCTTCTCTAGACATCGACCACCTAGTAAAAACCCGACATAGAATGAAGAAAAGTGCTTCAATTATGGACATCTCAGCAGACCCTATGGATGGAGATGCTTATCATATATGTCTTGGATTTTCGAATTATGAATTGAATTATAGATTTAACTTTTAAGTCGGTACTTTGGATTTTATCAAAAGATCCGAATTTTTATATCTTATATTTATCACTAATGATTAGACATCGAACAAGATACTTAATACTAAGTCTAGTGCCCTACTAAATCAGGCAATATACCCTATTAGGGTAATGAATAGTATAAATTGAGATGCATCTTATGTATTTCTTATTGCCATTTGGGAGACGTGACACTGGATCTTAAGGAAGCATATTAATTGCTATTTAAATTGAATAGACTCTATAAGGATTGAGTAGTGATTGATTTGAATATGAACTATTAATAGTATGATCTATCTAGATATGATTTTACTTTGTTTATATTAGAAATTTTCTTGATAACGGTTTCATTGCTTGAATAACATTTTATTTGGATATTTACTTATATGAAAAAATATTGTCTTAATGGTATCTGTCTTCTCCGGACGTTCACTAATTCAAATTAAATTTCACAAACATTTTAATGTTATTCGACTTAATTGAATAGTGTTAGTTATTGACACGTATGTTTCATGTGGATTTTGAATTATTTAGTACACATGATCTTAGAAGACCACATCAATATTATTAAAACATGTTTCTTTTGTCTGGATTAATGACGCACATATCGACTATATCAACTCATGGTGTAAAAAATATGACAAAAATATTAACATTTAAAATCCAATGCATATAAATAAAAATATAGTCACTTTTTTTTAAGCACGTGTAAAGCTAAAGAAAGGAAAGGCTGTACCGAAACAGAAAGAAATTTACTAGCAGGAATAAAAATATTTAGCGGCGATCAAATCTAAGTTATATAAAATGATGCGGAATTGAAGAAAATACTTATCTTTTTCATGTTTAACTCCTTGCCAATCTTACCAGATTTTCCAACAAAGGATTATTACAAATCGTTGTCGAGGCCTCTAATTCTAGACATGCCAATTGGGAAGAACTTCACTAAATGTAATAAATAATAAATGACAATCAAATTTAAGTTATATGAAATTGTGAGGAATTAAAGAAGATACTTATCTTCATTTTACTTGGTATCGTTTGATTGACCCCTTCCAGATCTTAAAAAACTTTTCATCAAAAAATTGTTAGATAGAAAGTTCCTATTTTGTTCCCTCTTCAATCGTCTCCGGCTCTCCTAAAAAGAATACCAGTGACCTAGATAGTGGAATGAGAAGAATTGGAGGAAGAAGGGCACACATAATTTACAGGTTTCACACTCTCAAATTTAGATAAAAGACGTATATAAATTTGTTATGTTAGCGTGAGGGATCCCCGAGACACACATGTATTAGGTAGATGGTCTATCTGGTCACTGAGTTAATTGGAGTGTCTATCTGATCGTTGTGAGGGTCCATCTATGTATTTATCCTTCTCAATTCATGTTTTATGTTTTATTAAAAAATATTATCTTGATGAAATTTGTCTTGTCCAAACATTCACTAATTCAAATTAAATTTCCTAAACACGGCTATAATTTCATTTGATTTATTGAATAGTATTACTTCTTTTGCACGTGCATTACACGTGAATTTTGAATTATTTAGCAAATATGATTTTAGAAAATCACATCAAAATTATTTGAAGATGTTGCTTTTGTATAGATTAATGACGCACAGATTAACTAGGGAATATCCACATATTGTGTAAAAATATGACAAAGAATCAACATTTAAAAGCCAGTGAATAAAAATATAAGTATAATAACTTTCTTTGAAGCACGTGTAAAGCTAAAGTAAAGGAAAGGTTGTAGCGAACAATAAGAAATTTACTAGCAGTAATAAATATATATCGCTGGCGATCAATTCTTTTCCAAATATCCCCTTGATAACCAATTAAGTGCGGGCGATCAATTCTTGATTATATAAAATAGTGCTTGAGTTGAAGAAAATACTTCATCTTTTTCATGTTTGGTATCACTTGTTTGACGCCTTGTTAATCATACTAGGTTTTCCATCAGAGGATTATTGCAATTACTGTTGGAAATTTACTAATGTGGATTTAAGTTTATCTCATTATCTAAGACTCGAACAATTGGGGCCCCGCACGTCGGAAACGTCGTTTCCACACACGTGCAATTTTAGTGCCAAGTATCGTAAATTTCGTTAATGAAAGATATTGGTACATAAGTGAAATGTTTGTGACATAGAATGATGGAAGGTTATTAGATTAATAACAAGTGTTCCACGTTGGTAAACGAAGGAAGGATTGTACGAAGTGTAAGATGAAACAGGTCGGAAAGGGGCACGGCACCTCCCGGACTGGGCCGCGGCGCCCCCTTGCAGCGCCGCGCCTCCGGAGTGGCAGTGAGCTCTGTGTTGAATTAGAGCGCGACGCTAATGTGGCAGAGCCGCGGCGCTTCATTGGCAATGACTGCTCGACGGAATCCCAAAAGTTTTGGCTGTTGAGGGGGTTTCAATGGCATTGAATCCACCCAATAATGGTCATTACTTGGACCATTATGTTACTGCATTACTTGGGGGTTAAATGTCATCCATTACATGACAATTGATTGCCTTTGTGGGACACTTGAAGAGGCCATCTTGCACACCTATAAATTGAAGCTTTGGCTCAATTCTATAGAGGACATACATATAGCTGAACATGGAGAGACGAAAAATAAGTTAACAACACCACAAAGAGATCAGATTTTCCTGATATCAATCCTTCTCTTAGCAATCTTCATTATTTGTGTTCTTCACTGAGATCATTTGTGTAGGTTTTGCATACTTGATAGTTTGTTGTTTCATCTTGGGAGACTATTGTCTACACTTCCGTAAAGCCTTTATACGGGGGAAATATTATCTTAAAGACAGAGAGACGTTTCTCGACTCAGCTCGTGGTGTTGTGTTTTTCTAATTGGTTGCTAAGTGTTTCAGGTGTAAACTTAACAGACGAAGGACTCTAACCGTTCGTATTCTCAGCGGATCTACAAGTCACAAGCATAGCAGTTCATGTTCTTGTATTTCCAATACAAGTTCTATATTTAAAGTTTCATTCAAGATCAAGATATTGACAATTTGTTGTTGTTCTCATTGTTGTTTATCCTTTCGATCACTGTAATAGTTATTAACTATTCCCGTTATTGCTTTACATATATTCCAACAATTTTAAGACAAGATTGTATTAGTGATTAGAAAAATGTTGGTCGACAAGTGTGTGACCAAATCTGGTTGTGGTTTTCTTCTTGAACACAGTTCTGATGACAGTTTTGCTAACAGTTCAAAAACTGTCTCCGTCAACAATCGTGCTTTCAAAACTGGTCCTAGTTTTGGTTCTCTCTTTGACGACAGTTACAAATCTATTTCCGTCAAATGAAGGATCTTTGGATCTGATGTTGAGCTTCAAGATACTGCTGATAGACATTCTAGTACGGCTAAAGATCGAGGACGAGTTGGTGTCACCGCTCCCAAGGGTGGTGGAAACAAGCGCCCACGAGAGGCTGAGGATGTCAACTGGACAAGAGGAGAAGGCTGAAGATGATGTTCTATCATGTAGAAGAAGGCCTATATCTATCCCAGACAAAGGATCCGAATTATGGTAAGGAAGATATGGACACTCAGTCTAACTGAAGTGGGCCAGAATCCAAAAGGTCTAAGTTAATTATCCTTCCTTATCCATAATGGGTGTAGTTAATATCTGAATAAAAGTGTGTAAAGCAAGGCTGGGAATATGAAAGTGTTTTCATTAAAAACTTATATTCCCTACACTCTAAAATCAGATATTGAATCTTCTTCCTTTCCAGTTAGAGATTGGATTATTGTAAACAAAACTTAAAAGATCTGTTATTTTGAGTGTAATAATGATAAGTGTGTAAAGTATGTTCGCACATACGAAGGATAGAGATCCACTGACTATGCAAAAACTGTTAACACTATTAAGTAAGCGCCAGGGATTTCCCTGGGCACCAATCTCAAGGGAAGAAGATTAAAATAATGGCTTATCTTAAAACGTTGAACCTGTCACCTATTTAACAGAAGATCCTTTATTTGATAGGATGATATTGGACACTCTGTCATACAAAGCCTACGGGCGACTAGAGTGGAGCCAGAATTCATCTGATAGAAAAAGTAATGGACACCTAGTGAGGTGGGCCAGAGTTTTCCAAGTCTTAAATGATCTAAAGGCAAAAAGAAAGGCAGTAAAGAAATTGGACACTCAGTCTGCCAAAGCAACTGGAGTGGGCCAGAGTATCCAGATCACATATGATCCGGTTACACCCTAACCACGGGCAAGAGGTTGTTCATGTGAAGCAACGCCACCTTTAAAGTAGAAAGGGTTGAAGAAGTTGTCCTCAATAGGACTTCAGGGAATGGGATTACTCTAAAAGGAGGTGATACATGTCCCAAACTTGGTTTCACGATCGATGTTGGTCAAGATGGATTGAGACTAGTCCAACATGTCCGTAATAACTAAGAATGGTACAGTATGTCTGTAGCTAAATGAATGATATATTTGTAATCCGTGCATCTATGCCATCATAGATTAAAACACGTTAAATAGAAAGTCATTCAAAAGCTAACCAAGTTGAGATTGTTGCCTTCTGTCGACATAAACCCTCAAAATGAATGTGAGGTAGGCAAAGAGGCAAAATCACCTTTCCACTCCGTCAAAGGAATAGTGAAAGAAGCACCGCACCTCTAGAACTTAGTCACACCTACATGGGTGATTTGAAGTTTATACAAAATAAAGGGGGGAGACAAGTACTTTGTGACCTTCATTGATGATGGTACACCGTATTGCATCCTTTTTTTTGTTGAAAAGCAAAGATGAAGTTGTTGAAGCGGATAAGCGCTACAAATCAGAAGTTGAAAATCAACTAAGCCTATGGATTGAGGAATTCGTAGTGATAAAGGGGAAGAATGTGAAACATCATTCATCAAACGACTGCTCATTACTCACCTCAGTCTAACGATGTTAGCCAAGTGCAAAGTCGTACGCCCAAATTATATAGGGCAAGGCGATCCTTACCGCTAATGCGATTCTCAACAGAAATACGCATAAGGATAAGGATAACCCTCCGTGTGAAACATGGAAAGGATCTCACATACAAATGTAGTGATGCGGGGTGGCTGGTAGAAGTTGAAATACCAAAACCGGCTCAAGTTGGACCTAATACTGTAGATTTCATATCCACTGGATCTGCAAATAACAGTAGTGCTTATAGCCTCTTGGTGTCAAAGAATGCTGAATTCTTTGAAGATAACTTTCCTTGAGAAGGAAACCGATACTGAGCAAAGAGGGGACAAAGACTTGTTTCAGGCCTTCTAGATTGTATGGTTGAGAATGAACCATGGATAATTAACAAAGAATTGTCATCTCCGGAAGCACTGCTTTGGAAAGAAGCTACATAAAGAGAAATAGATTCCATCATATAGAACCATACTTGTGTAATAGTTGACCTTCCTCCGGAAAAAAAACCTTTGGGTTGTAAAAGTGGATACTCAAAAGTGAGTACAAAGTATATGGATCTACTGACGAGTATAAGCCCTCGGCTACTTGTTAAAAGTGCTCCCCTGTGAGTAACTTAACATCCAGGGCCATTGCAGTCTTGCGGGGCATGGATGTTGAAACAACCTTCCTAACTGGAGAGTTGGAAGGGGAGGATCATAGTTAGTTTGTTGGACTGTTGGGCTTCTTCCTGAACTTTCATTTTGGTCCCTGAAATGTTTACATTTTGGTCCTGAAAGTTTCAGTTAAAACAGAAACAATGAATCTGACAACAGAAACATTGAATCTAAAGTTAGAAAGCAAATAGTTGGAAAAACCAATAGTCTGAAAGTGGAAGTCATATTGAAACAAAAGTCTCGATATGAAAGATATGGGTATCACAGATGACATATTAGGAATTGAATTTCTAAGACATCTAACGGACTGGTATAAACTCCAAACTTAGTTGTGAGATAGTTGACAGTCTCGTTGAAGCCACCAATGGATATAAATCATAAAACTGATTGGAATCATGGTGCATCCATATACAAGGAGCGATATGTACAAGTCACATGTAGTTCAAAGTATTGTACACACTACAATTGACTTGGTATCAGCCTACAAAATAGATCAGTTGAACTAAGGTTCACTCGTGATTCTGGAAATAATCGATAGAAGGCGTTGAATCGGATATGACGATATCTAAAATATTCGCTTATCTACGGATTATGGTATTCTGGATGTCCAGCGGTTTTGGAAGAACACAATGATGCAAACTGGACATCAGATATGAAGAACAACAAAGCCACAAGTAAATGTGTATGGTGGCTCTTGGAAAATCCTCTAAGCAAACTTGCATCGGCTGATTTATGATGGAATCGGAGTTTATTGCTTTATACAAAGCATGAAAGAAGTTGAGTAACTTCACGAATCCTTAGAGGACGTCCCTTATTGGGAGAAACCCGTGCCTTCAGCAGTTATACACTGTGGCTAGCCGATCGGCTTCAGGAAGGGCACGGATGATGGCGTCTGGACATATCTGTCGGAAACATAAGACTGTATGGCAGTTGATCATCACGGGTGTCACTTCCTTGATTACTAATCAAAAGATATAGCGGACCCTTTAACCACTGGACTACCCGAAGATCAAGAGTTCTGCCTGTCTAGGGGAATGGGCTTAAAACCCAAATAATACGAACCTTTGCGGTGGTAACCCAACCATACTGACTGGAGATCCCAATAATTTGGTTAAATAGGAAAACTAAGCTGGAAAAGGTTCCGTTGAGCGCTTCGGTGGAAGCAAGAGCACTTCAAATGATGATTTCTGTAAAGAAAACATGAATCCAAAGTCATTCCCGCAATAGACATTAAAGTGCTGCCTGGATGGTGGGTAAAGGTTAAGCTTCCAAACCTTTAACGATCCTCAAACGGTTGAGGTTAAGGTTGGGGAAACTTTTAATGATTCCTAACACTTGTGAAGTGGGGTATAGCAGGATACATTGTAGGAGATCACCTATTTAAGTGTGAGGACATGCTGCCTCAAATGAACGCACTTAAGAATCCAAGTGTGTCCACGGCCACAACGAACAGAACAAAAAGAAGAAACGAATAAAGGGGAGGTATTGTGTTGGTACTGTTGTCTTGGCTTACATTAAACACTAACAGTTCAAGACATCATGTTCACCGCGTAGTAAGTAAGTCTGATGGCATTCAACTAGGAAAGGTTCAAAGCGGAAGCTACCTCTCCTGATGCAATATCTTTTCGCCGAAAGATTGCTAAAAGTAGGCACCTTGTGTGTGCGCCAAAATATCTTTCAAGAGGGGATTGTTGGAAATTTACTAATGTCGAATTAAGTTTATTCCATTATTTATAACTCGAACAATTGGGGCCCCGCACGTCGAAAATGTCATTTCCACACACGTGCAATCTTAGTGCCAAGTATCGTAAATTTCATTAATGAAAGAGATATTGGTACGTAAGTGAAATGTTTGAGACATAGAATGATGGAAGGTTATTAGATTAATAATAAGTGTTCCACGTTGGTAAATGAAGGAAGGATTGTGCGAAGTGTAAGATGAAACGGGTCGGAAAGGGTCGCGGAGTCGAGAAGGGCCGCAGCGCCGCCAGGACTGGGCCGCGGCGCCCCCCTTGCAGCGCAACGGCGCCGGAGTGGAAGTGAGCTCTGTGCTGAATTAGCGTCGCGTCGCTAATGTTGAACGCTTCATTGGCAGTGACTGCTAGACGGAATCCCAAAAGTTTTGGCTGTTGAGGTGGGTTTCAATGGCATTGAATCCATCCAATAATGGCCATTACTTGGACCATTATGTTGATGCATTACTTGGGGGGTTAAATGTCATCCATTATATGGAAATTGATTGCCTTTGTGGGGCACTTGAAGAGGCCATCTTGCACACCTATAAATTGAAGCTTTGGCTCAATTCTATAGAGGACATACATATAGCTGAACATGGAGAGACCATGAACAGAAAAATAAGTTAACAACACCACAAAGAGATCAGATTTTCCTGATATCAATCATTCTCTTAGCAATCTTCATTATTCGTGTTCTTCGCTGAGATCATTTGTGTAGGCTTTGCACACTTGATAGTTTGCTGTTTCATCTTAGGAGACTATTGTCCACACTTCCGTAAAGCATATATACGGAGGCAATCTTGTCTTAAAGACAGAGAGTCATCTCTTGACTCAGCCGGTGGTGTTGTGTTTTTCTAATTGGTTGCTAAGTGTTTCAGGTGTAAACTTAACAGACGAAAGACTTTAACCGTTTGTATTCTCAGCGGATCTACAAGCCACAAGCATAACAGTTCATGTTCTTGTATTTCCAATACAAGTTCTATATTTGAAGTTTCATTCAAGATCAAGATATTGACAACTTGTTGTTGTCCTCATTGTTGTTTATCCTTTCGATCATTGTAATAGTTATTTACTATTCCCGTTGTTACTTTACATATATTCCAACAATTACATCATCTATTTTAGACATGCCAATTTGGAAGAACTTCACTAACAGTAATAAAAAATGAATGGCGATCAGTCTTGGTTATGTGAATTTTTGAGAAATAAAACAAGATACTTATTTTCGTCTTGACTGGTATCGATTGTTTGACCCCTTCCTGATCTAACAAAATCTTCCATTCGATTAGATCGAAAGTCCCTATTACCACAAAATATGATTTTAAGGACGATTGATAAACTTTTGACTTGATTAGTGGTGTGATGATGGATCATTGACAAAATTAATGTTGATATTATCCAAGTTGACGCATTTGCTAAAGTGCGCGTAAAGTTAGATGGCAAAAATGAGATATCACATTTGCTATTTTATCTCATTTCACTTCTGCATTGTTATTTTTGTAGATAAGATCACTTGAAATGGAATAGGAAAAAATTTCAGTATCATCATATTGCTTGTGATGATAAAACGACTCTATACGACAAGAGATGGACTACAACAAAAAAAATTCAGTGTAATCCCACAAGTAAGGTTTGGGAAGGATGATGTGTACGTAGAACCTATCCTTACCTTGTAAAGGTAGAGAGTCTGTTTCCGAAAGATCCTTAGCTCAAATAAAGTATATCAAAGCAGGTTTGAAAACAAAATGCAGTAATGAAAAATCATTTTGAAAATAATGAAAAAAGAACGATATCACCAATAAGTAATATGATAACTGAATCAAAAAAAAAATCACATTTCGAAGAAGATAAAATACTTTATATGAATGTAAGACGTAATAAAGTAATAAACTTATGTCAAATGAGCTTCAATTCACTAGAAAGATTATGAGTCATCTAGGTGTGAACGATGTGATGGGAATGTGGAAGACCTTTTTACATAGTATTAGTCCTTGTCCAAATGTACCGTGTATCCGATATACACGGTTTCTCCTACTATGTATATTGTATATATATTTCTCATATATATATGGGTTTTCCTTTTACTATATTTATAGAATTTTTGTACATATATAATTATGATAGTAGTCTTGTATTATGATATTCAGGTAAGCATGGCCGGCTTAATGGGTAAGCCACTAAAGCATGTTGCTTTAGGCCTCAATTTTTTTATTTATATATCATATACAGATTATACAATTATTATTTAATTGTTTTAATTTATGTGAATGGTTCGGAGTATGGGGATCAAAATACTCAATTTACTATTAATTCGAATAATTTTTAAAAAAAATTATAAAATAAAGTTATATATTTGAAACTACATGAAAAGTACTACAAGTCAATATATCTAATAATTCAAAAATATCTTTAAAAAACTTAAGAAAAAACTATTTGACTCGCCAAACAATAACATTTTTACATATGCGGAGGGAGTAATAAAAAAATACAAGTTTATACTTATATTTTTAGAATGTGATAGAGGTTATTCAGACAAATAATCCGAATTTTGTAATAAATATACAATGTATGATAATGAGCGATTAGATGACGGCTTTGATAATTTAAAAAATGAACTTGTAGAATTTTCCAGAATTGATTATTTCTTATAATGAGTAGATTAATTCATTTTTCACTTCAAAATAGATTTGAATTATTCTAAATATATAAATATTTTAATATTTACTCACTCATACAAAATTGAAGTTATTAGATTATGAGTATTTATAAAAAAATTATGTATCTTACCGTTAATATATGTTTCTTAAAAATATATTATGTACATCTTAGTGAGTAGAGTTATCAAATATTTTCGATAATGAGAGTTAGCAGGTAATTGATATATAGATGATAAAGATATATTCCTTCCGTTTTAAAATGATTGTCTGGTTTTGATATGACACAAAGTTTAAAAAAACAGAGAATTTTTTTGAATTTTATATCTTAAGTTAAAAATATGTTGAATGTACAAAAATGACTTTTAATCTTATGGTCTTAAACATGTCATGTGGAAAGTTGTAATGAAAGAGTTGTAAAAAAAGAAAGAGACATTCTTTTTTAAACGAACTAAAAAGGAAAGCAAGACAAATATTTTGAAACGGAGAGAGTATACAAGATGGTCCGTACATTTGAGCCGAGGGTCTATCGAAAACAACATCTCTATCTTCAAATGTACGGGTAAGGTCTGCTTACACACCATCCTCCTAGACTCTACTTGTAAATTATATTGGGTATGTTATTGTTATTATTGTTGTTGGTCCCGTACACCATCGTGCAGGTAAGATGAAGCTTACTTCAAGCCTTGTTATAAAATTATGGAGCATAAAACAAGAACTAATTCTAGAATAAAGTATATGATACAAAAATTTAGAGGTGGAAACGAATTGCATTCTGACCGTCAAACTTATTAACGAGGAGGGCGTACCGTGTCACCAACTGAGGATATCGAGGATTGTAATATTTGTTAGACATAAAAAATTCCACTATTACACATATTTGGAGGGAGACGAAATAATATACCAATATTTTGGCAAACAAAGGGAATAATTTGCTGATCTGGCAAGTTGCGCTAAAAATATGAAACTTTTTCCCCTGGCTAATTTTAATTGTGCAGCATACGAAAAAATTGAAGGATTTATGTAAGACTTCTCTCTGCACCAAAAATAATAAACAAGATAAGAGTCACTATAACAAATGTGATATTTAGCTACAAATTTATTAGCTACTGCAAAAAAATTGTCACTAATTGTTCATTATTTGTGACAAAAAGTACATTTCTTCTTCAATTATATGGTTCACATACTTTTAGTTATGAAACATAAAAATTCTTAGCTACTATTCTATCACTAAAGTTTTCCACTAAAAATGAGTTGGCACCATTTATTTGGTAACATTAGCCAAGAATTTTATGTTTTTAGTGACATATTATTTTGTCACTAATAATATACCCGATTTGTGACAAATCACTATTTATCTTAAAATTAGTTAAAACTTAGACACGAAAAGATTTTGTCACAAAAAGTATATTGTTACAATAGCGACAAATTAGAGTTCGTAGTTAAATATTGTAAGATTTAGCTATAAAATTTAATATTTATTTGTGACCTTAATTTTTGTCACTAATCATATAAACAATTAGTGACGATCATTTTATTGTCTCTAATCAACCTGCTATTTAGTGACAACAAAAATTTGTCATGCAATATGCAATATGCAATATGCAATATTTTAAATAGCAGCGACTTAAAGTTTGTAGTTGAATAATTCAACTATTTGCTACGAAAAAAGTTTGCAGCTAAATATAAAAAAAAAATTGGCTACAATTGTTAATGATTACAAATGACAAGTGACAAATCTTCTTCAAGCGCTTTACGTAGGAAATTGACCGAATCTTGGGGAGGAAAAAAATAAATCGATTTTGTAAAATGAATTTTAAATTATGCAATTATAAAATGCACCAATTAAGAATCGAATTAAGATTTGTATTGTGGAAGGGTAATATTATATCACTAAACCACTGATGCTCGTTGGTCGAAAGCTTTCGTTTTTCTTATTTATACTCTTCAACTATTGCATGAAAATAATCGATGAATTATGTCAATTTTTATTTTATTTTTTAAATAATTTTTCGGTTGTGCCGGCCAATTAAATTTGACGAATTGATATCAGAGATTTGACAAAAAAATTGACTAACTCGATCAGTTTCTGTATATTATTTTAATACAAAATCGACTGATACGTTTAGTTTAAGAACCAATAAATTTTATGGTTTAGTTTACATAATAATATTCCGAATTTTGGTACTAAAATTTTGACAAATACCCGTCAGCTCCTTCAAAAAAAATTGTTTTGTATGTTAGCCGGTTTTGTGCTTAGTAAAGTGTTCCGACGAATTGATTAGTTTACTTCTGTCGAAAAATACCTACTTTTTAGTGAATCCACAAGAGAAATATTATAGAGATAACGTCGACTAGCAAATCTAGACTTTGCAAAGTGTAGGATTTAGTAAAGCATTGCCTAGCACTACTAATACTTATGCTGATGCACAAGTTGAGCCATCCAGAACTAAAGCACACCTACCATGAGTAGAACATGGTGGTAGATGCACTGGCTAAAGAGGGAGCAAGGAAGGAGATTTTTGATGGTGCAAAGTTCTTTGTGTTGGAAATTTACCTTTGATGGGGAGGTGCGTCCACCCATATTTAATGAATTAAACACTAGGGTTCCGCATATTGGAGGCTTTGTCTCTTCACACGTGCATAATCTACTAAGTGAGTAGATGACCGTAGGGCCAAGAATCGTCAAATTTCGTTGAGAAATGAAAGAGATATTGGTCCACGAAGTAAGGTGTTTGAGGCATATAAATATGGTGTGGGACAAATCTACCACATCGGTGGAAAAAGGAAGAATTGCTCTCTTTATAAGTCTCTAATTGGCTAAGGGTTGTCGCGCCCTATTTTGACCCGCGAGACAAAGCGGAGCACAACGTATTCGGTGATTCCTGGGTCAATTGGATTGAGGAGTCGCCACCTAATTATTTTTACGGTGAATTAGGACACCTAAATATTAAATAATGCTGCAATGTAACTCCAATTTTAAGGTCTGCGAAACTAATGAGATTCTAGGTAAGGGTTCTTTATTCTCCTAAAGGGAAGGGGTTAGGCATCCTTTAAGATCCGCTAACTTGCGGTTATCCGGTCAACCTCAGGTTAATTATGTATTTAAGAAAAAATGCATGCTTAAAAATATAAACTTAAAATAATGTTGCAAGTATTTAGTAAAAGAATGCATTTTGTACAAGTATGCATTTGTATGATTTTTAAAGAAAAATACATGTAAAGTTGAAAAAGTATGCATTTGGGACAATTAATAGCAAGGAGAAAAAACGAATAATGCCAAAGAAGTAATTTTTGGAAATCATTTTGAGTTGTACAATTAATAAAATGAATAGAAGATGATCAAAGTTTGTTTTGAAAATTTTAAAATATGCATGACGAGCCTAAAATAAATAAACTAGCGAAGGGTTTCTATGTTTGAATTAACCGAGCCTACAAGTAAATAAGCTAGCGACGGGTTTCAAGTCTTAAACTACCCTATGAATTAATTCTAAGTTTGCCTATTCTAAGCATTTCAATAGTTACATAAATGCGATAAATAATATTACAATACAGAGCGGGGTAAAAGCTGAAGTAAATAAAATAAATAAACTCCGAGAAATATCTGCCTTTATTTACTTTGTTCCCTGCAAGCTGTCAGGAACAAACGGTTAGAAACAATTAAATACAAATAACTTCGGATCCGTATCCAAAACAGTGAGTGTTTTGATCACGGAGGGCTCATACTTAAATTTTGAAAAGACCATTCCAATCACGTCGTGGCTGCAAACGTATGACTCGGTGGTTATTTTGATTGCCTCGCCTACTAAACGTGTTGGTCTCTCGGATGAAAAACAAAAGACCATTATAATCACGTCGTGGCTGTGAACATATAACTTGTTGGTTATTTTAATCGCCTCACCTACTAAACATGTTGATCCCTCGGATGAAGTGAAAAGGTTCAAGTCTCATCCTTGCCCAGAAGTTATATTTCCGTCTTTACGACTATGGAGGCCTCAAAATCGATGGATATTTTTCATCGGCCAGTGTAGTATCGTGTTCAAATCAGCAAAATTAAATCAAAGTAGTAAGCAGTAAGCAAAAAAATAGAGAGGCAATTTCCGAAAAGACGCGATGTTTAGTTTAAAACAGTAAAACAGTAATCTGAAACCGAGCAGCAAACTGAAATAGAAAAACAGTGCCCGAACAGACGCGGTATTTGTTCAAAACAGTAAAAACAGTAAAACAGTAAGATATCCGTTGCACGGATGTTTAAATATCAAAACAGTAAACTGAAACAGAAAAGCAATGCTCGAAGGGCGCGACATCGAATTCAATTTCATCGGCCTAAATGCGGTATTTAGTTTGAAAACAGTAAAACAATACTGAGACAGAAATCAGTAAATTATCAAAACAGGGCCAACTGAAACAGAGAATCTGTGCTGAAACAGAGAAACGAAAAAAGACGCGGCATAGAGTTCAATTTCATTGGCCTGAATGCGATTTAGTTAAAAAATAGTAAAATGAACAACATAGCCGCATACAATAGTAAGTAATGAAATGTCCAACCCGGATTATGAACAGTGACCCGAATGAAACAGTGAACTAATTCTGAAAACAGACCCGGAATAGTGACCAGAGTCGGAATAAAAAATTCAGATTTTTCAGATAACCAGCAAATAAGATGTAAAAATGTAAACTTCTGGAAAATATCCAAACCGGGTCGACCCGACCCGGGTTAGTGACCCGATCCGAATCAGGTGTCAAACCCGAATCAGATTTTCACCAATTTCATATAACCAACAAGAGATGTAAAAAATGCAAAAATCTGGAATATATCCAAACCGGGTCGACCCGACCCGAAATCAGTGAAGAACAAACCCGAATCGAATATTTCAAAATTCAGATAACCAACAAGAGATATAAAAAATGCAAAAATCTAGAATATGTCCAAACTGGGTCGATCCGACCCGAAATCAGTGAAGAACAACAACAATATGTCAAACAGATTTTCCAGATTCGGCTTTACAAAGCCAAATAGAAGTATATAAAATCGAAACTCACCCCTTTCTTTCGAATTTTGGACTTGTTTATTTCTTTAATAACAACGAGGGTGAAACCAAAAATCAAGAACACAACAAGTATATTTTTGTCTCGGTTTGTTTTCTTTTTGGTCCTCTCCCGGTTCCCTCTTCACAGTGAACGAAAGGGGAGGGTTTTATAGATACTCACCCCAACGTTCACCCCCACCCATACCCCTCACAAAATTGAATTCGAATTTCAAAATAAAGGGGGAAGAAAAACTGATTTTTGGGGCGATTTCTTGGGGCATGTGTTGCGGTGAGAGGTGATGGGGTAGGTTGGTGGTGTCAGGCGGCGGTGTCGGCGATTGGTGGTGTCAGGCGTAGGGTGCGGCGACGTAGGGGTAGGGGGTGTAGGGGTGTGCGGCGATTGGGGGGGGGGGGTAGGGTGTTAGGGTTTTTTTTTGATTTTTTGTTTTTGGGTTTTGTTTTGGTTTAAAGGGTAAGGGGAATAAGGGGAATGGGTTTGGGCCGACGAGTTGGACGATTCGAGTGTGGGCTGCGGGTTGGCCGGTTGGGCTTTGGGGAGAATAAAGGGAAAAAGGGTTGTTGGGCTTAGGAGTTTTGGGTTTGGGCGATGGAATTTCGGGTGGGCCGAAATAAGAGAAAGGGGAGTTTAATTGTTTCGGGTTGAGTAGAATTAAATGGGTGATGGGTTGGGCTTTGGTGAAATGGGTTTTAGTTTGGGTAGAAATTGTTTTGGGTTGGAAAATGAATGGGTTATGGTTTTAAATATAAAAGAGGTTTAATATTAAAAATGCATTGAAGAAAAAATGTAAATTCTTTAAATAAAAACATAACGATGTGATAATAATAAAGATATAATATTTGTGAAATATTTAATGCTTAATAAAAAAATGGAAATGCGATGCAATTTTGCGAGAATAAAATAACATAGAATTTTCGGATAAAACTTATGATTATGATAAAAATGCAAATGATAGTAAAAATGCGAATAATAATAATAATAATAGAATAATATATATATATATATATATATATATATATACGCATGTATGTATATAGATTAAAATTGTTTTGAGGTGTTAAAAATATTTAAAATTGCAAATAAATTGGAAAAGACGGGACAAAATTGGGTGTCAACAGATGCCCCTCTTTGGCCGGAGACGATGAAAGAGTTTTCGGCCAAAGAAGTTGACTTAGTAGCCAATTTTGTCTTGATCATCGGGAAAATTACCTCGGTTCGTCTTAAGAAGGTCCTCGTTATGCTGAAGTTCCTGCGAATTAAAGCTCACGAACGTAATGCGATGACGTTGTTGTAAGAATGTAATGCTGATGACGTTGTTGCAAGAATGTAATGCTGATGACGTTGTTGTAAGAATGTAATGTTGTTTGTTGTAAGAGATAGTTGTTGCACTGAAGACGACGTTGTAATGCACTGAAGACGAGGTAGATGACACTAATATTATCGCAATATACCAAGGTTGCCTTCTGAATGGGACAATGAAGCTCCAAAAGCAAATTACGTAACCAACATGATTCTGAGACCACATTGGCTACCCCTCTATATTCAGCCTCGGCACTTGAGTGAGATAGAGTCGCCTGACGCTTCGCAGACCAGGAGACCAAGTTGTTGTCAAGGAACATACAGTAGCCAGACGTAGACCGTCTGGTGTCTGGACAGCCACCCCAATCAGCATCTGTGTATGAGACAAGTGTGGATGTCGATGAAGGATACAAATGCAACCCATAGTCCAATGTACCCTGAATATACCGGATGATGCGTTTGAGTGCATTCATGTGCTCAATTCGGGGATCATGCATGAATAAACACACATGCTGGACAATATAAGTAATATCCGGTCTGGTAAAGGTAAGATACTGAAGGGCCCCTGCAAGACTGCGATAACGGGTCGGATCCTCGTAAGGGACTCCGGCCGCGGCACCAATCTTGGTCTTGGTATCAACTGGAGTAGAAGTGGACTTATAGGATGACATCCTAGCCCTCTCGATGATCTCGGCGGCATACTTCCGTTGTGACAAGAACAACCCATCGGAATGACGAGTGACAGCAATCCCCAAAAAATAACTCAAGGGCTCCAAGTCTTTCATAGCAAACTCGGAGTTGATCATGGTCATGATGGACTGGCGCAAGGCATCGGAAGAGGAAATCAAGATAATATCGTCCACATATAACAGAATGTAGGCTACGGACGAACCACGACGGTAGATGAACAAGGAATTATCCGACCTGCTGTGAGTGAACCCAATAGTTGAAACATAGTCAACAAACCTTGTAGACCAGGCCCGTGGAGACTGCTTAAGCCCATATAAGGACTTCTTCAACAGACAGACATGATGAGGATGGTTGGGATCCCTGAATCCCACCGGCTGATGCATATAGACAGTTTCCTTGAGATCACCATGTAGGAAAGCATTTTTGACATCCAACTGATGAATAGGCCATGTCTTCGAAAGAGCCAAGCTAAGCACAATATGAATGGTAGCCGGCTTGACCACCGGACTAAACGTCTCTCCACAATCTATACCAACCTGCTGAGTCTTACCATTACCCACAAGTCGCGCCTTATGTCGAGCAAATGAACCATCTGAATTCTCCTTATGAGCAAAAATCCACATAGACCTGATAACATTAATACCATATGGACGGGGCACCAACTCCCACGTCTTATTATCAATAAGAGCATTAGATTCATCGGTCATAGCAATTTTCCAATTCGGGTCGTTTAAGGCAGACATAGAATTACGGGGCAAGGGGGATTTAGAAACATTAGAATGTAAATTAAAATGTCTTTTAGGTGTAACAATACCCCTCTGACTACGAGTGACCGGTCTATGACTCGAGGAAGAATTGAGTGGATGTCGAGAATTTGCTGGGCTCGGGACAGACTGGCCAGCAGGCAGTGGGCCTGCTGGCCCAACTCGGAAAGTAGTACCAGTGGCGGAAACAGAAACTGGACCAGTTACAGTATTGGGTTGGATAGGCCCAATTGCTAAAACTGGCCCAGTGACAAAACTGGGCAGAGAGGACTGTGACGGGCCAGTGGGACCAGCGGGCAGTGGGCCCGCTGGAGAATTTTGGGTGCGGGAGATGTCCGAAAAATGCTGAATAATATACGGGGATATTTGTTCATTCAAAAAATTATACGAACTAGGCACGGGAGAATGACTTTTAGCAAATGGAAATTGGGATTCATCAAAAATTACATGACGATTAATGATGATTTTATTGGAGGATAAATCAAAGCATTTGTAGCCACGATGATTAGAAGGAAAACCCAAAAACAGACATGGAGTAGATCGGGCCTGAAGTTTGTTAATTGTGATGGATGGAAATAACGGATAACATAAACACCCAAAAACCCGAAGATGAAAATAAGAAAGAGATTTATTATATAAAATCTGAAGAGGGGAAGAATATGTCAAACCTTTGGAAGGAGTTATGTTAAGTAGACATGTAGCCATTTGAAGAGCGTGATGCCAAAAATATTAGGGTACAGAAGCATGAATTAATAGAGTGCGGATAATGTTATTTATGGAATGAATTTTACGTTCGGCTTTCCCATTTTGTGAAGATGTATGGGGACAAGAAAAACAAAAATTTATCCCATTAGTAGCACAGAATTCCCGAAATACCTCATTGTCATACTCTTTTCCATTATCACACTGAATATTTTTTATTTCACGGTCGAATTGGGTTCTGATGAATGCTCTAAATTTTAGGAAGATGGAAAAAACTTGAGATTTCTTCGCTATTGAAAATGTCCATAAAAATTTAGAATAATCATCCAAAAAAAGAACATAATATCGATGACCCATAGAACTAGGAACATGAGACGTCCATAAGTCGCTATGAATAATATCAAATGGCATTAAAGTATGAGATTTTGAGTCTATAAATGACAACTTAACATTTTTCCTAAAGAACAAGATTGACAAATTGGAATACGACTCGTACCCTTACATGAAATAAAACTATTTTTATCTAAAGCTGACAAAATAGAGGACCCCGGATGACCAAGACGAGCATGCCACAAGGAAGGAGAGATGGCTGCAAAAACTGATGGCAGGGTTTAACTCGATGGATCGGGACTAGGTGTGATGGGATAAAGATCTCCCCTACTATTACACCTCATGAGAGGACTCCCAGTCTTGAAATCATTTACAGAGAAACCAAATAGATCAAATTCAATAAAAACAGAATTGTCATTAGTGAATTTACGGACAGAGACTAAGTTTTTAATCAATTTGGGGGCGTGTAGGGTATTTTTCAAGATAAGAGGGGGAGACAATGTTTTATGACCATAACCACGAATTGGAACAGAAATGTCATTACCAACAATTATACCGCGAGGGTTGCTCAAATTGGAATAAGATGAGAGAGTACCTGAATCGGATGTCATGTGGGTAGTGGCACCGGTGTCCATATACCAATTCGGGTCCGGTTGAGTCAAACCCAGTGTGTGCATCGCGGCCTCGATATCTGTCTGAGTGGGGCCTACTGTGTAATGGGCTTGCGGGGGCCGAGACCCAAGCATCCCTACTTGCGGTCTCGGCCCAGGCTGTTGTTGGCCGTAATTGGACCAGGCCGAATTGGGCCTGGACTGCTGCTGGGCTTGCCACTGCTGTTGGGTTGGCCACTGCCGTTGGGAGGTAAACTGGTTGGGCCCAAACTGTTGTTGTGGGGCCCACTGCCACTGCATAGGGGCCCACTGTGGGCCCCAGGAACTGTTGCTGCTGCTGACTACTGTGAGGACCCCCACTGCCACCACCATTCTGACTGCTGCCGCTGTGGTTTTTGCCATTTTTCTTATTTCCACCCTTTTTGCCGCCACCGTTGTTGCGGTTTTGGCTCGAGTTGTTGGAACCGGTTGAATATACCGTGGACTCGGTCATCATGACTACGGGACTAGTACCGGTAGCCGCTCGCTTCGCTATGCCTGCTTCTTCTAGTGTAAGCATAGAACGCGCCTGATAAAATTGCGGAAGCGGATTGCTTTGCCGAAGAAGCGTTCCCACACCACTATAGGCCTTGGAGAGGCCGGAAACCATTTGAAGGACCAAACGATCGTTCAAAACTGGCGCGCCAACGTTGCGAAGTTGGTCCGCCAATTCCTTTAATCTTTTGCAATAAGCCGAAACATTAGGGAAATCTTTCATATTGACGTGAGAGAAATCCTGCTCAAGGGTAACAACTCTAGAATTTTGATTATCTTGGAATATATCACGCAGTCTATCCCAAGTCGCCTGTGCCGTAGCGTCAGGCTCAATAACTGTTTGCAATAGGTCGGTAGATATTGTGGAATATATCCACTGAAGGACGGTAGCATCAATAGTCGTCCACAACTTAGGATCATCCTCGCGTTTTGGCACCTCCGTATCCTCAGGAGCCGCGGGGATTATGTGATGGATGACTTGATGCGATTGTGCGTGAATTTTGAACAGTTCGGCCCACGTCGCTTATTGGACGTTTTCTATTTCAAGAACGAGAGGGATGTTATTCTTGATGTTAGAAACTGTAAGGACCGGATGAAACATGTTCCGGGATGTAGACATATTGATAGAACAATATGTGATTGAGGGATTAGGGAGAGAATTTTGGGAAGAAAAGAGGTCCCGTCGGCACACAAAACGAGAGCAAAACGTCTCGGAAGTGGAGGGAAGTCGACGGAAAATTTAGGAGAGTAGAGAGAGGATTTTAAGACCTAGACTCTTGATACCATGAAAGAAATAAGCCCTTGATTATTTTCATTAATTGAAAGGCTATATATACAAGTTACATAATAGGAGAATCCTATTCCTAAAACCTTATTCTATACATTTATGGTAATACACTAATTATGGTAATACAATACTAATTATATTACAACCTTACCTAAACTAGGATACTAAATATTTACCATAAATTACACATAATTGTGTATATTTAACACTTTTGAATGTATTACGAACTGGATATTGCATTTGCATGATACAAAAATTCTACAACAACATAATAAAACCACCCATCTCTCTTGAAAACTAAATGAACAACAAAGAGAGTAAATATAAATTGAAATCGGGAAACTTTAGAACTTTATTTATGTAAGACAAAGGTAGTAATGAGGAGGAAAACCGGAAAACAACAATAACATACTCGGTGTAAAAAGAAAAAAAGAAGGAACAACAAAAAATGTATAAGTCAGCATATTGAAACATAGTAAGAATAGATTTGTTGGAAGTTTATTAAGAAATCATACCTACATGGTTGGTTCTCCATGAACACAACTAATTAAGTAGATACAAATGTTTATTGACCTTGTGTAAATAGAAAACATCGAAGCTATAATCTAGAGAAGATGATTTCATGTGTTTGTATTGGTTACAAAAATATGAAGAAACATCTCCAAATCAAAATTTACTTAAGGGAAAAGTCAACCATATAATAATGGAAGAATTCTTTTAAGGAGGTCTATCGTAATTTTGATAAATTAAAATAAAAAGATAAAACAATTTAGAAAGATGTACTGGTAAAATAAGAATTCATAAGGATATCTATTTCTCATGAATTCAATTTGTCTTGCCTTAAAATGATCCCTGCAATCTATTGAGAAGTTTTCAATATTATATCTTGAAAAAGAATCAATAAACCAATCAGTGTACAGATATAACTTGCCATACACTATAAGAATTGGATTTGCATCTCTAAAGACTATGAAAGTAATTTTTCCTCTTTGCAAAATAATATGGGTTGCTAAAAAATCATCAAACGTCTTGCAACTCATCAAGAGAACATGTTTTGATATTTGACGATTCTACATGGGTTTGAGCTAGATGTTTTGGCTCGTTTATGGCTTCATGCTTCTGTAGAAAAAAAAAAAAGAGAAACAAAATTAGGAAATACAATATCACACAAATTCAAATCTATATCTATATATAATAAAAAAGCTAGGCATAAATAAAGTGACGTGACACCTTTCTATGACCACCATTCATATTTATCTATTTTCTCCATTTTTTGAATTTTTTTCTTATTTTATCTTTAGAAAATTAGGTGCTCTTAGTTTTCCTCCCTCCTCATTACTATATATTTATTGTTTCTTTTCCAAGTATTCACAAACGTATTGCCACATTAATATTTGTTTTCTTCCTTCTGAAAGGAACGGCTAAACATGTGGTTTCAATTAATATAGGAGTTGAAATGTTTTTTTCAATCAATGAGAGGTAAGATGCAGGCAAATCTTACCTTTATCTTTAAAGGGTAAAAGATAAGACACATTCAATCAAAGTATATGTAGAAAGAGAAAAATGAACCTTGAGAGAATCAGAAGAACAAAACAGGTTACGGATTACAATTTAATCTTTTAAACACTTACTTTTTAGTTAAAAAAGTGTCCAAATAAAAAGCCCACTATGGCAGGCCCAAACCGACCGAACCAAACCGATAACAAGCCAAACCGAATTAGAAAAAACCGAAGTAATTTTGGTTCGGTTATTGGTGCACCAAATGAAAACCAAAAACTGATTAAACCGAGCCCGATCGACCGACACCCACTCCTATTTGATTTAGGCCCCAAAAGCATTTTAACGGTGGATTAATGATCTTATTTTTACTTAGAAAATATTATTTGACTGGCTACGTCTCGAAAAAATACGCAAAAAAGAGGGTAAAACGGACATCCGAGTGCAGAGTTATGACAATTTAAAGTTGTATCAATTTACAATTATTTTATCTCCCTACATTTTTCTTCAATTGAATTACATTTTTAACAACTACTCATGTCGATGCTTCCGTGATATGTTAATTAAGTTCATGCCGCATTCGACTTCCTTAAAAGCTTCATTTATTGGCTTCAATCTAGCCACGCAAAGACAAATGTACCATTAAATGCACTTTATATTTAGAGGCGTTCATAAGACATCTCATGTTGCTAATTTATTTGTTCATCATGGTGTTATGTAAATAATTCTTACATGTTATTCAAGTTTTTCGAGTCCTCGTAAGTTCTACGATCAATTATCTACATTATATAAATGATAGCAATACTAGAGTCAATAATTTGTAGTTGAGAAATAGGGTTAAAGTGTAAATATATTAACTTAGAGGTTAAAAATAAATATTAAGGGATAGGAGGCCAAAAATGGCCGTTATAACCGTTGCACAATGGCCAAAATTGAAATTTGGTCGTTGTTGCAACGGTTATTTTTGCAAATGGGAGGGGTTGGCGGGGGCGGGACGGGGTCGGGGTGGGGCGGGTCGGGATCGGGACGAGTTCAGATTCCGTCCCGAGTTCGAACCCCGACACCATTTTTTTGGGATCGGGGCAGGGCGAGTATGGGGAAGGTCGGAGTCGGGATCGGGCCAACCCGACCCACTGGACATCCCTACTAAAATGTATGAGTTGAGGGGTGTATTTAAATTTAGTTACCCAAACTTAAAAGGCGTTTTTAAGACTAGGCATATTTTGGAGAGTAAAGTAATTATGTGTGCCAAATTTAGGGTGTTTTAACAACTTGGGTCTCTTTTTTTATTTATTATTATTATAATTCCTACCAAAAATTATTTAAATGAAAATCTTATACAGATAATAAAGAAAGTCTCATATAGTTCATTACACATTACAGAGAGTTCTGCACCGGTGCCTCCGCCTGCCGCTGCTCGTCCTGTCTTCCTCGTCGTTAGGTAAGTTCCATCATCGTGTCTTTATTTTTTTTGAAAAGAAACAATTGAATTTTAAGAAACATATTAAATCTGTTGAAAACTTGTTGAAAACAACTCAAACTATACACACCATAATTGAATCGAGACTAGTTCGAAGCTTGATTTCTGTTTGTTGTAGACGGGATTTCGATTATTATTCTCTGTATTTGAACTCCATTTTAAAATTATTGAAAATTTTCTGCTTGTTGATGGCTTGAAGCCATGAATTCGATTTCTGCTTGTCGATATCTTAAATTCTATGATTCGTAATTTCGTATGCTTGAGTTGAGATTATGTTCAGCTATGTCATTATTCTGTGTTCTTGTGTATTTCGTATTTATCAATTTATGTTTATCGATGTAGTGTATTTATTAGAAGTACTTACATTTATATCCATTTGTGATAATACAGTCTTTTATTCCTTACAAAGTTTAGCTTTTAGGTACATGGTGTATGCAGTTTCTCTTTTGTTTAGCCACTACTGCTAGAGTTTTTTGGAGTTGTGGTATGCACCTTTTTGGTTCTTTCAAGCTTGATTGTCAAGTAGTATTTACTATTTGTTGCATATTGGTAATTGCATAGTTTTGCACAGCTACTATGCTTTTCTTGGCTGCTGCAATTGAATTTTGCACAACTGCTATGTTCTGCTTGGCTGCTACAGCTTTATTGACAATTTCATCTTGAGTAGGAGGGAAAAGATAAGACACATTCAACAACATACCCGGTGTACACTGATCCAAAAAAAAATAAAAAATCCAATGTATCTCACAAAGTGGGTCTGGGAGGGTAGGACCTTTGTGGGGGTAAAGAGGCTGTTTCCGATAGACTCTTAAAAGATAAGACAAGTTCAATCAAAGTATATGTAGAAAGAGAAAAAAGGAACCTTGAGAGAATCAGAAGAAAATAGCAGGTTACAGATTACAATCAATTTAATCTTTTAAACACCTACTTTTTAGTAAAAAAGTGTCCAAATAAAAAGCCCACTATGGCAGGCCCAAACGGACCGAACCAAACCGATAACAGGCCAAACCGAATTAGAAAAAACCGAAGTAGTTTCGGTTCGGTTATTGGTGCACCAAATGAAAACCGAAAACTGATTAAACCGAGCCCAACCGACCGACACCCACTCCTGTTTGATTTAGGCCCCAAAAGCATTTTAATGGTGGATTAATGATCTTATTTTTACTTAGAAAATATTATTTGAAGTTTGTAGAAAAGAAAAAAAAATCTCTATGATAAAAGAAGGAAAAAAAAAGATTTTCTTCTTTTTTTAGACCTTGAATTAATCCTCCCAATTATATATAACATAACTATCAGATGTTTGATGTAAACTTAAAGCTTTATGTCTTTGTAAAAATACTAAATTTACTATTCCCTTCTTCCTATATTAGTTGTCACAAGATTGCTAATTTTTTTTAGATAAAAACAACCATTTGTATTAATAAACAAAACTCAACTTCCAAAAGATACTAAATTGTCAAACTTTACAAACACCAATAAATATAAGGGGTCTCCTGTCCAAAAATCTACTAGCTCAAACATTGCCAATTAAATCTACTAATTCTCCTACTTCCCCCAACATATTCTGGTTACACACACACAAAAAAAAAACTAAGACAATTCATATAATTTTCTGGATCGGATTGCTAGTGTCGTCAAAGTATCTTGAGTTCTTTTTTTCCAAACTATCTACCATATCCAAGCAGGAATGACCTGCCACCAGTCCTCCTCACTACTTCTCCAGTTCTCCCACATTTTCCAGTTGCTCAGAAGCTCCAAAATGGAACTAGGCATAACCCAATTTTTCCCTAATATGCAAAAGAACATGTTCCACAGATTTATAGTTGTCTTGCAATGTAGGAGAAGATGCTCATTACTTCCACTTTCTTGACCACATAATAGACATCTTGAACAAATCTGAAGACCTCCCTCTGTAACTTTTCTTGAGTGAGGCATGATTTCCTGACTACCAACCATACAAAACAAGATACCTTTACTGGAATTTTGACTCTCCAAATAAACTTCCAGTGCCAGACATTAAAATGACTTGTGTGATTCAGATTCCAGTAAGATTACTACAAATATTTGTCATTTTAACAAAAAAAGATAAACTTAATTATTTTTTCACATTTACCCTTAATATTAATTGTTTTTTAAAGTAAACAATATTGATTACATAACATAAAAATTATAAATTTGAAGACTTCAAACAAGTGATTATTAGTTGCTGTTATTATTGTTCAAATAAAAATACAATTAGTTTAGCGTAATTTATGAAGAGAGATAAAGGGTAAATTAGTAAAAAAACACTTCTATTTATGATTTCTTCAGGGCTTGCAAAAGAGAAATTACTAATATGGTACAGAGTAGCTAGAATTTCAGAAACCTCACTCCCCGAATGAGCAGAAATGCTAAGGGCTGCCATGTCAACAATCCCTCTTTCCCTTCAATCTTCACACCCTCTCAAGCACTTGTTCTCCCTTTACCCTTTCCAAAAACCCCTTATCCAGGTTTTCTCTCAGCCAAGAAAGATTACAACAACTGCAAGACGAATATTTTCGCTGAAACCCCTTTCAGTTTCATCCCCAATCAAGAACTATGTGGATGAAATAATCGACCCCACTTACTTATCTTCCTCGATGCCTCACAAGAATTCTCTCAAAGTCGCGGTTTTGGTTAGTGGCGGCGTCGATAGCAGCGTGGCTCTTCGGCTACTTCATGCTGCTGGACATTCCTGCACTGCTTTCTATCTCAAGATTTGGTTTCAGGTATGTAATTGTACTACTTCTACCCCAAATCAATTAGTCTTCGTTTAAGTGGCCATGCAAAGTTGAAGAATATGGGTTGTTTACTACTGTTCCCTCTTTCTCTATCCCTTTTGATAGATCAAATAAGTGGAGTAGTATCTTATATTAGCGGTAGTGTTAGATTTTTCTTAAGACAAGCTTTAATAAACAAAATAGTATCTTAATTCTCAGATAAATTATGCCAATTAGTAATACATAATTTAATACCGGAAATCAAATGATGTACTTACTAGTTAAGAATCAAATGCTGTAACAGTTATGAAAGATTAAATTAGTTGTGAGACTTTTATGTGGCAGACAAACACTATTTTAGCTATGTGAAATCTTATACCGGAGTTAGTTTTCCTTATACCTTAAACAAAATGATCCCTTGATCTTTTTAGTTTCAAGCAATGTTAAGCAATTATCAAGTGTATTTCCTTTTTTTTTGTAGGAAGACTTTGAGAACTTTTGGTCTGAATGCCCGTGGGAGGATGACTTGAAATATGCCAAGGCTGTTTGTGACCAGGTCAGTCTCTTGCTGCATTATTTGTTGGTTTCTTTTTATTATTACTGTATTAGTTTATTTTGTGTTTTTGGGTGGTGCTGGGTGGGTGGGTGGTGTGTGTGTGTGTGGGGGGGTAGATCCATCCAATTTGCAAGACTTGTTAATTACATTAAAGGCCAGTGAAGGATTAAGTTGCTCGGACTCAGGAGCGGGTGTCCGATAGGGGTGAGGATCTAGAGGTCGGATCCTTCGTGATCTAACTTTAAAGATCCGGGGATACGGATCCAGGTATGGATATGGGTACGTGGATTCGGCTAAAATTAATTCAAATATCTAAAAATAGAGTTGTAAAACCAAAATTATGAGATATTATGTGAAAAACTTGAGGAGAAAATATTGATCAAGGGGAGAATCCCGTAAGGAGATAAAAGGAAAGGAGTGACCTAGAAATTTCTATATACAAGATATTCTATTTTCTTCAAATTCACCTTTGCTTTTGTTTTGATTAAAGAAATAATTGAATCTGTCAGGAATTTCTCCGCTGATTTTGGTCAAAGTACCCAAAATCGGTTGACCAGATCTGGTTGGATCCCACACCCATGTCATGTCAACACGGGTGCGGCACCGAAAGTGAAGAGTCCGAGCGACATAGGACTGTAGGATTAAAATATATTGTTAATGTACGAGATTATAAAACTTCCTGGCCTGGCTGTGGAAAAAGGAAAAAGGATAACCATACCAAATAGTTTAAAATAAGATTCAATCGAGAGTGTTTCCGGACATGATGCGCTTTACCTTTTGCACATAATCCAGATTGTGGGTGATTTTTTCTTTTTCCGGTCTTGCATTAGTAATCTGATATTTCCCACTATGCTTCCACAAGCGCTTTTCGTTCATGTTATGTTTCCACAAAATCTTTTCACGTTGATGGTTCCTGTTATGAAGGGAGGGAGGGAGCAAGGGAGGCGTGTTTCTTTCTCTTGCATTAGTTAGTTTGATATTTCTAATTAAGTTGCCACATTTGTTTTCGAACTTCTCAGGTTGATGTACCATTAGAAGTTGTCCATTTGACTGATGAATATTGGAATAATGTGGTATGTTTCTGGTTACTTTTCAGCTGCTTTAAATACACATTTTTCCAGCCTGGTCTCATGAATGGAATATTTTCTTTAGATTGGGTTTTTATACAAAGGTTTCTTTATGTGATGCAATATAAAGATAAGCTGGGGGTTGTTGATGAAAGCTTGGCCATAATATTAGTTTGTTTTTTGATTAGTAAGTTCTCCATGTTTAGGTGTCATATATCATCGAGGAGTACAAATGTGGCAGGACTCCAAATCCAGATGTCCTTTGTAATACTAGAATAAAATTTGGTCAGTCATCTTATACGAAAAGCAATCCACTATTCTTTAGTTTCGTTTGCCTGAAAGTGGTAAATTTATTTTCAGGTGCTTTTATGGATGCCATTAGTGGAATGGAATTTGACTTTGTCGCTTCGGGACATTATGCAAAGATTGTCCATGCATCTATTGTGCAGCTGGACGAACCTTCTGTGTTGGAATTGTCAAAAGATATGGTGCGTATTCAATATTTATATGTTTTCTAGAGCCTCTTACCATATTTTCTTTTGTAAAGTTTGATATGTTTACTTGAGAAGGGGATTTCTTGAAGATGAGAGTGGTGGGAAAGAATCTTGCTTTATTGTAGGTAAAAGGATGAACATATGGGAAATTGAATAGACTTAGGCAGATATACATGGTTGGGAATTAAACATTATGGTCCCATAAAAAAAAGTTCTTTTTGTGTAAGAGAAATAGGCATTTAGCAGTTGAGGATAGAAAGTTTGATTTAACACCTTGATAACCACCCAACAGCCGGTGCTTTTAACCAAAATTTCGCCGGTGCTTTTAACCAAAATTTCTTCTTCGGTCTTTTCATCGACATTTTTCACGACCGTCTGTATAATTCTTTCAGTTAAGTTTGGTATGTTTCTTGAGATATTTTACATTTGTTTCTAATCTTGAAAATATAGTAAATGTAATGAAGCACCTTATTGAGAAAAGATGATATCTCCAAATTATGCTAAAGAACAGATAAATAAAAGAAACAAAGTGAAATATTATTCTGTTGAAGGTTCATATGTCTCATCTTTTGATCACCGAAGAAGTGGTTCAATTTGTCACATCTTAACTCCTGATTTACTGAGAGTTGTATAGCATACACCTTTTCCTAAGCGTACCAGAAGCATTACAAGGGTATACGAATAATTGGAAGATATTTTTGTTTGGTTTCATATGTGCATTTCCACAACAACATACCCAACATACCCAGTGTAATCCCACAAAAATTTTCCTGTAAATAAAGAAAAAAACTTTTTTGATTTAGTGAAAAAACAAACAATTAAAAAAATTGTTTGACTTGGGCAGGTTGGGGATGATCCGTCGTTTTGGCCAAATGTCCAAATCTTGCTTGAAGTGAATATTGGATGGGATGGATATGAGCCATTTATTGACTCAACTCTTTTTGACCGGCCTAACTTTAGCCCAACCTTCCTATTTGACACCCCTAAGTTTTGTGAGTGTAGCATGTTGTGCAAGTGATGTCCTCCACTTCTCACTGAAAACTTGGATTGAAAGACTCTTCAAAATCTCCTGCCTATTTGCGGCATACATGAATCTTTTCAGAATTCTCATGTCTTCCTTAATCTAACTAACAGTAACATTATACAAGATATCAGTGACATTCTTTGATGTTTGTGCTTGCTTTTAGCTTCATTTGATATTCCTAGAATTCTAAACACGTCCTTGCCCCCGAGTTTTTGCATTCTCTTTTTGGGGTCAATTTGGCTGATTGCTTATGTCTGCAGTGGTGCTGTTTCAGGTCAAGGACCAAACCTACTTCCTTTCTCATCTCTCACAGGCTCAGCTTAAACGACTTATTTTCCCACTTGGATGTATCCAAAAGGTGAGGTGAGACTGTTGTCTTTGCACTTATCACTGAATCTGTCTTTGCCCTCCTTCCTTCTGGGACGTGATCGTTTGAAAAAGTTCAAGTCTTCATTGAGGCTGAATTGCCTTTAATTTTTCATCACATATCTGCAGGATGAAGTTCGCATGCTTGCTAAGTCATTTAATCTACCAAACCAAAACAGGAAGGATTCACAAGGAATATGTTTTCTTGGCAAGGTCTGTTTTACCAGCACATTCGTCAGCTACATTATTTTTTTTGTTTTTTGGTACAAGGTGCTGTTTGGTCAATCTTATGTCATTCTCATGGAGTAACTCAAATAAGTTACTAACTCGTTTAACTGTTCTGCTGGTAAGTTGTAATCAGTTAATTAGCTCTCTTAACCATGACTTGTGAGAATCATTTGCTAAATAACAATGTATGAGCTTTTCGGATTAGTTGCGGCAGGCTGTAATTGTCTAAACTTCTCTATGCAAAGTGGATGGGACTTACAATGTTTTTGCTATATTTAAGACCATTTATATCAAGCTGCCAGTGCCAACACTGTATAAAGGATGTGGAGGTTCATATTTTCGGTCCACCATTACAAGTAATATAAGTATATTCATAACCATGACCAGCTGTATATTCAAAACTTCATCTTCTGCATAGAGGGTTTACACAACAAATGTTTTAGCCATATATTCATTTTGTAGCTATACAATTTCTTAATTCTGTTAGATTTTTGCACACTTCTCCAAAAAGCTTAAGATATGTTTTTTTTTTTTTTTTGTAAAAGTTCAGTTGTAACCCCGAGATCTTAGTGTCGGTTCCATTTGGAATTTCAGATAAAATTCAGTGAATTTGTTGCTAGACACATTGGAGAATCAGAAGGTGTTATATTGGAAGCAGAGAGTGGAGATTATCTTGGAAACCACCGTGGCTTTTGGTTCTATACTATTGGCCAACGCCAAGGTTTACGTCTTCCTGGAGGGCCCTGGTATGCGGCTACGGAGCTCTTTCTTAATATATGTACTAGCTGTGGTCTCAGGTGGTTAAGTAATTTGATTATCTTATATTCAACTGTTTTTGATATTGCTATTAACCGCCTACTGCGCATGGCTACTTGATCTCAACAAGTTGATAGTTGCCCTAATCAACACAAAACAGATAACAAAATGCTTGCATATTGTCTCCCTGATGAGTTGCTTCTGCTCTTTGTATCGCTTCCTTATAAAAAAAAGAGCAATTATAGTTATCAACCCGAAGATGTGTCAATCTTTTCCATTTGTCTTTTAATGTACTAATTAGAGATTTTGCTTACTTTGTAGGTATGTTGTGGAGAAGGATATTAAAAATAATGTTGTCTACGTATCAAGAAATTATTTCTCTGTTGACAAGAAAAGACGGTTATTTCGCGTTGGATCCTTGAAATGGCTCAGTGGTTTACTTCCTAGACAAATCAATGAGCTTCAATGCAAGGTAAATCTTTCCTTTTCTCCCCATTTTTTTAACATATGTTCAATGACACCTTTATAATATCTAAGAATGTCCAACATGAGCTTAGGTTGTAAAAGACAAACTTTAAGATTTACGTGACATACACACAAGTAAAATAAGAGTTGACATTCTTGGATTTCGTTGTTCACTTGCCTGATTATTTTATTTTGGGAGCACTGTCATATTTTAAGTTTTGCATTGTGAGCTTGGTAACACTAGAAATTCAGAGTGATATGGTGTTGGTGTACAAGCAAATGCTCATTTTCAATTGTTCTGCAGGTTCGTCATGGTCCCGGTTTTTACAATTGCAGCTTGGTCATGGAAGTTGATGAACATGGTCAGGAAGTTGCAGTTGTCCGGATATCTGAAGATGATCAGGGTTTGGCAGCTGGACAGTTTACCGCCTTTTACGATGGAAGGACTTGTATTGGTTCTGGCATAATACTAGAGTCATGGGATGATCAGGAATATCCTATTTGTGAGAGGGCTCTTGAAATTGCTCGAATGGAAGATAAATCCAAGCTCGGGAAACCAGTCAAGATAATGGTAAAACCAGAGCCTAGTGTTGCTGCAATCTGATTATGACTACCAGGCAAAACTTTATGTGGAACTGCTAATTCTGGAATTGTTTTTCTCAACAATGAGATTTCGCCTGATTTGCTATCCATTAAATTGGCTGCGATAGCTTGAAGACTAACAGTGACAAAGTGTTTTAGGCTCTATACACGTGAACTCTCAAAAATTATCAAGATTCAGGAGGGGTAGTGAATTTTGCACCTGGGACTGTACTGGTTGGTTGATCTTCAGTTGTAGAGGAACAAGTGTTGATATCTATTTCCCAAGATTTAATGGGAGCTTGGGAGGCATTGGTTTCCCTTTGGTTAAATGAAGCAGCATCATATTTTGTAATAGATAGATCAGTTGCGTCCTGTTTTATGTAACATCATTTTTTGGTTTACAGTGATAAAAGCACAATGATATTAAAATAAAACTAGGTGTCCCTCTTTCCAAATTTGTAATAGTTTGACCCTTTAGATAAACCGAAAATTGTCTTTCTATTTTTAATGCTATTGTTACATGGATATTTCAGCTCCAGTTCATCTTTCTTGCTCTCAGTGTGTCGAATTTTGTTGGCATTGAGAAAAGTTGATATTTGTCCAATTATAGCAATATCACTTTTTATCTAAAATATTTAACGTTTAATTTTATAACGAGCAAATGACTTTACTTGAATTGGCAACGGAGTTTTAGGAGCATATTGAGAGCATGGTGATGCATTATTGAACTGAGTAGTGTGCCCTCCATTGAAAATAACAAAGTATCTTAGATATTCATAGATTGGTTTCTCCCGTATTTCAGTTATTTTTCTTAAAGCTCTGATTAATTCAAATTTGCGTCGTGCAAGACCCATTAGAGGGGAAGCACTTTCAAGTTTCTTCTCGGTGTTTTTATTCCCAAAGTTCAAACTCGAAACTTTCACTCAAGGATGGAGAAATATTATCCATTTAATCACACCTCATGTGGTTATTGTATTCTAGAGTTGCTGAACTTTTAGCGCTAGATCAGCCTGTTTGTTTTCTAGTTTTATCTCTAGGTCTATGTGTTATGCATGTATGTAGCTTCTTTGGCAACTGCAAGTTCCTGGACAGTCATTCTAAACATGGATACTAAAGAAAGTTTAGAAATGAAAAAAAAAATGATAAGCTCTTCTAAGATTTACTATCTGCAACTTTTCTACCCTAATGTGAATAATTTAAAAAGTTATCCACTTTGGTGCACCTCTTTGTAAACATTATAGTTTTAACTTAAAACAATTATAATTTATATTACTTCATTTAAATTTTTAAAAACATAAATCTAAATTTGAAAAAGTTAAAATTTGATATTTAGATTTACATCGAGATATGTTTGTTCACCATTGTCTAAGGTTGTAGGGAGAATAACTTTGATACCAAATGTTACAATCAAATCTAGTTGTGACATATCTACTTCAGGCCTGGGACACGCCAGAGTCTAAAGTACTAAACAAAATACAACATGGGGGTTGTGGGAAAGATTGGGGTTTGATGATTGGGGTGGATTGGGTGGTGGTAGGGTGGTTGGTGAAATGTCATTTGTGGACTTATTTTTCTTACTTTGATTAGAGAAATCATTTTTCTCATTTTTAAGAAACTCGATTTCCTAAAAAAAATATTTTTTAAACTTTTGACCAAACAAACATAAAAAAATTAAAAAACACTCCATACCGAACACACCCTAAGTTAAAGGTAATTAAGTGGTTGGAAGCTTGACAAGAATTAAAAGAACTTGTGGGTACATATTGAAGCTTGAAAATTTAAAAGATCCACTCCCAACTTTCAAATCATTTCCTATTTTCGTTGCCTCACCCATCCAAGGGTGGCTCCAAAGTTCTGATGGCCTAAAGCTAAATTTTAATAAGAGGCTTTAAGTTGTTAATTTATTTTTAGCTTTTTAAGATTTAATATAATTAATTAACTTTTCTAATAATTTTTGAGTTTTGAATACTCATTTATATTTTCAGTTGACATATTAAATTCTCATAAATAACAAAAAATGATATATAAATACATTTATGATGATACGATCAAATTCGAAAATCATTTCTATTTTGATTTTATAAAAATACATGTTTTATTTTTGAATAAAGTTAGATAATGCAACTCTTATAGTTTAAAATATTGAAACCAAAGACACGTAGCTAGAGCATGAAAGAAATGAAGAAAAAATGAAAGGCACCAGAACCAGAACAAAACAAGTACTCTCCCTCTGTCTTAATTTTTGTGGCATCACAAGAATGATGAGTCCAACTCAAAAACTTGTAAAAATTACAATAAATTTAACAATGAGAGCACGAATAATGGTATGCGGAAGAAACTAAGGCTTACCAAAGAACAATTCACTTTGCTTGAAGAAAGTTTCAAACAGCACAGTACACTTGCTATGGTATCTGTTAAATATACACAATATACATGCATATTGTGTATATTTGGGCTCTCGGATTTGTTGTAGAAACCGTATACATGGTAGATAGTTAGGTAATATTTTAGTATCCTAGTTTAGATAATGTTGTAATGTAATTAGTATTGTACACTTACTATAATATTTGTATTACCATAAATATATATTTAGTATCCAAGTAGAATAAGGTTTTAGGAGTAGAATAGGAATAGGATTCTCCTATTATGGAAATATGTAACTTGTATATATAGCCTTTCAATCAATGAAAATAATCAAGGGGATTATTTCTTTCATATCATTAATATCTTATAAGTAGTTTCTATAGTTTTTTGGATTTAACTTATATATGGTGACAGGGTAAAAATGATTCGATATATATATATGTGCGTGTTAAATCTCCTTAGCTTCTTTCCGTGTTTAATTCTTTATGTTTGGATCCCGTCTGTCTCGATCCGCCACTATTAGAGCGGATAACCTGCCTTAGTCTGATGATTGTTGAAGTTAAATTCTATTATTTTGTATGTGCTTTTCAAAAACAAATTGTGGGGGTGAGGGAGGTAACTTGGAATTTAAAATGGATAAGTGGATTGATGAAAATTTTGTTTTAGTATGAGTTAATAATAATGATAGATTTGGATTGATATGCAGGGCAGAAATAAGAACTTGCAACCAAATTAAAAATCAAGCCGCGGCAAGTAGAAGTTTGGTTTCATAATAGAAAAGCACGTAATTAAAATCTGATTTACTATCTATATTTCATATTTCTCTTTTATTATATTATATAATCATTTTTGATTCTTTTTCCTTTTAAATTTTAAAATTCGATTATTTTTTCATAAAGGACTAAACTGAAGCAAACATAAGTAGATAGTGAGTTCTTGAAGAAATGGTGCCAGAGCCTAAATGATGAAAATAATAGGCTAAAGAAAGAGTTGCAAGAGCTGAGATCAATAAAGATTGATCATTTGACGACACCATTTCATCTTCAACTTTTCAAGACAAGGACACTGACTCTATGTTCATCATGCCAGAAAACATCAAGAGGTGATAGTGCTGATTAAAAAAATGAAACAGGATCAAAAAGTGGTTAGTTATGCAATGTTCAAAAGAGCAAATTGAAACAATATTCTTGTCAATGGGAAGAATAAATAGTAGGCCTTACTTACCAAAAAGTCATTTTTTAAAAACAAAGCATGACATGCTAAATATATAGATGCAGAACCAAAATTCATGAGTAATTCACCGTTGATATTCCAGAATAAACATGAAATTAACCCTTTTTATGTTGCTCTAGTTCATCAATGTTTAGTTGATAATGCATAATCCAAGTGGTGGAGACCCATTGCTATAAGTAATTTCATCTAATATTTCTTTGGTCAAATTTTTAAAATCTGCTTACTTTAAAAAGTGTTTTTCATCATAAATACTTTTGAAAAAAACATGCTTGGAGAATAGAAATTCGTGTTTGGCAAATCAATTTGAAAATCACTCTTGCCGATAGTAGAGTAGAATATTTGTGCTTGGTCAAAATTTCAAAAATGCCTCTGAAGAAAAGATAATATTTTCGGCTTCCTAAAAACAACAACAGCTACTACTCATACAACTCAATTCTCTAAAATAAGTATATTTTTTTTTAAAAAGCAAAAGCTCTTTTAGCTACCAAGAAGCTTGGGTAAACGGGGTAATAGTTTTATGATTTTTTTTTTACTAAATGCATGTCTGTGTATGTATACAGTATATATATAAGTAATAACCAACCTAAAATCAGAAGTAACCTTTAAGTTTTATGTAACGGTAGAACATATAATGATTTGTAATTTTAATTAGTTGATACGTGATAATAAGCGAATTATAATTTTTATATTGTATTAATAATTACTAAATATGTATTATAAGAATTTGTCTATAATTACTATATAGACTAGTTAATTATATAAAACAAATTCACACGCTCAACATGTACAACATCCGTTGTTGTCCATCAAAAAGTTTTGTAGGAATCCAATTCAAACATTATAGTTAAAATTCTAATATTAATTAACACTTGCTGGCTAATATAGAATTAATATTTTCGATAATAAAATAATCCTATGTCTGCCATTAACATACGAGAAGAAGTCATATTTTTTACCACTAAAATTGCGCTCTAATGAATCCTGTCATGTTTTTTACCAATAAAATTGCGCTCTAATGAATCTTGTCATTACGCTATTGCCATTGTGTCAAATCTCACCATAAAAGCACACTCATTTCTCACTATCTTCTATGCTCTCACATTCTTTCTATTCACTTCTATAATACCATGGAATTTCTTAATTAATTTCTTACTCTCTTTTGTACTTTGGTCATTATTTTTGGGGGAGGATTTTGAAAGATAGAATAATTTCCCTTAGGAATTTCTTTCATTATTCACAATATATATAACTGTACAAGGTTGATTCTTAATATGGTACGAATCCTAACTTACCTTACAAAGGTTGATTCCTAATACAATTAGAATCCTAAGTTACCTTAAATATACATTTATCATAATTACAAAATATACGGCGAATATTCTGAGAATATTCGCTAATACTCCCCCTCAGACGGAGCGAGAGGAGGCCGAATGCTAAGGCTGGATCGAAAGTCGGTGAAGAGCTGTCGCGGTAGTCCCTTTGTGAAAATATCTGCATACTGATACGAGGAAGGCACGTGTAAAATTTTGACCTGACCACGAGCAACCTTCTCTCGTACAAAGTGGATATCCATCTCAATATGCTTAGTCCGCTGATGTTGGACTGAATTATGAGACATATATATAGCAGATATGTTGTCACAATAGACTATAGACGCCTTGCGTAATGGACACTGGAGCTCCAAAAGAAGATTTCGGAGCCAACAGATCTCAGCGACGACATTAGCAACTCCGCGATATTTCGCTTCAAAGCACTCGAATGGGACAGCGTGGCCTGCCGCTTGGCGGACCATGAGATAAGATTATCCCCAAGAAATACACAGTACCCGGAGGTGGAGCGACGTGTGTCGGGGCATCCTGCCCAATCTGCATCCGTGTAGGCTAGCAATTTGGTTGGGACAGAGGGGTATAGATGTAAGCCAAAGTCAAGTGTGCCCTTAACATATCTGATAATACGTTTGAGGGCGGCAAAATGGGACTCTCGGGGGTCGTGCATGAACAGACACACCGCCGAACGCATATGCAATATCGTGCATAGTGAATGTAAGATACTGAAGAGCACCTGCTAGACTCCGATATAGAGTGAGATCAGAAACTGCCGCACCGTCATTGGCACTAAGCTTGGATTTTGAGTCCACCGGAGTTGGCATAATTTTACAATTTGCCATCTTGACCCTGTACACTATCTCTTCTGCATACTTTCGCTGACACGGGAACATATTGGCAAAGCAGATCTAGTCACCGATATACCCAAAAAATAACTTAGCTTCCCCAAGTCAGTCATAACAAATTCAGTTTTGAGTAGAGCAATGATTTCATTCTTCAACCCGTCAGATGAGGCAGTAAGAACAATATCGTCGACATATAATAGCAAATATACAGTGCTGCTACCTCAGTGAAAAGTGAAGAGAGAGGTATCACACCTGCTACATAAAAAACCAATTTGCAGAAGATACCTGGCGAACCGATCATACCAAGCGCGGGGGGCCTGTTTCAATCCATACAATGACTTCTTGAGACGACACACAAACTGTGGAGCTGCCGGATGAACAAAACCAGGAGGCTGATGCATGTACACGTCTCTTTCAAATCCCCATGAAGAAACGCATTCTTGACATCAAGCTGATGAATCGGCCAATGCAAGCCCATAGCAATACTGAGAACAATCTGAATAGTGGCCGGTTTAACAACCGGACTGAATGTCTCACCACAATAAATACCCTCCTGCTGATTAGTGCCATTTGCAACTAGTCTTGCCTTATACCTCTCTAAGTCACCACCTGTCTCTCGAACTTGTGACGAAATAGCCACATACACCGGATAACATTCACACCAAACCTGGTCTAGGTACCAAATCCCAAGTGTTCTCGCTTGGTTAAAGCGTTAAACTCCTCGCACATGGCCGCATTCCAATTGGGGTCCGGTTTAGCTAGTTTTGGATTCTTTGGAATGGGTGATAAGGTTTGTGTGGAGAGATTGAAGTGAACCTTGGGTTTGAAGATCCCGTGTTGTGCACGAGTCTCCATGCGGTGAGGGCGCAGCGGTGGGAGGTCGGGACCGGTTGTCGGATCGGTAGGCGGTGAGGGCCGCGGACCGGGTTGGAAGCAGTATTGCTGCAGAAGCAGGAGACTCGACAGGTTGTTGGATTTGCTGGACTGAAGGCAGTGTGGGTGGTGCATTAGACTCGACAGGGTGCAGCATGGGTGGTGTGGGAGCTGGATTGGGTGGCGCATTGCCGCGGGAGGGTCGATGACACCGCCGGAGGCATCGGTGGCGTCGGAACGGTGAGCTGCTGGCTGGTACAGATTTTGGATGACCAGAGACAAACTCGGTTCATCGAGAAAGATGTAATCGGTGGTCTGAAATTTCCGAAGATTTGAAAAAGGAAAGGTTGTCTCGTTAAAGGTAACGTGACGGGAAATGATGATTTTGCGAGTAGCGATGTCATAGCACAAGTAGCCCCGATGATTAGGAGATAGACCAAGGAAGACACATGGAAGAGTGCGAGGGGCAAGTTTGTGGGGTGCAAAGTGGAGGCTATGTTGGGGTAGCATAAGCATCCAAAAATACGTAGGTGATCATATGATGGTCGCCTACGGTATAAGATTTCTGTAGGGGTTTTGTTTTGGAGTGTGCTAGTTGGTAAAATATTTAGAAGGGATTCTACCATTTTGACAGCATAGACCCAAAAAGGCGGTGGTAGCCAGGCATGAAATAGAAGTGTGCGGACCATGTTATTGATGGTACGTATAATTCTTTCAGCCTTTCCATTTTGGGAAGAAGTATAGGGACAAGAAAAACGGAAAATCATGCCTTGTTTAGAACATAAATTGTGAAATGTCGAGTTATTAAATTCACGTCCATTATCACATTGGAATGATTTAATAGGTTTTTCAAATTGTGTCTTAATGAATTTTTGAAACTCGAGGAATTTTGCAAAAACTTCAGATTTGAATTTCAGTGGGTAAATCCAGACAAAATGTAAAAAATCATCCAAGAATACTAGATAGAATTTATGACCCAAAGAGCTAGCAATCGGAGATGTCCACAAATCAGCATGAACAATATCAAAGGGAGAAAAAAGTAACACTGTTTGATGACATAAAGGGAAGACGAGTGTGTTTGCCTAGTGGACAAGAAAAACAGTGTTGGGCAATTTTCCCATTATTACATTGAATACGCTTAGAAGTCCTAAGAAAAGTAAAAACGGGTCTCCGGGGTGTCCGAGTCGGTTGTGCCAAGTTGAGGGAGAGATCGCCGCAAGGGATAGAGGTGCTTGCGGTCTGACAGCGGAAGATTGAGTGAATGGGTAGAGGTCTCCCACACTATTGCAGCGTGTAAGAATTTTCCCCGTATTGAGTTCCTTCCCTGAAAAAACAAAAGGGTCAAATTCGACAGACACAGAATTATTGCTAGTGAATTTTCTAACAGAGATTAAGTTTTTAATGATGTTAGGTGTGTATAGGACGTGGTTTAGGGAGAAAGGTGGGTGTGGATGTTTGGTGTGTGTGTTACCGTAACCTTCAATTGGAATGCGATTACCATTGCCGACAGTAATAAATTGAGGACACTTTAGCCAACGTAGTTGAGATAGGTTACCTGACGATCGGGTGAGGTGAGATGTGGCTCCGGTGTCCATGTACCAATTGTCGTCGGGCTGTTGAAGGTTCACGGTGGTGTATGCCTGGCCCAAATCAATCGGGGCCAGTGGCTGCCGGGGCTCTGCTGTGCGCCGCCGCCGGACCGCACGGGTCAATGGGGCTGCGCTTTGCTTCGCTTTGGACCGCAATCGAGGTGGACTGTCGCCGCTGGCTGGTGGGCTCGCTCGGTGGCTGGGGTAGGGCCCAACGGAGCCGATCGACCAAGGCTGCCGGAACCGGGCCCCTGCGGTCGGGTACGGGCATGCGGGCGAGGCCCGGTTCGCTGGTTGGGCACACTGCTGCGCTTGGTTGGACCACCGCCGCCGTTGTCCGGTGGTTGGCCGTTGTCCGGCCCACCGGTTGCGTTGGCCCTTTCCGCGGCCCTTGCCTTTGTTGTTGCGACCTCTCGCCGCCACGACCTCCGCCGCTCTGTTACTCTGCTGCTGCCGCCTTTGGAATCTGGCAGTTGTTGCCGCTTTGCCGCAAGTGTTGCCATCCCGTCAACGGCTAACACCTTTTGGTTATGTTCCTCTTGTTTAGCACATCTAGTTTCTTCCAACAATAGTTGTGAACGTGCCTTGTTGAAACTTGGGAGAGGGTCGGCTTGTTGAATCATTGTTGCGAGTGTATCATATTCACCTTTCGGTAAAACCGCAACAAGTTGAAGCACCATCTTGGTTTCTGAAACAGAAGTCCCGACGTTGGATAGTTGATCGGTTATGAGTTTCAGTTGCTTACAATATTCGGACATGTTGTTAAAATTCTCGAGGCGGGTATTGTTGAATTGCTCTTCCAAATACACAGCCCAAGTATTTTTATTGTCCTGAAAGATTTCCTCTAGACGGACCCAAAGTTCACGTGCCGTAGCACCTGTTTTCATGATAGTGCATAACAGATCTTTGGAGATGGTGCCGTAGATCCATTGTTTGACGATGGCGTCAAGACGATGCCGATTGAGTCCGTAACATCGGTGGGACGAGGAAAGCATTCGTCAATGTGATCGAGCACGTTGTATGCACATGCATGAATGTAGAATAGTTCCATCCACATGGAATATTGACAGTCTTCTTGGTCAAGAATTATAGGGATAAAATTCTTGATGTTGTTAACGGCGAATGCCGGATGAAAAGAAGATACTGAACGTTGAGAGGGGTTTTCAAGTGTGCCAGTGGATGAAGCGGAATTTGTGGGAGAAAACATGGTTGCCGCCTGTCGAGGGAAGGGAATTTTTTGGTTTGGCCGAAATATGGAGGAAGAAACCAGATTTTTTTTTTCCTGTGAAAGCAGAAAAAAATTCTGATTTCGGCCGGGAATGAGGATTTAGGTTTTAGGCTCTTGATACCATGAAAGATAGAATAATTTCCCTTAGGAATTTCTTTCATTATTCACAATATATATAGCTGTACAAGGTTGATTCCTAATATGGTACGAATCCTAACTTACCTTACAAAGGTTGATTCCTAATACAATTAGAATCCTAAGTTACCTTAAATATACATTTATTATAATTACAAAATATACGGCTTTTATTGGTTTGCTTGCCTCTTCGGCATAGAGCAGAAGGATAAAACTTGGTTCTCTAGCCAAAGAGAATTTTAGAAGGCAACAAATAATACTCTTATGGGATAAAGAGTTAAAAACACTTTCCACTATGGGTCTGCTAGTGAGTTAAGCAACAATTATTTTGTATGAATGGGAAAATCTTCAAGAAAGTACTATTATTCCATTAAAGCTCTACAAAAAGTAACGGTCTCATTTCTTGCTCAATTTCATATTTTTCTTAGATATATAATACTTTCAGCTTGGAGTATCGATAAGAGTTTATAAATGCTCTGTACCCATTTCCTTTGTCTTGAGTTTTAAGTAACTCATAAACTCATTCCACGAGGGAGGTAACTTCTCAATCAGTGATGCAACCAAAAACTGCTCATTTGGTTTCATACCTTCCAAATCCAGGTGATGTAGAATCATTTGGAATTCCTGGACTTGGGACATCACAGTTTTGCAATCCACCATTTGAAAATTCAAAAATTTCCCAACGATGAATTTCTTCGTACCATTATCTTATGCGTTGTACTTCTTCTGCAGTTTTTCCCATAACTCTTTGGCGGTGCCTACGGTGCAATACACCGTGTAGAGTGGGTCTGACAGACAATTCAAAATATAGTTCTTACACATGAAATCACTATGAATCAATGCATCAAGAACCATCTTCATGCCATTAATGACATGTATACCTTGGCCTCATTCAGCCGTTTCAATAGGCTGAGGGTCCACTTCATCTCTAGCTTGTGGAGGATCTTCTGTTAGGAACCTAGCCAATCCCATAACAGTCAGATAAAATAACATCTTCTGCTGCCATCTCTTGAAGTTGGAGCCCATGAACTTTTCTAGGCGTTCATGGTGGAACTCAGAGGGTGGAGGAACTGTTACGTTCCCTTCCCTTGAGAAGTGGGAAAGGCGTTGGATGAGCCTTGAGCAGTAGTAAAGGCATTAGGTGTGCCTTGAGCAGCAGTGGGGAAGGCAGATGGGTTGCCTTGAGTAGTAGCAGCAGAATCATAAGCGAGTTGTTCTCTTCCAGTCATCTTTCTAGGCACTTACAACGATCTTGTCTTAAAATTGTGGGTTTCAACAATTGCAGGAAACGAGAAGTAAGTAAATATTACAAATCGCTAGAAAGGATAAGCTAAAGATTACAACAAACTGGAATCAAGAACAATAAGAACTCATTGTGATTTGCTGAGTCGAGTGATGACACTTTGTCTTTAAGACAAGATTGCCCCGTATATATCCTTCTACATTGTCGGGAAATAGTCTCCCAAGATACAACAACAACTTAATAAATGAGTAAAGGAAACTCAAGTGTTACTCTTGAAGAACTTTGAGTATAGTAAACTTGCTAGAGAGGAAGAAGAAGATTTCAGAAAATTCTTTAAGTGTTTTTCTTTGTGTGTTGAACAATTGAGCCAAAGGCCTCAATTAATAGTGTAAGGAGAAGACCCCTCAACTAGCCAACTAATGTCCTTCAATAGCCATGTAATGACACTTATTGAGGGGTTACATTCAGCTAAATAATGGGGATTCAATGCTCCAAAACCAGCCCAAAAGTCAGAACTTTCCATCTTCCCGTCGCAAAGCATTCTGCCTCCGAAGCGCCGCGACTCTGTGAATTAGCACTGCGGCGCCACAACTCCAGTGACTGAACACCCATTTAGCACCGCGGCGCCACAACTCCAGTGACTGAACACCCAATTAGCACCGCGGCGCTGACTGGGAGGCGCCGCGGGGCTACGCCGCGGCAATTTCCGACTCGTTTCATCTTCGTACACTTATTCCTTCGTTTACCAACGTGGAATACTTGTCATTTGGCCAACAATCATCCATCATTCTATGTCTCAAACGTCTTATGTACGTATCAACATCTCTTTCACTAATGAAATTTACGATACTTGACACTACGAGTGCACGTGTGTGGAAATGACGTTTTCGAATTTTGGGCCCCAATTGTTCGAGTCATAAATAATGGGATAAACTTAATTCCACATTAGTAAATTTCCAACAGAATGTTCACGTTCAGAAGATGAAGGTAGCGGAGATGCGGATACTCAGATGGATGTGTGGCCATACTAGGAGAGATATGATTAGGAATGAAGATATACAGGACAAGGTTGGAGTGACCTCTGTGGAGGATAAGATGAAGGAAGCTATACTGAGATGGTTTGGGCATGTGAAGGGGAGTTGTGAGGATGCGCTAGTTAAGAGGTGTGAGAGATTGGCAGTCGCATGAGTTAGGAGAGGTAGAGGTAGGTCGAAAAAGAATTGGAGGAGGTGATTAGACAGGATATGGATCAACTCCAGCTGATTGAGGACATGACCTTAGATAGGAAGATCTGGAGATCGAGGATTAGGATAGAAGGTTAGTAGTTTTTTTAGTTTTGTCACGCGGTGCGTGAGAGAAGTGGGGGGCTAACCTTTCTATCTCCTCTTCTCTTTTTCTTAGTTGTATTATTTTGGTATCGCGTAGATCATTATCTATGTGTGTGTATTATCATGTTGCGTCATTTGTTTTGTATATTATTTTTTGTTGTCATACTTTCCTTGCAATTCTGCAATGATTTATGTTCCTTTTGAGTCAAGAGTCTATCGAAAATAATCTCTCTATTCCGCAAAGGTAGAGGTAAGGTCTGCGCATATTTTACCCTCCCCAAACCCCACTTATGGATGTTGTTGTTGTAGTAATAATTAACTTAAACTAATCGTAACTTACAAAGAAAAAATATACTTATTTAGGTAGGTACGACTTGTAATTATACTACTTTTGATAAAGTTCAAACTTCAAACATGTAATATGGTCGGATCTCACCGAACATTTTTATAGATGATGTTGTATGTGAATATTTTATTATGACGTCTTTATTGCTCTGTAATGTCCATTTAATTAATACTCTGCAGTAAATTTATAATTCCGTTTTCGCTTAGATAATATTAAAGTTTATAGTAAAAACGTAAAAAGTAAAATGTCTGTGTAAGAAAAAAGAAAGAAAGAAAGAAACACTGCATACTTTCTATAGAAAAATATTTTAGAATATTGAATTAAATTACTCAAATCTTCATAAATATAAATAAAATTGTATACAACAACATTCAATGAATTGTATAGCGATCATATGGCTAACATGCTATTAATCTGAATTAAGTCTTACTATTATAAATAATAGCAATAACATTACTACGTGAAGTTAGAGGCTTTATATTTTTTACTAATATTATATTGCAAAAATTTAGTATGGAAAAAAAATATAGGTCTCTTAAAATTTACTTTAGACCACTAATATTGTTGAGCCATTCTTGATCATAACACATAGATGAGAACCAACCTAAAATCGGAGGTAGCCTTTAGGTTATATGTAATGGTAGAATATACAATTTCTGCACTGATTTATAATATCAGTTAGTTGTATAGGTGATAATAAGCTAATTACTATTTTTATTGGATAAATAATTACTAAATACTTATTAAAAAAATCTATATAAAATTACTTTATAAATTAGTTAGTTATATAAATATTCTTTTCACACGATCAACATGTACAATATGTGTCGTTATCCATCACAAAGTCTTGTAGAATCCAACTCAAATATTCCTTACACCTAGTTAAAAGCCTATTAATTAGCACTTGCTGGCTAATATTTAATTACTGTTTTTTTCAATAACAAAATAATCTTAAATCTACCGTTAACATCACACTAGAAGAAGTCAAACTTTTTACCACTAAAATTGCGCTCTAATGGAAGAAGTCATATTTTTATCACTAAAATTGCGCTCTAATGAGTTCTTTCATTACGCTATTGCTGTTATGTAAAATCTCACCATAAAACACACCAATTTATCACTCTCTTCTATGCTCTCACTTTTTTTAATTCACTTCTATAATACCATAAAATTTCTTAACGAATTTCTTACTCTCTTTTGTACTTTTGTCGTCGTTTTTGGCGGAGGCTTTTATTGGTTTGCTTGCCTCTTCGGTTCCGCCGAGCAGAATGGTAAAGCTACGGTACAACTTTCTAGTGGTTCTCTAGCCAAAAAGAAGGTTTTAGAAGGGTAGAAATAGTACTATTGTGGGGTAAAGAGTTAAAAACATCTCCCACACACCTTTTTTGCCCTCTTTCACCGAGGAAGAAACCCGGGCAACCATTCCCCTATGTGCCAATCGCTAGCACATCCAGGGCCCCGGCGCCCAGCTCAGCTGGAGAGGCCTAGCTTGATCATTAGAGTGCTCATAGATAGACCAGTCTACGGAACACATCATCAATCTGCAGCTATTTCTAAATAAGTACTCCGCCTTGTTTAGTCTCTTTCTTCATGCAAGTCTACTAGTTGATCGAGAAAGCACCGCCCAAAGGGCCTCATAGAGGCGGTCACCGGTAGGCAAAAATCATCTCAAAGCTGAAATGAAGAAAGTCAAGTTCACTTTTCACTTAGATCTGCTAGTAAGATCATGATACTAAGCAACAATTTTTTTGTATGAATGGGGAGAACTTCAAGAAAGTAGTATTACTCCATTAAAGCTCTACACAATATAATAGTGTCATTTCTTCGTCAATTTCATGTTTTCTTACATATATGATATCTCCAGTTTGGGATACCGATAAGAGTTTATAAAAACTTTGTGCTAAGTGTTATGTTGCATTTGGTGTTATGACATTTGTACCAACATATATCTTTGAGTATTGATATGTGTGTGTAAATATGTTGGGACAAATGTTACGCAACATTCGGACCAACATTTTTAGAACAGTTTTGCATTACTTCACGTTAAGCAGGTAAAAGCGACTTAGTCGTGCTGAATTGGAGTTGTGTAAAACGTGGGAGAAAGAGTCAAATCTTGGGGGAAAAGTCGAGTAAGGAACAAGTCAAAGTTGTTGAGATTTTCACTCTTTAATCATCTACCACAAGCTGCCCATCTTTTCCTCAACTTCCACAACCGACCGATGAGCCTTTCAAGAGAACTCTCTGCTATAAATAGAGAGGCCACAACAGTGTATCGATGTCCAGAATCAGATTGCCAAAATACCAAGAGAGTTCTCGGGATTTCATATCAGAAATCTGGATCACCAGTGTTGCCTGAGTGTGTCGACAACATTCTGTCCAACATTACAATTGCTGCTTTGATTCTAGATTAGTTTTGTATGGAGCGATTGTAATGAGATGCTGTCTATGTCTACTTAGTTGAATTTTTCAGGCCGAAGTCATCTGCGACTGTAACTTTTAGTTTCTTTCCATTTTATATTGTAAATCTGTAAAGAAAGAAATTTGTATTTTTGTATATAATATATATACAATACATTTGGTCATTGACCATTATAAGTTATATAATATATATAACTTATGAAAATTTAAACTTTTGTGTTCTTTAAATTCCGCTGCATTTACTCTTTAAAGTTTCAGTTTTGCTAAGTGTTGTTACTGGTGTCGGACGACATAATTGCCGACATTCAAAAACAGAATTGACATTCGATTTATTTCATTTGTTGTTTTTACTTTCCGTAGCTTTTGACACCCTTCACTAAGTATGTGGATTGAATTTTCATATTTTTGAATGTCATCTTTCTCTATTACTAACGAAAATATTATATATTGTTTTCACTTAATTAATCTATCGCATCGATTTCTTTCTCTCTAACTCAATCTAAATCGCATTATCTAATAATAGATTAGATAGTGCTAAATTATTAAAAATAACAAAATTGATAATTTGAAATGAAGCACCCGTAGTTAAACATGTTCTTGTAATACACATATTTTATTTATTGACGCACACACATGCAACACACCTACACTTAAATTAGTGTAGGTTAAAAGTGTTAAGTACTTTTGTCTATCGTTTTTATCTAGCGCCATTTGATGATAAACGTAATCTTTTATATGTTATACACTGAAACTGCAGAGTTTCCTATGGTTTATTATTACCTTTAATCTAGGAAAAATTTAAGGAACCTATTTTGTTTGACGGTAAAAAGTTACTGTTAGTTTCAATCTTGTCAAGAAACTGCGTCTTGAGACGGTAAATTTTTTTTAGTAAAATTTATTCACACTCGGTATTTATATCAATTCAATAAATAGTTGACATAGATATACAATCTTATCATTAAATAACAACTAATAATACAGGTTATCACCTTAATTTATGACTTAACCATGGTAAACTTAGTTTGATGTAAACATCGGGTTAGGATAATTTTTTACCGATAAATCCTTAACCAAACTTACTCGCACCTCTGTTTTTGATATACACATTTCGTACTTGTAGGGTGTCAAATGCTATGGGAAATAAAAACAAGAGATGGAATAAATCGAATGTCAATTCTGTTTCCGAATGTCGGCAATTATGTCGTCCGACACCAGTAACTACACTTAGCAAAACAGTAACTTTAAAGAGTAAATGCAGCGGAATTTAAAGAACACAAAGGTTTAAATTTTCATAAGTTATATAATATATACAACTTATGATGGCCAATGACCAAATGTATTGTATATATATTATATACAAAAGTACAAATTCCTTTCTTGTTGGACAACATTATGAGAGACACGAGTTTGCTTACCTTTCAAACAATCTTCACAGACAGTTTTACCTTTATGGCTAAGTTTGGGTATGCCTCTAACAGCTTCATATGAGACCAATTTTTCTAAATTACGGTAGTTGACATGCCCCAACTTTTGATGTCATAGTGTTGTGTCATCGATCTTAGCATTATTGCATGTTTCTTGTATTACAACAAGGTAGCAATTATCACATGTTCTTGTACCTGTCATGACATACATATTTGCTTCATTCGTAACTTTACAGGCATTCTTATTAAATTTTACCTCAAGATCGTCATCACACAATTGACTAATACTAATCAAATTAGTCATTAAGCCCTCAACGTGTAAGACATTTCTTAAGGCTGGAAATCCAGGAACATCCAAGATCCCTTTTCCAATTATTTTGCTTTTACTGCCACCTCCATAAGTCAAGTTTCCTCCATTGAATGAATCATAGTTCTTTAGAAAACTTTTTGTACCTGTCATGTGGCGAGAACATCCACTATCAAAGTACCAAGAACCTGAAATGTTAGTTCTTAATGCAGTTATAGCAACATTACATGTTACATCCTTTCTAGGAACCCAAACTCTCTTAAAATATTTTTTTACCTTTTGGCTCAGAAATGTTTCTTCTATTGTTATCCGAAATGTTGGACAACATTTTGCTTACAAAATCTTGAAGTTTGAAACAATATGTTTTAAGTGTCCAGGGGAGTTCAAATGATGACACACAAACTTCATATTCTTTGACATATATGGGAACCTATTATTCATCCCTTTTTCTTTTACAAAGCATATTTTCTCATTTTTATCAAAGAGATTAGAGCATATGTTTTTAAGAGAGTTTTCATATCCAATTCCCGCATGTGAATGTTTACTAAAGTTGAGTATCTCATTCAATTTCGAAGTCCTCGTGTTGAGCTTACGGAAGGTTGCTTCGGCTAAATCCAATTTTGCACGGATCTTACCAAATTCAATATCCTTTTTGGTAAGTGCAACCTCAAGTCAGGTTATCGTGCCTTTTAGTACTAAATTCTCATGAGTTAAAGATTTTACCTTTTTGTCAAGTTACTTGGATTCTATGATTAAGGCTTTATAAATACTTTGTAATTCATTAATCATATTATATTTTCATTCAACTTGATCCATGCAATCAACCTAACTAACAAAAATAGAACTACTAAAGCAATTGACATCAAAATAGTTAAAGAATTCATACCTTTCGGATGTCGCTGAGGATGTTGATGTCGTTGTTGATGTTGGAGCAAATGTCGTGATATCTGAGACAATATTGTATACGACATCTTCATTATTTGATAGAGACTGTTCGAAAATGGTAGCCAACATTACTTGTGTTTCAATTTCACGATCTCCTTCCTCTTCTCCTTCATCATCGCTAAGAGAAACTCATAGGTTCTTACCAAATTTTCTAAGAGTGTTTGCACATTCGTTAGCATAGGGACCCCAACCAGAGCATGCATGACACTGCACTGACTCAAGCTGTTTGGGATCAAATTTGGTATGATCTGAGTTGGTTCTTCTTAGTTGATTTTCTTTTTGTACATTTGGAAGGAATCTAGTGGATTTTTGATTGAAGACTTGATTTTGGTTCTCTTTAGATTTAGATTGATTTTTTTCATTGTTGAACTTCCTCACCATCGAATTGTATTTTCTAGTGAGTAAGGCAACATTTGCACCATCACCAATTTCTTCAAGATTGTCATCCTCTTCTTCGATTTGACTCTCCGAGGATTGAACTTGAAGTGCCACATTCTTGCTTTTATACAAATCCTTTTGATCCTCAATGTTCATCTCATAAGTTTTGAGAATGATCATCAAGGTATGAAAGTCCATTGTGGCAAGATTGTGAGCTTCTTCACTAGCACAAATCTTTAAATTGAACTTTTCAGGAGAGAGCGGAGAGTCTTTTCAACAAGTTGAGTGTTGGTTAAAGGTTCACCAAGCACTTGACATTCATTTGAGATGTCAATCAACTTTTCAAAATAAGATTTAATGTCATCCACTTCTTCCATCCTTAAATGCTCATATTTACTCATGAGCATGCGTAGCTTTGTTCGACGAACACTTGAGCTACATTCACAATGAATTTGTAAAGTATCTCATGCATCCTTAGCCGTGTGGAAGTTTTGAATGAGTTTGAACATATACATATCAATTTATCCAAAAATTACATTTAAGGCTTTTTCGTTAAAGAATGTCACCTTTCTCATCCGGTGGCAACATTGGAACAACATACCCATTGGTTATAGATCTCCATGCCCTAACATCAATTGATTTGATATGAGAACGTAGGCGAATCTTCCAATAGGCATAATTTGATCCATCTAAAATAGGAAACCTACCAATAGTTGGATTTGTCACATCCATAGCTTATGACAACAGGGTCGAGCAATTATTGTGTTAAGTGTCGGCTCTGATACCACTTGTAGGGTGTCAAATGCTATGAGAAATAAAAATAAGAGATGGAATAAATCAAATGCCAATTTTGTTTCCGAATGTCGACAATTATGTCGTCCGACACCAGGCTCAACACTTAGCAAACACAGTAACTTTAAAGAGTAAATGCAGCGGAATTTAAAGAACACAAAGGTTTAAATTTTCATAAGTTATATAATATATATAACTTATGATGGTCAATGACCAAATGTATTGTATATATATTATATACAAAAGTACAAATTCCTTTTTTTACAAATTTACAATATAAAACGGAAAGGAATTAAAAGTTGAAGTCGCAGATGACTTCTGCTTGAAAAATCGAACTAAGTAGACATAGACAAATTCTCATTACAATTTCACCATACAAAACTAATCTAGAATCTAAACAATAATTGTAATGTTTGACAGAATGTTGTCAACACACTCAGGCAACACTGGTGATTCAGATTTCTGAGAAGAAATTTCGAGAGCTCTCTTGGTATTTTTGCTTTCTGATTTTGTATATTGATTCACTGTAATAGCCTCTCTATTTATAGTAGAGAGTCTTCCTTGAAAAGCTCATCGATCGGTTGTGGATGTTGAGGGAAAGGTGGGCAGCTGGTAGGATTTGATGGAGACAATCAAGGAGCAAAAACCTCTAACAACTTTGACTTGTTCCTCACGAAAAGCAACAACCTTGACTCGTTCTTCACACGTGTTTACCAACTCCTTTTTACATTGTCAAGGCATATTTACCACATAGTAATCATTACGTGAAGTAAGGCAAAATCAGTTCTGAAAATATTGGTCCAAATGTTGTGCAACATTTGTCCCAACATTCTTATACATTCAAATCAATACTTCAGGAGATATGTTGGGTCAAATGTCACAACATCAATTCCAACAATTAATAGTACTTAATCGTGATTAAGTGACATATATCCTCATTTTAGTTAATAATGGTTAAAAATAAATTGTTTAACTTTGGTGTAACCACTGAGTGTGAACAAATATTTATATCTTGACTTGTGTTTGTTAAAACCACTTATAGTAATTTCTTACCTTTTGAAATAGAATTTGCTTTTGAGTTTACCTCCGTATATACAAGCAATCAGTATCAAAGTTTTGTCTCCATCTCCTTTGGTATTAGTTTTTTGCAAAATGGAAGTTTTCAGTTTGAATGTTGGGCAACTAATCACTATACAAGTATATATACTTGGATTATGTCACATCACAGTGAATGAAAAATGATGCTTACGAATTGAAACTAACGATCTTGTGCTTTAATTAGTTATAAAATTATCATCTAGCTAAATGATACTCATTTGGTAAAGACTTGCCTTAACTTATGCATTCAATAGTCTCGTTCTATAACAATTACGACTTATTGTATTGTAAGATTATCATAAATTGATAACTAGTTTTACTTTGGTTATGTGTTTTATATCAATCCTTAATCTATATATATAGGCTTGATATACTCGCAATTTGAGCGAGCCCATGTAACATTTTTCAATATTCTCATTTTATTGGATGTAATTGTTACACTAAAATTTTTGGGGGGTACACAAGTCTCAATCGATTGACTTTTGATGGTTTTATTTGCGGCTAACTAATAGTGGTCTAGGCTTAAACAAATAAAAGTAAGATTTTTTGACTCGCTTGAAAATAGTGAATGTTCTTGCAATTTCGTGTATCAAATTTGTTTACATAAAAGAAGAGTTCGGCCTTCTTCTAAATAAATTGGTTTTGTTCTCTCTTATATTCACAAATTGCACGCTATATGCACAAAGGTGGGTGCAGTTCAATTATTTATGAGTACTCGGAAATGCATGTCGAAGAGTTTGAGATATATAGAAACCCATAAAGAAACGCTCTAATTAATTACTTCCTCCGTCTCATATTACTTGGCCACTTTACTAAAAATATCCGTCCCAAATTACTTAGTCACTTTTTAAAAACAAGATAAAATTAATTAAGTTTTTCCTACTTTGCCATTAACATTAATTATTTTTTAAAGTAATCAATATTGATTAGAGTGCAATTGATTGTAGAGAGATAAGGATAATGTAATAAAAATAATATTTTTATTTATAATTTCTTAAGGAGCGTGTGTAAAAGAGAAAGTGACCAAATAATATGAAACTGAGGGAGTAGAATACAAAATGAGATAGAAAGAATTCACCCCAAAGCCAAGTCACTATGTAACTTTATATATACATGTATCCGACCACAAAAACAAATTAGATGAGACAAAGTTGTATATTCCTACAGTGTAAAATAGTGTTGATGAATTTTAAACCGTCATAAAAGGTCAGATTTAACTAGTTAATAGTTTATAAATGACTTAATTGTGTAAATATTCTTACACTATACCAAATGCATAGAAAATGAAATTAGTACCAATATAATTTATCATAGAGCTAGAACATATAATATTGACAACTTTACTAGTTATCTGATTGTGTAAAGCAAATAAATGAAATTAAAACAGGAGAATACATTGCTACGAAATGTCATGAGGACAGCAAACAGAAAATATTCAATGTAAAATCATGATGAAAAAAAGAAGCTTAAAATACAAATATTAATTGCACTGCTTCTTCCTCATTCGGTAACTGCAACGCGTTGCCTCAATAAATGTTACTTATAACTCAACTCGTTCATAGTAGTCAAACAATTGGTCAAAAACAATCTGTGCAATTTCTCAACACGTTTAGAATTTTTTCTTTCATTTTCCCATTCAACTATTACTAAAGTAATTTATTAAATCACCAAAACAAAAACAAAAACAAAACAACGTCATATATATATGGCTTTCATCCATTACATAAATACAAGCTCTAGTGTATTACAGTAACAAAAGTTCTAAGAACAAAACCCTAGCTAGGTGCACAGTCTACTAATTTCTTCTGCTTTCTCTCATTTTTCTACTCCTTAGTTGATTTGTTTTCCAGACACTAACTCTTACCAAGTAAATGAAGAAGGAGCAGAAAATATGGGCTGTTTTAGCCTTGCTTTTTGTTAAATTGATGAATTGAAGCTATGTTTATGGAGTATTTGCTATTGCTTTGATGGAGAATGCATGAGAGAAGGAATGTTGAGATCAAGAGAGAATTGGAGAAATAAATCTCTTGCATATGTTGAGAGAGAATTGTTCTCTTAATCTGAAAAATACACATACAACTATATGTATATATACAACATCACTATTATAGAATATTATAATCCTCTTCTTTGTTAATTATTTCTAACTACTTAACTAACTCTATAACCAACCTTGTAACAAATTAACTACCTTTCTTTAACAACTTGGACTATCTTTAATTAGTCAAGACATAAGAGTGCACTTTCCTAATACTTCAACACTTTTCTTTATTCTGGGTACGACTACCATTGGCAGCCACGCAGCGTGGTTTGTTTCCACTGCTGCAGTTCTACTTCTGGGCGGAGGACTAACAAAAGTCCTCCACTGTTTTCCTCCTCCAGAAGTATTGATTGGGCCCGGCGTTGCTTCTTCCTGCGATGCTACAGGAATGATCATCACGTTCCAGATGGCGTCGCTCTTCAGCCTTTTCAAAGACTGCATCCCTGTATTTGATATGTTCCTCCTAATGTCTGCAGTAACTGCAGGTTTTTTCTGTGTGCTGATGATTGTTAGGTCTGTCACTACGGATTTCAGGTTACTTAACGGACCCTCTTACATTAGTTTTTCTCTTGCGTTTGATGAATTCGGATTTGGATGGCCAACTTGGCTAGCCTTCTGCTTTTGCACTTTGATGGTGTTTCTTCGAGTTCAAGTTATGATAGTATACTGAAGAGGGCATAAGGTTCAAGTTACTAATGTTAATGTATTGTTGACGTAGAGTACTAGTTATTTAGTACTATATGTTAGGAAATTTGCCTTTGGCGGGGAGTTGCGTCCACCCATATTTAATGAATTAAACACTAGTATTCCGCATGTTGGAGGCTTTGTCTCTTCACACATGCATAATCTACTAAGTGAGTAGATGACCGTAGGGCCAAGAATCGTCAAATTTCGTTGAGAAATGAAAGAGATATTGGTCCACGAAGTAAGGTGTTTGAGGCATGGAAATATGGTGTGGGACAAATCTACCACATCGGTGGAAAAGGAAGAATTGCTCTCTTTATAAGTCTCTAAAGTGGTTAAGGGTTTGGGACCCCAAGGGGTATCACATGTGTTTAAAGGAGGGAGGACCTAGATGTGTTTGGGTTCAAGGCTAAACCCACACGCGCGCCACCGCCGCCCGTCCGGTCCGGTTCGGGCTCACGGCTGTGGGGGACTTTCTGATATTATCTTTTTGGACCCCAAATTACTTAATATTTACAGTTTGGTCCCTGGAGTTTCTGGAAAGGTGAATTTGGCAACAACAGAAGGCAGAAAGTTTCTGCCTACCGTTTGGACTGTTTTTTGGAGAATTAACCAGCCATTACTTGGCTGTTAACTCCTCCATAAACAGCCATCTTTTATTGGCCATTAACCTGCCATTAACAACCTCCCTAATGGCCATTAACAGTCCTCACTAATAGCTCTTAAACAATCATGTCTTGGGCAGTTGAGCAGCCTCCCTTGTGCTATATATTGATGCCTTTTGGCTCATTTGGCAGTGACAAAAAAACAGACGAAAAACAGTGATATACAGTCACGAAACAGTGAGGAAAGACACACATATACACGAGATATACACAATAGAGACACACTATATACACAGAGACAAAACAGAAGAGAAAGTCAGTCCAAAAACGTTGGACGAAAACAAAAACTCTTCCTTCCTTTTCCATTTCTTCAGCAAGTCGATTCGTATTTGTTTTCTTCATCAGACTCAACCTATTTGCTTTGTAGTGTTGAGATTAAAGTGTTGTTTTATCTTGAGAGACTATTGCCCATTAACGTAAAAGCATATATACGGGGCAATCTTGTCTTAAAGACAGAGTGCAATCACTCGACTCAACACACAGTTGTAACCATCCAGATTTAGTTGTTTCTTGATTTTAGGTTATCAAGATTCAAGACTCAACAAGCTTGCGGTAGTTCTGAACATTGCCTATTTGTTTATCCTTTCGAACACTTGTAATATTTATTTACTTCACGTACCGCTTTACAATAGAAAGCCAACACTATATATAGTACAAGTTTTATTACACAAAACTTGTTGTTTAGTAGTAAGTTTTGTTACTACAAAAGTTAGTTGTGTCCTAATTAATGTTATTACTAGGGCTGGCTAGTGGGCCGGGACAGCCCGACCCCGACCCGAGCCCGCCAAAAAAAAAATAAAAAATTACGGGGGCGGGACTCGAACTCGGGACGGGACGATGTCTCGTCCCGCGAGACCCGAGCCCGCCCCAGGCCCGCGAGACCCGACCTCGCCCCGACCCCGCCCCGACCCCGACCCCGACCTCGCCCCTTTGCAAAAATGGCCGTTGCACCAACGACCATTTTAGATTATGGCCGTTGACCAACAGCCATTTTAGCCCCCCCCCCCTCCCCCAACCCCTTAATATTTATTTTTAACCCATAAGTTATTATATTTACACTTTAACCTAATTTTTCAACTATAAATAACTCATTTTCTCTTCATCTTTCTCACAAATCTTCCTACAATCTCTCTAATTTCTCAATATATCTCTCGACAAGTCTACATTGTTTGCTAAATATTCAATTTTATTTATTCATTTGGGAATTGGTAGTGAAGTTGGCAACTAGCTTGAGGATCTTCCATCGAGCAAAGTTTCAATTTTCAACCTCTCGATTACACGTCGACGTTACGTCGGCGTTTGGTACATTCGTTCCTTCATTAAATTATTATTGTCTGTTTATTTAGTTTAGATCACTTAATTTTATTGTCTTTAATTATTTATTTATTTATTTATTATCATAATTAAAATGGAAGGATTAAAAGGTATGTTTAAGGGTAAGGGTAAGGGTGCTTCTTCTAGTAGGGGCAACCAGGGCAAGGGTACTTCTTCTAGTCATCTTATTCCTACACGGGATGATTTTGTTGATACTCAACATTTTCCTACAATACCATTAGATTTAGACCAGGAGCTATTTTACGGAACTCAAGAAGACTTTAATTTAGACGATGATCTAGATGATATACCCACTAATGTTGATGACAACACACCCACTAGTGCACCTTCAACCGAAATACCTCCTATTCCCCCTAGTATGAGACGAGGTCCCAAGCAAAACGACCATTAAAATCAGATGCATGGACATTTTTTGATAGGGACGTAGAGAATCAAGTAGCCATATGTAAAATTTGTAAAAATATTTTAAAATTTAAAGCGGAAAAGGTCACGGTGGGACGGGGGTTTAATTAGACACGTAGTAAGTGTTCATCCAGCTAGGTATGCTCAATACCAGGCTTCAAAACCGGGTGCGCAAACGCCGCTCCATCGGGACAAGGTTCACATACCGATATCGTCCCGGACCAAGTACTGAGGGTCAAATTAACCCTATGACGGGGGGAATTGTAGGCTCTAAATACAATAAACATAGAGATAGGGAAGCAATATCAAAATTAGTTGTTGTGGAGGGTTTGCCTTTTTCATTTCCTTCATCTCCCGGTTTTATTCATTACATTAGAGATATATATAATCCTGTTTTTAACGGTTTTCCTAGATCAACTCGTTAAGAGAGATGTATTTAAATTCGCGCATGAATATCAACAATATTTACGTTTTTCATTATATCATTTTAATGGCAAAGTATCCATCACGTCGATATAGGTCGTAGTACTAACGGCCATGATTATTTAACTCTGTAACTTGTCATTGGATAGATTATAAATGGTCTATGCAAAAACGTATTTTAGCGTATAGATATATAGATGATAGGCACACTTTGGTACTTTTATTGCAGAAAATATTTATCAAGTGTGCGATTATTACGGAATTACCGATAAAATTATGACTATTACATTAGATAACGCTTCTAATAACAATTACGCAATTACAATTTTAAAAAATAGTTTAACTCCTTCTTTTCAGACCATTTTCATATAAAATGTGCGTGCCATATATATAACTTAATTGTAAAGGATGGTCTATCACTTTTTGAAGACATTCTTAGTAAAATACAATTTGCTATAAACTTTATTTTTAAAAGTAATAAAGTACAACGTAGAAAAGAATATAAAAAAATTTGTCATGATTGTGGACTACCTTTTAGAAAAATTCACAAGAAGTATCCACTAGGTGGAATTCTTTATACGAGCAACTACTTGTTGCTTATGACTATAAATTACCTATAACTTTATTTTTTAACTCTCATAATAAAAAGCCGGTGATATGATTTTAGATAGTGATTGGGAAAAAATCTCCGAACTTATTGTATTTTTAGAGAAATTTTTTCAAGCAACAAAAGAATTTTCCGGTATATATTATCCTACTATTTCAACTATGTTATTTTATATAACTCTAATATTTTTATTACTTAGTGAATATATGGAAAAACCAAACTTATAAGGCGGCCTATTAAAAAAATGTTTCTCAAAATAAAAAAATATTTTATTCCTATTCCCTCTATTTATATTATTGGTTCGTATTAAATCCTACTATTAAAATAGACGGTACTAAATCACTAATTGAAACTATTTATGATTGTATAGAAGTACTACCACCTCCAAGTCCCAAAAATCTAAATCACCCACCACCTATTGAACAAACTAAAGAAGAAGTATTGTCTAGCGTAGAACACCAATGCAAAAATATATATAGATTTTATCAACAAGAAAATGCTAGTAACTTACCGGCTTCCATACCATCTTCTTCATCTTCAATACAACCTCACAAAAGACATGCTTTGTTTCTGCGGCTAGTATTGAAAGCCTCGAAATAGAATGTGTGGTCGTACCTCTACTACTAACCAAATTAGCGAGTTGGATATTTTTGTTTTGGGGTTCGTACCGTATCAAGAAGTTATCAATGAAGATGGACATGAAGACTTGCTTAAATACCGGAGGGGGAATGAGAAGACCTTTCCGACACTTTCATTGATGGCTCGAGATGTTTTGAACATTCAAGCGTCGTCAATCGCGTCGAAAGCGCTTTTTCTACGCGCAGCAGATATCAAATAGGAGACCACAGAGACACTCATTAGCGGAGACAACTTGGAAATTGCAGTATTATTCAGAGATTGGATACGAGCGGAGCGGAGAAGGTGCGGTCAACCGGAGATCAACGAAGAAGATGATGAAAACTACAACGAAATCTTAACCGAAGGTAGTGGAAGCGACGTGGATCAATTTGACCAACGAATACCAATTCCAACCGAAGAACCACATGAAATCATCAAGCAATTAGAACGGGTTTTTTTGAGAATGTAATTTTTTTAATTGTAATTTTATTATGTAATTTGTAACTTTTGGTCAACATCACAAAGTTGCAATTTAGATTTTAGACAATTGTATTTGTATTACAAAAAAATCATATGTCTATTAAATAATATAAGAGGCACAAAAACAGCCTTGGGATGTTTTTATTACACTATCTTATTTTGTTTATTGAGTTTTTTTTATACATATGTTATTTAAAAAAAAAAAAAATGAAAACCCGCCGTATCCCGCCCTGAGCCCGACCCCGCCCCGAGCCGAGCCCGACGGGATCGGGATCGGGACGGGACTTGCTTCAGTCCCGCCAGACCCGACCCCGCTAGAGCCCGCCAGACCCGACCCCGCCAGACCCGGCCCGCCAGACCCGAGCCCGGCCCACTGACCACTCTTAGTTATTACTAAGTGTTGTTTGTTAGTAAAAACAAAATACTAGTAGTAGTATTATGGAGTTGTGTGGTTCGACTTCTTTTACTGTATTTTAAAAAAATTAGACTTCTTTTACTGTTATTTTTCTTGTTTTATCCAACGGGTCGCTTAGTTTCTAGAATTGAGGTTTATTTTAGTTACATATATTTTTGGCTCGCAAAGTTTCACTTATAAAAGGTTCACACCAGATGTAAATACAAAAAGATAAATGCTCAAACTAATTTCATATTTTTAACAGAAAATTATTTTTCTCTGCTGTCCTTGATTAAGAGTATCTGAAGTATAGTAGAGGGGCAAGAAAAGGACTGGAAAATAATTACGGTGAGAGTCAACCAAGACAATACTATAACCTAAGCTAGTATTATTGCATATGATTATATTCATAAAAAAGACAAGATCTCATTTCCCCTAAATGACGGACAATCAAATTTGTCATAAAAGCTATTTCCAAACTCTTAACGTCATTCCTCCCTAAAAGATGCAGTTTAAATGTGGATTGTGTTATCGGACGGTTCGATTCGATATTTGCGAATATAAATCGAATTAATAATCAGTTATCTGGGCTGGTTTCATCCTTATATAAAGAGTCGTAAGTTAATTATCACTAATCCTAAAAGGAATCTATATACTGAAGAATTAAAACTTAGGGTCTAAATCACTATATAATTGAGTCTTGTTCAAAGGTCTTTTAATTAGACGCCCCAAGTTTGTTAATTTAAAGACTGCACATTTGACTTTTCAAATTCAATTAAGGCGGGATTTCAATATGCTCTTTCGATTACTGTGGATTTTGCTTTATTTTAAGGAAAAAAAGTCATATTTACCGCCCTCTACTATTGAAAAAAGTTTAATATTTTTTTTTTGGAAAATGAATTTTTTTTAATATTATCATCTGTTATACTATTGATTCATATATGCCTTTAGTGTTATATTATCGGTTCATATACACCCTTAATGTTATAAAAGTGGCTCGAATTTGCCCTTCCTTCGTTAACCACATCCATCCTAGCCAGAATGGTATGCCAACTCACCACACCAACCCTTCTTCCTCTACTACCCTAAATCACTATCGCCTTCACCATATGTACCATCACCACCAACATAATTATTCTACTTAGCCTTGCATTTGTTACTCTACTTTTAATAATCAAAATGGGTCTTTGATTATCATACCAAAAGAATCACGTTTTCAATGAGTCCAAAAAATGAGAACTGAGGAGAGCTGTACTCGAGACTGGCAAAAATTGGCTGAAAATCACCTAATGGGAGGTAATTTCAATTTGCTGCGGCTGCGCAAATATAAATCTGAGAACTCATGGTTTCAAATCTACTTTACTGACCACTAGGCCACACACTTCGGTACAAATATCTCTATATTTGTTTAGCCCAAATGATCTTAGAGATGATTAGCTAGTCTTTCTTGTGCCAATATTCAGTTATTGAAGATTAGCTTTCTCACACTTTTCAGGTTCATGTATGATGACTTGTTCATGCCATACACAATTGCCAAATTGAACTTCATCATAATTTACTGGGATGAGGAATGACTGGAGAATGTCCTCACATATCATCAAGGAAAGATGAGCTTTCACTTTCCAAGCCAGAAACGTTAAAGACTGAGAAGTAAGAAGACCAGTAATACAGGAAAGTGAAAACACAAAGGTAAATGTCATTGTTGGGAAAGAAAAAACATTTTATCCTCAGCTGCACATTCCTTAACTAATGCACATGAATTAGTAGTACATTTAAGGGGATATTCAGTAGGAAACTCTTTTACAAAAGCAATCTATCTTTTTCAATTAAAGGGTGACATAGTGCAACCCGGTTCAGCTTAACAGATTCCTAACTTGCATGACTGACAGTACATGAAAGGCATATGTAAATGACGACTCGTAACTGCTATTTCCTTCTTGACGACGTGCTCCGTCATTCAGCTTCTTGCACAGCAACTCGAACATGGAATTCTGCTTCAAGCATCTCATGTACACCAAGGTTCAAAGATAAGCTCAACGTTACTGTCTCCATTACAGCCTCCAAATTAACCATGAAGCTTAAAGCAGAGAATACCGTGATGGCATTTGCTATCCTGCATATATATTGTCTTGTTTCCAGTGGTGTATAAGTTGGTTCTTCACTAGAACCCAGTAAGCTTGCTGCATTAGTGTTCTGTGGATCAGACTTATTTACTTGATCCTCCACCATGGCATCTTCTACATCAATGTGTTCCCCAACCCAAATAAAACCATTGCAGCCAAAAATCAAGTCAACTCCATACTGATCTAGATGGTGGAAATGCTGTTTACGCCTCTTCACTAGATATGGAGGGATTTTGAGTAGTTTCCCTCTTTCGAGCTATAGAAAAGGAAAAGAAGAAATGTTCAGAAGTCAACCACTAGAAACACTAAATCATCCGAGCACATTTTCTCAAACAAATTGATAAACAATGTCTGAAATCTGAAACATATTCAAGGGGCTAAACAAATATTGTAAAGCTTTGGTGTAAAATGAACATTTCATTCCACCCCCATACTCTCCACAAAAAAGAGACATAAACATGAAGAGAAGCAACTGAAAAGTATAGCTCGAAAACTCATTGCTCAACTGTTAGCTCTATGTGATCGTGATGTCAGCATGTAAAAGGCCTTATTACCAGCATCCTTAAGCAAAATAACAATCTAGTGCAGATCATGTCAAGGTTCTCTGTATTCTATATTCAAACTTTATGGTTAGATTCATCTGCTTCGGTAAAAATTCTGCCGTTTGAACGATGAGGTTTTAACTAATATTGTCCTTTATGTTCTGCAATAGATTCATTTTAATCCTTTAAAATATAAAGTTGAGAAAGTTGAAGCAGATTCTTGTTCAAAAACAAAGAGAAAGTTGAGCAGATCTGGTCCAACTAACATAAGGACACAAACTAGACCTAAGAACTACCCCAAGAAACCTGAAAAAAGAAAAAAGACTACCATTTTGAACCATTTATCCCAATTAAACTTTTTCCCAAATGTTGTGCTGATACTTGTGTATACCATGTCGAAGCTGAAATTGGTGAAGGGTGTTCTGGTTCTAACTTTGAAATGCTGTAGTTTACTGTTTTGGCTACTGAACTGTATTAATAAAGCTAAAACGTTGTTGTTTTCTCATTTATTTAGTAAGTTCTTGACTTGTCTTAATACTTGGTTTGTGAATAATTCTGACAGCATCCTCAACAATATGGATGAGAAGTTTATTTCATTAGAAAAATGATTTCCAAGAAGCATCTACGGTCTAAAAATTGAGTGAACTAAGACATCCCTACTGCATCAAGAAATAATACGTCCGAATATCATCAAAATAGCATCCTCGTTTGATAGACTTGTGTTGGAATATGTTTTGCCTAATGACCTTATTAAATTGTTTCCAGAATGGCCAAATATTCATAGCTCATGAGCCAACCCTTGCTTACACATTCATACAAACGACATCTCACCTTTTTTTAGCATATCTATTACAGATTCACAAGTGTAAAGTATATACTTACAAAAACACTTAGTTGACAAATACTACATATATTTGCAATAACAATCACCTTTACAAAGTTTCACCAACGCAGTATACATACACAGTAAAACAAAACTGTATTCATATGCTACCTCAATACAAGGTTCTATCTCATTAAAAAGCGCCGCCTAACAGTTTCAGCATCCGAAACCAGATTACAGCAGCAGATTACCAACAGTGTACTACATTTACTTAGTGGATATAGGAGCATGACATATGGAGAAGAAGGATTCATGATAGGGTCTTTCTTTAACCCAGATCACATTAGTTCCATGTTGAAGGACCGTAGTTATCAAACTTGAGAGATGAGATGTTTAGCAAGCTTAAGGGATGATATGTACGCGGGTACATCTTTAAAGGATGACAATAGACTTACTCCAAACCTAAAGGACAATTTTGGGTTAAGAACTCTTTAGTGTGGCTCAGTTGGTTGAGCATGGGGCTTCCATAATGGAGGTCTCAAGTTCGAAAGCCCCTGCCTACGACATCAAGGGATTTGCCTTCCGGGGCTAGCTCGTCGCACGAGGCTTTCCTAGTGCGGGTTACCTCTCCTGTGTGGTTTGCAAGCTATTACGCATGAGTGGGGTTTACCCGTGCGCACCCGAAGGGTAGCGGCTGCGGGTTCCCTTGTCATAATAAAAGACCATAGAAAATTAGCATTAACTTCTAAAACTTCATTAGATAAAAAATGTTCCTGCTTCCTACAAGCAAACTCCATCCCAGCTATTATGGAAGACTCTTTTATGCTTTTTAAAATAGAAAAAGTTAATCCATGGTTTTTATCAACCATAAATCCATCTATCTAAAATCCCTTGTGAACGCTAGAAACTTGTTTCCCACCGTGTGAAAATTGAAAATTGTATCCAAGTCCTACTCCCACACAAAGCTCTTATGGTAAAACAGGTAGGGGGAGGAGGAAAGGTGAGAAAATTGAGGTGTCTATTTCCAATCTGATAATCAATATAATAACTATGAAAACAAACTTTATGTTCGAATTTCAATTCTGAGAACACACCTTTCCATACTTTTGGCTTCTAGCTTGGAGGTGTAGACTTCCATCATGCTGGAAACCACGAACTTCAGCCTGAAGATGTGTAATTTCACTTGGATTACTATAATTGCGGAATAGAAAAGAAAATAAAAGGAGTATGACAGGCACATACATTAAGAAAGGACAAACGGGGCACAGTTGCATTCATCATAATCCACTGATGCATGCCACACCTTAAATGGTCCGTTCAAGAATTTGATAAATAATCAAAGGAACTGGGGAGTTTACACAGATGACATCACTCTCCACAAATATGCTTTGCATATTGAGTTCATCAACTGCTGTTCGCCGCCTCTGCAATTACAAAATAAGAGGAATAATAAAAGTTTAGCATGACTATGACCATGACTCTTAGTATGACCTAAAAGAATGCAACATAATGTCAGAAATCCAGGGAAGCAAAAAGGAAATGGAAAATGAAGTTTATATTTGCTCCACACGACAAGCTTCGAAAGCTATCTGTTCTTCATCTCGTGCCACAAGTCAAAGATCCAACTTCTATATAAGTGTCACTATTCTAACTCTTTAGTTTCAATACCTTGGGAACTCCGAATCTCTTTAACGAAAGCTTCAGGAAGTGAGCTTATGCTTATTCTTTTTTTATTGAACAATAATAAAATTTATACTACTCATAAATTCATTGAGCTATTAGATGACAAATTTATAAAATCGAATTGTGGAGAAACTTGTTGCATATGAAGAACGTTACCTATAATATGTGGAAGTATCGACGTAATTTCATAGTCATTAAGTCTGAATGCTACAAAGGATCCAGTGATATTAATCTAATCCAATTAGAATGCTTGGTACTTTATAGTTGTAGATAAGCAAAGTATTGAAAATCGTATTTACTCTTTCTATCCAATTGTTGATCATCAAAGAATTGTTGGTATTTCTATGGTACTTTATAGAGCAGTACGGGAAGTAATAACTATTACTAATGTTCGAAAGGATAAATAAATTGTCAATCTTCAAAACAGCCGCATATGTGTTGTGTCTTGAATCTTAATCACCTTGCAAAGCCAATCTTGAGAACTGGCCGCAAGTTTGTTGTGCCTTGAATCTTGATAACCGAAATCAAGAAACAACTAAATCTGGACGGTTACAACGTTGTGTGTTGAGTCGAGGATAGCCCTCTATCCTTAAGACAAGATTGCCCCGTATATATGCTTTTACGTTAGCGGGCAATAGTCTCCCAAGATAAAACAACACTATAATCTCAACACTACAAAGCCAATAGGTTGAGCCTGTCGAAGAAAACAAATATGACTCGACTTGCTGAAGATATGGAATAGGAAGGAAGAGTTTCTCTTTACTCTTCTCTTTTGTCTCTGTGTATATAGTGTGTCTCAAAGTAGTGTATATATTGTGTATACGTGAGGGTTTGGTCACTTGTTTTTCCGCCACTTGTTTTTGCGGAATTACACCACCGGTTTGCATAATTTCGTGACCGAAATAAGCTATTTTTCCGTATCTTTCCAAAGTGCTATATTTTCTCGCCCGTTTGTTTTGCTCAATTTTCTTCCCGTTTTTTAGTCTTGTTTTCAGCCAAATGAAGCTCAATATATAGTATGAGGAGGGGCTATCCAACAGCCACAAACAAGGCTGTAATGGCCCTTAAAGGAGGTCATTAAAACGACCAAGTAATGGCTATTAAGGCCTTGAAGAAGGCCGGCCAAATGCCCCAAGTAATGGCTGTTAATGGAGAATTAATCAGCTAAGTAATGGCTGATTAATGCTCCAAAAATGCAGTCCAACGGCCTTCCGTCACCTTCCCGGAAAGTATGGGGACCAAAGCGTAAATATTGAAACTTCGGGGACCAAGCGTACATATAAAAATTCTCGGTCCAAAGCTGTACATATGAAACTTCGGGGATCAAAGCGTACATCCGGCGAGTTCTCTCGGTCCAAAAAGATAATATCGAAAGGCCCACGACCCACGCCCCCACGACACGGCCCACGACCCACGACCCACGACCCACGACCCGAGCCCGAGCCGAGCCCGAGCCCGAGACCGGACCGGACGGGCGGGCGGCGGCGGCGCGCGTGTGGGCTTAGCTTTGAACCCAAGCACATCTAGGTCTTCCCTCCTTTAAACACATGGGATACCCCTTGGGGATCCAAACCCTTTACCACATTAGAGACTTATATAGAGAGCAATTCTTCCTATTCCCACCGATGTGGTAGATTTGTCCCACACCACATTTCCATGTCTCAAACACCTTACTTCGTGAACCAATATCTCTTTCATTTCTCAACGAAATTAGACGATTCTTGGCCCTACGGTCATCTACTCACTTCGTAGATCATGCATGTGTAAAGAGACCAGGTCTCCAACATACGGAACACTAGTGTTTAATTCATCAAAGATGGGTGGACGCATCTCCCCGCCAAAGGCTAATTTCCAACAATCCCCTCTATGAAAGAGAGATTGTGGCGCACACACAAGGTGCCTACATTTCAAGCAATCTTTCAGCGAAAAGATATTGCATCAGGAGAGGTAGCTTACGCTTTGAACCTTCCCTAGTTGAATACCATCGGACTTACTTACTGCGCGGTGAACGTGATGTCTTGAACCGTCAGTGTTTAGTGTAAGCCAAGACAACGATATCAACACAATAACTCTTCTTATTCATTTTCCTTCTTACGTTTCTGTCCGTTGTGGCCATGGACACACTTGGATTCTTAAGTGCGTTCATTTGAGTCGGCCATCCTCGCACTTAAATAGGTGATCTCCTACAAGGTATCCTGCTATACCCCACTTCACAAGTGTTAGGAATCATTAAAAGTTCCACAACCCTAACCTCAACCGTTTGAGGATCTTTTAAAAGGTTTGGAAGCTTAACCTTTACCCACCATGCAGGCAGCACTTTAATGTCTATCGCGGGAACGACTTTGGATTCATGTTTCCGTACGAAATCATCATCCGAAGTGCTTCTTGCTTCCACCGAAGCGCTCAGTTGAACCTTTTGCCGCTTAGTTTTCCCATTGAACCACATTCTTGGGATCTCCAATCGTATGGTTGGGTTTCCACCGCAAAGGTTCGTATTGTTTGGGTTTTAAGCCAATTCCCCTAGACAGGCAGAACACTTGATCTCCGGGTAGTCCCTTAGTTAGTAAATAAGGTAGTGACACCCGTGATGATCAACTGCCATACGGTCTTATGTCTCTTGACATATACGTCCGAACGCCGTCATCCGTGTCCTTCCCGAAGCCGATCGGCTAGCCACGAGTGTATAAGCTGAAGGCACGGGTTTCTCCCAATAAGGGACGTCCTCTAAGGATCCGTGAAGTTACTCAACTTCTTTCATGCTTTGTATAAAGCGATAAACTCCGATTCCATCATGAATCGGTCGATGCAAGTTTGCTTAGAGGATTTTCCAAGAACCACCATACACATTTACTTGTGGCTTTGGTGTTCTTCGATCCGATGTCCGGTTTGCATCACCGTGTTCTCTCGTAACCGCTGGACATCCAGAATACTATAATCCGTAGATAAGCGAATAATTCGAGATATCGTCATATCCGACTTAACGCCTTCTATTGATCATGTATTAAGATCATCGGTGAACCTTAGTTCAACCGATCTGTTTGTTGGACGATACCAGGTCGGTTGTAGTGTGTACAATACATTGAACTACACGTGACCTGAGCATATCGCTCCTTGTCTATGGGTGCACCATGATTCCAATCAGTTCTATGATTCATATCTATTGGTGGCTTCAACGAGATCGTCAACTATTGACCGGTCCGTTAGATGTCTTAGAAATTCAATTCCTAAGAAGTCATCGTGATATACGTATCTTTCATATCGAGACTTTGTTTCAATATGACTTTTACTTTCAGATGTTGATTCTCCAACTGTTGGCTTTCTAATTTCGAGTCAATGTTTCGTGGTCGATTCATTGTTTTCGTTTTATCTCGAAACTTTCGGGACCAAAATGTAAACATTTCAAGGACCAAAATGAAAGTTCGGGAAGAAGCCCAACGAGTTCAAAGCAAATCAACTCGATTCTCTTCTTCCAACTCTCCGGTTGGGAAGGTCATTTCAACATCCATGCCACGTAAGACTACAATGGCCCGGATGTGAAGCTACTCACGGGGAGCACATTTTACAACCCAAAGGTTCTTTTCCCGGAGGAAGATCAACCATTACACAAGTATGGTTCTATATGATGGAATATATTTTCCTCTTTAGCTTCTTTCCAAAGCAGCGCTTTTGGAGATAACACTTATTTGTTAATTGTCCATGGTTCGTTCTCAACTATACAAGCTGGAAGGTATGGAACGAGTCTTCGTCCCCTCTTTGCTCCTTCTCGGTTCAACATCTAGAATCCCTGAGTTCTGCAGATCTGGAATATTAAGTTCCGGATAGCCAGCAACTTTCGAGTCCTGTAGATACGGAACGTCCAGTTCCGGACAGTCAGGCCCTCGCGGGTTCTTGTTAACCTTGAGCAATTACTCCCTTTTTCCTTTTTCAAGGAAAGCGATCTTCAAAGAATTCAGTATTCTTTGACGCCAAGAGGCGATCATCACTACTGTTATTTGCAGATCCAGTGGATATGCAATCTACAGTCTTAGGTACAACTTGACCTGTTTCATTATTCCAACTTTTACCAAGCAACCCCACATAAATTGGGCGTACGACTTTGGCTAACACCGTTGGACCGAGGTGAGAAATGAACATTCGTTTAATGAACGATGCTTCACACCTTCTTCCCCTCTATCACTACGAATTTCTCAATCCGTAGGCTTAGTTGATTTTCAACTTCTCGCTTTGTAGCGCTTATCGCTTCAACAACTTCATCTTTGCTTTTCAACAAACAAAGGATTCCATACGTTGTACCATCATCAATGAAGATCACAACGTACTTGTCTCCCCCTATTTTGTCTAAACTTCAAATCACCCAATTAGGTGTGACTAAGTTCTAGAGGAGCGGTGCTTCTTTCGCTATTCCCTTGACGGAATTTGGAAAGGTGATTTTGCCTCTTCATCTACCTCACATTTATTTTGAGGGTTTATGTCGACAGAAGGCAACAATCTCAACATCGTTAGCTTTTGAATGACTTGCTATTTAACGTGTCTTAATCTATGATGGTATAGATGCACGGATTACAAATATATCATTCATTTGGCTACGGACGTCTTTGTACCATTCTTAGTTATTATAGACCTATTGGACTAGTCTCAAACTAGCTTGACCAATAGCGTCCCTTAAACCAAGTTAGGGAACATGTATCACCTCTTTTTAGAGTGATCCATTCCTTGAAGTCCTATTGAGGACAACCTCTCCGACCCCTTTGAATTTTAGAGGTGGCGTTGCTTCACATGAACAACCTCTTGCCCGTGGTTAGGGCGTAACCGGATCATATGAGATCGGATGCTGCGGCCCACTCCGGTTGCTTTGGCGGACCGAGTGTCCAATTTCTTTTCTCGCCTTTCTTTAGGCCTTCGATCATTTAAGACCTGGAAACTCGGCCCACCACACTAGGTGTCCTTTACTTTTCCTATGAAATGAATTCTGGCCCCACTGGGTCGCCGGAGGCTTTATATGACCGAGTGTCCAATATCATCATATCAAAAGAATTTTGGCCCACTCCGGTCGCCGGAGGCTTTGTATGACCGAGTGTCCAATATCATCCTATGAAGGATCTTCGCCAAATAGTATGACAGTTCTACATCTTTAACTTTTAGACTCCTTCCGTTAAGATTGGTGCCCGAGATAATTCTTGGCGCTTACTTAAGAGTGGTAACGAGTTTTCGCACGAGTTAGTGGATCTTTCTCCATCGTATGTGCGAACCTACTTTACACACTTTTAATCACTACACTTAAAAGAACGGATCTTTTTAAGTCGTTTACAAAATCCAATCTTTAAACGGAAAGGAAGATGAGATTAAACTTCTGATTTGTTAAAGCGTAAGGAATATAAATTATTTTCATATTCCTCCTTACTTTAATCCATTTTTAATCAGACATAATTTAATCTTTATTCTTGACAAGTAAGAAAAACTACTTATCCCAATTTCGGATTCTGGCTCACTCCAGTCACTTCATCAAACTGAGTGTCCAGTTCCTTCTTACCATTATTCGGATCTTTTGTCTGGGACAGATACAGGCCTTCTGCTGCAAGATAGAAGTACATCTTCGATCTTCTCCTCTTGTCCCGAGTTGACATCCTCGAGCTCTCGAGAGCGCTTGTTCCCACCAGTCTTGGTAGCGGTGACACCATGAACACGTTCATCATCATCACTCTCTTCTACCAGAAAACCATTTCCATATCCAGATTTGGTCACACAATTTTTGACCGACGTCTTTCGAATACTAATAGTAATACAATACAAATCTTGTCTTAAGTTGTTGGTATTTCTATGGTACTTTATAGAGCAGTACGGGAAGTAATAACTATTACTAATGTTCGAAAGGATAAATAAATTGTCAATCTTCAAAACAGCCGCATATGTGTTGTGTCTTGAATCTTAATCACCTTGCAAAGCCAATCTTGAGAACTGCCGCAAGTTTGTTGTGCCTTGAATCTTGATAACCTGAAATCAAGAAACAACTAAATCTGGACGGTTACAACGTTGTGTGTTGAGTCGAGGATAGCCCTCTATCCTTAAGACAAGATTGCCCCGTATATATGCTTTTACGTTAGCGGGCAATAGTCTCCCAAGATAAAACAACACTATAATCTCAACACTACAAAGCCAATAGGTTGAGCTCGTCGAAGAAAACAAATATGACTCGACTTGTGAAGATATGGAATAGGAAGGAAGAGTTTCTCTTTACTCTTCTCTTTTGTCTCTGTGTATATAGTGTGTCTCGGTAGTGTATATATTGTGTATACGTGAGGGTTTGGTCACCGTTTTTCCGCCACTTGTTTTTGCGAATTACGACCATTTGGTTTGCATAATTTCGTGATCGAAATAAGCTATTTTTCCGTATCTTTCCAAAGTGCTATTTTCGCCTGTTTGCTTTGCTCAATTTTCTTCCCGTTTTTTAGTCTTGTTTTCAGCCAAATGAAGCTCAATATATAGTATGAGGAGGGGCTATCCAACAGCCACAAACAAGGTGTAATGGCCCTTAAAGGAGGTCATTAAAACGACCAAGTAATGGCTATTAAGGACTTGAAGAAAGTCGCCCAAATGCCCCAATGGCTGTTAATGGAGAATTAATCAGCTAAGTAATGGCTGATTAATGCTCCAAAAATGCAGTCCAACGGCCTTCCGTCACCTTCCCAGAAAGTATGGGGACCAAACTGTAAATATTGAAACTTCAGGGACCAAACTGTACATATAAAAGAATTCTGGTCCAAACTGTACATATGAAACTTCAGGGATCAAACTGTACATCTGGCAGAGTTCTCTGGTCCAAAAAGATAATATCAGAAAGGCCCACAGCCCCACGTGACCGTGACCCGTGACGTGACCGTGACCGTGACCCGTGACCGTGACCGTGACCGTGACCCGTGACCGTGACCCGTGACCCGTGACCGTGACCCGTGACCCGTGACCGTGACCCGTGACCCGTGACCGTGACCCGTGACCCGTGACCCGTGACCCGTGACCCGTGACCGTGACCGTGACCGTGACCGTGACCCGTGGCCCGAGCCGAGCCCGAGCCCGAGCCCGAGCCCGAGCCGAGCCCGAGCCCGAGACCGGACCGGACGGGCGGGCGGCGGCGGCGCGCGTGTGGGCTTAGCTTTGAACCCAAGCACATCTAGGTCTTCCCTCCTTTAAACACATGGGATACCCCTTGGGGATCCAAACCCTTTACCACATTAGAGACTTATATAGAGAGCAATTCTTCCTATTCCCACCGATGTGGTAGATTTGTCCCACACCACATTTCCATGTCTCAAACACCTTACTTCGTGAACCAATATCTCTTTCATTTCTCAACGAAATTAGACGATTCTTGGCCCTACGGTCATCTACTCACTTCGTAGATCATGCATGTGTAAAGAGACCAGGTCTCCAACATACGGAACACTAGTGTTTAATTCATCAAAGATGGGTGGACGCATCTCCCCGCCAAAGGCTAATTTCCAACAAGAATACAATAGAAAGAATTTCAAATTTACAAGAAAGACCAACACAAAACTTTTACTTGTTCAAATAACAATTAAGGTGAATCAGGGTCAGGATCTAACTATTCGAGTGTTGAGACGTGGCAATGTTCTTTTGCATGAGATTCTGGGTAGAGTTAAAAGCTGGACAAAATTTATCCTATGCTGGCAGGCTGAAGTGAATTCATAACAACCACAACAAATGTGCCACAATCCCAAACAAGTTGGTGCCGGCCATATGATTCCATGCAATATTGGAATTACAGATCCATTGGGCTAATCTATTCATGTTACCAAAGGAAGTTACGAAGACTACTTCTTCGAAGTGGATGGTTCCCTGCTACTAAAGTGAAATGGACTAGGGTTTTTAAGCCTCGGAGGGGGGAAAAAGACGGGGGGGGGGGGGGGGTTAAAACTGAAGAATTTGGAAAAATGATATGAATAGGAAAATCTTTTCAGCTCTTTTTAATCTATGATTTCGACACATTCAGGGTTAAGTGGGTACATAGAAATGAAATAGAATAGAGGAGGTCCTGATTTCAGTGCTTAACAGTTAACAGATTCCTTAAAAATGTTGATGCAATAAGGACTCCAGATTCCACTATCTTGATTTGTAAATTATACAGTAGATATAACCATAGCATCATGGGAACAAATCAATCCAGAGATCAAACTCAAATGGCTTAGTGGTATATAGTAAGCAATAACCTGAATACCATCTGGAAGATTCATTGAGGAGAGCATTAGTACGGCGTCTTGGCTGAAATTAATTTCCAATCTCTATCTCTTTGGAGCAACCTAACATCAAGAACATCAATAATCATAAGATATATATCTAAGCACGTGAAATCATTAGTATTTCTCGCCAAAGTAAATGGAGACAAGTAAAAAGGACACATGTTTTCTTTTCCTTTCTGTCCCCTTAGTGCCCTTCCTTTGAAATTCAGCAGCAAAGGTATGCACTATTTAGATTATCAATATGTTACCTCAGTTAATCTGGCAGCTTATATATTTTTTGAACAAATGGTAGACTGAAAATAACCACCTCTTTTATGTTGATGCTAGGGAAATCAGAGCAACAGAAACAAGTTAACTGCCTATCCTAATTCCTATCCCTTACAAATCCCTGGAATATATTTGGAGAGAGTTATATTTTCCTAAGTGAACTGTGAACAAAGTGCTCCCAGGTTAGGCAGGGTAAGGGTAGAATCGTTTATATTGAAAAAAAGTTGATTCCAAGCCTTTGAACTCATGACCTACAAGTCACCACCAGAGCAAATTTACCATTGTAACAGGTCTAGTCTGAATTGAGGTTTCTAACTATTACCCAAATTTTCGATTCAATCTACAAGAATCGAATAGTCATAAGACAACAACAACATACCCAGTAGGGTCCTACAAGTGGAATCTGGGGATAGGGTGTACACAGACCTTGTCTAGAGCCTATTTCTAAAGATTACCCAAATTTTTGATTCAATAACATGGAAGGAATTAACATAAAACTAGCAGAAAATAATGTTGGATATGTAAAGCACGTAAGAGAATAGTAAATAACTATTACAGTGATCGAAAGGATAAACAACAAAGATTACAACAACAAGTTGTCAATCTCTTGATCTTGAATTGGAACTTCAAATCTAGATCTTGTATTCAGAAATACAAGAACATGAACTGCTACACTTGTGGCTTGTAGAACCGCTAAGAATCCGAACGTTTAGAGTCCTTTGAGATTCAAGTTCACACCTGAAACACTTAGCAACCAATTAGATAATCACAACACCACCGGCTGAGTCGAGAGATGACTCTATGTCTTTAAGATAAGATTGCCCCCGTATATAGGCTTTACGGAAGTGTGGGCAATAGTCTCTCAAGATAAAACAGCAAACTATCAAATGTGCAAAGCCTACACAAATGACCCCAACGATGAACACGAATAAAGAAGATTGCAAAGAGAAGGATTGCTATCAGGAAAATTTGATCTGTTTGTGGTGTTGTTAACTTGTGTGTAAGTCTATAGAATTGAGCCAAAGGCCTCAATTTATAGGTTTGCAAGATGGCTCTTCATATGCCCATGTAATGGCCCTTCAGTGCCAAGTAATGGCCATTGAATCCCCATGATGACCAGCCAAGTAATGACACAAGTAATGGCCATTTAAATGTCATGTAATGGCCCTTTAATTCACCAATTAATGCAGCCAAATGATGGCTGATTTATGGAGGAAAAACTGTCATTTTAATGCTCCAAAACCTCTCCATAATCAGCCAAACTTTTGGAATTCCGTCCGGGTGGTGCCGCGGCCCTTTCCGGTGCCGCACCATCTTACACTTTGCACAATCCTTCCTTCGTTTACCGATGTGGAACACTTGTTATTTAGCCAATAACCGTCCATTATTCTATGTCTCAAACATTTACTTACGTACCAATATTTCTTTCACTAACAAAATTTATGATACTTGGCACTACGAGTGCACGTGTGTGGAAACGACGTTTCCGACGTGCGGGGCCCCAATTGTTCGAGTCATAAATAATGGGACAACCTACAACTCTAATACGAGTTCTCTATAACCCCTATCTAAGGTCATGTCCTCGGTAAGCTGGAACTGCGTTATATCCTGTCTAATCACCTCTCCCCAATACTTCTTCGGCCTATCTCGACCTCTCATGAAATCATCCATAGCCAACCTCTCACACCTCCACAATGTGGCATTGATGTCTCTCCTCTTCACGTGCCCAAACCATCTAGTCTCTCCTCCCGCATTTTTTCCTCCACCGAAGGCACACTCACCTTGTCCCGAATATCTTCATTCCTAATCCTATATCTCCTAGTGTGCCCACGCATCCAGCGCAGCATTCTCATTTCTGCAACTTTTATCTTCTGAACGTGAGAGTTCTTGACTGGCCAACATTCCGTCCCATAGTTTTGGTGGCACCACTTTGTAGAACTTGCCTTTTAAGTTTTGGTGGCACCTTCTTATCACACAACACTCCAGAAGCGAGCCTTCATTTTCATCCACCCTGCACCAATACGATGTGTGAAATCCTCATCAATATCCAAATTCCCTTGTATAATAGACCCAAGATACTTGAAACTTACTTTCTTCTGGATGACTTGGGTATCAAGCGTCACTTCCACGTCAGCCTCAGGCGATACATCACTGAACTTGCACTCTAGGTACTTGATCTTGGTCTTACTCAACTTGAACCCTTTAGACTCCAGAGTTTGTCTCCAACCCTCCAACTTAGTGTTGACTCCGCTGTGAGTCTTATCAATTAAGCCTATATCATCCCTGGAAATAACATACACCATGGAACCTCACCTTAGATATGATGCATCAATTCATCCATCACCAAGGCAAATAGAAACGGGCTAAGAGCTGATCTCTGGTGCAACTCCATCATAACTGGGAAGTGCTCTGAGTCTCATCCCACTCTCCTTACCCTGGTCTTGGCTCCATCATACATATTATTGATCGCCCTAATGTATGCCACATGTACATCTCTAGCCTCCAAGCATCTCCATAGAACCTCCCTTGGCACTTTATCGTAAACCTTTTCTAGATCGATGAATATCATGTGCAAGTCCCTCTTCCTCTCCCTGTACTGTTCCACCATTCTTCTTACAAGATGAATGACTTTTGTAGTTGAACGCCCTTGTATGAATCCAAACTGGTTCTCTGAAATACACACGCCCTCCTCACCCTCATCTCTGCCACCCTTTTCCACACTTTCATAGTGTGACTTAGCAGCTTGATACATCTATAGTTGTTGCAACTTTGAATGTCGCCTTTGTTCTTGTACAAAAGAATCATTGTACTCAACCTCCATTCTTCAGGAATTTTCGCAGTCTTAAAAATGGCATTAAATAACTCAGTCAGCCACTCCAAACCTGCTTTGCCTGCACTCTTTCAAAATTTCCCAAGAATCTCATCTGGCCCGGCTGTTCTTCCCGTGTGCATCTTACGAACAACACCCTTAACCTCCTCAACCTTTATACTTCTACAATACCCAAAATCAAGACGTCTCTCAGGTAACTCCAAGTCTCCCTACATAATATCTCTGTCCCATTCTTCGTTAAAGAGTTTATGAAAGTATGATTGCCATCTCCGTCTAATGAGAGCTTTCTCCACCAATACTTTGACATCCTCGTCCTTGATGCACTTCACTTGGTCCAGATCACGAGCCCTCCTCTTCCTTGCCTTGGCTAGCCTGAATAACTAGAGTTTTTAGTAAAAAATACCTACGCAATTTGTATTTCGTCAAATCACTTGAGAAATAATTTTGTGACTAGTATAAAAAACTTTGGCCAATTTTTCACAAGTGCTTTTGAACATCAACGTATGAAAACATCATGTAAAGATTCACTTTGAAATTAGCATTATTGAAATAGATAAATAATTTAAAATTTTATTACGATAAACTTTAATTATTTTTTTTCAATTTCTTTTAATTAATATGAAAAATAAAATTACAAAATAGAAAGATAAAGCATGTTTATGACACTTTCATCATAAATAGTTTTTGTAGTGAGATAACTTGAAAAACATAAATTTCTTGAAACAATAATTTTATTCAAGAAGAATATAAAATAGCCTTTTGCTCCTGTATTTAGGAGATTGGGTCGTGGATGGACAACCGAGGATCAGGTGGGGGAGTTTGATTTTGTCTAGTGCCCAGAAGATGGGGATAAGTTGATGGCTATGGGGGTTCGGGAGAGTAGGGGGATGCGAACAGTATGTGAGATAGGATAGCCAGTTGCATTAGGGAAGTAGCTAGAGAGGTTCTGGGGTATTGGCAAAACTTCTAAGTTTTACACTTAAGAAATCATTTTGTGACTATTATAAAAAACTTTGGCCAATTTTTTGACAAGTGCTTTTGAGCATCAACGCATGAAAAAAAGTCATGTAAAGATTAGAATCGAAGACAAAGGTGAGAGAAAAAGCATACATATAAATAAAGGCAAGCAAGTTGCAGATAAAAGAAGACAAGAAATGCCATTTTCTCAGGAAAAATTGGATGTGCACAGAGGCTCGATGGAATTGAGTCTTTCAACAACATTTCCGAAAGGAAGTTTACTTAAATTCTTGAATTATTTAAAAACTGTATAATGTGACTAACAAATCAAGAAGATAAGTATTGGAAATACCAACCCTCGCCACAGCTATAGTTAGGGTCAATCGACGATGTTGTTGGGTATATGTGTTTTCCATACTCACTCTACACTTGCTGCATTCTGTGTGCAGGTAATGAGCCAGACGCCAGCGGAGGAGCTTGACACAGAACTTGGAGATTCATCTTGGGAGTCCAGGGTGAGCTGTAAATTCCATCCTGGCACTGGAACTCCCCATTTAGTTATTTTACCTTTCTGTCCTATACTTCAGACAATGATTGTATTTATGTTCCAGACTTGTATTTTGATTAGTAGCTCTGTACTCATGACAACCAGATTTTTTTTGTAGGGGGGGGGGAGATTTCTTTCATATTATGTACTAAATTATAAGTCTTGTTAATCTCTTCTCTTTCATATTGTTTTGCATTTATTTTCGTATTCATTGTGTTGAATGGTTGTGGTTCGCCTACGGGTTATGGTAGGTATCGTCACGGCACAATGGAATTTTGGCTCGTGACAGGGAATGATTGAGAAAATTACTTTTTGATATTCCATTATGGCCTAAGCCACTCATTTCTATCCATTGTGATAGTGAGACCACCTTAACACGAGCGTACATTCATAAATATAATGAAAAGTCTAGGCATATTGAACTTAGACATAGTTATATAAATTAATTAATTAAAAATAAAATGATCACGATTGAATCTGTACACTCACTTAATAATTTTGCCTACCCATTGACTAAGGGATTAGCAAGGGACTTGGTGTTGAGAACATCAAGGGGATGTGGTTAAAACCCATAAAGAAAGACCATTAAGGGTGAAGCCTCAACTTGACGTTTAATACAACGTCCAGTCTCGAGTTCAATGAGTGACAACATTCTTTATTGGTTGATAGCACTTGATATTACCATCCCAAAGTAAGTGCTTTGTCCTGCAATTTGTCAAAAGGAGGTTGAGTTTATAAACTCTTAATAGACCTATTGATGGGTGCTCTTGCAGGAGCACATTAATAAGGGTCCACCTATGCGAATGCGAAGTAGGCCGCTTTAAGAAGCTCGGGTTTGGTTTCTATGCATTCGCGAGAGGATTGGAACACAAGGCCTTATGGTGTTGTTTATAAAGGAATAATTTAATAGAAATCATGTGTGAGATACATCCTATTTTACAATATGGTGTTCGGTTCAAAAGACTTGTCTTACATGACTATTCAGTTTAATAGAAATTGTATTCCGCTAATGCAAAGTTCAATCACTAGATACTTTATTTATGCATGGATTCACTTGTCTCTTAATTTCTAAATAAAGTGTTGGTTTGTTATTTTGACTCGAAAATGGTGGGGAATTGTTGGAATTTTCAAGAGAAAATAAAAGGAATAGGAAAAAAGAAAAAATACTTTTCTTTCTCGCAGAGTACATTCTTTTATGAAACAATACATTCCTTCCCCAAAGGTTGTGTTGTTTCAGGTTCAAGGTTAAAACATCCTCTATAAATAGAGGAACATCCTGAAAATATTGGATGACAATAATCATTTCAAGTACCAAAATTCTTTCTTAAGAAAATCTGCATAAGTTTAGTGACTGCAACACTAATTCTTGTGTGCTCTAAGACTTGTTTTTATTATTTCCTGCCTTTGCTTCATTCTATTCTGGGAAAGTATTTGTAAGAGACAAATAATTCTCTTTGGAAAGTGATCCTAGTAAGGCACATGGCTTGAAACAATATCCAGATTTCTCATAACAAACACAATTTTCTAACAATAAAATAATTAGTCACTTAAACTGATCTGAATATCACAGTTATAAAAAGAAGTAACCTTTTTATTAGTTGAATGACTTGTGTATACACTTCCTTCTTGACATTTCGGCTCATAACAATGCAGTAGATTTGCTGCTAATATTTCTCTTGGATAATGGACAAGATGAAGTCATTAGTTTGTGTAAGATTGTATTAATCTCCCTTGGGGAGACTTTATTATTAATACAAAATATATATAGGTGTACAATGTGGAATTCCTATACAACAAGGATCCTAGTTCTATCATAATTACATAACACTAAATATGGTAAATACAATAGTGGTACACACATGCTAATACACCCCCTCAGTCGGAGCGGGAGGAGGCCGGATGCTAAGACTGTATCTGAAGTCGAGGAATAACTGTCTAGGAAGGCCCTTGGTGAATATATCTGCATACTTATATGAAGAAGGCACATGCAATACCTTGACATTACCGAGATCAACCTTTTCACGAACAAAGTGGATGTCCATCTCAATGTGTTTGGTTCGCTGATGTTGAACTGGATTATGAGACAATTATATAGCGGATATATTATCACAATAAACCAAAGACACCTTACATAATGGACACTGAAGCTCCAAAAGAAGGTTTTGGCGCCAACAGATCTCAGCAACAACATTAGCAACGCCTTTGTATTCTATTTCTGCACTCGAACGGAATAATGTGGGTTGCCTCTTGGCGGACCAAGAAATAAGATTATCTCCTAAGAACACACAATAGCCTGAGGTGGAGCATCGCGTGTCTGGATAATCTGCCCAATCAACATATGTATATGATAACAACATGTTCGGTGTGGAGGGGTATAGATACAACTTATAATCAAGTGTGCCCTTAACATATTTAATGATACGTTTGAGGGCAGTAAAGTGAGGCTTCATGGGTGCATGCATAAATAAGCATACATGTTGAACAACATAAGCAATATCATGCCTGGTGAAAGTGAGGTACTGTAGTGCACCTGCAAAACTCCTATACAGAGTGGGATCTGACACTGGATCACCATCTAAAACACTAAGCTTTGATCTAGAGTCAACTGGAGTAGCCATGATCTTGCAATTCGCCATTTTAACCATGTATACAATCTCCTCTGCATACTTACGCTGACAAAGAAACATAGTATCTGCAGATCGAGTCACAGAAATCCCCAAAAAATTGCTCAACTTCCCCAAGTCAGTCATAACAAATTCTGTTTTGAGCAGCGTAATGATCTCATTTTTTAACAAATTAGAGGAGGCAGTGAGTACAATATCATCAACATACAATAATAAATACGCAATGTTGATACCTTTATGAAAAATAAATAGAGAATTATCACACTTGCTGCACACAAACCCAATCTGCATGATATCTTGTGCAAAGCGATCATACCACGCTCTAGGGGCATGTTTCAAGCCATAGAGTGACTTGCGAAGATGACATACATACTTAGGGGCTGCTGGATGGACAAAATCAGGCGGTTGATGCATATAAACCGTTTCTTTCAAATTCCCATGTAGAAATGCATTTTTCACATCAAGCTGATGAATAGGCCAGTTCCTGCCCATGGCTATACTCAGAACTGTGCGAATAGTAGCCGATTTAACAACCGGACTGAATGTCTCACCACAATCAATACCCTCCTACACATTTGTGCCATTAGCCACAAGTCTCACCTTATACCTCTCTAGATCACCAATGTCTCTATACTTATGACGAAAAAGCTACATGTATCGGATCACATTCACCCTCTCTGGTCGAGGAACTAAATCCCAAGTATGTTTTTTGTTAAAGCATTAAACTCATCACACATGGCCGCATTCCAATTTGGGTCAAGTTTGGCTAATTTTAGGCTTTTGGGAATTGGGGATATGGTTTGTGTATCTAGGTTAAATTGAACTTTGGGTTTGAAAATCCCGTATTGGGCACGGGTTTCCATATGGTGCGAGGGTGCTGGGGCATTTTCGATATTTGGTGGTGGTTACTGTTTCTGGGAGCTGACCAACGGAATATGCGGTTGTTGTTTCTAGGAACTAACAGACGGAATGGGTGGGGAGTGAGAATCGGTGTTGGCTACGGGGTCGGGTGTCGGGTGTGGGATTTATGGATATGACAGTGGTAGTGGTGGTGATGACGATTTGGGTAGATCTGTGGTGGGTGAAGTCGGATATGGCGATAGTGGTGGGTTGGGGCCAAACTTGCATTTTGGTGGGTTCGGGTTGCTGGTGGTTGGAGGTGAGTCGGAGGAAGGGTGATGCACTGGAGGCTCGGCTACGGTGTGTATTGGAGGCAGAGACACGGTGGTTGGGCGATGGGGGTTCTGATGACTGTTGGTGTTGATCGTGACGGAGTGTCGACTGACAGATGTGGTGGCAGTTGGCGACGATTGAGACTGAGGCAGAGACGGCGGTGAGTCAGAGAAGATGTGACAATTACCGGTGGTGGCAGCCGGAGGTGGCGGTGACAGTGGTACACCGGTGGACGAATGAAGGTGGCCTCCGGTGATGGTATTTGGTGCCGCTCCCGCTGCTGGAGCAATGGCAGCATGATAGAATTCTTGTTGGACAAGCGGTGATGGATCCAAATCTTCGAGGAATTGGTAATCAGTGACTCGGAATTTTTTTGATGTTGTCAAACGGGAAGACATATTCGACAAAGGTGTCGTGGCGAGAAATTATAATTTTATCGGTGGAGAGCTCCACAAGTACCCTCTATGGTTTGACGAAAAACCTAGGAAGGCGTACGGAGTAGACCGATGTGCTAATTTGTGAGGTGTCATGGATGTCATATTGGGGTAACATAGACAACCAAAAATTCTAAGGTGGTCATAGGCGGGGATCCGGCGGTAGAGAATTTCGGTGGGTGTCCTATTTTGAATCGCACGGGTAGGTAGAATGTTGAGAATATTTTCTGCTATTTTTAATGCATATACCCAAAAATTTGGGGGGAGAGACGCATGAAAAAGGAGGGTACGAATCATATTATTAATGGTTCAGAGAATTCTTTCGGCTTTACCATTTTGAGGGGAGGTATATGGGCACGAGAAATGAAAAAACATGCCGTTAGCCGCACAGAATTTATGAAATAAGGAATATTAAATTCAGGACCATTATCACATTGAAACGATTTTATGTCTTTTTCAAATTGCGTTTTAACCAGTGTACGAAACTCAATAAATTTGGAGAACACTTGAGATTTTAGTTTGAGTGGATAGATTCAAAGAAAGTGAGAGAAATCATCCAAAAATACTAGATAGTATTTGTGGCCTAAATTGCTGGTTATGAGAGATGTCCATACATCAGCATGAATAATATATAAAGTGAGAGAAAGTGGTACTCATAGAAGTCGTAAATGGTAGTCTATCGTGTTTCCCTAACTGACACGAGGAGCAACTATGAGAAAGATTCCCTTTGTTACAATGGATTAAATTTCGGTTTCTAAGTGAATCAAAAACGTGAGAACTCGGACGACCAAGTCTACTATGCCACGTAGAGAGAGATATGGTTGTTAAATCGGTAGGAGGAGTGATACTAGTAGCGGATGTGGGTAGGAACAGATATAGGTCCCCCTCAATATTGCATCACGTAAGGTGTTTTCCGGTACAGAGGTCCGTTACGGAAAATCCAAACTGGTCAAAATTAATCGAGACAGAATTATCGGTGGCAAATTTTCTGACAGAAATTAGATTTTTGATGATGTTTTGGGCATAGAGGACGTTTTTAAGAGAGAATGGTGGATGCGGTGGTGGGATAAGGGTTTGGCCGAATACTTGAATTGGAATGCGATGACCACTACTGACCATAATAGATTGTGGAGTTGGTAACTGGCGCAATCGAGGAAGATTACCTGAATTGTTGGTGAGATGAGACGTGACGCCCGTATCCATATACCATGCATTATTGGGCTGTTGACGGATCAAGGAAGCCATGAATTTGTTCTCGGGTAAAGGACAAAAGAGAAAGTAGAGAGCTTTCTGTTTTTGTAGTCAAAGTGGGGTGCTTTTCTTGGGAAGGGAAAAGCTTATGGAAATCAGAGGGTAAGCTCTGCAATTGTAGCAGAGAGGGACACGCTGCACAGCCTCAGGAACAGAGGGAAAAATGGGGGGATGTCGCAGAACAGAGAATAGGTACTAGAACCTATGTGAACAACAAAGAAAACTTGTGCTGCAAATTGTTTTCTTGGAAGGACGGGGAAATATGCAGACACCAATTGGCCGCCGACTGACCGAACCAAAAATCGAGAATAGAAAAGAAAGGGGGGGGGGGGCGACTATTGTCCGAAAAGAAAGAGAATAGAAGAGGGTTTAGGCTTCTGATACCCTGTAAGATTGTATTAATCTCCCTTAGAGAACCTTTCTCATTAATACAAAATATATATAGATGTACAATGTGGAATCCCTATACAACAGGGATCCTAATTCTATCATAATTACATAACTCTAAATATGATAAATACAATAGTGGTACACACATGCTAATAGTTTGAAAAGTTTAACAAACATATTTTGAGTTTTAGATAATTACTTTGTGTATCCTTGTACTAAGAGTAACATCAAATTAGGCATTTTAGATTCTTGAGACCATGAGAGAATTCTGTTCTATTTTTGTATCCTTGAAGTTGGGTTTGTACAATGTATTAATGGTTAATAGGTATTCACCCGATAGGATTAAGTTGTCGAGTGTTGGTCATGACCCTCCAAATTTGGATCATGACATTAAAATATTGTCACAAAAAGTGGATATTCTAAAGCTTAATTAAAATTAATTTTAAGTTGACATATGTTAATTAATTACTCCATGTTTTATTAGTTGATTGAATAATTTGTTGGCTGCATTATGATACAAATGTAAGGGTCCTTAGAAGAATTCTCCACAGCTTCTTCTCTTCCTCACAATTTTACCAACTTTTTCATCCTTCCATTTTTTTTCTTTATGATTCAATCATTTGTAACCTCTCCTACTCTAATGGCTGCTTCTCTTTCCTTTCTCCTAAACTTAACATTATTATTATTTCAAATGCAAAGAGCTGGATGGCCTTTTGGAGTCTTTCTTCTTCCTTTCCTCTCCTTGGCCTCCTGTCTCTCTTACTTTCCCATCAAACCTCCCTGACCACTACCACCGACGTTCACCTCAACATTGCACCACATCCTACTGAGGTGTCAGATGGACGGGTTGGGTCAAACTCTTCTGTCTTCCGTGAGGCCCCAGCTTTTCGCAATGGGGAGACTTGTGGAAATTTGGCCACGGACCGGATTCACGTGGCCATGACACTTGACGCTAATTACTTAAGAGGTTCTATGGCTGCTGTGTTATCAATTCTCCAACATTCAACATGTCCTGAAGATTTAACATTTCATTTCCTATGGGTAAGACATGAACCTGAGGTATTCTCAAGCATTAAGTCAACATTTCCCTACCTCAACTTTAAGGTCTACCGGTTTGATGTCCACAGGGTCCGGGGCCTAATTTCCAAGTCTATACGTCAAGCTTTAGACCAACCCTTGAATTACGCAAGAACTTATTTGGCTAACTTGATTCCCAATGAGGTGAAACGCGTAATTTATCTTGACTCTGACCTTGTCATGGTTGATGACATCGCAAAATTATGGAAGGTTGATTTAGGTGACAAGGTTTTGGCTGCACCTGAATATTGTCAAGCGAATTTCACCTGTTACTTCACCGAGACATTCTGGTCCGATCCATATATGCCTAGAACGTTTGAGGGGCGGAAGCCGTGTTATTTTAACACAGGGGTGTTGGTAATGGATTTGGATAAGTGGAGACATGGAAATTATACAAAGAAAGTTGAGGATTGGATGATTGTGCAGAAGCAAAAGAGGATATATCAATTGGGCTCTTTGCCTCCATACTTGCTTGTTTTGGCAGGAAATATAATGCCAATTGATCATAGATGGAACCAACATGGATTAGGTGGTGATAATGTTGAAGGTAAATGCAGGAAACTGCATCCTGGGCCTATTAGCCTTCTCCATTGGAGTGGCAAAGGCAAGCCATGGTTGAGATTGGATTCAAGAAAACCATGTAGTGTTGATCATCTATGGGCTCCCTACGATCTTTATCGTTCCTCTAGACATTCATTTGAGGAGTAACGTGTCACAGAGGCGGATCCAGGAGATATAGATATTTAATTAATTTCTTAATACAAATACAAGATCTGAGCAAAAGCTACTGGATTCACGTGAACCCACATATTACCCTGTAGATCCGCCCCATGATGTATCAAGCCATGGCACACACGCTGAAATATATATATAAGGTTTGAGGGAAGCATGAGGTTTGAGGGAAGCATGTTTTGCATTAGGAAGAGAAGCAAGCATCAGATAAGAAAAAGAAGAAATGAAAAAATAAAATTTGTTTAAGTACAACAAAAACAGATACTTCTAGTTTGATTTTGTTAGCTTCTAGCACATAATCGTTTTATGTTTGTATACATGTATTCAAGAAATATGGCTAGAAGCAAAGAATCACACTGGTGTGGAGCATTGCAGGACATTTCCCAATTGCAATGAGTTCTTTGACGATGATCGTCTAAATCAGATTATTGATGACTCTCTGATAATTACAGTATCTATAATTAGCTTTTACTGTTTTTCAATTTGATTACTTCATCTTACAACTAAATTAGCACAATTCTCATATCTCCATAGTGGTGTTCTACTCTTTCATATTTGGTTGCCTCTTTCATTTCTCTCCAGATTTCGATAGATATTGCCTCAGTCGTTCCTTTTGTGTATAACTACAACGAATATTATGGAAATCACAAATAGATAAGTAAGAGTTTTGAGTGTTCATCGATGATCAGGTAGATCTATATATTGGATAAGACTTAAAAGCAATTCAAGATAGATATTTCACATTCCTAGGGGATGCAGCCTTAGAGTTTCCAAGTCAATCTCAACGTACATATCAACCAACCAAAAAGTTGTTGAAATACATATAGAAAAATCACTAAAATTTCAACAAATACTAAATCATGAGCCCGTAATTATGAAGGTGCAATGCATTTAGTCTTGGTTTGCTATTGTATAAAGCAGTACGGAAAGTAAATAACTATTACAAGTGTTCGAAAGGATAAATAAATGGTCAATCTTCAAAACTGCCGCAAGCTTGTTGTGTCTTGAATCTTGATAACCTGAAATCAAGAAACAACTAAATCGGATGGTTACAACGTTGTGTGTTGAGTCGAGTGATTGCACTCTGTCCTTAAGACAAGATTGCCCCGTATATATGATTTTACGTTAGCGGGCAATAGTCTCCCAAGATAAAACAACACTTTAATCTCAACGCTACAAAGCCAATAGGTTGAGTCTGACGAAGAAAACAAATACGAATCGACTTGCTGAAGATATAGAAAAGGAAGGAAGAGTTTGTGTTTTCTCTTCTGTTTTGTCTCTGTGTATATAGTGTGTCTCTGTTGTGTATATAGTGTGTAGATGCTCATTGTTTTTCGTCATTGTTTGGTGTATATTTTCATGATTGTTTTGCAGTGGTTTTGTTCACTGTTTTGTGCCAATTTTCTTTCTGTATGTGTCATCCACAATTGAGCCAAAACTGCTCAATATATAGCATGGAGGAGGGCTGTTCAACTGCCCAAAACATGACTGTTAATGGCCATTAGGGAGGGATGTAATGACAGGTTTAATGCCATGAAGGAGGGCTGATTATGGTCATTGAAGGAGGGTTGTTTATGGAGAGTTAACAGCCAAGTAATGACTGGTTAATGCTCCAGAAAACAGCCCAAACGGAAGGCAGAAACTTTCTGCCTTCCGTCACTCCCAAAATCAACTTTTCAGAAACTCTAGGGACCAAACTGTAAATATTAAGCAATTTGGGGTCCAAAAAGATAATATCAGAAAGTCCTCACAGCCCACAGCCCAGTGACCGAGACCGGACGGGCGGCGCGCGTAGGCTTAGCCTTGAACCCAAGCACATCTAGGTCCTCACTCCTTTAAACACATGGGATACCCCTTGGGGTCCCAAACCCTTTACCACCTTAGAGACTTATAAAGAGAGCAATTCTTCATTTTTCCACCGATGTGGTAGATTTGTCCCACACCATATTTTCATGCCTCAAACACCTTACTTTGTGGACCAATATCTCTTTCATTTCTCAACGAAATTTGACGATTCTTGGCCCTACGGTCATCTACTCACTTAGTAAATTATGCATGTGAGAAGAGACAAAGCCTACAACATGCGAAACACTAGTGTTTAATTCATTAAATATGGGTGGACGCACCTCCCCGCCAAAGGCAAATTTCCAACATTTAGTAGTATATATAAATCCATCAAGTTCAACTCTTGAATATAACTTCTGCCTCTAAAGGAAAAGAAGTAGAGGACAATTATAAGCGAGAAATAAAAATCATTGGTTGATAGCTTTAACTACAACAGTTGTTATGCATAATCCAACAAGTATATAGTTGATTAAAGATCACAATTAGGCAAAATCAAGAAACCAAAAGCGTTGTTTGATATAAGTAGCTAAGTTTTCTTGTCAGGTTCGTCGTTGTACGACCTGCGTAAAGATTCCTTCTTACTTCACATTAATAAAATGTCTCCGTCTTGCTGTTGGTGTTGGTGTTGGTGATGGTGATGGTGATGGTGTGGCGGGAATTTGCTTAGTTTCACATCTTTCTTGAGTTATTTCTTTGATGCTGACAAACTTCTTTGGTCCTTTCTCTTTGTTTCCAACTATTTCCAAGTGTCTGAACTCAATCTCTATATCACCATTCATATTTTTGCTATTTGGTGGTGATTCAATGGAGATTTGATTGCCCATAGTGACCCAAAATGTGTTGATGATGAACCTCCTTTGTCCATTGAATTATTTTGTTGATGGACTTATTGTTGTGGTACTAGTAAGTAGTAGTAGTACATCTATATTAATAGATGATGAACAAAAAATGATTATATTCTTACCTAGCTGGGCAACATTAACACTTTATTTTTGTAGTGTGATTCTTTGCTCAAAAGCATTTTATCCTATCCTCTATATATCCTTAGGATTAAGAATGCATTTGATATGATGGAACATGTTATATTATCATTGGCTTATTCTTCACATTCCAATAGGCAAAAGATAAACACGTATCTGTCAATTTACATTCTTTTCCCAACTTTATACTTCTTGACAATCGATACATCGTTGAGTTCTATTTGAAGGTTCCTTCCAATCATGTACCTCATAATATTGAATCTAAACCGTCTATTTTCATCTAATGATCCCATAGTCAAGTGTACTTTTTTTTTTTTTTGGAGATAATCAAGTAATGAGTAATGCAAAATTTGAATAGCAACATCATGGGTTCAAATTTTTACTGCATAGTTCCTCCTCAGCCAAATTGAAAACCTGAAGAATTTCTACACTATTTAGTATAGTTTAGCCAGTTTTAGCTTTCTTACTATTTTATCAGGCAGCAATCCACAGTGTTAAATTCAGAATTTTTAGTGAGGGTTTTTTTTTTAAAATATAACAAAGTAACTACACGAAAAAGTAAAGGGATTTTAAAATATTATATGCATGAACGGTTCATGGAGTCTAAATATTTATTAATTTAAACTCCAAAAAAGATTCATGGTGTTCAAATTTTCACAATCTAAGCGTAATAATTTGCTAGAGTTTCGAACTCCATGAATATTAGAGTTCAAGCCTTAACAGTTCGAACTCCAATAAAAGATTTATGGAGTTTTTTTTAGTATTTTAATTAAGGGTGTTTTTATCAAAATATTATTTTCACGTTAAAATGACTTAATAGTTTTGAGACGATGTTACAAAAAATGATTATTTGCTAATTTCTCCTGTCGATATACACAAATATCTCCTTTTTAGGCCATCATTTAGAATTTGTCCATATTTATAAAAGTTGTGCAAATATAACCCTTAAAAAATTACATTCTAGGCAACATTAGACTCGAATATAAATGTTTGCTCATATCTTGGTTTTCAATTTTATAGACAAAATATTAAACTGTTATCTAACGTTGAAATAATTTACAAAATTACAGATCATGATCTAACAAGAATTTTCTTATAGTAATATTTTCAATTTGCTCAATTTATGTTTAAACCATAATATAAAAGATTATAAATTTAAAATTAAAAGAAGATCATTTACTAACACCAATCCAAAAAGATCAACAGAACTATTTAGGCCCAACAATGTAAAAGTAATCCAGTAGTATATCAGGAAAGCAATGCCCGCCAATAAAGTCTTCAACATTGTTGAAACCAAACCGAATAATCACACTGTTTCTTCATTCCACTAAAAGCTATGAATTTCTTCAAATCCATCTTATCTGATGATCTGGATCCGGATCCGGATCCGGACCCAGAAATCCCTGAAAAAGATGTGCCAGAAGTTTACCCGGATGGCAATTCAACAACCGAAGCTGATGATGGTGGTGTTTGGAGCTTCGGAGGTCTAATCAAAACAATATCAACCCGATCCGAATCCGTACTCGAAACATACCGTCGAGATCTACAAGAATTCGGATCCGGGTTAAAAAAAGAAACCGAATTATTCCGTGAAGTAGCTACTCGTGCCGTTAAAGATCTTCCTAATTCAATTGACGCCGTTAAAGATACTCTTCTCGCTTCCTCCGACATTGAACCCAAAACCCCAGATTCGAATCGGGTAGTAAACTCGGGTCGGTTTAGTAGGTTCGAATCTCAGTTGATGAATATCCAAAGTGACCCGAATACATTTTGTGTGGACCCTGAGGATTTAGGGGAATACAAGAAATGGAAAAATGGGTTTGTTTTGAATGAAAAGAGTAAAGAAGTTGAGATTTTGATTGAAAATATTGGATCTTTGGAAAGTATATATAAAAGGGTTGTGCCTAATGAAGTTGATTATGAGAATTTTTGGTGTCGTTATTATTATAAAGTGTATAAGCTTAAGGAACAAGAGAGCGTAAGAGCTAAACTTGTGAATAGAGCTAGATCTATAGATGATGAGGAAGAATTGTCTTGGGATGTTGATGATGATGATGATGATGATGATAATGAACAAGTGAGTAATGCCGAATCGAAAGTTGATGAGAAAGGGAAAGAGGGTTCTGTTGTTGATGTAAAGAAATTGGGTTTTGATGAGAATGAGTCTGTTAATCAAGATTCGACTAATGTTGTGAAGGAAGTGGCTATTAAGAAAGGTGAATTAAGCAAGGAGGATTCGACTAATGTTGTGAAAGAAGGGGCTAGTAATAAAAGTGAATTAAGCAAGGAGGATTTGACCAATGTTGCGAAGGAAGGGGCTACTAATAAAGGTGAACCAAGCAAGGAGGATTTGACCGATGTTGCGAAAGAAGTGGCTACTAATAAAAGTGAATTAAGGAAGCAAGATTCGAGTAACGTTGCAAAGGAAGTGCCTACCAATAAAAGTGAACCAAGCAAAGAGGATTTGACCAATGTTGCAAAGGAAGTGGCTACTAATAAAAGTGAACCAAGCAAGGAGGATTCGAGCAATGTTGCAAAGGAAGTGGTTACTAATAAAGGTGAACCAAGCAAGGAGGATTCGACTAATGTTGTAAAACAGGCTACTCATAGTGATGAATCGCAAACTTTAAGTTCAGGTGGTGTTGATAGGAAAGATGAGAATCAGTCTAATGTAGATGGTGGTGGCAAGAGCCAGGCCGTAGAATCAAGTGGGAATAGCAAAGATAGTAAGAAAGAAGACACTGAAGTTAGTAAAAAGGAGGAAGGGGTCGTAAAAGGTTCAGAAGGGAAAGGTGATAAGGATGAATCTGGTATTGCTTCAAGTCAAAAGACGGGGGCTGATGAGGACGACTTGGATTGGGCTGAGATTGAAGACATTGATGGTAATGATGACAAAAAGGCGACTACTCATGTTGCGATCTCAAATAGAGCTGATTTGAGGAAGAGGCTTAGTGTTGAAGAGGATGATGAGGATTTGAGTTGGGATATTGAAGATGATGATTAGCCTGTGAAAGCTTAGATTCCCAATCAATCTTAAGATATGCAGAAAGCTGGTTGCCAAAGCAGTCGAACGTACAACAGAACTCAAGAATTAAACTCTAAAGCTTGAAACCTAGTAAAGTAAGATATTTATTGTCTCGAGCAGTTTGTTTAATTGGGCTTCATGGTTTTCATTCTTTATATTGAACTTTTGGTTTATTAGTCATGAATATGTCCAGCTGTTCATTTATATAGTGAACATGTCTTTATGCCCTTGAAATTTGAATGAAAGCAATGATGTTCATAGACCAAATGTTGTCCCACTATTCTGTTGAATTTATGAACTCCCCTGTGAAGTGTAGTTAGTTCTTTGGAATCATGTAGTTAATGCTTACAATGTAATAGTTGTCTTGGGGGGAAGGATGCAAATTACTATTAGATAAAAGCTTGACTGCTTCCCAACTGCCATTGATTACTTTATGCCTGTCGCGGTGCTTTAATGTATATCAGGACTTCAAGATTCAATTGTCAGTTGAGCTTCTCTGGAATATGCTACATCCTTGCTCAAATTAAATGCTCTCTTAGCACGTCCTTAGGTGATCATATATTCACTTCATAAGATAGCTTAATTTATCATTGGTCGACCGGTTTCAGCCAACTTATATAGGCATAGCAACAATTAAAGAAGGCAACTCTGCAATCTGCAGAGAAATCTTCATTTGGATAAAGCTTATCTAGTTATCTCGGTCTTCCAGGTAACATTTCCACCATCCATAAGAATGAGATGTCTTAAGCATATAATTGGGAGGAAGAAATGATACATTCCCCACCTTTATCAACATAGGGTAGCCTCTTTGTCCTAAGCAAATCAGTGTCTGAAGGTGCATGATGGTGAATGTGCTTCCATTTGTTGTGTTATTTGTAATAACAAAAAGCCTCCTTGAACCAAATAAAGGTAAAAGAAGGTGGAAGGTCGAGTATAAACTTGATATAAAAGCAAGTGCAACCCTTCAGTTCTTGCCTCCTTACTTCTACACATAATATTTCCCTAATCCACTAATGCTTTAAGCACTTGGGAAATACTTCAGCTGCAGGGAGTCCATTTGCTGCACAGCTCGCCATACCATGGGAATACTGGGGTACCTTCTCCTCCCCCTCCCCCTCCCCCTCCCCCCTTCCCCTTTTCTTTCTTGGCATCAGAGGTTAAGCAGATACTGCATCTAAATAGAGAATCCTAATCGTTTTTCATGATGGTGTAACTCTTGCAAGTTGATAAGCTGAATAACCTGGAGTACTTTCTACTGCTGCTATTACTATTACTAGTATAGAAGGGTGGGTAGGAAAGGAAGGAACTTGCATATAGCTGATGAAATTGCAGGACCATTTCAACCCGCCATCCCTCCGATTTCCGTTAAAGGATGAGAACATTCAAATCGTTTATTCGTTATCCTCTTATATAGTTGGCGGCTGTCTGTGACTGCGTCGATTGATCAAACAGGTTATCCATATGTTGAAGTGTGTGACCATCTCATCTAAAAGCTTAAGCTATTAGAGAGAACACACTTTTAATATTTAATTATATTCTCAACATGAACCACCAAATAGTTACTCTTCCATAAAAGACTTAAAATAATGACTCATCTCTCCTCCTAGTTTAGCTACCAAACTTTAGGAAGCCCGTATGTTGTTTAGGATGTGCTTGCGCTAAAAATGCTTTACCAACATACGCCTGTATGTTGTTTGGTATGTAGGAAGTGCAATTTAGAATGACAACATTATTGACATTTGGAAAAGTATGAAGAATCGACTATCATATCTCAATGTCACTATAGTTTCAGTTCTATTGACCAAGTAATGTCAGCAAGTCTGGGGGCTTGAGAGGAAGTTTAGACCAAATTTTGCTTGGCCTATACTGGAAGTTCCCCTGTATTCACCAAAATACTGAGGCAGTTTAAAGCAAGAACTGCATGCTGAGGGTGAATCGATCAGATCAGTATAGATGGAATTCAGTTCAGAAAGCATGAAAACCAAATATAATTACCTAAAATCAACTCTTACTGGCATCCAACATATGATCTGGAAAATGAAAATAAAGACAAGTATTTTGTTCAGAAGGTAATGTAAGCTTTATAAATAGAAAACATTGCACCATGGAGGTGCTATGGTATTTACATAGAGTTGCCAAATAAGATTCTTTCAGCCTCATTTACATATGTAGTGATTCAATGAATTCTAGGATCCTTTCAACCTCATTTGCAAATTCACTTCTACACCAAAAGGAAAGTAAAAGTACAGCAGTAAAGCTTTACCAAAAAAAAAATCTTTATCAAAAAATGTATAGTAGTAAAGCTTCATCTTCTGAGTTGAGCTAGTTTCGTCTACAAGACAAATATTCGGCCACTCCACTTATCTACTGTCGGGTATCTCTAAAGCTTACCTTGGCTGTAGATGAATAGGTATAACAGCAAAAACCGAGGGTGTGTTCGGTATGGAGGAAAATGTTTTAGGAAACAAGTGAATTTCTATTTATTTTCTCATGTTCGTTTCATAGTGGAAAATAAGTGAATTTCTTATTTTCTCATTTCGATTGGTTGATAGAAAATATTTTTGGAAAACTACTCTCCCAAGCTCGATCCAACCCACCACCCACCCAACCCACCAACCAACCAAATCCCACTCCCATCACCCTCGAACGCACTTCTTCTTCACCCACCCTACCCCACACCACTGTTTCACCTAACCCCCAATCCACCCACCCCATTCCAATTTTTCATTTCATAATTTTTATTTTATAAAAATGAGAAATTCTTTTTACCCCCTCCCCTAACCACAACCCACACATTAATATTAACCACACAATTTTTTTATTTTTTATAAAAGTAAAATAAAACATATGAACTAGAAAATTAGGGGGGGGGGGGTGCAGTGGATCGGTGTGGAAATAAATAAGAATATATTTTTTTTGGAAAGGAGGTGGGGTGTGGGTGGGGGTAAAAAACCAAAAGAAAAAAACTTTTTAATTTAAAAAAAAAAAAAAAAAAAATCGGAGGGTGGGTAGGGGGTTCTGGTGGGGAAGGGGGGGGGGGGTTAGTGTAGAAAACCATAAAAATGAATTTAAAACTTTAAAAAAAATGGTGGGGGTGGGGAAGGGGGTCAGGGGTGTATAAAATTAAGAAAAACAATTCTCGGGGGGTGAGGTAGGGTTGGGGGTAAGGGGTTCGTCAGTGGAGGTGGGGAGGGAATGGTGTAGAAAACCAAAAAAAAATTTAAAAATTTAAACTTTTTTTTGGGGTGGGGGTTGGGGGTGGGTTGAGGTGGTGGTGGGGTAGTTAGTTGAATGACACTTGGAGACTTGTTTTCCCTACTTTCATTAGTAAGTAATTTTAAACTTACTTTTCTGAAGAAATTTTTTTCCAATTTTTTTTACCAAACGAACATGAGAAAACACGCCCCTAATTTCTAAGTAAAAAAGAGGCAGTCTTTGAAAGGTATAAAAATAAATAAAAGCAAAATTCGTGCTCAACACCTGAGATCAAGTGTGTGAGAGTTAGCCCGGTAAAGAGAGCCATATCTGTAGATGATGATGAAGAATTGTCTTGGGATGTTGATGATGATGATGAACAAGAGAGCAATGTCAAAATCAAAATGTGATGAGCAGGGTAATAAGGGCTCTGTTTCTAAAGATTCGCGGATTTCACAAAGCAAGTGTCCTCTGATGAGAATGAATCGGCCACTTGAGTTTCTGCCATCTCCGTGAAGGAAGTGTACTGTAATTTAAATGAATCAACCAAGCAGGATTCAATTGCAAAACAAGTAACTTATGGTGTAGTCACAAACTTTTAGTTCCGGTACTTCAAAAAAAAGAGAAACTTTTAGTTTGGATGAAGTTGATAGGCTGGGGGTGTATCAGCGATATGCAGATAGTAAGAAAGAGGACTCTGAAGTTACTCCTCTTGGCTTAATGTTGTAGAGGATGATGAAGATTTGATTTGAAATATTGAAGATGATGAATTTATGATGAGCCTCTTAAGGCTTGATTCTCAACCAAATTTGAGATCTGCCGAAATTTTATGCTGAAGTTGTCAATGTGCAACAGAACTCAAGAATTAAAGGTTTAAGGCTTGATGTGATGCAGTTTGTTCAATTGTGCTAGTTTTCATTCTTTATACTGAACTTTTTAGTTTTGGTCAAGATTGTTATGTCCTGTTCTTCATTTATAAAGTGAACATGTCTTCGTGTTCCATGTACATTTGGTCCTTGGTTTGAGTAAGTTGGGATGTTGAGGCTGAACCATTGTACAATGATGAATTCCAAAATAACCACAAAAACCAAATATGATTAATTGCCTAAAATGATCCCCTACTGACCTTAAAAAAGAGATGGATGTGAAAACGAAAACTTAAATACAAAATTCAGCCTGTTGTTTGGCTAATACACACTCCATTTACCTAAGTTCAGTTGTCTCTAAAGCCTACCATGGCCGGCAGAGGTGAAACAGGTATAGCAGCCAACACCTAATTCTAAGTAAAAAAGGAAGGAAAACCTTTGGGAAAACCATAAGAAAAAAAAAAAAGCAAACTCATGCTCGCTCATTGTACACAGTAGGAGAAAGAAAGCCCCTTAAGCTACAAAGGGTGTTCAAAGACTTCAAAGAGAATCTACGGTGATTTCCCATCAAGATCCAAACTTGGTTCTGAAGCGGTCTCCGATTTAGGCGAGTCACCAGGGGGAGGTAGTGCAAGGAACCGTCCTCTTTGAGCACGTGGTGGAAGATGCTTTGCAGGTTTTCTGGATCCACCATTAAATGGCAGAAATACACCAGTACCACCACGAGGAGCCCTCCGGGGGTTCATAACTACTGGACGCACTGGTGCTAGCATAACCATCGGAGCACGAAGGACACCCCATTTGGGAATCACATGCTCATAACCATTGTGTGCTCCATTTGCAGTTGCATATTGTGTTGGAACACCAGATTTCAATAAGGTCATGGCTCTAGTCAGAGGGGCAGCTTCTGGAAAGTTGTTTCCCATATCTGCTCTGACTTTGAAGAATGTAATTGTAACTCTTTTGTTAGGAGATGAGCACATGGCATGTCTAGCCATATCAGCACTATTTCCCCTCATGACCAAAAGAGACCTGCCATGTATTGAACAACAGGTAGAAAATCAACCAACCATAAGTATAGTCATTTGAGAAAAAGCTTCATTAGTGTAAAGCACCTAAAATAAATGAAGTACATACCCCTCTTTTAGAGAAAGCATGAGCGACCCTTTGTAGTTCCCTTCACTGTCGCATACAAGCGTTCGGCCGAATGCCATCATTGAGTCAGCCAGGACAAGGGTGGATACTGGCTGTTCCAAGTGAGGTGGTTTCAGGAAAGGCTGTGAATACTCTCCCTAAATAAGCAGCAGATAAAAATTTAGGTTTCATTTTATACTTAAAAAAATTCTGCAGGCCAACATAACTCTAGCATAAATGCATATACCTCATCAAAAAAGTTGATGATGCAGCTGTTAGGCCTTCTACTCTCTGATATTAGATGCCACTGAATCAGGTGGTCTATGACACCTTCCATAAGAGCTGGAATGGGCTCATTGTGACCTGAAAGTTCATATTCTAAAATTATGATAGGTATGTATGTATAAGAAGAAGGAAGAAGAATTAACTTAAATAGTCGCCCAATCAGCCGCTTAAACTAGAAACAATCGTTTAATTTATGTATAATATGTGTATAACCGTGTAACTAGGAAAAGTAAACCGTGAATCTAACCGGTTATTTATGTAAAGATTCCGTAGAAATTAGACTTGGAGATTAAAGTTCAGGAGAATTGAGTGGTCAATTATTGTAAACACCAAATAGCGACAAAATATAGATGATATGTTTTAAGACCCAGTTTTTCCTACTCTTTTGACATGTTGCATCCTCTTTTACATGCCCAAAAATTGGTGCACCAAGCTGAATCAGCTCTCTTTTGCTGCCCTTCACCTGCTGGTTGTACAAAATAAAAGTTTCACCTGAAACACAGTCACAGATCAATCAGGATATTATACAAGATTACACATTGGATTAGTAAATAGTAAATCAGATTTATGGCATTGCAGACATTGCAAAACTTGACAAGGCTACCAAAAAAGAAATATAAAGAAGTTTTAACTCTAGTTGATGCTTTTGGTGCTTGTATGGTTCAGATTATAAGCAAAAGAGAAGTTGAGTGAAAACAAAATCAGTATCAACATCAAGCACCAATGCACATAAATGATTTAAGGCAGCTGCAATTAGTCATAAAGAAAAACAAATGCCCAAACCTGCTCCATAAAATTACAGAAGGTGTCCTTTTACTATCTCATAACTTCGCCCCAAAAAGGAAACAACAATAACTATTAAAGCGTCACGAATCACAGGATCCACCTGAGAGTTCACCATTTTGACCAGCAACTCGAAGTTCGTTCACAAGGTCATCTAATTTAGAGAGTTCATTCGGAGTAAAAACGTCTTCAAATAACTTGAGACCTCTCACAACATTCACCTGCCAGTCACAGTTAGTGAATTAGGTTTAAGACATTCGACATAGATCAACATACGGTTTAACGTGTGAATGCCATCTTACCATAACGTAGAAATAGCACTCACCTGCCACTTTTAGGCTCTGTTTTTGAAAAATAGCCACGGAGTTTCAAATTTCACGGGTGAAACTTCATGATAGTGGCTATTTTAAAAATTATATGGGCTGAAAAACGGCTGTTTGTGAATTTTACCCAACCAGAATGGATGTAAAAGAACAAAAATGTAGGACTTACCATATGTCCTTTGACTGGTTCCTTTGATACAAACCCCTTTGTCATCTTGATCTGGTCATGCCTCGCTTCGCAGTTTTCATGGTTTGTGCAAAATTCATCAGAATCCGGGAAATGCTGTGCTTCTTGGGATCCTATAAAATGAAGGAAGCATTTAAATGTGTGCAGTGTGTATTTAAGAACATGCTTGATCATGTATGTGTCCTGGCAATATAGTATATGAAACCTTGATGTTGCATATATGAAAGCAATTTGACATGACCATGTTACTCATTATGAGAATATTTTTTTTTTGCACACACAATGTTTAACAAAATTGTTAAGAGTTGAAACATTCTCTACATTTCCTAAACGTATAAATCTCTGAAAGACTAAACTACTCTTGGAAAGTATAGGACCAACAGTAAAAGTACTAACATGTCTAAAACATTTTCTCAACGAATAAGTATCGCCCGATAAATATATTACTCTGGTTATGAATCAATTGATTTTTTTTTGCAGACAAAACGTTAACAAAGGCATTAAGAGTGTTAGTTCTGGCTGAATTTGGCAAACAAACAAAACTACTGCCCTTGCCAAAAAAAGAAAAGAAAAACTGAAAAAGACATAACTCTTTACCATGGCATAGTACAGAATGTTTATAGTTGACCACGTTTTAATTGATGGAAATGACACCATAACATTCTGAAAGGGAAGTCATTGTAAAAGAATGGGGCAAAATCAACTAGTCCCCACATAATGATAGCAAACAAGTGGTACTGATGGAGTCCAATTCCATTAGTCTTCACCTAACCACCATTAATAACCCACCAAAAAGTAAGGTATAGTTTTTAAAAGTGAGCTAGTTGGTTGATAAACTGAAATTGGTTAAACCGCGTTGCTAATATAAAAATTCTTTACGCGATTAGTGTTATTAAAGAAAAGTTAAAGTATTCAATTTCCATATACTGGCAATACTTTACGGGATCAATTTACTTAATCTGTATTCATGTGTATCTTTGCGTAATAAGCATACTCCTGCATTTTTTTTAAATAATATAGATTAGTATATGTATAATTTAAGTCCAAAAAAATATACTCCCTCCGTTCCAAAAAAATTGTCTTTAATTTGACTTTACACGAAGTAAAAAATAAATGAAGACTTTTAAAATGTGTGATCAAAAATAAATCTTAAATATTTATATTACTCTAAATCATTTCATAAAATTAAATGATTTTCAAATATATAAGTGTGTCAACTTTTTTTGAACCAATTAATTTTTGGACCAACTAATAAGTAAAATTAAGATGATCTTTTTTAGGACGGAGGGAATAGTAGTAAAGGTTAGTGAGCCTTCCACCACAGCATTGCGACAGAAAAAATGATAGCAGCCTTCACTAACACATGGAGAGGAAAGAGAGACAAAGCAGGTGTAGAAACCTGCCAAATGAATACGGAATACTACTACAAGTCCCTTGGCCCAAAGCCCCAAAAGTATTGGATCACACAAAAAGTGAACCGACATTAAACACCCCCCCCCCCCTCCCCAAGGATACTGGGTGAACTCTCCCAGTATAACAAGTTACATTAATAATTCATCCCATAATAATAAGTTTCATTTTACTAAAAAACACACATATTAAGAAATCAATAATACAATGAAAAATTTATCAATAACCCTATTTAATAAAAATAAATTATTTTTCCCTTTTGATTAAAGCATATAAAAATAGTAATCATTTATGTCTTAAATAGTGAACTTGTCAATAAATGTTTCTTGAATAGAAAGCTTGTCATTTGTTTGTCTAAGGGTATAAGTAACCAATTTATGTTTTTAAGTTCTAAAGTGACACTTATTTTAGAATTTGTTTTGCTAAGGTGACACTTATTATGGAACGGAGGGAATAATATTTTTGCATAATTTATTTTACAGGACACTATTTTTAAAAAAAATATTTTAGAATTAAGATTTTTTGTTGATATCTTCCTTTTGTTTAAGTCATTAATCTCACATCTATAAGTAGATGATTGATAGAATATAAATTTATTTAAGTTACTTTCCATAATTATCTTTTAGATTAATTGACCATATATTTTGTATAGTTGGCTCTCCTCATTTGTAGGAATTGATATCTTGTAATTTAGATAATTGTAATTATTCTAGCCTGGAATTACGTTAATCATTGTTGTATATTAGGAACGCTTGTACATGGAAATGGGCACACAACACAATTCCTTTTACTGTTATGGTATCAGAGCTCTAAGTTCAAAATCGGGTGACCCTTATGATGATCCGACGAAATATCGTCGATTGGCTGGTGCTCTGCAATAACTTACTTTCACAATGCCAAATATTTCTTATGCAGTCCAACATGTCTGCCTATTTATACATGCTCCGAAAGTTGAACACATGGAAAATAACTTAAATAAATGTATATTATATCTGTGATCACACTCACTATTCAGTCTACACATGCAAATATCATCTCTATGTGAATCTCTCTGTGATCGATCAGATGGAAATCGCTCGGGCCACATTTATTATTTAATAAAGCATTTCAATTGCCTCCAATAATATACTTTTATAGTCATAATTTTTTATTAAAATTGAAAAAATATTTCAATCTTTTTTGAATGCGTGCCTAGTTATTAAACTAGGCCACATAAACTAAAATGAGGAAAGTATATATTTTTTTTTGGTAAAGTTGTTATAATGTGATCAGGAGGTCATGAGTTCAAGTCGTGGAAACAACCTCTTACAAAAATATGAGGTAAAATTGCGTACAATAGACCATTGTGGTCTGGCTCTCCCCGAATTCCATGCATAGCGGGAGCTTAGTGCACCGGACTATCCCTTTTTTATCTAGAGTTCAATACCCAACTTATAGGTATATTAGAGAGACAAAAGTGTTTTTATAAAATAAAAAATTATTTCCATAGTCGAACCTAAATAATTCTAACCAGCCTAATGAATTAGGTGGGTAAAGCCAGCCAAACCTTAGCAGACGTGCTAAAGATAAAGCCAACCAGACAGAACTATGACGTTCATCAAAACATCATACGTTTGAGACCACCTAAATAAAGTAAGAAAAATTTAATGAGTCAATTATGTCTCTTTGATGATACCCACCCTCGAGGCATCTAACAGAGCCGTCTTCCCTTGCCTAAGTTTTTTTTTTTTTTTTTGGTACAGCGAAACTCACTGTGGTTCTGAATTTTGATTCTCTGCCACACCAAACACCTAAACATTGCAACACCTTTTTTTTCCCCCACATTGGTTTTCTCAAAACTTTTTTTCCATCAAAACATTGGGAAATCAACAGCATTTAACTAATGATTTTCATTTCCAATTCTAAAGAGCAAATAAAGGATAAAGGAATTGACATGGGAATTGTAAAGCTGAAAAAGTCCTCCTTAAAAATCTGAATATTTCGGGTTGAATTGGCCAGTTTTACTTTAACAAAACTCTCTTCTTTTTTTAAAGAAAGTGGTTTTGAAGGATGAGAACTTTCACTTGAATTTTTAACACACCAAAACAAATGGATTTTGACTTGAAAATTTTCAAGAAATCCGTCTTTCAGTTTTAAAAAAAAACACCTTTTTCTTTGGGAAAAACTTTAACATTCCTCTCTATGGTGTTTGGTTGGTAGATTTCTTTCTATGAAAAAAATATTTGAAAGATTTTTCAATGTTTTATAACATGCCGTGTGAAATGAATGAGACTCCTCCATCATTAAGCAAAGATTTTGGATTCTAGCTTATGAATTGACGGAATGTTTGAAGCGGGAACACAAATTAGTCGGCTCAGTGGTTCTGAAAAATTGAATGATAAACTTAAGGGAAAAAGAAAAATTTCCATCATTTCAAATTCTAGAATAAGATTATTATTTTTTCCGGACGAATTAGATTGAGATCCAAAGCCAATAAGATTCAACGTGAAAGAATCAACATATTTAATAATTTTCTGTGTAAAGTCAGATTTCACAATTTTTTTTGAAATAAAGTTTAACTTTTTCTAGAAACAACATATACTTTCAAAATCAAATTCTTTTATAATAAAAACTTTTAAAACACGTCCAAAAAGTCAAACTTCCCTAATAATAGTAACTGTATTCTAAAATGAATTTCAAGATAATTAAGGGAAAAAACTCTTGAAACTCTGTACTCCGTTTCTACCACGAACGGTATATTTTATGTTGTGAATATGTCAAAGGACTTTAATGGTAACGACATATGAATACTCATATGAGAAGAATCACATAAAAGTTTCTTTCAGGAGATTATTAGAAAACAGAGTAAAAATAACTTAATAGACTATATATTTTTTAGTTCTCGATTATTGAAACACGTCTAATTATTTGTTGTATGCACCTGAATTTATGGCTCAAAATTTTAAAAAGAAATACTTTTTCAAATTCAAATTGCTTTAACTTTGATCAATATTTTTAGATTTAATTTTTCACAACTTACCTACTATTCATGTAATTTTTAAATATATAAATTATAATCTTAAAATATTAAATTAATATAACTCAATTTAGCTTCAAAATTTTGTTAAATTAATTTTTTTTAAAACAAAAATTATCATAGTTGTAATATAACAAAAAAGATCATTAAAAAGTATTTGATCTCTCCAAATTAGAGTACTTTTCACGAAGTTTTCAAATATATAAATTTTAATTTTAAAATATTAAGTTCATTCAATCTAATTTAGCATCAAAATTTAGAACTTACCATTCAATTCATACCGTTTGAATCTCAAGAAAATGAAAAGGGAGTAATAAAAAACTCATTGAAGAGTACTTACCTGTATCCGTGATCTCACTTTCCGGCGATCTATTTGAATCATTTCTAATTGAATCTTCATCCACCACCTCACCACCTCCATTTTCGGACTCTTCTTCATGACAGTTACTCTTTTCATCGCTCTGTTTTTTCACCTTCACCTTTCTGTCCACAACTTTACGGAGCTCAACCGTGACGTCATCAATGGAATAATACTTTTGCATCTGAAGAATTGGGATCCAATTCATTCTCCTTCGATGTATAGCTGCGAAAACCGATTCATACTCCGAAGATCGACCGCCTTCTAGCTGAGTGATATGATTACAAAGTGCATCAATGATTGCATTTGCGGCAGCGAATTCACCTCTAAACCATGCTATAATTGCGTCCTTAGCGTATGTTTCGGATGTCGTCATGACGGGAGGTGGTTGGTTTAACGGAGCAATAAATGGAACTCGATCGGAATTCGCAACAACGCCGGCTGCCGGCGGCATATTGAAATAGGCAGTCGGAAAAAAATAACAACAAAAGTTTGATTTATTCAGGTGAAAAGTTGAGAGAGTCTAAAATGGTGCAACAGTAATGTGGCTTTAGAAGGGCATAGAGAGAGAGAGAGTTTGGGGTTTTCGTGGGTATTTAGAAGGCGTCTTTGGAGGCTTTTACATGGAGATTTGGGGTGGGAAGTCCGTGGGGGTAGGTAGGGCCCATATAGCACCCTGGCAAATATGTCAAATTGTTAATATTGAGTTTTTAATTATTAATTATTTAACCTAATTAAATGTAATTATATTGATTTGTAAGAGATTCTCAATGCAACTAACATGAAGGCAAAAATTTACTCGCATTTGTTTACCCCAAACCAGTTATGGTTAATTCATTTAAGGAGTTACAGTAATAATTTGTATTGATTAACTATGATTAAGTCAAAAAGGTGTACGTGCAAACGGCAAGCACACTATATACATTTATTGATTTGGTGTAAATACATTACAATATATAATTTGTTGTGAATTATAGTATTTTTTTATATAGTTTTCAAATAAAATTATATTTTAAGAACTTAGAAATTTTACATTCGAATTCCTGGAAAAAATTAAAAAAATTAACTCTCAAAATTCGAACTGTGACACATAAATCGGGACAGAGAGTAATTAAAATGCATAGCAAAATGGTTAATTTTACTAATCTAAAGAAAAATATTACATGATCTTAATTGACCATAACGCTACAATATGAGAGAATTTACAGAAATCACCTCATAATGGAATTCAAATCAAGTATAGTACTAGCGTTTAGAAATTTTCTCTAGGGAGTAATTGGTTATATAAATAGGGGTATATTGAATATTGTATTTATTAACAATCAGGAATAGCAATGTTATAAAACATTAATTATTGGAGAGTTGGCTATAGATTGTGGAGTTCTCCTCATAAAAGCAAAAGATAATTGCATATTACTTATTGAATTTAGCATTTGAGATATTGTCAAATTTTAAGTTCTATGTACTAATGTCATAATTACCTAATTAGGTCAATTATTAAGTAAATACAAGTAAATCTATTCATAAATATAATTAATTGATATCCTCTTTTTTGGGTAAAAACTTATCACCTGTATTTCGTCATTATACCAAATCAATAAATGCATGACACGTGTTTTATATACACTCTTTATCATTAAATCATAATTAATTAACATATTTTTATCTTATTTTTTGACTTAATCATGATAAATTATGATTCGGTATAAATATCAAGTGAGATAAATTATATACTGCAAAATTAACCTATTATTATTACAAGTTAAAACTCATGATAATATATATAAAAAATATTTACTCAAATTGTCATACTTGCATTCTGAGATTTCCTAAAGCCGCTTGCACGGGTCATTTACGATTGGATTGGAGGTGTCTCTTTAGAACTCTTCTTCCTCACCTGTCGGCGGTCAATTTTCTAAATCACGAGGGCTAAAGTACAATTTTTAAAAAAATCTACCCTTTATGTCCTAAAAAGATTGATATATTTTTCTTATTATTTTTTCTTAAATATATTGACTCTTTTTTTATATTTAAAAATAATTTAATTTTATAAGATTATTTACAACCAAATAAATATCTAAAATTTATTTTTTACCACATATTTCAAAAATCTTTTTTTATTTTTTAGACTTTATGCTAAATCAAACTAGGATAATTTTTTGGAATGGAGGAAGTACTATACTAATAAATAAAGTCACAAGCTAGATAGAGGGTATATGAATAGTAAAAAATTACCTACACATTTAATTATGAAGTGAATGAAATGCGGAATAGCGACAAAAGAGCAACGATGCTATTTCTTGCATTGTTTTGTGTATCATGATCCTTTGTCATGTGATGATAATGTCATTGTCGAGAGTGCTCATCCACTAGTTGATTCTTTTTATAACCAGATTGATTCTTCTTGTGAGCTTAATTTGTGTCCACCTAGTGTTTGACACTTGTCATAAGAGTGCATTGCATGTGATAAGAGTGCTCATACACTAGTTGATCATTTTGAGGACCGAATTGACTCTTCTTGCAAGATCGATTTGTGTCCACCTAGTGTTGACACTTGTAACTTAAATGGTAGTACATTTTCCTGTGATAGGGATGATTGAACACTAGTTCACTTTAATTCTGGTAATCATGTTAGTAAATCTTGTGAGTGTAACATGCTACCAACTAGTGTTGATCAATGTGCTTGTAATAGTAATCCATTAATGGGGGAATCTTGTGATGTGTTTAATGAGCCTCCAACTAGCGATGATCTTGATGTAGTTGGTCATTTGAGTGAATGTGAAGAAAAGGTAAATATTGAATGGGCGAGGAAGCCATAAATAAAAGAAGAGAAAATAAAAGAGGAGAAAATGTAAAAAGAAGCAAAAAGATAAGGCAAAACTTAATCGACGAGATTTTGTTTGTGTTCTTTTCTTAATTTATTAAAAGTGCTTTTTTTCTCATAGAAAAAGAGATATAACTAAATTTGTTATTACTTATCTAGTTTACTTAAATTTTTTGAACTGCGGAAAGCACCCTAAATGAAATTCTATTCTAAAATTCTATGCTTCTTGAATCGACTTTTAAAGGAGGAGAAAAGATAAAATTGATGATGAGAAAAGATTAAACTTTTTCAATGCTGGATGATTAGAAAGGTATTTGGTACAAAATCACATCTCCCTTTTGTCAATGCTGCTATTCAAGACAAGAAAAGTATCATAAAGCAGATGTACTTACAACTGCTTGGTGATCTCCCTAAAGTAGCATGGAAAGGGCTAATGTATCAGAACCAAGCAAGGGCTAAAGCTATATTTTCTATGTGGTTACAGTTACATGGGAGAATGTTTACTGCAGACAGATTGATCAGCTGGAGCATATATGTTAATCCTACATGTAGTTTATGCAAGCTGGTGCATGAAATTGGGGACCATCTTTTTACAGAATGTAGCTTCACTTGGCACATCTGGAGAAGACTATGCCAATGGCTACAAATATCAGCAGTGCATCAGACATGGAATGACATGCATCTTTGGCTCATCAATACAACCAAGGGTAGAAGCTACAAGGCACAGTTATACAAACTTATATATGCAGAGTTCATTCATACTGTGTGGTTGGAGAGAAATAGTATGAGAGTTTGAGAAAAGAGAGTCTCATGTGGATGCTTTGGCAAGACGAGTTGCATGTTTCAGTAATTACAGAGCTTCTGGTTATTTAAGGGTGTTGCTTTGTCAGTTTAAATTTTAGGTTCAATAGTGTTCATAGTATGTTTCTGAGGTAGTGAGTAGTTTGAGTCATAGATGAGGTTGCTGTAATTTGTGAGATTAGTTCTGATCAAAATAAGCAGATTGTGTTAGTCTGCCTTGCTTTGTAATTATTTCACTTTGGTGGTTAATGAAAAGTACCTTAATTATAAAAAAAGGATTAAACTTTTTAATTAAATTGTAACTTTTGAAAGGTAGAGTAGGAAGTTAGATAGATACTTAATGTATATTAGATGAACAAAGGAAAACTATATTTAAAGTTTATAAACATATGAACATAAAGATATTGAACACCGTAAAATAAAATGAACAAAGTAAAATTACGGTTAATCGATGTTACACCTATATAGATTATATTACTATATAAAATTCAACTATTTCTGGAAGAATAAAAATCATATTTGTTAAAAATTAAAAAGAATAAAACTAAGTAACAATAATCTAATCCATTTGATTTCGAAGACTAAAAGTTTTAAAATATTTTGAATATTCAGATGTTAGAAAAAATATTTCGTAAATACAATAAAAGTTTTATAATCGCGCAAAGCGCGAACCTATTCCCCAGTATAAATTATAACTACACACTTTAAACGGTTAATCATGCCCATGAGGCCCTGACATACTTTAGAAACAAATAAAAGGATTATTGAGTTGATTTGTACCCACTTTATATTTATTTTACACAAATATCTATATCTCCTGGAGGTTCAAGTACTTTCGTTTAAAGTTTTTAGATGAAATACTTAGTCCTCACTTATTTGTATTTAGTAAAGGTTTTAATCTTCATCATGCATTAGATCTGAGTAAGTAAGTCTATTTATTTTTTAAGTCTGAATCTTAATCATTTATATCTCAATTAATGCATCTATTTTTTCAATTTTATAATAATGTATGAATCTAATAAGATCAATCAAATCTCTCTATAATAATATTGTTGGGTCCGGAATATTTTAGCTTCTATAGAGAATGGTTTTATACATCTATAACAACATTGATATTCAAATAATATTTCGTTGTTATAGACAAAAAAGATGCATAAAATCTAATTTTTTATTTTTAATTATTAAATCTTAAGTTTAATCACGCTTTGTATAATGAAGAAAAATCTTGTAATGTTGGAAATATATATTCATATATATTTTTTGTCATAAATAGTGTATTGTAATATCAACATATTTGGTCAAAATTTCTAGATGTATAATTGGTAATCTTAGAGATTCTATCTCTATGAAAATTAATAATCATAATATTACCAAAAAAAGGAATATAATTGTTATAGAGGCATAATTTTACAAAGAGCGTACTGTTATAAAGATGGTTGTTGCTATTTTATAGAGAGGTAAAATATAATATAGAAAATCGGTTTCAAAAAATTGACTGCTATAGAGAGATGTTATATGAGAATGTCGTTACAGAGATATCTGACTGTATAACAAAGTCTTAATATCATTAAGATGTCTATTCAAAAATCTCAACAAACATTTTAGTTCACTACTCCATCCACCATTATCAATTACCATCGACCACAACCACCTATCTCAGCCACAATTACATCTGTTACCAATCACCACAGTTAGCTGTTACCACAATTATTTATCATTTACAATTATCACCATCAATTACTATTACTGCCACAAATCACTACAAACAATCTTTTACCACTACATGTCGCCAACCACTATCATCCTTCACCACCATCATTAGCTATCTTTATCATTCACTACAATTATTAGCTGGTACCACCAATAACCACGATCTACAACCATTTACTCAGTATTGGTTGCCATCATCACAACTAACTATCGGCATAACCACCATCCTTACCCAATACAACCCCAACCGACACCCACAATCATTTATCATCATCAGGAACTGTCATATAATTTTTCAAGAATATCATATTGATATGACATTAAATTATTTTATAATTTTATTTAAATCTCATATTTATTAATTTATAAATAAAAATAAGTTTTATATATTCAGATTTTGAGAAAATAAATCATCTTCATTATTTAGTATACATATTTCAATATAACTTTTTAATATTCAAATATATATTTAAATTTACATATTTTAATTTTAGTCTACATTTTAATATTAAGATGTATATTTAAATTAAAATATTTTAATTTTAATATAAATAAATGAGGCCTCCCCAAACATCGTTTGGGGATGGTCTTTAAACTTTGTCCCTCAAATTGTTGGTCTTTAATTTTTTCCCTTCAATATTTCAAAAGTGGCCGAAAATATTCCTCATATCGAAAAAATGAAAACAAAATTGAATTTTGGGTTCAATATTCGGCAAAGTAAAAAAAAGAAAATAATTTCTCAAGACAAAAGTTTCATAGATACTATGCATATTGACACAAAATTACATAAAAACTATGCCTTATAGAATATGCATTGTCCGGCATAGTTATACAGAAATTAAGTTATTCTACAGAACTATGCCTTAAGACATATTTTCTATGTAACTACATAACGAATATGCATTGGTTCATAGAAACCTATGCTTGCGAAATTATTATTATTTTTTACTTTGTTGGGGATCGAACCCAGAATCTCCCCAATAAATAAGAGTACTTTGACCTACTAACTCTCATTAAATGAAAAATATAAGTAAAAATTAAAGATAAAAAAATTGAGGGGCAATAATTAAAGACAAACCCATATAAAGGTCAATTCATGCAAAAAAAATGAAAAATAAAAGGCTGAGAAGAGAAGTGATATAACAGCACGGGAGCCGAAATAAAGGAAACTAAACAGGAACAAGAGGATCCATCGAAGAAGATCCTTATCCTCCTGTGGGGAAATTTTAATATGGGTGAGGCAAACAATCAACAATAGTGCACCCCTTAACTTTTGACAAGTGTTTTAGTGGGTCCCCTGTTGTCAGCACACACTGTCTCTCCTTCGTTTCCTCAAATTCTCCTCGTTCCATATTTACAGTTAGTATTTGTTTTTTCCCCAACATTCTCTATTTTATCTTAATCCTTTCTCTTTTTTTACTTGTATTTTCACAATCCTTTTTTAATTCGTATAAAAAATTTGGATCAATATCACCATTATCTATTTCTCTACCCTTCTCTATTCATACTTCTTTGTGCATTTACTAATTAACTTATTGGGTTTTTTTTTTTTTTTTTTTTTATTCGATGTTCGGTACGAGAAGCAGCTTCATCCGCTGCACCACATACTTTGGTGGTGAATTTCCTTTTCCATTAGTCATTGTGCCCTCAACTAAATTAATTAAAGAAATTAATTCTTGTATTCCCCATCTAAATCAACTAAAATAATTAATTCTTGTACCCCTATATAAAAAATCATTTTACATCTCAAGACATTGAATCAAACCCCAAGAAAACCTCGAAAAGATTCAAACAAGGAACTCACTCAAATTTATTTTTATAGTAAAAGATGTTCACGGAAAATCGAAAAATCAATCTATAATAAAAATCGAATCAAACAATTTTTTTTACTTGGTTGATTTTGATTTTTAATTTTAAAAATTGACCTAATTAAATTTGGTTTTGATTTTAAGCAAAAATAAATTTTCACTACACAATGTGTTTTTTGTCACATAAGAGTCATTCAATATTGTCCGAATTTAACTAAAAGATAAATTTCACCTCAATTTTAATATTTTGTACGAAAAATATTACATGGCGCTCCAAAATAAGTTAGCCACATTTGGGGTAAATTTGAAATCTCCCTCAATAATTTACTTCATATGACTAAATTAATTATGGTGTACAATACTGCAATTGCTTTTTCTTTTCCTTTTTGTAATAATTCTAACTCATCATTAATGTTAAACAAATATGATTCGACTATTTTTCCCTTATTAATAAACTCATTTGTATAGTAAATTTCATAAGCACCTTTTTAAAAATAGAAAATAAATTTTATGTGATAAACTTTAACGTTGCATGGCTTGTAGGTGATAAAAAATAGGAAAATAATATTTATAATAAACATTAAAGTTAGGCAACTGTTTGTAACAAAAGAATAGAAAAATTATTTTGTATGTTAAATTTAAGTTGGATGACCACCGTTAAAATTTACACAGATATTCTCAGTTTTACTATCCAGTTTTTCAATTTTTTCAAATTTCATACTTTTTACCTATCTTATTTTTTTCTCAAATAATCAACATAGAGAAAAAAAAATTTTAAAAATGATGATGGATTGGTTACTCATCAAAAACACTAGGTTGAATTCCATACAAAGATAATAAATTAAAATACGACGTAAAATATAGCTAAAAAGAAAGGACAAGGTGTTTGTGCTAACACTCAAAAGTAATTTAAGTGTTTAGCCGAATTCAGTGAAAGCCGAACTATTCCAGAGCCGAATTTACTCCTAGCCCTCGACTACCAGAACTTCATCGGCTATTAAGACATTTTAATCGAGTTGTTAGTTAGAGGTACGACTGGGACCCACTCAGATGCAGGCGCCTCAACGACCAAGTCAAAAGGGTTTCTGGATGCCTAAAAGCGGTAACGGCCAACAACAGCTAAAAGAAAGGGCCATTATCCGAGTAAGAGGAGTAGAGGGCGAGAAAATCGGCACCACCTCCCCCATAGTTGGCCATTGAACTTAGTGGGTTACTTGATGGCTGACATGGGGGGATCACGTTGTACAATTTGTTTTCCCCATTTTTGTACTATAAATAGGATCATTCTTTGTATATATAAGACAACACCCAATCAATCAAACAACTCAATTTTTATCTATCTTTATCATTTACTTTATTTATCCTTTACTTTATTGTACTCAGTTGCATTCATGTTTCTTACCTCTTAGTTTACTCATACCACCGTCCTAACGCTTTCTGGAGTAGTTGGAGAACCCATTGCTGAAAATCAGAGTTCAGTTTCCAGCCCAAATCACTTAAATTTAGGAATTAATTTATCTCACGATTTCATCAGCCAATAAAACGGCAGAGAACCGAATTCGGGGCGAGAACAATTTGATTACTTGAAGGTGAGACCTACAATTTTAGTCCATTCATCAATAAAAGAATGCCTCACACAAGTATGACTCCATATGCCTCATACATAGTAAAAAATTTCCAGTGTGCGTAAGCCCAATGATAGATTGATCATTTGTTATACTGCAAATCGTTGGTGAGCGTGGGCATATATGGGACCAAAAAAGTGGAGCTCTATTGTTGGTTAGCAGACGACTACAGAAAAAAGACTATAGGTCCCACCGTTAGCTACTGTCCAGTAAGGGATGCACGAAAAGTGGCTACTATTTAAATGGGTTGAGACCACCGAAGAAGCGCATTACGCACATCGGCACATGCAAGCGATTCCCTTCAACCAAACACGAACTAGCATCATTATATATTACTCCCTTTCAACCCAAAATAATAACAATTATTATTATAATAATAGGAGAAACGAAAAAAAGACTATCATCATTGCGTAAAAGAATATAGAAAGTTACGATAAAAAAGCATGATTGAAAAAAGTTGCCCTTTTTCATTTTAGTTTATGTGATTTAGTTTGAAAATCAATCCATAATTTAAAAAGAAATATTTTTTTTTTTAAACTAATAGTTATCAAATGATTATGTTAAATATATCGTGTATATAAGTAATAGGTAAATATTAGTCACGGTTTTGTCTTCCTTCTAGTGTAAACATTACCATAATTAATGTTGTACACTTACTATAATTAATATTGTACACTTACCTTAATTATAAGAGTCTTGTACTACTAGAATAGGGTTTTGGGTTTAGAATATGAATAGGTTTTCTATTATGGAGAATTGTAATTTGTATATATACTCTTTCATTAATGAGAATAATCAAGGAATTAATTCTTTCATGGTATCATAAGTCTAGGTTAATATTTTCTCCCAAATTTTTTCCGTCCAAACAGCCCAGTTCCGAGCTTCCTTCCTCGGTTTCCATGCCCGGAAATTATTTTTCTCTTCCTCGATTTTTCTTCCAAATCCCTACATCACGTCTTGCGTTGCTACTATGGCTAGGAACATGTTTCACCCTGCCCTTGCTATTTCTAATATCAAGAATCACTTCTCTATCATTCTTGAAATAGAAAACGTCCAATATGCGACGTGGGCCGAACTGTTCAAAGTTCATGCACGCTCACATCAAGTCCTCCATCACATTATCCTTGCGGCTCCTACGGTTACAATGATGCCAAAACCCGAGGATGATCCTAAGTTATGGACGACGCTTGATGCTATTGTTCTTCATCGGATTTATTCCACTATTTCTATCGACCTATTGCAGACGTTTATTGAAACAGACGCTACAGCGATGGCGGCTTGGAATAGAGTACGTGATATATTCCAAGATAATCAAAATTCTCGTGATGTTACATTGGAGCAGGAATTCTCCCGGGTCAATATGGAAGATTTTCCTAATATTTCAGCATATTGCAAAAGGTTGAAGGAATTGGCGGACCAACTCCGCAACCTTGGTGCGCCAGTTACCAATGACCGCCTTGTCCTTCAGATGACTGCAGGCCTTTCTGAGGCATATAGTGGTGTTGACACGCTTCTTCGTCAGAGCAGCCCTCTTCCGCAATTTTATTAGGCTCGTTCTATGCTTACGCTCGAAGAAGCCGGCTTGGCCAAGAAAGCGGCTACCGGTGCTAGTTCCGTAGTCATGATGATCGAGTCTAATTTCCCCCTGTCCGGTTCCAACAACTCGGGCCAAAATCACAACAATGGTGGAGGCAAAAGGGGTCAGAATCGAAAAAATAATGGCAAAAATCGCGGCGCCAACATGGGTGGTAGTCGGAACAGTGGTGGTAGCGGTGGTGGCCCTTAGGTCAATCAGCAGCAACATCAATCTTGGGCCCAGCAGTGGACCCTTATGTAGTGGAATTGGGCCAACCAATTTGGGTCAAACAGTGGCTGTTTTCAAGGGTATTACCTGAGAAACAGGGCCCATAATTCTCAATAGCCCAGGCCCAATTTCACGGTTTTTAGACCAAGTTATGGGTTGGGGCAGTGTTCTTGGGCCTCGGCCTCTGCAGGCCCACCATGCAGCGGGTCCCACACAAATCGACATTGAAATCGCGATGTACACGCTTGGATTAAATCCACCAGACTTAAATTGGGACATGGACACCGGAGCCACTACCTACATGACATCCGAACCAGGTACTATCTCGTTTTATTTCAATTTGAGCAGCCCTTGTGGCATAATTGTTGGTAATGGTAATTCAATTCCAATTCATGGTTATGGTCATAAAACGTTGTCTCCCCCCATCCGCCCCTTATCTTGAAAAATACCCTTCACGCTCCTAAATTGATTAAAAATTTGGTGTCCGTCCGTAAATTCACCACTGATAATTCTGTTTCTGTTGAATTTGATCCGTTTGAATTTTCTGTGAAGGATTTCAAGACGGGGAGTCCTCTCATGAGGTGTGATAGTAGGGGAGATCTATATCCTATCACGCTGCGTTCCGGTCTTTCGAGTCAAGCCTTGCCATCAACTTTTGCGGCTCTTTCCCATTCCCTGTGGCATGCTCATCTAGGTCATCTGGGGTCATCTATTTTGTCTTTCTTAGATAAAAATAATTTTATTTCTTGTAAGGGTACACGTAGTACTCTGAATTGTCAATCTTGCTCGTTAGGAAAAATTGTTAGGTTGCCATTTGAAGACTCTAACTCTCATACTTTAATGCCATTTGATATTATTCATGGCAATTTGTGGACATCTCATGTTCTCAGTTCTTTGGGTCATCGTTATTATATTCTATTTTTGGATGATTATTCTAATTTTTTATGGACTTTTCCGATAGCAAAAAAATCTCAATTTTTCCCACTTTCTTAAAATTTAGAGCATTCATTAGAATCCAATTCGAACGGGAAATAAAAAATATTCAATGTGATAATGACAAAGAATATGATAATGGGGGTGTTTCCGGAATTTTGTGCTAATAATGGCATCAATTTTCGCTTTTCTTGTCCTCACACGTCTTCACAAAATGGGAAAGTTGAACGCAAAATTCGTACCATTAATAACATTGTCTGAACTCTATTGATTCATGCTTCCATACCCCCTTATTTTTGGCATCATGCTCTACAAATGACTACATATCTTCTTAACGTTCTTCCTTTCAAAGGTTAAACATATTTATCCCCTCTACAAATTTTATTTAATAAGACTACTTCGTATTCTCATCTTAGGGTCTTTGCGTGCTTCTGTTATCCACTCTTTCCGTCCACCACAATTAACAAACTTCAGGCCCAATCTACCCCTTGTGTGTTTTTGGGTTTTCCGTCAAATCACTGTGGTTACAAATGTTTTGACTTATCATCTAATAAAATCATCATTAGTGGCCATGTAATTCTTGATGAATCCCAATTTCCGTTTTCTAAGGTTAGTAATCCCGTGCCTAGTTCGTATAATTTTTTGGATGATGATATATCCCCGTAAATTATTCATCATTTTTTGGACGTGTCCTGCACCCCAAATCCACCAGCGGGCCCACTGCCCGTTGGCCCTACTGTTCTGTCGCCAGTTATTGTTCCAGCCGTTGAGTCCAGTCCCGTAACTGGCCTAGTGACGGTAAATGGGCCAGATACCCAGCCCATTACCGCTACTATTCCAGGAACGAGCTCCTTTGATTTTTTTGTTGGGCCAATAGGCCCACTGCCTGCTGGCCAGTCCATCACGTGTCCCGATAGTTCCTGAAATCCACCTAATTTCCCCCGAGTCATAGACCGGTCACTCGTAGTCAACGGGGTATTTTTAAACTAAAAAGACATTTTAATTTAAATTCTAATGTTCTTAAATCACCCTTACTCCGTAATCCTGTGTTTGCTTTAAATGACCCGAATTGGAAAATTGCTATGACCGACGAATATAATTCTCTTATTGATAATAAGACGTGGGAGTTGGTGCCCCGTCCGTCTGGTGTTAATATTATTCGTTCTGTGTGGATTTTTGCTCATAAGGACAATTCTGACATTTCTTTTGCGAGGCATAAGGCTCGTCTTGTCGGTGATGGTAAGACTCAGCAGGTTGATGTGGATTGTGGTGAGACGTTTAGTCTGGTGGTCAAGTCGGCTACCATTCACACTGTGCTCAGCTTGGCTCTTTCGAAAGCATGGCTCATTCAGCAGTTAGATGTGAAGAATGCTTTCTTACATGGTGATCTTAAGGAGACAGCCTATATGCATCAGTCCTTGGGGTTTAGGGATCCCAAATATCCTTATCATGTCTGTTTGTTGAAGAAGTCCTTGTATGAGCTTAAGCAGTCCCCACGGGCTTGGTATAAGAGGTTTGCAGACTATGTTTCGACTATTGGGTTCTCTCACAGCAGGCCTGATAATTCGTTGTTCATATATTGTTATGGTTCTTCCTTGGCTTATATTCTGTTATATGTGGATGATATTATCTTGACCGCCTCTTCTGATGCATTACGCCAGTCTATCATGACAATGCTCAGTTCTGAGTTTGCTATGAAAGACTTGGGGGGCTTGAGTTACGTTTTGGGGATTGCTATAACTCGTCATGCAGGTGGGTTGTTCTTATCACAGAGGAAGTATGCAGCTGAGATCATTGATAGGGCTGGGATGTCATCCTGTAAGTCCATTTCCACTCCAGTTGATACTAAACCCAAATTGGGGGTTGCGGTTGGCTCCCCTTACTAGGATCAGATCCGATATCGCAGTCTTGTAGGGGGCCTTCGGTATCTTATGTTCACGAGACCAGATATTACATATATCTTACAACAGATATGTTTGTTTAGGCATGCTCCCAGGGTTGAGCACATGAATGCGCTCAAACGCATTATTCGGTACATCCAGGGGACACTTAACTATAGCTTGCATTTATATCCGTTATCGACGTCTACACTTGTCTCGTATACAGATGCTGATTGGGGTGGTTGTCCAGACACCAGACGCTCTACGTCTGGCTATTGTATGTTCCTTGGCAATAACTTGGTCTCCTGGTCTGCAAAACGTTAGTCAACGTTGTCCCGCTCTAGTGCAGAGGCTGAGTATCGAGGGGTAGCCAATGTGGTCTCTGAATCCTGTTGGTTATGTAATCTTTTTTAGAGCTTAATGTTAGTGTCATCTACCTTTCTGGTAATCCGATTCAGCACCAACGCACTAAATATATCGAGATGAACATTCACTTTGTTCGACAAAAGGTAGCTCGTGGACAAGTACGCGTCTGCCATGTCCCTTCCAGGTATTAAATTGCAGACATCTTTTGAGCATCGGATATTTAACTTTGATTTTGCATAATATATAAAAACAAACTCAATAGTACTATTGTACACCTCATGTTTCGTTTTACTAGTATAGTATTTGATATATTATGAGAATATTGTTTTCATAATCAAAGTAAATATTTTATAATTAGGTTATAAATATTTTTAGTATATTCTATCATAATTATAGCATATCAATGATTATTTTCATAATCTATCCGTATTGACTTTACACACTTTTAAAATTTACTGATTAAGTATTTATTTTAGTTGTCTATATTAACTGTGCTTTGAAGATCTACTTTTAATTAGTACTCCAATAAGTTTAGAATATATCTACTATAAGAGTAGAATTGAAAAACAAATCTTAATTTTCTAAAATAGAGAAAATTTATTTTTAATATTTTGAAATAGTAAAAGGAAATGAAAAGTTAGTTAGCTCAAAATGTTACTAGGACTTTATAAAAGAGATGCTCTGTCTTATTCCTAAAATTTCTCAACAAATTAAAGTAGAAATATTCTCCTCAAACCCCTTGGAAACTCTCACATCCATTCTTGGGGTTAAAGTAGGATAGAGTGTCATCTTTTAATGATTGGATTCTCTATTCATAAGTATATGTGGTCTGACTGTTTAGACAAAAGTATTTTTGGTTTTAAAAAGAAACTTTAGCTTAATGAAAAAAATAAATTTATGAAATTATTGGTGCAGACACAGTTCTTTAATACACGCTTTTAGTTAAAGAAATAGCAAACAAGGTTAGCTCGCGTAGACACAAGTGGATCGAGAACTTTGAAATATTAAAATACGAAATTGTGAGTGCACACACTTTCTTTATTATGTACTAACTTTTTTGTTAGAGAAATAGTCCAACACAGTATATAGAGACAGATCAAGAATTTTAATATATTGAAGGTAGAATTATGCGTGAACACGCTATTCTTTAATAACGAACAGGGAATTTTCTTTTAATATTGAATTATATATGAAATAATTAAGGTTTGATTCAATCCTTCTTTGAATCCCACGTATCCGTATGATTTTTATTTAGTGAATCGTACCTGCCTTTTAATAACATGCTCTAATTTCGCGGTTGCATGAAGGGGGGCTGTTGGGACTACTTATAAGAGCTATTTAACACATTTTTTAATACAAAAGATCCATCTTCGATATCGATGAGCACCAATTAAATAGCAGCAAAATACGTACATTTTAACGGATCCTAGGAGGTATTTTGTCCCCTAATTACTGCCAAATAATCGCAGTAGTTCTAACAAATTTCAAGACAAATTTAACTCTCGTGTCAATTTTTTCTGAGAATCACAAGAACTTATATGTGCTTTATTTATTCTCCACCGAATAAAATAACTTTTCACATGCCCAACATACAAACGGGAAAGGGATTCTCCCCTCCTTTATAAGGTTGGCGTTGAGAAAGAGCAAAAGATAAAAGATGGAACCGAATACTAAAAAAATCACTATTATGCGAAATGTTCAGTGCTTGTTTCCACCGAATATCGGTGGAAAAATCTAAATAGTACTAGTGATTTCACACGAAAAAATTATGAAATTTCTCAGTGTTTTAATGAAAACCTGTTTTCCGTCATGTGTTTCCCAACGAGCTGATTCGGTGAAATAAGATGGAAAAATCATGTTTTATAACATAAATCTTCCCCTGGTTATTTATAGGGAAAAAGTATAAAATGTTGATGAAAGTACATTTACATTCTTTTAATAAATTTGTACGAGTAAAGTAGTGACAAACAAGTGGGATATTTGATAGATATAAGTACTTCCCAATATCCAAACTCGGTACTCTAGCTTGAGTTTCCCCCCCTCTGATGTCTTTTTTTTTTTTGGAAAATCCTGTTAACAAAATGGATACCGAGCCAAATTCAATTTCAAGAATTAGTTTATGTGAAATTGCTCAAAATTATATATCAAGAAACAATAACTCATTTTATCAATTAATATTGGATATTGTAACACCTCTCGCCCCCAACATACATAGAGGACTGAACATATGAAGCGTAAAAAATATAACATTAACGAGAGTTTAAGATCATGTAAACAAAAAACAGGGATGAGTCCGAGCCTCCAGCTCTAATGTCATGTTAAGAAAATAAACTCATTTTCTGCTCAACTTGAAAGTTACCTTATGTGGTGAGAATTACCAAACTACCCTTAGAAAACAATAACATATTCCCTTAACCAATGTGGGACATTCTAACAAATTCTCAACAGCTAAAACATATAAAATGTACTCCTATATTAGGCGAGCTCATGAGGTAAGTACTCTCAAACAATGTTACATGATACCCCTCGCACACTTGGGACTAGACGCATAGGCAATATTAAATGGGGCAAAATGTATTTTTAGTTTGATTCAACCACAAAATTTGATTCATGATTTAAGATTTTATTCAAAAATATGCAAGGAGGTAACAATACATTCCCTCAAACAACATGGGAAACTTAGAAATTGTACTTTTATTAAAGATGACAAAGATATGACACTTTTTTATAAGGACCAGTATTTCTAATTTGAGGTAAAGCATGAAAGCTTCTCATTGGATTATCCTTTTGGCTATGAGAAGAATCAGAATAATAAGAGATAAAAAGAGAAAAAAAGGAACAAAGTTTCATAGAAACAAAAGCCCAAGCTTTGAGAAATTGGAATAAACCTTTTACTAAGATGTTTTGATTCCTTTTTTCCTCCATTGTGGGGTGCACGAGAGGCTCTTGTTTAAAGTTTCTCATCAATTAACATACTTGTGATTGTTTTTGAATGGACATAAATCTATCTTTCACATGTATGACTTACCTCACAAGGTTCTCCCCAAATAGGCCCAGTTCCATTAACTGCAAGTCAATTTGTTCCACATATAACTTGAAGGATTTCTTTGTCGCCCCGACTTTTCTAGAAATGGTCACACTTAATGGATGTTCATGTACACAAACAATAGCAAACTCTTTTTTCTTTTTGAGAACTCACATACATACACTTTTCATATGTCTATTCCTTTAGACCAGTCTGCGTAGTATCATAATTCAATTTGTAAGTCGGTTTGGTCCAGGATTATGTTGATCTTGAGGTTATGCTTCGTACCTCAATATTACCTTGTATTATTTTCAAACAGTATCGGCATATATATATATATATATATATATATATATATATATATATATATATATATATATATATATATATATATATATATACATATGGACTAACTTTATATGAAAAATACACGTATAGTTTTTAGGGGAATCAACAATCTTAATACTTCTGTCTCATATTAGTTGGACACATTACTAAAAATATTTGTCCCAAATTACTTGGTCACTTTGTAAATATAAGATAGAATTAATTAAGTTTTTTCTACTTTACTCTTGACACTACTTATTTTTAAAGTAACCAATATTGATTAGAGTATAATTAATTGGATAGAGATAAGTGTAATGTAGTAAAAATACCTTTCTTATTTATGATTTCTTAAAGGACGTGTAAAAGAAAAAGTGACCAAGTAATATAGGACGGAATGAGTAGATAAGTAATCATCCAATTATCAATATCTTGTGTTAACAATGTTTTACTATAGATTACTCCATATTTTAAGGTACTATAATCCTAAAAATAGTCTAAATGTCAGATATTTACTTTATAAAGGAACCAAAATATATATTTTAGCTACTTGAAGGTTAGATTATTAGAGTGATTATGGGAAGATCTCATAATCACCTCCCTCATTATTATAATTAATAGTATAATTATTGTAATTGTAATTAGGATCTTGTATATTAGGTAAAGTAGAATATTAATCTTCTACAATAATCTTCTTCTAGAATAGTCTTACTTTAGTACATGTATATATTGTATATTTGGGAGAATGATGATCAAGGAATCAATTCTTACATGGTATCATTAGCCTAAAGATCCTTGCCCTAATTCTCTTCTCTTTTTCCTCTCTTAGCCGTAACTTTGCCCTTTCCTTTCACTTGTTTTTCGTCCACTTACATTAGGGTTAGCCTTCCTAAAAACCCTAAACTTAACCCACCATACTAAAGACCTAAAACACTAGCCAAAACAATACAAATCAACTTCATTCTTTTTTTCTTTTGAGGTTTTCCCACGGATAGCATATTTTTTTGAGGTCTTCCCAATCTACTTTCATCCAAAACAACTTCATTCTCTTTCTTCTCTTGTTGATTCTAAGTGGAACCTACGGCCGAAAAATAAACCTTTCATCCCGCTCTTGCCGTCAATAACGTCAAGAACTTCATCTCCATAACTCAAGAAAGGGCAATATACCTCATGGGCAGAGCTTTCCAAAATTCACTGTCGTGCTTATGAGGTGCTTGACCATATTCTTCCATCCGAGTCGCCGTCGGATACCACTATAGTGGACAAGAAATTATGGTCCCGCTTAGATGCTATTGTCCTTCAATGGATTTATGACACAATTTCGAATGATCTTCTTCATACCATCTCAGAACCTAATTCTACGGCTAAACAGGCGTGGGAAAGACTAGAGAATATTTTTCAAGATAACAAAATGTCTAGGGCCGTTTATCTTGAACACCAATTTACAAATATTAAATTGGATAATTTTTCTAACATCTCCGCCTATTGACAAGAATTAAAAGTACTTGCGGACCAACTGTCCAATGTTGGTTCGCCCGCGACAAACCAAAAGTTAGTCCTTCAATTAATTGCGGGGCTGAATGAAAAATATGATGGTGTTGCTACGTTTATTTAGCAAAGCAATCTGTTACCTGCCTTTTACGAGGCCCGTTCGAGGTTAATTCTTGAGGAAACGAGGAAGGCAAAACAGGCATCATCGAGCACAACCACAGGTGGAACGGATCTAGTCTATACCAACTCTTTTTCCACTAATTTAGAGCCCCAAAATTCTGGTTCGGGTGGCCAAAATACTCGTCAAAATAATGGGCAAAAACGGGGTTCAAATCGAAACAATAAAGGAAAAAAATGGAAAGAGACGTGGACGTGGCGGGGGCCAAACCGTCGGCGGCAGTAACCAGCCCGGGTAGTGGCGGCAGTTTTCCAGTCAGCAGTGGTGGACAGTGGGGGCAGTACCTATCGTGGGCCTGGGCCCCACAGTGGGCTGCCCCGCCGTGTCCTTTTCCGACCTCTTCGTGGGTCCGACCTCATCCTTCTTCAAATCGCCAGCCCGGTATTCTCGGATCGTCCACAACATGCATTTGCAGCTCAGGCACCATCTTATGTCAGATATGCACCAACGGATATTGAACAAGCCATGAGTCACATGAATTTGAATATTCCAGATGAATTGTGGTACATGGATATAGGAGCTACGTCACACATGACGACATCTCAAGGTAATCTTTCGTCTTATTTTAATACGAGCGATAATAAAAATATTGTTATTGGCAGTGGACAGAAAATTTCAATTCGTGGTATTGGTCAGGTAACACTACCTTTACCCCACCCACCTTATACTTAAAAAATGTCTTACATGCACCAAAATTAATTATAAACTTGATCTCTGTTAGACGTTTTACCACTGACAACAATGTTTCTGTGAATTTTGATCCGTTTGGTTTTTCTGTGAAGGATTTTCAGACTGGGATGCCGCTCATGAGATGCAATAGCACGGGGGACTTATATCTCATCATTTCTGTCCTCGAAAACCGCATGGTCAAACCTTTCACCTTTGCGGCCATCTCTCCTAGTATATGGCACAATAGGTTGGGACACCCAGGAGCACCGGTTTTTAATCAATTTAGGAAGAATAATTTGGATTTTTGTAATGGACGTTTGGACTCTTCTGTTTGCCAAATTTGTGTGTTTGGTAAACATATTAAACTTCTGTTTTCTGCCTCTACTACTAATACTGTTATGCCATTTGATATTTTGCATTGTGATTTGTGAACTTCACTCGTATTAAGTGCTACAGGTCATAAGTATTATTTGCTCATTCTTGATGATTTTTCGAATTTTTTGTGGACCTTTCCCTTGGGACAAAAATCACAGACCTATAACATTTTGAAACAATTTAGTGTGTTTATCAAAACTCAGTTTGACAAAACCATTAAAAGTTTTCAATGTGATAACGGGGAGAATTTATAAATACTCAATTTCATAATTTTTGTCAACAAAATGGGATGTCTGTCCGTCTTTACTGTCCACATACATCTTCTCAAAACGGGAAAGCTGAAAGAAAGATTCGAACAATTAACAATATGACTCGATCTATACTTATGCATTCCTCCACACCACCAATTTTTTGGCATCATGCTCTTCAAATGGCTACATATCTCTTAAATATTCTTCCTAGTAAACTACTCTCCAAGGTGTCCCCTACTCAGGTATTATACAGTTGTATCCATTCGTTTACACATTTACGAGTGTTTGTGTTATCCCTTGTTTCCGTCCACCACCATTCATAAACTATAAGCTCGGTCTACTCCTTGCGTATTTTTGGGGTACCCACAAAATCATAGGGGATATAAATGCTTTGATATGTCAATAGGAAAAATCATTATTTCTCATCATGTTATCTTTGATGAATCAACCTTACCGTTTGCTACATCTCGAGCAGCATCCCCACCTTCATATGATTTTCTGGACAACGGAATTCATCCAATTTTGAGGTATCATCTAAACTCTCAAAGTAACAATTTAGGGCCATCACAAACCCCTATAACACAACCCGTCACCGCACCCCCTTTCGACAACTCGCCGGCCCAGAACCATACCGAGCCCACTACTTCGGCCCAAAATACCAAAACCACCTTACCCACTGTTTCGACCCAAAATTCCAACAGCAACCAACCATCCCACGACCAAACACCTAAACGGATCATGGAAACACGTGCAATGCACACGAAATCTTTCGCCCTAAACACCATTTCAACCTAACCACCTCAGTCCATCCCTCACCAATACCAAAAAATACAAAGCTGCCTTATCAGACCCGAATTGGAAAGCTGCCATGTTAGATTAATTTACTGCTCTTATTCAAAATAAGACATGGAATTTGGTACCATGACCATCTAATGTGAATATAATTCGGTCCATGTGGGTTTTTTTTCCATAAAAAGAATTATGATGGTTCTTTTGCGAGATACAAAGCTCGTCTTATTAGTGATGGAAGGTCTCAGCAGGTAGGAGTAGATCACGGTGAAACATTCAGTCCGGTTGTCAAGCCTGCAACTATCAGGATTGTTCTTAGTCTGACACTGTCCAAGTCCTCGTCCATTAATCAGTTGGATGTCAAGAATGCATTTTTACATGGCTACTTGCAGGAGACGGTATACATGCATCAGCGTTGGGATTCCGCGATCCTGCCTGTCCATATCATGTGTGCATGTTGAGAAAATCCTTATATGGTCTGAAACAAGCTCCTCGGACATGGTATAATAGGTTTGTAGGATTTGTTTCCAAGTTGGGATTCTCTCACAACAAGTCAGATGATGGGGCTTATATATTTATGTGTGTTGATGACATTATCGTCACTGCATCCTCACCTTCACTTCGACAGTCCATTATGTCCCTTCTTGCAGCAGAATTTGCAATGAAGGACTTAGGACCGTTGAATTATTTTCTTGGCATTGCTATCACTCACTATGCAGGTGGTCAATTTTTCAGTCAAAAGAAGTATGCCGAGGAGATACTTGACAAAGCAGGGATGTCTTCATGCAAACCTTCACATACTCCAGTTGACACAAAGGCAAAGTTGAGCAATGCTTCAGGTATTCCATACAGCGACCCCACACAGTACGCAGCGTGGCTGGTGCATTACAGTATTTCACTTTTACGAGTTTGTCTGCCTACACTGATGCGGATTGGGGTGGCTGTCTAGACACACGTCGTTCCACTTTCGGCTATTGTGTGTTCTTAGGTGAAAATCTCATCTCATAGTCCTCCAAACGTCAGTCCATACTATCTCGATCGAGTGAAGAGGCGGAATACCGAGGGGTGGGAAATGTTGTTGTTGAATCTTGTTGGCTCCGTAATCTGCAACTGGAGCTCCATTGTCCGATTGAAAAGGAAACAGTGGTCTATTGTGACAATGTGAGTGTGATCTATTTATATGGCAATCCTGTTCAGCATCAACGCATAAAGCACATTGAAATGGATATTTTATTTGTCCGGGAAAAAGTTGCCCGTGGTCAAGTCCGTGTTCTCCATGTGCCGTCCCGTTATCAAATAGCTAACATCTTTACAAAAGGTCTTCCGTGCGTACTTTTTGATGATTTCAAGGACAGTCTCTGCATCTGAGAACCTCCAGCTAAGACTGCGGGGAATATTAGAGTGATTATGGAAATATCCCATAATCACCTCCCTCATTATTATAATTAATATTATAGATATTGTAATTGTAATTAGGATCTTGTATATTAGGTAAAGTAGAATATTAGTCTTCTAGAATAATCTTCTTCTAGAATAGTCTTACTTTAGTACATGTATATATATTGTATATTTGGAAGAATGATGATCAAGGAATCAATTCTTACATAGATGTGGTTTGTGAAATACTATAGGGGCCAAAACTAAAAATTACCTATAATCGAGGACGTAAAAGTGTAATTATTTTAGATTTTTATAAGAAAAATATATTTACAAACATATTCATTGAAAGATTGTTTTTTGCGAGGTAGCATCGGTTAACACCTTTTTTTCTCCGTGATTGTTCAGGACCGATAAATTAAAATTAGAACGAGACATAGAAGATTAACATGACTAGCACTGTAGCACAACAATGACACACTTTTTTATAACATCAAGAATCAAGCACTTTTTATTTCTTAAAAGGCGAATAAGAATCAAGTTGGTTTAGATGTGTGGAGATCTTGGGTAAACGTCACTTGAATTTCAACCATTAACGTAAAATGATCAAAAGTTCAACAATTCATAGCTCAACATTATCCTATAAACTCCCAAAATACATGCAATTATAAAATTGGCATTGCTTCTTCTATTTTTTTCCACTCGGTGTCCGAAAACCGTATTGGAGCCCGACTGAGCCCTGAAATTATTAGAGATCTTGTACAAGTGTAATTATCGTTGTGGTCTTGTATTAGGAAAATGTATATTTGATTTCCGTAATTATAAGATAAGTTTACTATTGTATATCATGTATATAGACCCTTTACATTAATGAAAATAATCAATGAATTATTCTCTTTCATGGTATCAACAATCTAGGGAAAACTTTTCCTTCTCCATAAATATACTCCTTCCGCCGCCCTACTCGAACCCTAATTCTCGGCCGACCCCCTCCCCCCTCCCTTCAAATTTTTCCGAATCCCTAATTCTCCTCTTGTTCTTCCATCATGTCTACCACAAAGAATACATTTCATCCTGCTCTTGCAGTCTCCAATATCAAGAACAATATCCCTATCGTTCTTGAGATGGAAAACGTTCAATACGCGACGTGGGCAGAACTATTTAAAGTTCACGCAAGGTCTAATAGAGTCCTCCATCACATCGTCAAACCTGAAAAAGGCAAGGAGAAGGTGCCTTCCACAGATGATGAAATTGAGTTGTGGGCAACTTTTGATGCTACGGTCCTCCAATGGATCTATTCCACCATCTCTACGGACCTCTTACAGACAATTATCGAACCCGACGCCACGAAAATGAAAGCTTGGAATAGGTTGCGTGATATATTCCAAGAAAATAAAAATTCTCGTGTCATAACCCTTGAGCAGGAATTCTCTCACATCAATATGGAGGATTTTCCGAATGCCTCCGCATATTGTCAAAGGCTCAATGAGTTGTCGGATCAACTCAAGAACGTCGGCGTGCCCGTCACAAACGATCGTCTCGTTCTTCAGATGTTTGCATGCCTCTCTAAGGCGTATAATGAAATTGGGACTCTTCTTTGTCAAAGCAATCCTCTCCCGCTGTTCTACCAAACACGTTTCATGCTCACCTTAGAAGAAGCAAGGTTGACTAAAAAGGCGGCAATCGAAGACAGTGGTGGCCAACACCGATGACCCTCACTCATTTTTGGAAACTTCTGGCCAAACTGTAATAATGGTTGTGGCAAAAAGAGTCAAAATTGGAAAAATGGTGGGAAAAAATCGCGGCGGTGGAAGTGTTGAAGGACGGGGTGATGACAATTGCCAGCAAGGGCCTAGGCCGCAGCACCACTGGCCTCAACCTTGGGCCAGTGGAGCATGGTCGTGGTGCTAGGACAGTGGGCAGTGGCCCATTCCACCTTATCTGGCTCCTCAATTTTGGGCCAAGACCAATAGCAACCAACAACAGGCTCGACAGAATCAAGCCTGGCAGTAGCCTGACTTGCTTGGCCTCGGCCTCAGCAGGCTTTCGCTGCTGCGGGACCAACAACAACCCCGACCCACACAAATATCGAGGCAGTGATGCATACACTTGGATTAAATCCTTCGGATACAAATTGGTACATGGACACCGGTGCTACTTCTCACATGACATCAGCACCATGTAATCTCTCAACTTATTTTAATTTGATAAAATATCGTGGCATAATTGTTGGTAATGGTCATTCAATTCCAATTCGTTGTTATGGTCACACAAATTTACCTCCCCCGAACCCACCTTTAGCCTTGAAAAATGTCCTTCATGCTCCAAAATTAATTAAAAATTTAGTGTCTGTTTTTGAAATTTACTACTGATAATTTGGTTTTTGTTGACTTTAACCCTTTTACATTTTCTGTAAAGGATTTTTTGACGGAGATACCTCTAATGCGATGTGATAGTCGGAGGAAGCTCTATCCCATCATCACCACCACCACCACTAAACAAGCCACACCGTCAACGTTTGTTGCTTTAGCACCTTCCTTATGGCATGCACGTTTGGGTCATCCGGGGGAGTCTGTTCTTTCCTCTCTTAAAAATAATATTTTTATTGAGTGTAATAGTACGCATAGTACTATTGTTTGTCCTTCTTGTCCGCTTGGAAAACATGTTAAATTACCGTTTGTTGCCTCATATTCTAGTACTATGTTGCCATTTGATATTATTCATAGTGATTTGTGGACATCTCCTGTTTTGAGCTCTTTGGGCCACCGTTATTATGTGTTATTTTTGGTTGATTATTCTAAATTTTTGTGGACCTTTCCGTTATCTAAAAAGTCTCAAATTTATTCTACATTCCTATCATTTAGAGCATTCATATGTATCCAATTTGAACGAAAAATTAAAAACATTCAATGTGATAATAGACGAGAATTTGATAATGAGCCGTTTAGAGAATTTTATAAGGTTAATGGTATATATCTTTTCAGTTTTCTTGTCCACATACATCCTCACAAAATGGGAAAGCCGAGCAAAAAATACGCAACATTAATAATATTATCCGGACATTACTAGCACATGCTTCATTACCATCTTCATTTTGGCATCATGCATTACAAATGACCACTTACCTTTTTAACATACTTCCTAGAAAAGGATTAGCATACCAATCTCCACTTAAAATTCTTTATCACAAAGATCCGTCGTATTCTCATCTTAGGGTGTTTCAGTGTTTATGCTATCCTCTCTTTCCCTCCACTATAATAAATAAACTACAAGCCTGCTATAGCACTTGTGTGTTTTTGAGTTATCCGCCTAATCATCGTGGTTATAAATGTTATGATTTATCCTCTAATAAAATCATCATTAGTCGCCATGTCATTTTTTATGAAACCCAATTTTCGTTTGCTAAGTTGTATGATTCCGTGTCTAATTCTTATAATTTTTTGGATGATGGGCTCTGACCGTATGTGGTCCACCATTTGGTCCGACCCATATCTCGGGATTTGGACCAGCAGACACCGACATGCCCAATTCCTACCGACCCAGACCCTTCACGTGATTAATTTCAGCTAGCAGACCCATTGCCTGCTGGCCCAAACTCTCTCCGTCGTCCAATTCTGCCAGCAGGCCCAGTTTCTGTCACCTAGTATTTTCGACCAGCAGGCCCACCGCCTGTTGTCCTAACCCGTGACCCACTTCTCGGTCCTGTCAGTTTTAAAGTCCATACACCAACCCAGGTCCGACCCACTTCTATTCATAGTCAAGGGCCCGTTACTCGTAGACAACAAGGTATCTTTAGACCAAAATGATATTTTAATCTCAACTCTAATGTCACTAAATCACCCATACCACGTAACCCAGTGTCTGCCCTTCGTGACCCGAATTGGAAAATGGCCATGGATGATGAATATAATGCTCTTATTGAAAATAAGACGTGGGAGTTGGTGCCCCGTCCGCCTGGTGTTAATGTGATTCATTCTATGTGGATTTTTACTCATAAGGAAAAATCTGATGGTTGTTTTGAGAGGCATAAGACTCGTCTTGTCAGTGATGGAAAACTCAACAGGTTGGCGTGGATTGTGGAGAGACATTTAGTCCGGTGGTCAAACCGGAAACTATTCACACTATTCTCAGTCTGGCTCTCTCAAAAGCATGACCATTCATCAGCTGGACGTGAAAAATGCGTTCTTACACAGTGATATCAAGGAGATTGTATACATGCATCAACCCTTGGCTTTCCCCAACTCCGATCATCCTAATCATGTGTGTTTGTTGAAGAAGTCATTGTAAGGGCTAAAACATGCCCATCGGGCCTGGTACAAAATAGTTGCAGATTATGTGTCTACTATTGGGTTTTCTCACAGCATGTCTAATCATTCTCTGTTCATCTACCGTCGTGGTACTTCTCTGGCATATATTTTGTTATATGTGAATGATATTATATTGACTGCCTCATCTGATAAACTGCGCAAGTCTATCATATCTCTTCTTAGCTCTGAATTTGCTATGAAAGACTTGGGGCCTTTGAGTTAATTTTTAGGTAAAGCTGTAACTCGTCATGTAGATGGTCTATAGGAAGTATGCAACTGAGATTAGTGAACGGGCTGACATGTCATCCTATAAGTTATCTCCTACTCCGGTTGACACCAAACCGAAACTGAGTGCTAATTCTAGCACACCCTATAAGGATCCCTCCCACTATCGCAGTCTTGCAGGGGCTATTCAGTATTTTACGTTCACGAGGCCCAATATTACTTATGCAGTACAGCAGGTGTGTTTATTTATGCATGATTCGAGGGAAGAACATATGCATGCTATCAAACGCATTGTGCGTTACATTCAAGACACTCTTTATTATGATTTACACCTATATCTATCTTCCATATTCACTCTAATGTCTTATACATATTCTGATTGGGGTGGATGTCCAGATACCAGACGCTCGACATCTGGTTATTGTGTGTTTCTTGGTGATAACTTGGTCTCTTGGTCGGCTAAAAGCCAGGCTACTTTATCGCGTTCCAGTGCGGAGGCCGAGTATCGAGGGGTAGCCAATGTGGTCTCTGAGTCCTGTTGGCTTCATAACCTCCTCTTAGAACTTCACTTTCCTATTCATAAAGCTACATTGATCTACTGCGATAATGTTAGTGCGATATATCTCTCTGGGAATCCTATCCAACATCAGCGCACTAAACATATCGAGATGGATATTCACTTTGTTCGCGAAAAGGTCGCTCGTGGACAAGTACGCGTCTTGCATGTCCCTTCACAGTACCAAATTGTTGACATCTTTACTAAGGGTCTTCCCTTAGTTTTGTTTGAAGATTTTAGGGACAGTCTCAGCGTACGACAACCGCCTGCTATGACTGCGGTTTGTGATAGAATATACATAGTATATTTCTAATATACTACGTATATTTCCTGATATTATTAGAGATCTTGTACATGTGTAATTATGATAGTAGTCTCGTATTAGGAAATGTATATTTGATTTCTGTAATTATAGACTAGGTTTACTATTGTATATCATGTATATAAACCTTTTACATTAATGAAAATAATCAAGAGATTATTCTCTTTCAGATCTCTAATAATATCAGGGAATACATAGTATATTAGGAATATACTACGTATATTCTATCACCGACTATATTTGAATTCGCTTTGAGTAGGGTCCATTTCTAAGGGAAGCGCTACTTATTAAGAATTTTTTCATACGCTGAACTCGAATCTGAAATCTCTGATTAAAGAAGGAGCAGTCTCATCCACACCACATCCTTTGGTGGTGCATTCCTTTTTCTATTGTTATAGTTATATGAGCCAATCTGAAAGTAACAAGTGTAATATCTGAAAAGGAGATCCTTTAATATTTAAGCACCACAAGTGTGCTTGTTCGCGATTATTCAAATAGTAGTAATTAAACTGCTAGCTAGAGAAGTTAAAAGTATGTCCAATTAAATGAGACCAGCACCTTTCATGACATTGATGTGTTTTTAAGTTACAAGTCAAAGTTGTACTAATTACAATCAGCACACATTATTAGGCAAGAAGAGTTTGGCTATCCATCTCTATCATTACGTTGTAAATACAATAATTTAGCAAAGAATATTCGATCGATTGATGTATGTTTCTATGTAGACCCCTGCAACATATGTAGCAAAATAGAATTCTATTTCTATGGTTTATTAAGTACATTCTCACTACCCAATTTGAAATTGCTTACTTTATATATTGGATTGCCCAAATTTAGAAAAAAATACTCCCTTTGTCCCATAATAATTGTCATGTTTTCCCTTTAAAAGTCAATTTGATCAATTTTCGAAGCTAAACTAGATTAGATTAATTCAATATTTTAAATTAAAATTTACATATTCAAAACTATATGAAAAGTATTACAAGTTGTAATTTTTCTCATATCAACATGGTAAAAATATATATCTTAAAATATTAATCAAAGTTCATGTAGTTTGACTATCGAAAAATGAAACATGACAAGTATTTTGGAATGGAGGGAGTATTATATTTTTTCAAATCTGCTCTAACTAATATAATCAATGAAGTGTTAATTAAGTGAGGCATGTAAAACAAAAGATAAGGGTAGTTTAGTACTAAAATGTTTAAGACTACTAAAATATTTTTCTTAAAGGATGTGTAAAAACTTAAAAAACAGATAATATAAACCCAATAATATATTATTATTATTATTATAGTATCCAGCTACCGAAAAGCGTTGTTGAATCATATCTTTTTCTTGTGAAAACAAAAATGCTCCATAAGCAATTTTTCCTCCATTTGTGACTTTCACGCATTTAAATATCATGAAAGTAGATATCAGTTTAATATTGGTACCAACTTGAATTAAGACAATTAATTAGATGGAAAGAATAATTAAGACATGGGATTTCTCACTGTTGCAAATTTACTAATGTGGAATTAAGTTTATTCCATTATTTATGACTCTAACAATTGGGCCCCGTACGTCGGAAATATCATTTCCACACACGTGCAATCTTAGTGCCAAGTATCGTAAATTTCGTTAATGAAAGAGATATTGGTACGTAAGTGAAATGTTTGAGACATAGAATGATAGATGGCTATTGGATAAATAACAAGTGTTCCACGTTGGTAAACGAAGGAAGGATTGTGCGAGGTGTAAGATGGAACGGGTCGAAAAGGGCCGCGGAGCCGAGAAGGGCTGCGGCACCTCGCGGACTGGGCCGCAGCGTCGGAGCACCGCGACGCTAATTCCAATTTTTGGTTTCTGGAGCCGTGGCGCCGCTGCGCTAAATGCTACAGCGCCGCGGCGCTTCCCATGCCGTGTTTGCTCGACGGAAGTCCAAAAGTGTGGCTGATTATGGAGACGTTTTGGAGCATTAACTTGGCAGTTTTTCCGCCATAACTCAGCCATTATTTGGCTGCATTAGTTGGTGGTTTAAAGGGCTATTACATGGCATTTAAATGACCATTACATGGCCACTTGAAGAGGCCATCTTGCACACCTATAAGTTAAGGCCTTTGGCTCAAATCTATAGAAGAACATATATGAGAAAGTGAACATACTCACAAGTTAACAACACCACAAAGAGATCAGATTTTCCTGATAGCAATCCTTATCTTAGCAATCTTCATTATTCGTGTTCTTCGCTGAGATCATTTGTGTAGGCTTTGCACACTTGATAGTTTGTTATTTCATCTTGGGAGACTATTGTCCACACTTCCGTAAAGCCTATATACTGGGGCAATCTTGTCTTAAAGACAGAGAGCCATCTCTCGACTCAGCTGGTGGTGTTGTGTTTATCTAATTGGTTGCTAAGTGTTTCAGGTGTTAACTTATCAGACGAAGGATTCTAACCGTTTTTATTCTCAGCGAATCTACAAGCCACAAGTGTAGCAGTTCATGTTCTTGTATTTTCGAATACAAGTTCTATATTTGAAGTTTCTTTCAAGATTAAGTTATTGACAACTTGTTGTTGTCCTCATTGTTGTTTATCCTTTCGATCACTATAATAGTTATTTACTATTCCCGTACGTGCTTTACATATTCCTACAATTTTAAGACAAGATTTGTATTAGTGATTCGAAAGATGTTGTTTGACAAGTGTGTGACCAAATCTGGCAGTGGTTTTCATCTTCAAAACAGTTTTGTTGACAGTTTTGCTAACAGTTCAAACACTGTCTCTGTCAACAACCGTGCTTTCAAAACTAGTCCTAGTTTTGGTTCTCGCTTTGATGACAATTATAAGTCTGTTTTCGTCAAAGGTGGGATTTTTGGATCTGATGCTGAGCTTCAAGATATTGTTGATAGTCATGCTAGTACGGCTAAAGATCAAGGACAAATTGGTGTCACCGCTCCCCAGGGTGGTGGAGACAAGCTCCTACGAGAGGCTGAGGATGTCAACTGGGACAAGAGGAGAAGGCTGAAGATGATGTCCTATCATGTAGCAAAAGTCCTATATCTGTCCCAGACAGAGCATCCGAATTATGTTAAGGAGGATATGGACACTCAGTCTAACTGAAATGGGCCAGAATCCAAAAGGTCTAAGTTAATCCTTCTTTATCAATAAAATGTTTAGTTAATATCTGAATAAAAGTGTGTAAAGAAAAGCTGAGAATATGAAAGTGTTTTCATTAAAAACTTATATTCCCTACACTCTAAAATCATTTATTGAATCTCCTTCCTTCCCGGTTAAAGATTGGACTATTGTAAATAAAACTTAAAAGATTCGTTCTTTTGAGTGTAATTATTAAAAGTGTGTAAAGTATGTTCGCACATACGAATGAGAGAAATCCACTGACTGTGTGAAAACTGTTACCACTCTTAAGTAAGCGTCAGGGATTCCCTTGGGCACCAATCACACGGGAAGAAGACTAAAAGCTAAAGACGTTGAACCTGTCACACTATTTGACAGAAGATCCTCCATTTGATAGAATGATATTGGACACTCAGTCGTACAAAGCCTACGGGCGACTGGAGTGGGCCAGAATTCAGTTGATAGGATGATATTGGACACCTAGTGAGATGATCCAAAATTTCCAGGTCTTAAATGATCTGAAGGCCAAAAGAAAGGCAGAAAAGTAATGGACACCTAGTGAGGTGGGCCAGAGTTTCTAGGTATTAAATGATCTTAAGGCCAAAATAAAGGCAGAAAAGTAATGGACACCTAGTGAGGTGGACCAAAGTTTCCAGGTCTTAAATGATCTGAAGGCCAAAAGAAAGGCAAAAAAGAAATTGGACACTCAGTCTGCCAAAGCAACTGGAGTGGGCCAGAGTATCTAGATCACATATGATCCGGTTACGCTCTAACTACGGGCAAGAGATTGTTCATGTGAAGCAACGCCATCTCTAAAGTAGAAGGGGTTGGAGAGGTTGTTCTCAATAGGACTTCAGGAAATGGGATCCCTCTAAAATAAGGTGATACATGTCCCAAACTTGGCTCAAGGGACGTTGTTGATCAAGATGGTTTGAGACTAGTCCAACAGGTCTGTAATAACTAAGAATGGTACAGTATGTCTGTAGCTAAATGAATGATATATTTGTAATCCGTGCCTCTATGCCATCATAGATTAAGACACGTTAAATAGAAAGTCATTCAAAAGCTAACAAAGTTGAGATTATTTCATTCTGTCGACATAAACCCTCAAAATGAATGTGAGGTAGGCGAAGAGGCAAAATCACCTTTCCATTCAGTTAGAGGAATAGCGAAAGAAGCACCGCTCCTCTAGAACTTAGTCACACTTACATAGGTGATTTGAAGTTTATACAAAATAGAGGGGGGAGACAAGTACTTTGTGACCTTCATTAATGATGGTATAACATATTGCCTCCTTTGTTTGTTGAAAAGCAAAGATGAAGCTGTTGAAGCGGATAAGCGCTACAAAACAGAAGTTGAAAATCAACTAAACCTACGGATTGAGGAATTCGTAGAAATAGAGGGGGAGAATGTGAAGCATCGTTCATCAAACGACTACTCATTACTCACCTTAGTCTAACGATGCAACGCCATACGCCCTAAATAAGTGGGGCAAGGCGATCCTTACCGCTAATGCGATTCTCAACAGAACTATGCATAAGGATAACCTTCCATGTGAAACATGGAAAGGATCCCAACTACAAATATTGTGGGGTGGCTTGGTAGAGGTTGGAATACCGAAACAGGTCTAGTTGGACATAAGATTGTAAATTGCATATCCACTGGATCTGCAAATAACAGTTGTGCTTATCGTTCTTGGTGTCAAAGAATGCTGAATTCTTTGAAGATAACTTTCCTTGAGAAGGAAGAAGAAGTAATTGCTCGAGGTTAACAAGAACCCGCGAGTGCCTGACTGTCCGAAACTAGACGTTCTGTATATACAGGACTCAGAAGTTGCTGACTATCCGAAACTTAATATTCCAGATCTACAGAACTCAGGGATTTTAGATGTTGAACCGAGACGGAGCAAAGAGGGGACAAATACTTGTTCTAGGCCTTCTAGCTTGTATGGTTGAGAATGAATCATGGACAATTAACGAAGAATAGTCATCTCCAGAAGCTCTGCTTTGGAAAGAAGCTACAGAAAGAGAAATAGATTCCATCATATAGAACTATACTTGTATAATGGTTGTCCTTCATCCGGGAAAAGAACCTTTGGGTTGTAAAAGTGGATACTCACAAGTGAGTACAAAGTAGATGGATCTACTAACGAGTATAAGGCCCCGGCTACTTGTTAAAAGTGCTCCCCTGTGAATAGCTTAACATCCAGGGCCATTGCAGTCTTGCGGGGCATGGATGTTGAAACAACCTTCCTAACTGGAGAGTTGAAGGGGAGGATCAGAGTTAGTTTGTTGGACTGTTGGGCTTCTTCCTGAACTTTCATTTTGGTCCCTGAAATGTTTACATTTTGGTCCTGGAAGTTTCAGTTAAAACAGAAACAATGAATCTGACAACAGAAACATTAAATCTGAAGTTAGAAAGCCAACAGTTGGAAAACTAATAGTATGAAAGTGGAAATCATATTGAAACAAAAGTCTCGATATGAAAGATATGGGTATCACAGATGACATCTTAGGAATTGGGATTTCTAAAACATCTAACAGACTGGTCTAACTCCAAACTCAGTTGTGACAGTCTCGTTGAAGCCACCAATGGATATGAATCATAGAACTAATTGTAATTATGGTGCACCCATATACAAGGAGCGATATGCGCAGGTCACATGTAGTACAATGTATTGTACACACTACAATCGACCTGGAATCAGCTTACAAAGCAGATAAGTTGAACTAAGGTTCACTCGTGATTCTGGAAATGATCGATAGAAGGCGTTAAGTCGGATATGACGATATCTGAAATATTCGCTTATCTACGAATTATGGTATTCTGGATGTCCAACGGTTCTGGGAGAACACAGTGATTCAAATTGGACATTAGATATGAAGAACACCAATGCCACAAGTAAATGTGTATGTGGGTCTTGGAAAATTCTCTAAGTAAACTTGCATCGGTCGATTCATGATGGAATCAGAGTTTATCATTTTAAACAAAGCATGAAAGAAGTTGAGTAACTTCACGACTCCTTAGAGGATGTTCTTTATTGGGAGAAACCCATGCCTTCAGCAGTTATACACTGTGGCTAGCCGGTTGGCTTCAGGAAGGGAACGGATGATAGCGTCTGGACATATCTGTCGGAGACATGAGACCGTATGGTAGTTGATCATCACGGGTGTCACTTCCTTGATTACTAATCAAAAGATATAGCAGACCTTTTAACTAAGGGACTACCCGAAGATCAAAAGTTCTGCCTGTCTAGGGGAATGGGCTTAAAACCCAAACAATACGAACCTTTGCGGTGGTAACCCAACCATACTGACTGGAGATCCCAAGAATTTGGTTCAATGGGAAAACTAAGCTGCAAAAGGTTCAGCTGAGCACTTCGGTGGAAGCAAGAGCACTTAGGATTATGATTTCTGTAAAGTTCTACCTGCATGGTGGGTAAAGGTTAAGCTTCCAAACCTTTAACGATTCTCAAACGATTGAGGTTAAGGTTGGGGAAACTTTTAATGATTCCTAACACTTGTGAAGTGGGGTATAGCAAGATACCTTGTAGGAGATCACCTATTTAAGTGCGAGGACAGGCCGCCTCAAATGAACGCACTTAAGAATCCAAGTGTGTCCACGTCACAACGGACAGAACAAAAGAAGAAATGAATAAAGAGGAGGTATTGTGTTGGTACCGTTGTCTTGGCTTACATTAAACACTGACGGTTCAAGACATCACGTTCACCGCACAGTAAGTAAGTCTGATGGTATTCAACTAGGGAAGGTTCAAAGAGGAAGCTACCTCTCCTGATGCAATATATTTTCACTGAAAGATTGCTAAAAGTAGGCACCTTGTGTGTGTGCCAAAATCTCTTTCAAGAAGGGATTGTTGGAAATTTACTAATGTGGAATTAAGTTTATCCCATTATTTATGACTCGAACAATTGGGCCCCGCACGTCGGAAATATCGTTTCCACACACGTGCAATCTTAGTGCCAAGTATCGTAAATTTCGTTAATGAAAGAGATATTGGTGCGTAAATGAAATGTTTCATACATAGAATGATGTATGGTTATTGGATAAATAATAAGTGTTCCACGTTGGTAAACGAATGAAGGATTGTGCGAGGTGTAAGATGGAACGGGTCGGAAAGGGCCGCTGAGCCGAGAAGGCCCGTGACGCCTCGCGGACTGGGCCGCGGTGCTTCCCAGTCAGTGTTTGCTCGACAGAAGTCCAAAAGTTTGGTTGATTATGGAGACGTTTTGGAGCATTAACTTGACAGTTTTTCCTCTATAACTCGGCCATTATTTGGCTGCATTAGTTGGTGGTTTAAAGGGCCATTACATGGCATTTAAATGACCATTACCTAGGCACTTGAAGAGGCCATCTTGCACACCTATAAGTTAAGGCCTTTGGCTCAATTCTATAGAAGAACATATATGAGAAAGTGAACATACTCACAAGTTAACAACACCACAAAGAGATCAGATTTTCCTGATAGCAATCCTTCTCTTAGCAATCTTCATTATTCGTGTTCTTCGCTGAGAATTTGTGTAGGCTTTGCACACTTGATAGTTTGTTGTTTCATCTTGGGAGATTATTCTCCACACTTCCGTAAAGCCTATATACGGGGGCAATCTTGTCTTAAAGACAGAGAGTCGTCTCTCGACTCAGCCGGTGGTGTTGTGTTTATCTAATTGGTTGCTAAGTGTTTTAGGCGTTAACTTATCATACGAAGGATTCTAACCGTTCTTATTCTCATCGGATCTACAAGCCACAAGTGTAGCAGTTCATGTTCTTGTATTTCCGAATACAAGTTCTTTATTCGAAGTTTCTTTCAAGATCAAGATATTGACAACTTGTTGTTGTCTTCATTGTTGTTTATCCTTTCTATCACTGTAATAGTTATTTACTATTCACGTACGTGCTTTACATATTCTTACACTCACAACATGGCTTCACGATCGCCATCAATCTTCTTGAGTAGAAGACAATGAATACGTCTTCTAAGAGAATTTGGTTTATCCATATTTGTACCAAACTTGTCTAGATAAATATTTTCTCTGTTGCTTTAGCTTAGGTAATATATTTCCTCTTCAGCTGTTTTAAAATGATACTCACTTTTAAATTTTAAAACAATCAACTTGTTATTTTCATTTATTTATAATGAGAAGTTTTTATGACACCTAAATGTTATTACATGTTTAAGTCCACAAATTTTAAAAGTTACTATCATAATGTTATTATATGTTTAGCACCATAATAATATGTTTAACACCATAATTTTTTCTTATTACATTTCGTATAGATACAAATTGTGTCGCATAAATGGAAACGGAAGGGTAGTATAAGAGTTCAATTCATTATAATATTTGTGTTCCCTCGAATTAAGACATTTAAGTTGGGAGGTAATGAAATACTTGAAGCATAGATGGATGAGCGATATATGTTTGCTTGGAATATCTCATGACATGGCTTTATGGTAGCCATCAAATTTCTCGATTTTTAGAAGTTATATGAACAAAACTTCATTTATCCATTTTTGGAAGCAACAATTGTCTAATTAAAGTTCTCACCTTAATATTAATTTGTGTTCACTCAAATTAACATTTTCATTGTGACCCACAATCAAATTTTGGAACTGATAAAGAGAGCTTTGTTTATCGATCTTCGAACTCAATACTTACCTGATGTAAAAGTTATCCCCTTCATATTTGTGGTATACATTCAAATTAAGACATTTGTGTTGAGAGTCTTGAGATAAATGAAATTGGTGTACCAACAAGGGTGGTGATGGAGTGGTAAGTGTTGGAAATTTACTAATGTGGAATTAAGTATATCCCATTAATTTATGACTCGGACAATTGGGGCCCGCACGTTGGAAACGTCGTTTCCACACACGTGCACACGTAGTGCCAAGTATCGCAAATTTCATTAGTGAAAGAGATATTGGTACGTATGTAATACGTTTGAGACATATAATTATGGACGGTTATTGGGCAAATGACAATGTATTCCACTTTGCTTAAAGAAGGAAGAAGTGTACGAAGTGTAAGATGAAACGAGTCGGAAATCGCCGCGAAGGGTCGCGGCGCAGCCCCGTCGGAGCCGAGGCGCTGGAGCGTCGCGGCGCTAATTGGATCTTTAGTTATTGGAGCCGCGGCGCTTCGGAGGCAGAATGTTGTGATGGGAAGTTGGAAAGTTCTGACCTTTGGGCTGGTTTTGGAGCATTGATTCTCCATTACTTGGCACATGAATTCAGCCATTATTTGGCTGAATGTAACCTCTCAATTAAGTGTCATTACATGGATATTGAAGGCCATTAGTTGGCTAGTTGAGGGGTCTTCTCCTTACACTATAAAGTGAGGCCTTTGGCTCAATTGAAGACAACACAACAATTAAAAAATACTCCAGAATTTTTTGATTTCATCTTCTTCCTCTCTAGCAAAGTTACTATACTCAAAGTTCTTCAAAAGTAACACTTGAGTTTCCTTTGCTCAATTATTAAGTTGTTGTTGTATCTTGAGAGAAGTCTATTGCCTGGAAACGTATAAGGAGATATACGGGGCAATCTTGTCTTAAAGACAGAGTGCCATCACTCGACTCAGCAAATCACAAGCAGTTTGTTAAGTTCTTGATTTCCAGTTTATTATAATATTTAGTTTATCCTTTCTTAACATTGTAATAGTTACTTACTTCCCGTTCCCTGCAACAATTGTATCCCAACAATTTTAAGACAAGATTGTGTTGTAAGTACTTAGAAAAATGACTAAAAAAGAACAAATTGCTTCTGATTCTGCTGCTGCTGCTACTCAAGGAAATCCCTCTTCCTTCCCCACTGCTCAAGGCACACGTAACGCCTTTCTGGTTGCTTAAGGCTCATCCAATGCCTTTACTGTTGCTCAAGGGAACGTTGTCGTTCCTCCACCCGCTGGATTCCACCATGAATGCCCTAAAAAGTTCATGGGCTCCAACTTCAAGAGATGGCAACATAAGATGCTCTTCTATCTGATTGTTATGGGAATGGCTCATTTCCTAACAAAATATCCTCCACAAAATGGAGATGAAATATACCATTCTTCTACTGAAACGACTGAAGGGGGCCTAGGTATCCATGTCATTAATGCCATGAAGATGGTTCTTGATGCATGGAGTCATAGTGATTTCATGTGTAAGAACTATATATTGAACTGCTTGTCAGACCCTCTTTACACGGTGTATTGCACCGTAGGCACTGTCAATGAGTTATGGAAGAAACTGCAGAAGATGTACAACGCACAAGATGCAGGTACTAAGAAATTTATCATTGGGAAATTTCTGAAATTTCAAATGGTGGATAGTAAAACAATGATGTCCCAAGTCCAGGAATTCCAAATGATTTCTACATCACCTGGATTTGGAAGGTATGAAATCAAATGAGCAGTTTTTTGTTGCATTACTGATTGAAAAGTTACCTCCCTCGTGGAATGAGTTTATGAGTTACTTAAAACTCAAAACAAAGGAAATGACCTTTGAAGAACTTATTATCATACTCCAAATTCTGGAAGATAATAAGAAGGTCTTGCCTAGGGGTAAATAACCCGCTGAGGCAAAGGCAAATCTGGCTGAGGCCAAAGGGAACCCAAGCAAGAAGCGCAAGTTCCAAAAAGATGGCAAGACCTAAGCGGCGGAGAAGTTCAAAGGAAACTGTCACCATTGTGGGAAACCTGGTTACATGATCAAGGACTGTCGCAAGCTCAAAACTGAGCAACAAGAGAAGGCCAAGGCTAAGGGCAAGGCACAGGTTAACGTCGTCAAAGACAAGTTTCTGGACGACATGATTGAGGAGTTCTCAGCGGTGGTGCTAGAAGCAAACCTTGTTGAGAATCCCATGTAATGGTGGATGGACACAGGTGCTACAAGACACATCTGTTCCAATAGAGATGCTTTCTCCACTTATACACCGGTTACAAACAAGAAGTTGTTCATGGGCAACAACGCTTCCTCTGACGTGTTGGGGGTAGGAAATGTATTCCTGAAGATGACTTCTGGAAAGGAGCTAACTCTGAAGGAGGTGATGCATGTTCCTGAGATTAGAAGAAATTTAATTTCAGGTCATTTATTGGTTAATGCTGGTTTTAGGCTAGTGTTTGAGTCCAACAAATTTGTAATCACTAAGAATGGAACGTTTGTGGGAAGAGGGTTCGTCTGTGAAGGCCTCTTCAAAGTTAACGCCATGTATGTATTACGTACAAGCAATAATATTGAAGTTTCTTCTTACTTGCTTGAGTCCTCTAATTTATGGCATCATATATTAGGACATGCCAACTACAAGTCCATCCAAAGGTTGGTAAAATTGGAGTTGTTGCCATCTATCGATGTAAACCATCAACATAAGTGTGAGGTGTGCGTAGAGGCAAAACTCACAAAGCTTCATTTTTGATCCGTCGAAAGGAATACCGCACATCTAGAACTTATTCACACAAATATATGTGATTTGAAGTTTGCACAAACTAGAGGGGGGAACAAGTACTTTGTGACATTCATTGATGATAGCACAAGGTATTGTTACCTTTACTTGTTGAAAAGTAAGGATAAAGCCTTTGAAGCGTTCTGACGTTACAAAGCAGAAGTTGAGAACCAACTAAGCATGCAGATTAAATCCATTCGTAGCGATATATGGGGAGAATATATAGCGCCATTTAAGGAATATTGTGCCGAATCGGGCATTGTTCATCAAACGATGGCTCCATACTCACATCAGTCAAACGGTGTGGCAGAACGTAAGAACCGCGCATTGAAGGAAATGATGAATGCCTTGCTCATCAATTTCGGTCTTCCATAAAACATGCGGGGAGAAGTCGTCCTTACCGCTAATACGATTCTTAACAGAGTCCCACTTAAGGGTAAGGACAAAACTCCATATGAATCATGAAAGGGAAAGAAACCCACCTATAAATATTTAAAGGTGTGGGGTTGTTTGGCAAAGGTCGAAGTACCCAAGCCAAAGTAGGTCAAGATTGGGCCTAAGACTATAGATTGCATTTTTTTCATCGGATATGCAAATAACAGTAGTGCTTATCTCTTCTTAGTGCATAAGTCAGATATTTCAGATATCCACGGGGGTACAATCATGGAATCAAAGAATGCTCAATTCTTTGAAGAAACCTTTCCTAGAAAGGAAAAAGACATAATCTCTCGCAAATGAAGTTATGAACAAAGCTCTCAGGAACAGGGAGTCGTTGACGGCCCGGATCTAGATAGTTCAGATCTAGTGGACCTCGAAGTGGCTGAATATCCGGAATCTAGTGTTCCAGACTCTCAGAACTTGGAGACTCCAGAGATGGAACTAAGGCGAGGTAAAAGGGCCAGGAAGGATAAATCCTTCGGTCCTGAATCTGTAGCTTATATGGTTGATGATGAACCAAGGACAATTGCTAAAGCATTGTCAAATCCAGAGGCACCGCTCTGGAAAGAAGCTATTGAGAGTGAAATAGACTTCATTCTGCATAACCATACTTGGGAGTTAGTTGATCTTCCTCCGGGAAATAAACTGTTGGATTGTAAATGGATACTCAAACGGAAGTATAAAGCAGATGGGTATATAGATAAGTACAAGGCCACGTTGGTAGTCAAGGGCTATCGGCAGAAAGAAGGCCTTGATTATTTTGACACGTACTCCCCGGTGTCTCGGATGGCGTCTATACCGGTATTCATTGCGATCGCAGCGTTGCGTGACCTTGAGATACATCAAATGGATGTCAAGACAGCCTTCCTAAATGGTGATTTGGAAGAAGAAATCTATTTGGAACAACCCGAGGGGTATGTGATTCTAGGGAAAGAGAAGAAAGTCTGTCGGCTTGTCAAATCTCTGTACGGGTTGAAATAAGCCCCGAAGCAATGGCACGAAAAATTTGATAGTACTCTACTATCGAAGGGTTTTGCCATTAATGAGTGTGACAAATGTGTCTACATGAAAGGCAATTCTGACTCGTTCGTCATGATATGCCTGTGTGTAGACGACATGTTGATCATAGAGAGCAGTCTTAGTTTGATTCTAGAGACTAAGAACATGTTGAAATAATGCTTTGACATGAAGGATATGAGTATCACAGATGTCATCTTAGGGATAAAGATCTCTAAGACGTCTGACAGACTGGTCTTATCTCAGTCTCATTACATCGAGGATGTGTTGAGAAAGTTTGAGATGTTTGACAATTCGCCTATAAAGGCACCACTAGATAGAAATCAAAAATTTGATAAAAATCGTGGTGCACCCGTATGTCAGGAGCAATATGCACATGTGATTGGTAGTTTTATGTACATAACAAACTGCACCCGACCTGATATTGCTTATGCAGTCAATAAGTTGGCTAGATTTACCCGTAATCCGAGTAATGATCATTGGAAGGCGTTGAATCAGGTACTATGATACCTGACATACACGCTAACTTACTAGTTACATTATTCGAGATATCTAGCTGTACTATAGGGGTACAGTGATGCAAACTGGATATCTGATATAGAGAACACCAAGTCCACCAGTGGGTATATATTTACAATTGGTGGTGGGGTTGTGTCTTGGAAATCCTCTAAGCAAATTTGCATCGCCCGATCCACGATAGAATCGAAGTTTATCGCTTTAGACAAAGCAGGAGAAGAAGTTGAGTGGCTTCACGACTTCTTAGAGGATGTTCCTTGTTGGGACAAACCCGTACATTCTGTAATGATCCACTGCGACAGTTAGTCGGCTCTAGGAAGGGCACGAAGTTCTATGTACAATGGCAAGTCTCGTCATATTCGACAGAGACATAAGATCGTTAGGCAGCTGATCACCACTAGTATAATATCCATTGATTACATAAAGTCAAAGGATAACATAACGGACCCGCTGACAAAGGGCTTACCCAAAGATCAGATGTTCTGCTTGTCTAGGGGAATGGGCTTAAAACCCAAGGTATAAGGACCAATACGATGGTAACCCAACCTTACTGATTGGAGATCCCAGTAATTAGGTTCAATGGGAAAACTAAGTTGTAAAGGTTCAGTTGATCGCTTCGGTGGAAGCATGAGCAGTTCGGATAGTGATTTATGTAAATAAACACCAAATCCAAAGTCATTCCCGCGATATACTATAAGTGCTATCTGCAGTGTGGGTGAAGGATAAGTTTCCAAAACCTTTAATGATCCTTACCGGTTGAGGTTAGGTTTAGGAAAACTTTTAATGTTTCCTAACACTTGTAAAGTGGGGTATAGCAGGATACCTTGTAGAAGACCACCTATTTAAGTGTGAGGACAGGCCACCTCAAATGAACGCACTTAAGAATCCAAGAAGTGTCCAAGGCCACAACAGACAAAACATTACAAAGAACTCAGGAAAGGACGTTGTTGTGTTGGTACCGTTGACTTGGCTTACACTAAACACTGACGGTTCAAGACATCACGTTCACCGCGTAGCAACTAAGTCCGATAGTATTCAACTATGGAAGGTTCAAAGCGTATGCCGCCTATCCAGATGCAACATCGGTACGCTAAAAGATTGCTGGAAAAGGCACCATGTGTGTGCGCCAAAATCTATTTCAAGAGGGGATTGTTGGAAATTTACTAATATGGAATTAAGTATATCCCATTAATTTATGACTCGAACAATTGGGGCCCGCACATCGAAAACGTCGTTTCCACACACGTGCACACGTAGTGCCAAGTATCGCAAATTTCATTAGTGAAAGAGATATTGGTACGTATGTAATACGTTTGATACATAGAATTATGGATTATTGGCCAAATGATAATGTATTCCACTTTAGTAAAAGAAGGAAGAAGTGTAAGATGAAACGAGTCGAAAATCGCCGCGGAGCCGCGAAGGGCCGCGGCGCAGCCCCGTCGGAGCTGAGGCACCGAAGCGCCGCGGTGCTAATTGGGTCTTCAGTTACTGGAGCCGCGGCGCCCCGGCGCTTCGGAGGCAGAATGCTGCGACGGGAAGTTGGAAAGTTCTGACCTTTGTGCTAGTTTTGGAGCATTGATTCTCCATTACTTGTCACATGAATTCAACCATTATTTGGCTGAATGTAACCTCTCAATTAAGTTCCATTACATGGCTATTGAATGTCATTAGTTGGCTAGTTGAGGGGTCTTCTCCTTACACTATAAATTGAGGCGTTTGGCTCAATTGAAGACAACACAACACTTAGAAAATACTCCAGAATTTTATGAATTCATCTTCTTCCTCTCTAGCAAAGACTATACTCAAAGTTCTTCAAGAGCAACACTTGAGTTTCCTTTGCTCAATTGTTAAGTTGTTGTTGTATCTTGGGAGACTATTGCCTGGCAACGTACAAGGAGATATACGGGGCAATCTTGTCTTAAACACAGAGTGTCATCACTCGACTCAGCAAATCACACAAGCAGTTTGTTAAGTTCTTGATTTCCAGTTTATTGTAATATTTAGTTAATCCTTTCTTACCATTGTAATAGTTACTTACTTCTCGTTCCCTGCAACAATTGTATCCCAACAATAAGTACTCTTTCATTCTTAATCAGATGTCTCGGGTTCAAGTCCCCTGGGTACGGAGTCACCTTTGTTACAGAGTGCTTTACCCCTAACTCAATGGTACTCTTAACGTGGTGTATTAATTTTGTTTGCTTTGAGCTAAACTCGTACGACTTTTAAAAAAAATCTCACCCCATTAAGGCCTCATTTATTTGCACTTAATGGAGATATGAATCTGAATGATTCAGATCTTAGGTCATTAAATGTATTTATTTGCATTAAGATCTAAACACTTATTTGATCTGAATAGGTCTTAATCATTAAATTTTTTAACAAAGTCTTAATATCATTAAGAGGTAATCCTACACTATCCACCCCACCCCACCCCCCGCCAAACAACCCCACAACCCACCCCAACCCTCCACTACCCCACTCTCACCACCCATCCCCAATCGTACCCCCCACTAACCACCACCAACCCCCTCCCCAATCCCACCAACCACCACTACCACCATACCCTCACCATCCACTTACCTTACCCCCAACCACCATCCTCACCACCCCCACCCTACCCTAGACCTATCGCACCACACCACACCACCCCAAAAAGCTCACCCACCACCACTACAAACATCTCCATCATTACTGGCATACATAAATATTTAATTTCCTTATCAAATAATATTTTTATTTTATTAAATTTGTATTTATTTTCTAATATTTAGTTACTATTTTATTTAAATTATATATTTATTATATTTATATAAATACATTATGCACATTCAAATGTTGAAAAACAAACAATCTTAATCATTCAATGTTCAAATTTAGAGACAACATCTTAATCATTCAGATGTGCATTCAGATTCATACGTCTTAATCTTAATGAAAATAAATGAGGACTAATAGTATCACTTATATAACTTATTATTTTTATTTTCAACTACCGATGCAAACTTTTATTTGTAAACCCAACAAAAACTAGAGAGGAGTGTTCCAATTTTTGCAGAAACTGGAATCATGCTTTTCAGTTTTTTCAAAAGCTTAAACAATCCTATATTTGGTTGAAATTCTTTTTTCGAAAGATTGAAAAGAATTTCATATTGTACGCATGCTTAAGGATTCTTAGGACTTGGCTTCATGATGGCCATCAATTTTCCCGATATTAAGAAAATTTGATTTATTTCATATTCTAGATGGATTGATTATTCTAGAATTCAAATTGTGATAAGAGTGGGCGAATGAGGAGATTAAAACAAACGGTGTGATGGGTGACGACTAATATCACAGTTTAATTTGGAATTGGTCTCCAAGATGTTACATATGACGCAGACACATTAAAGTAAGTGCCTAAGTTTAATATTGTATTTAATAAAATTGAGGATGACTTGTAAGCTAGGATAAATAAAATTAGGTGAGATACAACAAAATGATGGGCTTTACGATTAAATTAAAGTCCTTTTTTCTTGTTGCTTACTGTGCTCTCTTCGTATTCTTTAAAGAAGTTATTTATGAGGTGGAGTCTTTCAATCTGAATACGTGGCACTACGGTTATGTGTACAGTACACTATTAATTTTCGCTAATATTGGTTTAGTTTAAGCCGAATAGTACTAGTCCATAGTATATTGATTTAAACTTAACCTCTTTTATAGTGTTATACTAGATAATGTGCATATTAATAACTAAAATTCTAAAATAAGTATTAGCTCGTTATGATGAATAAATTAATTATAGAAGTAACTAGAAAAATTGGAAAGCTAGTACATGGTGATCTAAAATACAAATAATTAAGATCAATTCATTAAATTGGAAAAGACTGGAATGGTTGCCCTGTAATAGTTGTCTGGGCACTTTATTAGACATGATATTATGTCACTTCAGCCTTAGATTGTTTTGTTGCTTTTATTTTTTGTATAATCAAAATTGGTATTTGAGATTATAAAGAAAATCTATCAACTATCTAAATTTTAAAATTCGAATTTAATAACCTTGTCAGGTCGCACCTTAGTGTACGGGAGCCAGGAGTTGCTAATCATTGAATATGCCACCATCATTGTATCATGAATCCACGGTGGAAAAATAAAATATAGTATTTTATATGTTCTAATTTAAGTGTTTTAGTTTGATTTAAAATAGAATTTAAAAAATAAAGAGACTTTTGAACTTTATAGTCTTTAATTAAAGATGTGTGATGTCTTTTAAATCTTGTAGTCTTAAACTTATTTTGGAATTGAAAAACTTATTAAATATAGAAAGAGACACTCTTTTTGGGACATACAAAAAAAGTAAGCACTTAAATTGGAATGGAGGAAGTTTCTAAATGGAATTATAGGAGGAAAAAAAGGTTTAAAAAAAGGCACAAGCAATGTTAGGACTAAGGGTGGCCAACGGGGCGGGACCCGACAGGATGGCGGTAGGGCGGGATCGGTACCCGACGGGACTGGCGGGTTTCGCCGATATCCCGTCCTGGTCCCGATCCCGTCGAAAAAGGGGACCGTTAAATATCAGGTCGGGGTGGGACAGGGCCGGGTCGGGATCGGGGTTTTGGTTTTTTTTTTTGCACTTAATTTTAAAAAATAACATATATATAAATAACTCAATAATTAAAAAGATAGTGTAATAAAAATATCTCAATGCTGTTTTTGTGCCTCTTATATTATTTAATAGAAATATTATTTTTTTGTAATACAATTTCAAAATTGCAACTTTGTGGTGTTGAAAGTTGCAAATAACATAGTAAAATTACAATTAAAAAAATTACATATATAAAAACACCTTTTCTAGTTTCTTTATAATTTCTTGTGGTTCTTCGGTTGAAATTGATATTTGTTGGTCAAATTGCTCGACGTCGCTTCCACCTCCGTCGGATAAGATTTCGTTGTAGTTTTCGTCTTCTTCTTCGTTGATCTCCGGTTGACCGCACCTTCTCCGCTCCGCTCGTATCCAATCTCTGAATAATACTGTAATTTCCAAGCTGTCTCCCGCTAATGAGTGTATGTGCTCTCCTATTTGAAATCTGCCGGCCGAAAAAGCGCTTTCAGACGCTGTTGATAATGCTTGAATGTTCAACACATCTCGGGCCATCTTTGACAGTGTCGGAAATGTCTTCTCATTCTCACTCCAATATTTCAGCAAGTCTTCACGTCCTTCTTCATTGAGAACTGCTTGGTATGATACAACACCCTGCAAAACAAAAACATCAAACTCGCTAACTTGGTTAGTAGTGTTACCACTATACATTCTACGTCTAAGGTTTTCAATACTAGCCGCAGAAACAACATGTCTTTTTTGAGGTTGTGTTGAAGAAGAAAAAGATGGTGTGAAAGCCAGTTAGTTGCTAGCACTTTCTTGTTGGTAATACTTATATACATTTTTGCATTCATCTTGTATGCTAGACAACACTTCTTCTTTAGTTTGTCCAATAGATAGTGGGTCATTTGGATTTTTTGGAGTTGGAGGTGGATGTACTGCTATACAATCATAAATAGTTTCAATAAGTGTTTTACAACCGTCTATTTTAATAATCGAATTTAATACAACACCAATAATATAAATAGTGGGAATAAAACATTTTTTTATTTTGATAAACAATTTTTAATAGGTGTCTTATAAGCTGGTTTTTTCATATATTCACTAAGTAATAAAAATATTAGAGCTATATAAAATAACATAGTTGAAATAGTAGGATAATATATACTGAAAAATTATTTTGTTGCTTGAAAAAATTTCTCTAGAAATACAATAAGTTCTGAATTTTTTGCCGAATCGTTATCTACAACCATATCAGTTGGATTTCGATTATGGGCGCTAAAAAATAAAGTTATAGATCTTCTATAATCATAAGCAACAAGTAGTTGCTCGTATAAAGAATTCCACCTAGTGGCTAGTTCTTCGGAAATTTTTCTATAAGGTAGTTCACAATCGTGACAAGTTGTTTTATATTTTTTTTCGTTGTATTATATTACTTCTAAAAATAAAGTTTATAGTAAATTGTATTTTATTAAGAATGTCTTCAAAAAGTGATAGATCATCATTTACAACTAAGTTATAAATATGACACGCACATTTTATATGAAAATGATTTGGAAAAGATGGAGTTAAAAGATCTTTTAAAATTCTAATAACATAATTATTAGAAGAAGCATTATCTAATATAATAGTTATAATTTTATCAGTTATGCCATAATAATCGCAAACTGAATAAATATTTTATGAAATAAAAGTACCAGTGTGTCTATCATCTATATATCTATACGCTAAAATACGTTTTTGCATAGCTCATTTATAATCAATCCAATGACATGTTACCGTTAAATAATCATGGTCATTAGTACTACGGCCTATATCAGACGTGATAGATACTTTACCAGGAAAATGATATGAGGAATAACGTAAATACTGTTGATATTCATGTGCAAATTTAAATACATCTCTCCTAACAGTTGATCTAGAAAAACCGTTAAATGCAGGATTATACATATCTCTAACGTAATGAATAAAACCAGGAGACGAAGGAAATGAAAAGGGCAAACCCTCCACAATAACTAATTTTGCTATTGTTTCCCTATCTCTATGTTTATCGTATTTAGGGCCTACAACTCCCCTCGTCATAGGGTTAATGTGACCCTGTACTTGGTCCGAGACAGTATGTGAACCTTGTCCCGACTGAGAGGGAATTGGCGCACCCAATTTTTCAGCCAGGTATTGGGCCCACCTAGCTTGGTGAAAGTTTTGTACGTGTCTCAATAAATCTCCCGTCCCACCATGACCTTTTCCCATTTTAAATTTATAAATATTTTTACAAATTTGACATCTAACTACTTGACTCTTCGTCCCTATAAAAATAAATCCATGCATCTGATTTAATTTTTGTTTTGTTGGGCCTCGTCTCATACTAGGGGGAATAGGAGGTGTTCCAGTTGGAGCTGCACTAGTGGGTGTGTCATCTAGATTAGTCGATGTGTCATCTAGATTATCTTCTAAATTAAAGTCTTGTTGAGTTCCATAAAATATCTCCTCGTCTAAATCTAATGGTATTTCAGGAAAAAATTCAGTATCAATCAAATCATCTTGTCTAGGAATAGGATGATTAGAAGAAGTACCCCTGCCCTTGTTACCCCTACTAGAAGAAGCCTGACCCTTACTCTTAACCTTAATCATACTTCTAAATCCTTCCATTTTAATTATGCTAATAAATAATTAAAGATAAAGAAATTAAGTGTGCTAATTAAAATAAAGAAACAATAATAATTAAATGAAGGAACGAATGTACCAAACGCCGACGTAACGTCGACGTGTAATTGAGAGGTTGAAAATTGAAACTTTGCTCGATGGATGATCCTTAAGCTAGTTGCTAACTTCACTCCCAAATGAATAAATAAATTGAATATTTAGTAGACAATGTAGACTTGTAGAGAGATATACTGAGAGATTGTAGGAAGATTTGTGAGAAAGATGAAGAGAAAATGAGGTATTTATAGTTGGAAAATTGGGTTAAAGTGTAAATATAATAACTTAGGGGTTAAAAATAAATATTAAGGGGGTAGGGGGGTTGGGGGAGGGGGAGGCCAAAAATGGCCGTTGCACAAGGGCCAAAATATAAAATGGTCGTTATGCAACGGTTATTTTGTGTAAAGGGGAGGTTTCAGGCGGAACCGGGACGGAATCGGGTCTATCGGGACTGGGGCGGGACGAGTCCAGGTCCCGTCCCGGTTCGAATCCCATTACCGGTATATATCTTTTTTAAACGGGATAGGGGCGGGACCGGGCCGACCCGCCAAATTGGCCAGCCTTAGTTAGGACTTGGGCCAAAAGTAGGATGACACTGTAACTCTGTAAGTATATGTTTATTTGAGTATTGGTTTAGGGGTCGCAATTGCAGTCTTACCTATCTTCATCCTTTCAATCCCCCAAAACCTAAATTTAAGAGTATATATGGTATAAGTTTTAGCATAAATAATATATTGTTTATTTGTATAACAATCCTAGTATAATTTGCTTCAGCATAAACAAGTACATTATTTGATTGAACAATGAATTGATGTACTCGTATTATTTTATAAGATATCAAATGTGGAATGATAATATAGGCCTTAGAGATACGATATTGAAATTATAAAATGACAAAATTAACGTCATCATTTCAGACTTAATTTTTTTTTTCTTTTCCTAAGTCTAATATGTAGAATATAACACTTCATATATTTAAGGTTTTAATTAAATGTTCGGTTGTTATTTCAGAAATTATACATTTAAGTAAAAAATTCAACAAAAACACTTCTCTGTATTACTTTATATGTAAGTAATCACTACATTATTGGTTTCTGCACCATTAATTTCTACACCACTTATCTTTGAACCAAACAAATCCTAGTAGTATTGTTTGTATAGGGCAAAATTCGTATAAGATAATTATACGAATTATGGTATGACACATGGAGCATGAGGTTGAGTCAGACCCACGTCAGATTACAGCGTTACTGGTTTGGTATGCACGGTATCGGAAGCGACACAAGCAGGGCAAATACTGATAATAAAGAAGGCTACGAGCCGTTTGCATCGTAACAGACGACTGTTATCAAAACCGGTCATGTGACTTCTTTAGACCTTTTAATGACATTTATTAAGAGATTGATTGTCCAATTATTACAACATTTATTCTCCTGTATTTATGGGGCATGTTTCGTGGGTTGTGTACTCGTGTAACTCATGTATAAATAGGACACTTCATTTCATTGGAACCCATCAGATTCTAGCTATTTCAAAATATTTATTATTGTTTACTTAATTTTTATGCTTTCATACATGTTATAATCACTTTGTCCATAAGCTATCAGAGGGCTCAGGATAAGCTTTACTCTGTCTTGTTTCGTTATTATTTATTTATAGTATAATTCATTCAGAATTCAGATATAGCGTGTCACTTGAGATCAATGTGTCATTGACCACGTATACAAATTCAACTGTACCGTTTTATGGGTAAACATTGTTTATCATTCGTAAAAAGTATCAAATCTTGGTTATTTGATTGCACTTTACAATTTCTTGCAATGTTAATATTTAAAAACTGAAGCAGAAAAGTACACACACCTTAATTCTAGACAATGCTCGTCAGTACAATTAACCATATATATTCCGTGTAAATATTGGATGTGAACTTTTTATGTTTTATTTTTTTATTTTTTTATTTTTTTGTGTATATATGAGGCAATAGGCACCTTCAAATGTGGTGGTGGTAACTGAATGACCATATCCCTCAGACACCCATTTCAATGTACACAATATTATGTAATGTGGTCCCAAAAATGCAATATCAGGGGATGGAATCTAACAATTTTTCCCCTTTTTATTCAGTCCATCCCTTTAGTGGAATGATACTTATAAATCAACTCTGAAAAATAGCTCTATTTCCGACTGGCCACAACAGACTGAAAATAGATAATTGGTTTGATATTTTTTAGGTCAAAGTATTTAAAAATTGAATGGCAAGCGTCATGACTCATGAGCTGCTAGTTTGGTCTCTATAATAAATCTATATTTAATAAAGAATGAGAAATTGAAGAGACAACATAACATATAACTTCCTGATTTCGTCACTGAATCCGAACCTAATGAAAAAGTAAAATAAAGGAGTTCAAAATATTCTAACTTGCAACCTAAACTAATTATAAATATCTAAGTCACTACACTGTAAACTTTCCTTATGTAAAGGGGATTTAAAAGTTTAAATAAATATAAAAAAAAATGCGCAATATGATTTTCCAACAGAGAGAATTAAATTGAACCCAAGCCCTCAAGGGCACATGCGAGTTGGTAAGTGGCAAGGTGATTGGGGTACAACCACTCCGACGTCGCGGGTTCGAATCCGTGTGGTGACAGTCTTTGCTGAAATATTGCAAGGGATGTTCTTTGGGTTCGTGTCCCGTTGGTCCTCTCTCCTCTGAGGCGTTACTCGCGCATATCCCTCGATTTACATCCCACCTGGTCAAAGGATCTCTAGGTACAGGTGGGGGGTTCCGCCTTCGGGACTTTCCCCTTCACAAAGAATTAAATTGAACCCTTTTCTTGATTGTAGTGTGCCACTGATTTCGATGTACCCGTTGCCGAAGCATCGAATCTGCTCCTGGATTAAAAAACTGAAACCAACATTTTTTTACACAAAACATAAATATGTATTTTAATTTATTAAAATTGTAATTAATATTAAATTCTAAATTAACAATCTTAAAAGTGGAATGATATTAATATCTCAGTTGTAACTTCTTCGTAAAAATCGGACGATTCCCCCACCGCAACAAACTGAACAAGAAAAGCAAGTTAATTTCTTTACTAATTGGTTTGATATATTTTTAGGTCAAAGGATTTTAAAAGTGAATAGCAAGTGTGAAGAATGACGTCATGAGCATATATTTCGGTTGAGGGACGAAACATCTAAATAATTCAAATAAATAAATTAAAGAATGATACTAATTGAACCAAATCAAAGAGACAACGCAGCATGCACATGTATTGGGAATGATTGATGCTTACTTAATTAACATGTTCAGAATGTAAGCCGCACAACAAATTTTGGGCGGGTTTATGAGTTTAATTGAATTTATTATTTTATACTCAAATCATATCGAGACACGTAGAATACATTTTATGAGTTTATTCAAACTTAAAAACTTTAGCTCGGACCCTATGTTAAAATTCATTAAACGTGTAAAAATTATAGATATTGAATCCAATAAATCACATATGCAGTGTTAAAATCCTTAACTCGAAATTATAATGTTCATATCTAGAATTTGCTTAAAAAATAAAATATATACATGTAATAAGAGAAAGACACGTTATTAATCTACTTACTCTAGATTTTGGATTAATATTTAATTGACAAAGGCATGGTTTACTGGTAAGATCATGCCAAATGCTGACACTTATACTATTTGATACTCTGATTAGATTCGAATCTGCCTACCTAATTATTTCAATATTGTTTCGCAAGATGCAAGAAAAGGCCACACACTCTTCAAATTTTGATTTCAACGCTACCAAAAGCCACATAAGACAAAGAGGCAGTAGAGAATAGAGGGTGTTTTAATTTTCTGCTCTTATAATGAGTTGAAATTAATTAATTATAATATGATGACAGTTCAACGATTAAACAAAAACAAACAGAAAGGAGGAGGAACAACAACAAATGCAGTTTAGTCCTACGGATCTGGGGAGGGTAGGATGTACGCAGACTTGTTGGAATTTTGTCTTTGGTGGGGAGGTGCGTCCACCCATATTTAATGAATTAAACACTAGGGTTCCGCATGTTGGAGGTCTTGTCTCTCCACACGTGCATAATCTACTAAGTGAGTAGATGACCGTAGGGCCAAGAATCGTCAAATTTCGTTGAGAAATGAAAAAGATATTGGTCCACGAAGTAAGGTGTTTGAGGCATGGAAATATGGTGTAGGACAAATCTACCACATCGGTGGGAAAGGAAGAATTGATCTCTTTATAAGTCTCTAATTTGGCTAAGGGTTTGGGACCCCAAGGGGTATTCCATGTGTTTAAAGGAGGGAGGACCTAGATGTGCTTGAGTTCAAGGCTAAGCCCACACGCACGCCGCCGCCGTCCGGTCCGGGGTCGTGGGTTGTGGGATATTATCATTTTGGACCCCAAATTGCTTAATATTTACACTTTGGTCCCTCGAGTTTCTGAAAAGTTGATTTTGGGAATAACGGAAGGCAGAAAGTTTTTGCCTACCGTTTGGGCTATTTTTTGGAGCATTAACCGGCCATTACTTGGTTGTTAACTCCTCCATAAACAACCCTCCTTCAATGACCATTAACAACCTCCCTAATGGCCATAAATTTGCCATTAACAGCCCTCTCTAATGGCCATTAACAGCCTTGTTTTGGCAGTTGAGGAGTCCCTCATCCATGCTATATATTGAGCTGTTTGGCTCAATTGTGCAACACACGAAAAATACACAAAACAGAATATAAACACCCAAACAGACAACAAAAATGAGACAACATTTATATACATAGAAACAAACAGAAGAGATACCGAAATTCAGTCCAAAACGTTAGGAGTAAAACAGAAACTCTTCCTTCTTTTTCCATTTCTTCAGCAAGTCGATTCATATTTGTTTTCTTCGTCAGACTCAATCTATTTGCTTTGTAGTGTTGAGATTAAAGTGTTGTTTTATCTTGGGAGACTATTGTCCGCTAACGTAAAAGCATATATACGGGGCAATCTTGTCTTAAGGACATAGTGCAAATCACTCGACTCAGGACACAGTTGTAACCATCCAGATTTAGTGTTTCTTGATTTCAGGTTATCAAGATTCAAGACTCAACAACTTTGCGGTAGTTCTGAAGATTGACTATTTGTTTATCCTTTCGAACACTTGTAATATTTACTTACTTCCCGTACTGCTTTACAATAGTACCCGACAAGAACTTATCTCTACCTTTATAGATAAAGAAACTATTTCCGGTTGACCTTCGGCTCAGAAGAAAATTACATTTCGCATAAATAAATTAAAGGAGAGAGCACAAACAGAAATGAGCAAAGGACAAAATACAAAGAGCTTTAGTTTGTTTCGGTAAAGAATGGATCTTGGGCTTAACTCAACCCAAAAGCTAGCTTGTAGGGTGAAGATTGTCCAAGTCCATATAAGGAGATCATATTCCATTCCATATCCTATGTGACACTCTTAACACTCCCCCGCACGTTCAGACCTTGTTAACTGGAGCGTAGATAATATAATTTGGGGGCCCAATATCGGTGAACAAAGAATTAGAAATTAGAATGGACCTGATTCTGATATCATGTAAAGAATGGATCTTGGGCCTAACTCAAATAGATCTTGGGTCTAATTCAACCCCAGAAGTTAGCTTGTAGGGTGAGAGTTGTCCAAGTCCATATAAGAAGTCCATGTTCCAATTCGATAGTTTCTTATGCTGAATTCAGACAAACAACTAGGAAATTTCTGAAGAGGTGCAGGTGAAAATGAAAGTATATTTATGTCCTAGAGACAATCTGTATTAGGACAAATGTACTTTATACACATTCGTATTATTATTAATGGAGATTAATATTTTGGCATTTGCAATTATTGAATTATTATTTGATTATTTGTAATTATTCATTAATGTGCATCCCTTGAGCTTACATTGTCATTAATAGAGTGAGATATTCATGATAGAGCGTAACTCTTAAAATAGCCTCGACTAATGATCATCGAGAATGAGATATCGATGATATGTGATAAGTCGACATGTGGTTTGCATCATATCCTTAGAGGATGTAGTATATCTCACCTGCTACGAGTAATGGCTACTCGTGATGGACATATGGATACTTTGGAAGTATTGATATACCCTGCTGATATACTGTTTGTTATACTTGTCTAAAGTATGATCAGCGTGTGGAAGATAGAAGTCCTTAGACTTGCGGTCAATACGCGCCTTGTCTACAAAGTAATGTACTTTGATCCCGTCCTAAGATCAAATGCCTTATAGGTTGAGATACGGCTTGTATTGGGTACATTACGATGTGGATTGAAGGTGGTAGTTGAGCCAAAATTAGGATTCATTCCTCGAATGTATATTCAAGAGAACACTCGGATTCTCAGTGATATTAGGTTGACTAAGTCGTTGGCCAACGCAATAGACGTATTTAGAATATGGTCTAGTTGTCAACTAATATAGATGAGGTACAATGATTAAACCATTTGGATAGACACTTGACAAATCCTAAGCTTGATCGAGTGTGCGTGAATGAAAGGATTTTATCTTACCACATAAAGGTTAAGTTTACTGGATTCGCGTAAACGTACTTCACATATTGATTTTGTCTTCCAGTGACGTCTAGGAGTTCCGCGCAGACCTTAATTAATGTCGATATGAGAAGGCATGTAGGGTCACACTATGTCGATTGTCCGTTTCGATCTAAGGATGTATTGAGAGAGTAATTAAATGTTCGATTTGGAATCGAGATATTTAAATGAATAATGATTATTTTAATTAAGTCAAAATTGAATTTTGGATTTAATTAAGAATGCATGGAAAATAAATCGAGACAGTGCAGGTGCACATCGAGCGTCGCGGCACCCATACCCTAGGGCCGCGGCGCCTCTGCATCGATTTTTGGATCAGGCCCAAGATCAAACCCTAATCCGGTTTTGACCTAATTTCCAACTATAAATTGAGGCATTCCCTTTCATTATTCACACACCATTTTCTGAAAAACATTCTAAGCCTTAGAGACTTAGAATCAAATACTCTCGAATCTCTGCCGGATTTTCTAGCTTTCCGAAGGAGAAATACATTGAAGCTTGGAGCTTGCAATTGGAAGGACAATCGTGTGTGCACCTCACAGTTGATAAAGATTTCAGATTATTATAACTTGTAAGTAAATGTTTTATGTTACAAGTTTCATTGTTGTGTAACCATACCAGAAATTATTGTTGGGGTAAGTAAGAAACAAAACTTGTAAACTTCCGTTGTGCCTTACTTATGTGTTTTCAACCCAACAAAACCTTACAGTGGTATCAAGAGCTCAGGTTAGTTCAATGGTTATATAACAATTGAATAGAACAATAATATGGGTTAAACATAAAATTGGATTAAAATGAGGTTTCTTGAAATCCTACATATCTTGAACAAATGTTGACCTTTAATGTCACCCTAAATTATCTCCTACGCTAACTCGAGGAAGTCATTCCACTCTAACTCGAACTAAGCCAAAATGTGTTGTCCGGCTCATTGCACGGTACACGGTTAAGAATGAGTAAGAACATATGATGGTCGATATGGGCGTTATTGATAATGGTGGGTGATGATAAAGGACCTGTGATTTGATCCCTAAATTGGATTTAGGGCTCGAACGATTTTTAGAATCAACACAGAAATATTTTATCAGGACATCGGCGCCGTGGCCCTATGGTAGGGCGATGCGGCGCTTGCTAGGGTTTTAAGGAAGTGTCGCAGCTCCATGATGGAGCACCGCGGCCCTAATACTTCGTTTTTTAAGTTTCGGACTTTCTGGACATTAGGCGTCGCGGTCCCATGGTGGAGCGCCGCAGCCCTAATACAAGCCGAAGGTTTCTGCCTTGCAAGAGACGCGGCCCCATGGTGGAGCGTCGCGGCTCTAATGCATTGCAGAAGCAGAAATTCAGTTTCTCCCTCATTGACGCCGCGGCCCTAATGATTAGCGTCGCGGCCCCGACGGTCGAAAAAAAAATTGTTCAGAATGTTTAACTCATGATTATTATTATACAGTATATTTGATAAGTATACCGTTTATGTGCTAAATGTCAAATTGTTTGTCATTTAAATTACTAGAATAGCGTCCGATATAACTGTCTGGGCAGGCGGCGCCCAATGTTTGATTAAACTATTTTATATCATGCATATTGGGTTGACGGTTCCCAACTATATGTGTCATTAGTTTGCATGATGTTAAGATGACATATTGGATATGGCGTAAAAGAGTTGATCTTGGTTAAAACCCCGAATTAAAATGTTCCCCAAAATTTTAATACATGTCTCATTTAAATTAACGCGTCGTTCGTTATAATTGATTGTAGTGCAAAATCCTTTTCGACGAGATGAGTATTTATGTCACAACATTTGCTCTAAGTCTACGAGGACTCAGACTCTTTCATAGATGCATGTTAAATGTAGAAGTGGGTGATAAACCTTCATGAGTATTTACACCATAGTGTTTGCTCTATGAGGCAAAACTCACTTAGATACATAATTGCAGTCGCATAACGGGGTTGACTTGCTAGGTTGTCTTGGCGCCACAGTGTCAGACAAGCCGAGGGACGCAGATTGATTGTTTAGAACATTCGGTCAAACTAGAGTTACAAATTATTTGTAATTGGTTTAGAAACCTACCAGGTTGTGTTGTTGAAGTTATCAGCCACAGCAAACGCGAAGATAGCATGAGCCTGGATCATGGCCCATTATGACCATATTTGATATGAGTCTGTATTCTTCCATGGGGTCGAAGAGTATGTTAAAATAATGGGAGCTAGTTAAATTAAAGTCCATGTAAATTAGTTGACGAATGTGTTCAATAGAAATTATATTAGAGTTTAATTTCAAGTCTATTTGTTTCTTCAGTCGTATAAAATGTCGAATCTATCGCTGAAAATGTTGGTCGAGACAAATAAGTTGATTGGATCAAATTACCCTGATTGGTTAAGAAATCGTGATTGGTGTTAAGACTAGAAAGAATTGAGTATGTGTTAGACACAATATTCCCCACAGTCCCTGTTGAAAACTCTGATGAGTATGCCCTGTTTGACAAGGTGGCTTATCAGAAACGTTTGAACGATATTGCCTTGGAAAAATGTATAATATTGTCTTCCATGACTATGGAGTTACAGAGGCAATATGAAAACATGGGCCCCAACGAAATGCTAGAACACTTGAAGAATCTCTATGAAAACCAGTCTCAAACAATGGAGTATGAACGGTTGAGAGACCTTTTCAAATGTAAGCTGAACGAAAGGGGACAAATGCCAGCGCATGTTCTAAAAAAGGACTACACAACTCCAAGAGGAGGCAAAGCACTAGGTGTTTCTACCTCTATTAGACAAGGTATGTTTGTAATTGAAATAAATATGTCTACAAGTAACTCCCACTGTTGGGTATTGGATACCGCTTGTGGCTCGCATATTTGTAGTAATGTGCAGGGCCTAATTAACAACAGAAAGGTTGGACATTGGGAGGTGGACCTGCGCGTTGGAAATGGAGCACGAGTAGATGTTAAACGCGTGGGAACTTATAGACTAGATTTACCTTCAGGCTTTTGTTTAGAACTAAATAATTGTTATTTTGTTCCCTCATTAACGAGGAATATCATTTCTATCCCAATATTAGACATTGAGGGGTTTTCCTCATTCATTGCCAATGACAGTTATGTACTATTTTTAATGGTTTTGTTTGTGGAAATGATCCGCTTGTGGATGGATTGTATATTTAAAACTTTAGTCGTGAAATTTTCAATGTGCAAAATAAACGAGCTAAGATAAGTAATCCAAGAAACCCCACCTACTTATGGCACTGCAGACTTGGTCATATCAATAGACTACCTCTAACCATTTGACTTGGAGTCTTATGGTAACTGCGAATCTTGCTTGAGAGGAAAGATGACCAACAAACCACTTTCTGGGAAAGGGGTACGAGCCAAAGAGGGACTTGAGTTGGTCCATACTGATGTATGTGGGCCATTTTCAACTTAAGCTAAGGGAGGCTTCCCTTACTTCATCACTTTTACAGACGATTTCACAAGGTTTGGGCATGTGTATCTTATGAAACATAAGTCTGAAGCCTTTGAGAAATTCAAGGAGTACAAGTCAAAAGTAGAGAAGTAACTTGAAACAAGTATCAAGACAGTTCGATCAGATCAATGAGGTGAATACTTAAGTAAAGAATTTCTGGATTATTTGAAGCTTCATGGAGTCTAATCATAATGGACACCTCCTGGAACGCCACAGATGAATGGTGTTGCTGAAACCCCACCGACATACCTTTGGGGTTATGCATTGCAAAGCTCAATTTATATTCTGAACAGAGTTCCTTCAAAGTCAGGAGAGAAAACTCCATATGAGATATGGAACGGCAAGAAGCCGGCTCTTAAACATATGAGACCCTGGGGGTGCCCTGCATATGTAAAGAAGATGCTTACTGACAAGTTGGAAGCTAAAGTGAGAAATGTAATTTTGTGGGGTATCCAAAGGAAACTAAGGGATACTACTTCTATCTTCCTGGAGAACATAAGGTCATTGTTTCCCGGAACACAACTTTCCTTGAAAAAAAATATGTCTACAAGGAACATAGTTGTATAGAGATAGAACTTGAAGAAATTCAAGAACCGCAAGATAACACATAAAATGAACCCTTGTCGAATGACCTAAACAATAATTCAGTAGGAGTATCTGGTGAAGATTGGGTAATTAGAGTACGCCCTTCAGCCAGTGGGAGTGTTGTGAGAGATAGTGCAGAAATGCAAAACTCTCATACACAATCAATGGAAGATGATACAATAGTTGTACATCATCACATTCAGGAAATACATTAAAATGACATTCCTGAAAGCTCTCAAAGTGATGGATTGTCCAACACACAAAGACCTTCTCACAATCAGAATGCAACAAACACTGAAACACAGAATATTCAACTCCATAAGACCACTAGGACTCATCGTCCGCCTGAAAGACTTAATCTCCTTATTGAAACACACAATGCGATAGATATTCCTGATGACGATGAACCTACAACTTACATCGATGCTATGTTGGACATTATTCGCAAAGATGGCAAGAAGCCATGAAATCTGAGATGGACTCGATGTACATCAATCAAGTTTGGAACTTGGTTGATTTGCCAACAAGGGTTAGACCCATAGGATGCAAATGGGTCTTTAAGAAGAAGATTGATGCATATGGCAAGGTACAGACTTATAAGGCAAGATTGGTGGCTAAAGGTTATAATCAACGGCATGGGGTCGATTATGATGAAACATTTTCACCTGTTGTGAAGATTAAGTCCATTCAGATTTTTCTTGCAATAGCTGCATATTATGACTATGACATTTGGCAGATTGACGTCAAAATTGCCTTCCTCAATGGTAATCTAGTTGAGGAGGTGTATATGAAATCACCTGAGGGTTTTTCAATTGAATCCAAACCAAATGTTGTATGCAGGCTACAAAAGTCCATTTATGGGCTTAAGCAAGCTTCAAGGAGTTAAAATATTTGCTTTGACAAAGCAGTCAAATCATTTGACTTTGTTAGAAGCAAAGAAGATCCCTGCGTTTATAATAAGCTCAAGGAAGGGGGTATTGTCTTCATTGTTATATATGTAGATCACATATTGATAATGGGAGATAATAAAACTCTCATGCAATCAATAAAGGAATGGTTATCCAGCACCTTCATGATGAAGGACTTGGGTGAAGCCTGCTACATTCTTGGAATTAGGATCTATAGAGATAGACCTAATAGATTGTTAGGGTTGTCACAGTCCACATACATAGACAAAGTGCTAAGACGATTCTCTATAGAAAACTCCAAGAAGGGAAATCTTCTTATAGGTCAAGGGATCAAGTTATCAAAGAAGGATAGTCCTTCCACTGTTGCAGAACTTGAACGCATGAAAAGAATCTCATATGCTTCAGTTATAGGATCTATCATGTATGCCATGACCTATACGAGGCCAGATGTGGCACATGCACTTAGTATGACTTGCAAATTCCAGTAGAATCCCGGGGAAGAACACTGGAAAGCAGTCAAGAGTATTCTTAAGTATCTTAGACGAACTAAAGAATATTTCTTAGTCTATGGTGGACAAGAGAAGTTGGTATGTACTGAGTACACTGATGCTAGCTTCCAGACATATCTTAATGACTTCAAATCTCAGTCTGGATATGCCTTCATTTTCAATGGCGGAATAGTGAGTTGGAAAAGTTCCAAGCAAGCTACAACTGCTGATTCGACAACAGAAGCTGAGTACATTGCTGGATCGGAAGCTGAGAAGGAAGTTGTCACGATATCTGAGTTCCTGAAGGAACTTGGGGTTGTTCCAAGTGCCACTTTGTCCAATAACGGTTTATTGTGACAACACTGGTGCGATTGCGCAAGCTAAGGAACCAAGATCAACCAACAGAAACAAGCATGTACCAAGGAAGTACCACATACTCAGGGAGATGGTGGAGAATGAAGAGACTAGATTAGACTATGTTCCCACAGACGATAATCTAGTTGACCCATTCACTAAACCATTAAACTTAGTCAAGCATAATGGTCATTTTGAGAATATGGACATTAGATATGTTGGAGATTGGCTCTAGGCCAAGTGGGAGATTGAAAGTATATTTATGTCCTAGAGACAATATGTATTAGGACAAATGTACTTTATACACATTCGTATTATTATTAATGGAGATTAATATTTTGGTATTTGCAATTATTGAATTATTATTTGATTATTTGTAATTATTCATTAATGTGCATCCCTTGAGCTTACATTGTCATTAATAGAGTGAGATATTCATGATAGAGCGTAACTCTTAAAATAACCTCGACTAATGATCATCGAGAATGGGATATCAATGATATGTGATAAGTCGACATGTGGTCTGCATCACATCCTTAGAGGATGTAGTATGTCTCACCTGCTACGAGTAATGACTACTCGTGATGGGCACATGGATACTTTGGAAGTATTGATATACTCTGCTGATATACTGTTTGTTATACTTGTCTAAAGTATGATCAGCGTGTGGGAGATAGAAGTCCTTAGACTTGAGGTCAATACGCGCCTTGTCTACAAAGTAATGTACTTTGATCCCGTCCTAAGCTCAAATGCCTTATAGGTTGAGATACGGCTTGTATTGGGTACATTATGATGTGGATTGAAGGTGGTAGTTGAGCCAAGATTAGGATTCATTCCTCGAATGTATATTCAAGAGAACACTCGGATTCTCAGTGATATTAGGTTGATTAAGTCGTTGGCAAACACAATAGACGTATTTAGAATATGGTCTAGTTGTCAACTAATATAGATGAGATACAATGATTAAGCCATTTGGATAGACACTTGACAAATCCTAAGCTTGATCGGGTGTGTCGTGAATGAAATGATTTTATCTTACCACATAAAGGTTAAGTTTACTGGATTCGCGTAAACGTACTTCACATATTGATTTCGTCTTCCGGTGCCGTCTAGGAGTTCCGCGTAGGCCTTAATTTGATTAATGTCGATATGAGAAGGCCTGTAGGGTCACACTATGTCGATTGTCCGTTTCGATCTAAAGATGTATTGAGAGAGTAATTAAATGTTCGCTTTGGAATCAAGATATTTAAATGAATAATGATTATTTTAATTAAGTCAAAATTGGATTTTGGATTTAATTAAGAATGCACGAAAAATAAATCGAGACAGTGCAGGTGCACGTCGAGCGCCGCAGCGCCTCTGCATCGATTTTTGGGCCAGGCCCAAGGCCATTCCCTTTCATTATTCACACACCATTTTCTGAAAAAACATTCTAAGCCTTAGTGACTTAGAATCAAATACTCTCGAACCTCTGCCGGATTTCCTAGATTTCCAAAAGAGAAATACATTGAAGTTTGGAGCTTGTAATTGAAAGGACAATCGCGTGTGCACCTCACAGTTGATAAAGATTTCAGATTATTATAACTTGTAAGTAAATGTAACTTCCGTTGTGCCTTATTTATGTGTTTTCAACCCAACAAAACCTTACAGAAAATTTGTTGAATGTGACACTTCGCAGAATTTAAAGTTAAAGGTCAAAACATTGGTTTGCCCTTAAAGCTAGTTTACGGATTTGTTCGTGAATTTTTTTACGGACATTATGAGAGTGAGAGGGAAAAAATAAGGTAGCATTTGTTTTAAAAAAATGTAAAAGAAAAAAAAACTATTAAAGATTAACATGACAGAATTTGAGGAGTATTCACTCAAGAGCATATATAATTATTCGACTATCTCAAAAGGTTTTTAAACACACTTAGTTACTCAGTTTAAGATATATCTTATTGCGTACTTACACATTTGGCCGCTCCAGAAAAAATATATCCCCCAGCCAATATACATATATTATGTGTATATTATATTTTAGCAGTTAATATTTGTGTGGACAGCTATTTATGTCAATTTTTCTATTTTCTTTTATAATTGAGAATCCGCGAGGGGCCAGTGACATGACGTACTAAACTCGGTGGATAATAAATTTGTCATTCTATCTTTTTACACTTAAAATACTGAATTTTGTTTATGATAGGTTCGAAATCGTGAGTTTTATAAATGTCCCCATCGATATCATCTTATTGACATACTTATATAATTAATCACAACAAAGAGAAAATTATGAATATTAATATCGGTTGTATCAACCATTATTTTGCTCAACTAGGCAATAGAATAACTGAATAAGTGAGTTATTCAACAGCAAAGGACAATGAAATCCGAATATAAGTACGTGTTGATCCATTTGAATAATGTATAAAGTCGTACTCCCATCATATTAATCTTCGTTTAACAAGTAGTACATACTATTATTTATCCAAATAAAGTGAAACACCATATTAAAAAACAAAAGATTTTAAGTTACTTGTTGACAAAAGAGGTCAACTTTTGGAAAACGGCATGGCTGAGGTGCTTTACAGGTCTTAATCCCACGACTGAGTTCATTTCATAGAGTAGAAGGATTGTTAAAAAATGACGTGGGTGCCATTATGGTTAGGAAAATTATAAATCAAACAGCATTTTTTTTATAAAGAAAGATTTATTAGTAAGCTGGTTTTTGAAGGTCAACTAATTAAGATACCTATAGGAGTATCAAATTCCGCCATATATTTGATACCCTATCTATAATCGAAGCCACTCCCCTAGCGGTCCTACCACCACGCCGCAGAACGGGAGCTCGTGTGAAACCTTTTATTCTGGCGTAACATTGACATTTTCTTGCAATCTTCCTCCCAATATCTTGTTCAATGTTGTTTTCTTAACTCCGATCCGAGGCCATTAGTAGTGTACGAGCTTCGAAAGAAAGAGAGATCGAGTCACTAAGCAGAGAATTAGATCCCACCCTTCTTTCAAAAAAAGGGAAGGAGAAGGATAAGGATCTTCTTCAGTAGATCCCTCTTGTTCCTGTTTAGTCCCCTTCATTTCAGCCACATAGCCCATATAAGGTGAAAAGCCATTGTTTGGCATTCTGCTATCCTTGCCGGTATTGGAAATGTTTTCAATTCCAACATTCTAATATATATATTCAAATATATGGTGCCAAATTGTTGGCCCTTTCCTTATTTTACACTGGCTACATATGTTATATTGTATTTAGGAGCCGGTCACCTTTTTTAAAATTAAACTTGTGATTTGAATATTAGTTTTGAATTATAAACTTATATCAAGTTATCACTTTCCAAACTTCACTCTCTGTAAATACAAGGCCAAAAATTAATTGTTTGGGCTACGAAGTGTAGCAAGTACTCAATGAGAATGAGGCCCATGTGAATCCAAATACGACAATGAAGCACCGGTGGTTACTTATGAATGCCATATTTAGGGCCCATACGACGACTGAACTTCCCAGTCTTTCTTGGATCTAACCATCTGTTTTATAATTTATACTAGTAGTTTGCTTTAAAAAAAAAAACTAATGTTTGAATGATGGTTAAATTAAAAACTGAGTTTGCAGAACTTCAATAAAACGCCATCTAAATATGGCTAAATTATTTCAAGGCAACACAGCTAGCATAAGGACTGGTTCTTTTTTTTTTTGAAAAAAAGAAAAGAAGACATTACCTGAATTCTTATATCTACAAATGATACAAATACAATGTCTTCAAACATTATATTCATAAAATATACAACAATACAGTACATTAAGATGAATGTATAACAACCATCCAAACAAGATGATACACTGAGTCTCATAAATTATCACAGACAAAGTAACCAAAGTCATTTTCTTTATACACAACATAGTTAAAAGTCCCCTTCATTTTTTCCCCAAAGATTCAATATTTGCTAGCTAAAACATATACCAACTGATTGAACCTATACATAGAGCTAGCACTCAACAAGTTATCTCCTTATTTAAATCATAGTAACTAATTCTTCATGCAACTCCTTGGTCCCCAGCAATAATAGTTGGAGTTGTGATCTTTAACTTTGATCGGGTCGATATAGTGAGAGACTTTATTACTCCATTAAAGCTGTACTCTCTTCCTGTCGCTGCTCGCTCTTCCAACACCAGTACATAGTTCTCATCTTATTCTTCGAACGTGATCAATATATTTAGCAAATCTGTCATTACTAGTACGATACTACTATCATTAATAGTCTTCTGAATTACTAACACTTATAGGACATTCATTTAGCTGATGAACTTTATTGACCATGTTTTTCATTGAAGATTGTAAAGAATGGATCTTGGACCTAACTCAATTCAAAAAATTACCTTATGAGGGGAGTATTGTCCAAGTTCATAGTGCGTGGGCAGATTAATTTGGGAGCCCAACACCAAGTGAGATAAGTCCTGCTCTGATACATGTAAAGAATGGATCTAGAGCCTAACTCAACTCCAAAAGCTAGCTCATGCGGGAGGATTATCCAAGTCTAAATAAGAAGACCACTCATTTCATTAACCACCGATGTGATGCTTTTTTAATTCTTTAACAAGGATTTGTTCTGCTGATGATCCCCTGCTACAATAATCTTTACAGGATTACTTTTCTTGAACCTTACTCACGTGTTACTCATTTCGTGTGAATTCATAACTAAAAATCATTTTCATATAGAAAAAAGTGGTATTAGATACTATGGTACGGGGTTGTGCTTCAAAATCTATAAGTAGCTAGCGTTACATGACTTGCTGTGTTATGCTCCAAACACGACTCTGGACGTAACAGTCATCTGATGTTATGAATAACACCGGAAGTACCTTGTGAATTAATAACAACAAATTCCTATTCAATAATCTTTCATTATTTAAATTCAACAACTCATAAATATCTAAATGAAATCATTATCACACTTATGAAATAAGATAGCGGAAGTCTAAGCGAATACTTAGTCATAAAACGTGGTCAAATGACTCAACGAGTCATATGAGACTCCAATACACTACCCACAATCTGATACTATCTATGAAGCTTCTAAGATAATGCATAAATGTCTAACTCTTAAGGACGCAGCCCGGAAACTACTAAGAAGTAATAAATTACTCAATGAAAATCCACTAACAAGTGTGTGGGCTCACCAACAATCCGGAAAGCAGCGAGTACTCCTAATCCGCGAGATCTGTCTATACCTGCTCTTCTTCGTTACCTAACATACAATCAAAAACAATGATATGTCTGAGTATTGGGTACTCAATAAGTGTCTAAGGGGCAATAGTTAACAAAATCAAAGTAGTTATAAGACGAATAATAATCAGTAAAACAATATTAAATGAAATAATTTGAAAACCTAGAAATGGAGTAAGCCATTAACTCAAAGAAATCATTAGAGGATCCAATAATGAAGAATGCATCAAGTTTAACTCGTTACCGTTTATTATGTCAAATATGTCACTTATGAACTCAAACTTACCACACGCCACTCACAGGCAACCAAGATACCAAAACAAGCCACTCACAGGCAAATCGATCAATCAATAATCCGGGCTAGGAAACCACTGAGGCTAATCGTCCTCAGGACTAGCACAACAATAGATGCACCATGCTATATTGCCTCGAACATCAATCATCCTCAGGACTGACATAACAATAGATGCACCGGGCTATACGCCTCAAACGTCAAACATCCTCTGGATTGACTCAACAATACTCATATCGATACGTTAGGATCCATAACGGCTAATCGTCCCCTGGACTAGCACAGCTTGCTCATACAGGCTCAACCAAGATACAAATAGCATATCAGCTGAATCATCAATCATGGCTTAGAGCCGAATATCACTTCTCAAGTCATCATCTCAGAATAGAGGTATTTCAAGTCATAACCAATTAGAAATATTATTCAACTTTCTTATTCTGTTTCAAACTCAAGAAATTCATTTAACAACAAAACAAGTTTAAGGTCCAACCTTTAGAAAAATGAGTTCAATCATCTAATAATGGGGAAAATGAGTTTCACAAAGTAGTATAATTCGTATAAGGTTCGATGTGGGCATGACCCTAAACATGCATGACCTTGTCTAAAATAAATCATTTTTAATTCTGAAAGAACTTCCACCAAACAAGTGCTTCAATCGTGTTCATATTCCAAAGAAGATCTCAAGTCACTAACAATCATCTACACGGTTCAAACAAGATAACATACTTCAAAAAGAAGTTTTTTTGAAAAGTAGACATACCCCAAGTTCCGCTAAAAGCTGGAAAATGGATTCTTTTAAGTTCACCAATCGTTCTACAATAGTTATTAATAACAAAGTTTAGAACTTTAACCAATTCTAGGGATTTCTACCCTTATTCGAAAACTAGGGTTTTTCTAGCCTTAAAACTTATTCTTGAACCCTTATGAATCACCCCTGGATTCTTATTGTTTCTAATACCTTACACTAGTCTCATCCCTCTCAATAATCTCAGTAGCGTTTAAAGAACATACCTTCTAGAAGTTTCCCAAAGTCTCCTTCAACTTTTTTTTCTTCGGTTTTTCAAGAATCTAAGGTTTGGAGAGATGAACTAGGGTCAATTTGATGTAATATTGATGTATTAATGATGGAAATTGATCAAGAACCTACCTTATATGTTTTGGGGAAGTTTTAGAGTTGTTTCCTCCCAAAAAGTCAGCCAAACCAAGTGGACATGAATATAACAAAGCGAAAAACTTATAAAATTCAGAACCAGGAAAATAATAGGCCGCGTCACCCTCACTTCGAGGGACCATCGTGGATAAGACCACACATGGAACCCCTACGACAGTGGCGCCGCACAAGGCAAAAATTTGTTCAGAGCGACGTTCTGACCGCGGCACCCTTATGATGCGACTGTTGATGTTTGCTCAGTAAACCGGTCATAACTATTTGTACCTATCTTAGTTTGAACTGGGCGACCTACCGTTGGAAAGGTATTTCAAAGTTTAACAACTTTCATATTTTAGTTTTCTCAGATTCGCAATGCTACTATCCGAAAAATGAGAAATAGTAAGGAGTCCTTCAGACTTAGACCAATGTAGAAGCCCTTAAGAACTTCATTTTTTGTTTGACTCCAAAACAACTGTGAATCACCCGATTTCATCCTGAATGGATTCATATAGCTATAATATCATCTTAATACTAGTTTTAACACATTCACACCTAACCCAAATTCACTGAGTGTTACATTATCCCCCCCCCCTCAGGATCATTCGTCCCCGAATGAAAGTCATGGCCTAAGATTTTCACTAAACCTCAAACTTTTGAAATTAACAAAGCTTCTTTGCAAAATGAGCTATTTCCGAAGGCCAAATATAATCTACCAACCCAATAATAATGATATGGTCCTCACAGGGACTCTCACAACTATATCCTTCATGTCTAAATACTAAGATAAGGAATTCATACCTTTAGTCTAGACTTTCGCAATAATTCGATAAACCAAAGGTTCAATACATATCTGGGATACAGAATAAGTTAAGGTATTACGACCTAAATAACATTAACAACAATTAGATGGTAATTATACATATTCGAGTTCATTTGGTGAGTCTTAAGATACAAAATAAGTCTACCTTAAGGTTTAACAATATCATTCCTCAACTGAATAATGGGTTCATCAACAAATTCAAGCCTAATTATTTTGATTGCAAATCCAGAGTTTCATAACAATTGGAAAGACAGTCTATCCCCATAATCACATCAAAGTTCACCATTTTTAATTCAAACAATTAACAGTGGTCTCCCGACTCTTAACTACACTACACAGTCTCTATAAATCCTAGAAGAATTATCAGAAACACTAGCAGGGTATTCACAGAAGTAGGGTCCTAACTATTATTCGGGTTCCACACCAAAATTCAAGGACCAAGTACGAAGTCACATAAGAAAGATTCGGACCCAGAATCGATCAGCGAATATGCCTAAATATAACAATTAGTTAGAATACATGTGACCACAACGTCTGAGGCTTCAACCACATCCTTACACCAAATCACAAAGTAGAGCTTCCTTTGTACTAAACAATCCCGAAAAGATGAAGACACAACTAACACCCAATTAAGAACAACATAGTCCTCAGAGGGATTCTAACAACTAGAACACTCAAGTCTCAATACTAAGCGAGGGGTTTCTTCATTTGGCTCACTTTCCCAAGAGTTGCGTAACTAAAAAGTTTAACACGTATATGTTTTAACAAGGAGGCACACAATAGGTAATTTTAGACAATATACTCCGGCAATGAGGCTAATTCTACAACACATGGTTCAAGCCTAACGTACCTTAACTCTCATTTTTATTAAATTTGGAAAGAACAAGCATACTTATAGTTCCCTATAAGATGGAGTATTAACTACTTATATATTCTCCTTTCTTAATCTGAAGTGGCTCATTCGAACCTTAACTTTGTTTAATATAATATTCCTTCACTCTTATCACTATACAATCTCTCACACCATTTTTAATCTTATCACAGCCCTACATAGGTAGCGTAATACTATACTCCACTTATCATAGGCCTTTTTAAATCGTATAACTTTCGGAATTTTCTGGGGTATCTCCCCTACTTAGCATGCTCTTTCCCATCAAACTCTTTGAAACTTTTGTAACTAAGGTTTCATATTTATCTAATGCCTTAACCTTCATTCACTTATTCATTTAAAACTCACATATATCATACTCACACAATTCACATGTTGTAAATTATTAACTTGGGTTCTTGTAATTTCTATATCAAATCTACTAGATAAAATCTAGTTGTTACCACTCTCATACTATCGTTCTCCCACCAAGGTCATTACTTAAAGTTCCAACCTAGTAATTGGTACCAACCTAAGAAGAAACACAAATCCCTTTTGGGCTAGATAAAATTACAACCGTTAGAGTAATATCAAAGAAATACTAATCTATTGAGAGTCCATGCCAAAAGTAACCTATCCAAATTTCTAACTACAGCCTCAAATCAGAATTCTTGGTATCAAAACCTATGATAAAAATTAAAGCCTAAATTAAACTCCATCATCTTCTTAAATCATTCTTCCATAAGATGTTGTTTTTTAGTTTCAAGCCTAAAATATAATTCATCAACTAAACATCAAAATAGCACATATCTTTTAACTCAATAAGAATATAGCCTTAATGTACGATAATTCTTAATTCACTACAAGATACCATCCATTTTCCTTTCATCCGAATCTTTAGTACTCTAAACATATCACATCTTAAGTATGTCTCAAAGCCATAATAACCTATAGATCCTTCTACTTAAGCCCGTAGAGAGCACCGTAACATCGTAGCACAATCCGGAAATACGTCTATGACTGTCTCTAATCTAGTCACACCAATAAATTTGTTTACACATATATATCAAAGCTCAAACCTTCAATCCCAAACTTTAAACATACAAAACAAAAGAAACAAGAATAAAAGCTCAAAGGGTGTAGCTTAAAAGAACACTCTCTTTTGATGGTCTCATTTTTTCTTATTATTTCATTGCATATCATCCCCAAATGAAATTCATAGGTCAACAGTTTATAGAATCCTTTTTCCCGAATTCTAGAAGTATAGCCTATAACTTTCAATTCTCAACTATTTTATCCTCTTATTCATGCCTTTATACTTGATCTTCTTTATGATCAACACTACAATGATGGACCATCATAATATTTCATCCTAGTTTCTAATATATTATAAGTCTCGTAACTTCTTTACAACCCTTTAATAATTTTCTAATAAAATACTAGCTACACTATAAGAAAACTCTCACCACATACTTTAAATAACCAATTAATTTAATGTAGGTAACCACCAACACTAATATCATGTTATGAGCAAGGTTCAAAGTATCATATTGTGCAAAGTTCATAACGGTCTCAAATATAGATATCTGGAGAAGCTTACCACTAATAATTCTATGGTTCTCATTTGATAAATAAAATATAATAGTATTATATTTCATAAAAGGTAGCCACTGTAACATAAGGCAACAAGGAAAGAATATAACTCTCAAATAGGTTTTTCTCTACTTGTTAATACGAAATATCTCCAAATCTCATTAACTCTTTGTCAATACCTAAGGACATAGATATCACACTCTTCACCTAACAAATTAATGACACTCATCTACATACTTCCATCCATCACTATCTCATATTTTGGCTACTACGCCCCTTCTTCTTAGAAGAGGTTATGTCTATCACATTGCAAACTTTATTCATCTTAACAATTCCTTTAAGCCTAACAAGTCTTTGACAGAGTTTTTTCTGTATTTAGGACTATGTCATTTTATACATGCCTCAAGATCAACAACCACACCTTACAATCTCCACATGTATACACCTTATTATTGAATTCCAAAAGACTTTGTACCATCCATCACACTATACATTACAACCAATGTGCGCTCAATAGAACCATTATCACATGGTTAGCTACTGCAACATGAGTTAAAATCAATTTCGAGAGGCACGAGTATCGAACACAATCTAGAATCAAGAAGAGTAAGAAACACCTAAAATATCATGGTAGTCATACATCCATATAGGTGGCCAGTCTGCATGAAAAAGGCTCCACCAGACACAGTTCAACAGACAATCATAGGACATTTTTAAACTTATAGCTATGATACCAAGCTTGTCACGCCACAAATCTGACCCTGGATGTAACAGGCATTCGATGCTATGGACAACACTGGAATCACCTTTATGAATTAATAACAACAAATTCGTAATCAATCATCTTTCACTATTTAAATTCAATAAGTCATAAATATCTAAATGAAATCATTATCAAACATATAAAATAACACAACAGAAGATTCTAAGATAATGCATAAATGTCTAACTCATCAGGACGCAGCTCAAAAACTACTAAGAATTAATAAATGACTCAATGAAAACCCACGACCAAGTGTGTGGGCTCACCAACACTCTAGAAAGCAGCGAGTACTCCTAATCCATGAGATCTGTCTATACCTACTCTACTTCGTCACCTAACATACCATAAGAACAACAATGGTATGCCTGAGTACTAGCTACTCAGTAGGTGTCTAAGGCGCAATAATTAACGAAATCAAAGTAGGTATAAGACAAATAATAATAAATAAAACAATATTAAATGAAATAATTCAAAAACCTGGAAATGGAGTAAGCCATTAACTCAGAGAATCCAATAATGAATAATACATCAAGTTTAACTCGTTACCGTTTATCATGTCAAGTATGTCACTTACAAACTCAAGATTACCACAAGCCACTCACAAGCAACCAAGATACCAAAACAAGTCACTAACAGGAAAATCAATCAATCAATACTTCGGGCTAGAAAACCACGGAGGCTAATCATCCTCTGGACTAGCACAACAATAGATGCACCAGGTTATATGCCTCGGAAGTCAATCTTCCTCTGGACTGACATAGCAATAGATGCACCGGGCTATACGCCTCGGAGGTCAATCGTCCTCTAGATTGACACAACAATACTCGCATCGATACGTTAGGATCCATAACGGCTAATCGTCCTCTGGAATAGCACAGCTTGCCCATACATGCCCAACAACAAACAAAGATACAAATAATAGCATATCAATCGAATCATCAATCATGACTTAAAGCCAAATATCACCCCTCAAGTCATCATTTCATAACAGAGGTATTTCAAGTCATAACCAATTAGAAATATTATTCAACTTTCTTATTCAATTTCAAGATCAAGAAATCAATTCAACACCAAAAAACAAGTTTAAGGTCCAATTTTTAGAAAAATGAGTTTAATTATCCAATAATGGAAAAATGAGTTTCACAAAGTAGTATAGTGGGCTTGACCCTACACACGCATGACCTTGTCTAAAAGAAATCATCTTTTATTCTGAAAGAACTTCCACCAAACAAGTGTTTCAATCATGTTCATATTCCAAAGAAAGATTTCATGTCACGAACAATCATCTACACGTTTCAAACAAGATAACATACTTCAAAAAGAAGTTTTTTGAAAAGTAGATATACCTCAAGTTCCGCTAAAATCTAGCAAACGGATTCTTCTAAGTTCACCAATCGTTCTATAATGGTTATTAATAACAAAGTTTAGAACTTTAACCAATTCTAGGGATTTCTACCCTTATTCCAAAAACTATGGATTTTCTATCCTTAAAACTTGTTCTTGAACCCTTATGAATCACCCCTGGATTCTTGTTGTTTCTAATACCTTACACTAGTCTCATACCTCTCAATAATCTCAGTAAAGTTCGAAGAACATACCTTCAAAAAGTTTTCGAAAGTCTCCTTCAACTTCTTTTTCTTCGATTTTTGAAGAATCTAAGGTTTGGAGAGATGAACTAGGATAAATTTGATGTAATATTGATGTAGTAATGATGAAAATTGATCAAGAACCTACCTTAGATATTTTGGGAAAGTGTTAGGGTTGTTCCCTCTCAAAAAAGTTTGTCAAAATGAAGTGGCCATGAATATAACGAATTGGAAAACTTATAAAATTCTGAACCAGAAAAATAATGGGCCGCGGCACCCTCGCATCGTGGGACTATTGCGGATGAGACCACCCACAGCAACCCTGCGATGCAGTGGCGCCGCATAAGGCAAAAAATTGTTTAAAGCGACGTTCTGACCGCGGCACCCTTACGATGCGACTACCGATCTTTTCTCAATAAAATGGTCATAATATTTTGTACATAGCTTAGTTTGAGCTAGGCGACCTTCCGTTGGAAAGGTATTGCAAAGTCCTACAACTTTCATGTTTGGAGGTTTCTCATATTCTCAGCACCGCTATCCGAAAAATGGGAAATAGTAAGAAGTCTTCCGGACTTAGATGAATTTAGAAGCCCTTTAGAATTTCTTTTTTTGTTTGACTCCAAAACGACGGTGAATCACCCGATTTCATCCCGAACAGATTCATATAGCTATAATATAATCATAATACTAGTTTTAACATATTCACACCTAACCCAGATTTACAGAGTGTTACAACCTCACTATTGGTGGTAGAGGATAAAATGAGAAAACAATCGTCTCGGATAATATTGTTCATGTCTGATTTTGACCCTGCACATTCACTAGTCTATAAATATTATACTTCTTGTGTCTCAATTTATGTGACACTTTTTATTTTTTGAGATTCAAACTATGTAAATATAGACCAAAATTTTAGAAAGTACTTTTTCATCATATTGACATGAGAAAAATTGAAATTTATAGTATTTTTGTATAGTTTTTGAATATATAAATTTTAATTTTAAGATATTGAGTTGATCTAATTCAATTTAGCTTTAAAGATTAGTAAAATTGACCACATAAATTTAGAATGAAGAAGTTCTAGATAATTGAAGGTGTTAAAACTTAAAACAGAAACGAGAAAAACATAAAATCATGCTGAAGGAAATTGTCGCACGAAATTTTCTCGGTAATTATGCTGAGAACAAGACACAGAAAAGTAAGGATCTATATAAATGATGTAGTACAAATTACAGGTTGGAATTTATAAAACCTAGTTGTTGCACTTGCATTTAGTTTATATTTGTCATGTATCACTTTAATCTGGTTAGAAACTTGCAAGTTGCAGCGACAAGCTTGAATAACAAATACAGTAATGTAGTATATCTCCACGAACAAAATGGACTTAAATAGAACGGAATAAATATAGAAATCATCACCCTTTTTTTGGTACATAGAAATCATCAGCTATTTGCTCAGCCTGTGTTCTTTTTTTGGTAACTATTCACTTTTTATTACCAAAAGTGTCACTGTACAACTCAAAAAGAAGAAATAGAACAAAAACAAAGACAAAACTGGAAAGCACCATTATGACAAACCGTGACTAGTGATTTTCTCCTCTACTCTACCACCATCGCTCCTACTCTTACTCAGCTAGACAGGATAAGTACTAAGACTATCCACACAATGCTTCAGTCTAGCATGCATATTGGCTCTCACAAGCACCTCTTGAATTATCTTCTTGATGATCACATCTCCATTTCTCCTTTGGATGAATGCTCTATGGTTCCTCTCAATCCACAGTTCATACACAGCAGCTGCAAGAGTCATTCTATACACTGTAGCAGAGCATCCTTTCCCAGTAAACTTAGATTCACAGCATAGTATTTCATCTTTCCAAGGGAGTGTACTCTTATGTATACTCTGTCAAGCCAACAGTTTCCCCCCGCACATAAGCTGATATTGAGCACTTGAAAAAACTATGATCAATAATTTCAAGTTCAATACCACACAAAGCACACAATTGACTAAGTGGTATTCCCCAACTGATCTATCTTTCCTTGGTATACAGTCTTCTATTGATAGCAAGGTATAAAATAAAGATCCATTTGGGAAATCCAGAATTGTTGCAAGTGAGTCTCCTATCAGCTGCAAATACATCTTCTTTATTGAGAAAGTCTGCATAGTTACAAGTTCATTTTCTGTCATGCCTATTTCTTCAATATAGTTCTGAGCTTTTAGCACCTTCTAAACACTCCAGCTAGCTTGTTTAGGCCTCTTGCCCCATAGTGATTCTCCTTTCCCATAGTATATATATAGCCACTGTATCCATAGGACATCTTTCTTCTTGCATAGATTCCATAGCAATTTGCATAGTGCTATTTTATTCCATACATACATGTTGATCAGATTCAGGCCCCCATCAGAATGAGGTAAACAGAGTCTTTCCCATGCTATGAGAGTCTTTCTTGAAAGCTCGACCCCATCAGTCCATAAAAAAGTTCTGCATATTCTTTCAATGATCTCCGTGATCTTTTTGGGTAGAAGAAATAACTGTGACCAATAAGTCTGAATAGAAAACAGTGCAACCTTCAGTAATTACACTCTTCCTGTATATGAGAGAAATTTACTTGTCCAAGAAGTTACTCTACCCAACATTTTATCCAACAAAAGCTGACACTGCACAATAGACAATATTTTAGTGCTCAAGGTAACCCCTAAGTACCTGATAGGCAGCTCACCTTTAGGCATACCAGAGCACTTCAAGATCTGGTCTTGCACCACTTGCTTCACACCTCCAAAATAAATGGAACTCTTGTTAAGATTAGCATGTAGTCCTGAAGCTTGTGAGAAGTGAGTAAAGCATTGCATTAGTAACTTTACAGAAGCAACATCCCCTTTGCTGAATAATAGAAGATCATCTGCAAAGATCAACTGGATAATCTTCAGCTTTGCACATTTAGGATAGTACTGGAATCTCCTGTCTTGGTGCAATGGTTTGAGCAATCTAGTGAGATACTCCACATCTATCACAAATGGTGACATAGGGTCACCTTATCTGAGACCCTTCTTAGCATCAAAAGAAGGGGATGGCACTCCATTAACAGTAATAGAATAAGAAACTATGGTAATGCATCCCATAATCCACTGTATGAATGGATCAGGAAACTGCAAGCCTATCAATACTTGTTCAAGAAATACCCACTCAAGTGAATCATATGCCTTCTGTAAATTAACTTTCAACATACATCTGGCTGAAGTGCCTTTTCTAGAATACCCTTAACCAGCTCATGGCTCAATATAATGTTGTCAGAAATTATCCTACCAAGTATGAAGGCAGATTGACTTCCATCTATAAGTGCTTTCATAACTCCACTCAACCTTTTGGTAATGATATTAGATATAATCTTGTGCAAGACATTGCAGCAGGATATAGGTCTATAATATTTAATGGAAGCAGGGTGCTTAACCTTGGGAATCAAGGTAACAGCAGTACAATTGGCATGCTTATACATGTTATTTCCATTGAAGAAATCCAGGACTGCCAGAATGACTTCCTCTCCTATTGTGCCCCAAGTCTTCTTATAAAATAGTGCATTATACCCATCACACCCTGAGGCTTTGCTATCATCAATATCTTTAATTACTGTAACTACTTCTTACTTGGTCACACTTGCTATCAAACATAATTGTTGCTCCCTTGTTAGACTCTTCCCCTATTGCATAATATCCTGTCTAATACTAGGGAGTTGTTGAGCTGAAGTACCTAGGAGTGTTTTATAGAAGCCAATTATTTCACTCGGAGTATCATCTTCCATTTGCAACAGCCTCCCATCCATAGAAGTTAAGATTCTAATTTGGTTCTGAGCCACTCTATTCCTTAAACAATCATGAAAGAAAGTTGTATTAGAATAACCAAGTTTTAACCAGTTAACCCTTTTCTTTTGGCTCATAGCACTCTTCTCTATACCATGCCATTTCTCAAGTTCCAGTCTGATTGTTGTCTCCTTTGCCTGTAATTCTTTATGATCAACAACTAGTCCCATTTGGCTTTGAACCAGTTTTAGTCGACTTCTCAGGTCTGTGATTCTATGAGTTATGCTCTGGAACTCAGTTTTATTAAGTAGCTTCAGATGGCACTTTAAATTGCCCAGTTTCCTCCAAACCTTCATTAAAGTGGTAGCTGTGTCTCCCTTATTCCACTTCTATTGCACAATGGACTGAAAATTTGGATAATCTGCTATGCAATTAAGGAATTTGAAAGGCTTAGGACCTGTATTCTGTCTATCACTCAGAGTTAAGTTAAAAGGTGAATGGTCAGAGAATGCAGGCTCCATTACCACCACTTCAATATTAAACCACATCTGAACCCATACTGAGTTTACAATTCCTCTGTCTATTCTACTAAAGTAATGATTATTTGTCCATGTGAAAGCTCTCCCCACTGCCTTCAATTTCACCATACTAGCGTCTTGCATAAATTCCTGAAAGTCACTAATCTTAGAAGCTTGCATATGAGAGCCTACTAGTTTATCCTCAATATTCATGACAACATTGAAGTCCCCCATAATAAGACAAGGACTGGTCACTGTTTGAGAGATGCTTGGTAAATCATTTCATAGAGACTTCCTATCCTAAATAGTATGCAAACCCATCCATAGACCCTCACCAATCCATGAATAAACTGCTCAGTCATCAACACCACAGAAAAATCACAATAGGCGGGATTCCACAATAGCCATACTCAACCTTTTATCACTTTGAAGGTAATTCAATTCAGCTTGCCAGCCAGGTACTACCTTTTGAATTATTTTTTGTGCTTCTTTCTTCACTACTTTATGCTCAAAAATAGCAATCATGTCTACTTTATTCTCATTTAGGAACTTTTTTAGTTCCTTTTGCTTATATACTTTATTGAACCCCCTAACATTCCATGTCACCACTTTCATCTAGTAAGGATGGGAATTTGAGATGGAATTGTACCTCATTTGCCTCCCTGCCCCTCAGGCTCATTTGCCCCCAAGTTAAATAGCTCTTTACTAACCATTGTAGCCAAAGGGCATTAGCCATGCCAATAGTATCATTCCTTCTAATTTGTTTCATAGCAGATATGTTTTTAGCTGCTATCCAGGCACCCCCTTGCACAGTAGGAGCCTTTACTGGTATCTCAGCCTCTTTTGTAGCTTGGTCAGCAACAACCTTCCCCACTGCTTTAACCCCAGCATCAACTGGTTGTTAGTTTTCTCCTGTGTATTACCATCTTGTGCACTCTTCTTGGCTCCATCAGCCTTATGATCATTACTCCTACCAGCAACACTCCCCTTACTATTATCAACCTGCTCAGGAACAGGGACTCCATTCACTTTTGCTCCACTAGTACTAGGAGCCATAGTATTTGTGTGCTTTTGTTCTTGTTGCACTGTATTTTTCTGTCAGGTTTGCTTCATTCTAGTAGTTTTCCCCTTAGTGACAGGTGCTCCTTGCTTAGGTTCATCACTTTCTTTGCATACATGCCCTATTATCAGACATTTAGGGCAATAGCTTGGTTTCCAGTCGTATTCAACATCTTGTTCAAAAATAGTCCCCTCAGGATCCTGCACTTTTATCACATCCGGTAACTTCCTAGTGACATCCATGTCTATGAGTATTCTAGCATAGAAAACCCTCTCAATGCTAGTGGTGCACTCATCAGCATAGATAGGACGCCCTAGAACACTACCAATGCGACTCAGTGTATGCTTACCCCAGTAATTCATAGGAAGATTAGGTAATTGGATCCAAAGTGGAATGGTTCATAGCACTTCTTCTCCAAAATCAAAATTAGGATTCCAATTGCACAAAATCATACGTTTACTATTAATCGTATATGGTCCCCAGCAGATAATCACATCTCTATCCTCAATACTAGCAAGGAGAATGATGAAGTACCCATCATTGTGATAATAAATTTAGGTTGGGATGCAAAATTCCAATACGCAGCAATAAACCTGGTAATGGCACCAATAGTTGGGGACGCTCCAACAACATATAGAATGAGAGCTTGCTTCCATTTAAGAGTGTCCTCAGCAATTTCCTTCTCCCGTAATTGTGCAACCTTTTCGCCTTCAATTATAATTAGTTCGATAAACTCTAAGTTCATTCCTCTCCCATTCATTTTACTTCCTGCAAACAAACCTGCCCATGTCTTATTTTTCTCTGAGCCCTGGTGTTGTGCCCCTGCTCCATCACCACCTCCTTTCTTAGGGCTAGGGTTTGGTAGGGCCACCAATTCTCCCCTACTCCACTGACAGTAGTACCAAGATATCAGGTGTAAATTGCTTCAAGATAGAACACATGTTTTCTGCAAGAGATTGTCTCCAAAACTTTGAGGTCATCCTGGTCACTCAACAATTTTACCGTTGTACCAAAGATCTCCAACTATAAATTGCGGAGTATTTAATAAATTGAAAAAGAGTTAAGGTCAAAAACACTTTTTTTGATTTCTCCCCCATTTCTCATTTTGTATCATCTTTTTTAGTTTTCTATCTAAAACTATCAGGTGTGATAGTTTCTTATCTACACTATCACCAACTAGTTAGCAAAACACACATCAACTATTATTTGTTCACTTTTTCAACCTCAACACAAATGATAGTTGAGGTGTGTTTTACTAACTAGTTGGTGATAGTTTAGATAAAAAAAACTATCACAGTTAATAGTTCATGTAGGAAACTAAAAAAATGTGATAAGTGAAGTGTGTTTTTTACCCTTTTATCTTATTGAAAAAACAACATACTTTTAGACAACCTCATTACTCTGCATAGTATCTGTGATGGTATGATAGATAGGACATTGTTAAGAATAAAGCAGGCAATTGGTATTTAAACCAAGACATTTAAGATGATGTACTACCAATTGTAAATCATTACAACCAAAGTACTAAAGTGATTATTATATTCACATATCTTAAGCTTCCTTCCTTTTCTTTCAAGAATCAATCTTTCCTAATAGATAGACGAACTTATAAAATCAATACTTATAGCACTCAACACATTATTACTCCTTATTTAAAAATCGCAAGTAGTTAAACATACAAGTTTGCTAAGAATCTTCATGCAATTACTCCTTAATTTCCACAAGCAATAGCTGTAGTTCTGATCTTGAACTTGGATTGGTCAATATAGTTAGAGACTTCATCATTAAAACTAACTCTTCTTGTTACTGCTCTACCAACAACACTAATATCATCATCATCAAAGCTAGATATAATCTTGTTCTTCACGTGATCGATATATTCAGAAAACCTGCCATTACCAGTACTATGATCATTATAATCTTCGGATTTAACACCTTTCAGATCTTGATATTGTTGATGATTTCTTGTAGCAATAATATCTGTTGGGAACTTGTTCATGGGCTCGGCTATTGTGTTGTGATTATAATCTACAAGTACCATGTTTGAGCCAAAAGAAAAGTTGTGATCATTTTCATGTAATGGCATAATTTGCTGGCCCTTTAACTCATGAAGGGGAAAATTGGTGGATCCATTTTGAGCAACTAGTTTGAATTTGGTAGCGTTAGCAGTGTCACTTCTGTGATGATCAGTGGTTGCTAATTTTGGCTTGGGATTTCGGGAAAAAAATCGAAAAACTGAACTGAGATTGAGTACTTTGAAAATCTTTTCACATGCCCCTTGGGACTGAGTATTTTTTATGATGGTTTGGTTCTTTCCCATTTCGAGTATTCAGAGTTCCATGGAAATTAATACTCTACTTTGGGAAATAGCTAGCCAACTTAATTTGGTTGTGAAATGGGAGAAGGTTGGATAAATAAGAGGAGATTATTATATAGGAGTATCACATAGTATAGATCTTAGAACATAATCATGTGTTACTCGTTTCTCCAAGATTCCACAAGGTGTAGACTATTAGGGGATCATATTCCTGTTGGTAACTTTCCCGTATTTTCCTAACTATTTAGCAAAAAGACGTGAGAAAGGGGTGGCCTCAGGGTCTAAAAAGTGTATGCTTTGCATAAGTACAATGGGTTCTCTTGCTTTGTAAAAGAATCTCACAGTGATTGGTTTTGGAGTCTTTGAGTGTATGATGCCAACTAAATCCCTTCTTCCTGGGGCATGACGAAACTAAGTAAATGGAAGACAGCAATATATGTCTAAATCACTTTTTTGAATAATAGGAGTAGCAAAAAAGTTGAAACTAAACAACGAAACTAAATAGTCACAGTCATCTGTAGGTAGACTGAAGTTTAAAACGAGACTAAATAGTCACCACTTGTAGGTACCGGGTAATTATGTCTACTAAGCTAGAACAGATGAGAAGAAATTACCTAGAATTTTTGCTTCGTTAAAATTTAAACTTGAGATATCATAGTTATAGACCTCAATATAATTCTCAACATCACTTTAGTGACCGAGGACTCAATAATTTTCAACTGGTAACAATAAAAGTGTACTAAACTAATGAATTCAATTGTTTTCAATAGGCAGGTATCAATAATGGATGGGATTGGTCAAAAGGAAAATATAATAAAGCGCGCGGAAGAATTATTCAAATCTATTCAGCAGAATTTATGTTCTATAACATAAAGGAAGCAAGATTTTGGGGATTATAGTAATCAATCAAGACAACACGCTTGAAAAGAAAATAGCAGGAAGATCTCAAAGTGAAAGGATAATTGAATGATCAAGAATCTGAATTCAATCTTATAAATGTTGGATTTTGCTTTGTTATTGCTACCGTTTTCTAGAATAATTAATTGTTTAGTTATAGGATGAGTCAAATAGTTGATTTAGTAGAATATTTAGTTTTTAATTTTAGTAAGAATCTAATATTTTAGTTGTAGGAGGAGTCTACTTTAATTATGTGCTTATATAAAGGCTTATGATTAATAAAATTTATATGACACAGTTTTCATTAATATTTTCTACCTTATAGTTTTTGTCTCTCTCCAAAAAAATCATAATAGTGGTATCAGAGTCTTCATGATCTTAATGGGTCCGTGTATTCATTGAAGAACTTTGGATCACGTATACCCATATCTATTTTCAACCCATTTTAACTTTCAACCGCTTATAACCCATATCTATTTTCAACTCATTTTAACTCATGCTTATTTTTAACGCTCAGGATTATTTTCAACTCATTTTAACTTGTGTTTATTTTTAATGCTCAGGGCTATTTTCAACCAATACCAGATTTAACCAATTTTCAATCTATACTATATTTTAAACTTATTTTTTTCAACCATGGCAATGGTCTTTCTTTGAATACGCTACAAATCTTCACTGGTGAAATTTATCAAATTTGGGCAGAGAAGATGAAATCATATCTTGAAGCATATGATCTGCGGGAAGTTGTAATTGAAGAAAAACCCATACAAGCACTCCTTGAAAATCCTACCCCTGCCCAAATCAAAGCTCGTTTAGAAGAGAAAATAAAAAAAAATGCAAAGTCAAAATTCTAATTCAAAATTCAATTGCAGATTCTATCTTCTCTAAAATCATTGTATGTAAGACAACAAAAGAAGTTTGAAAAAAAACTTGAAAAGGAGTATCAAGGAAGTGAAAGACGCAAACAAAATCAAAACTTGAATTTGAAAAGAAATTTATAATCTCTTAGAAGGCAAGAGGGTGAGACCATCACTAACTATTCTGACAGGATTTCTTTGATTGCAAACAGAATCAGGTTACTTGGCGAGGATTTTAAAGATAACAGAATAGTTGAAAAAAATCTTGTGACTATTCCAGAGGGATTTGAGCCAAAAATCTCAACTCTAGAAGAGTCTAAGGATCTTTCTACTATCTCTCTTGCAAAATTAATAAGTGATCTTCAAGTACAAGAGCAAAGAATAGTTTTCAGACAAGATAAAGTTGTTTAATGTATTTTTTATGCAAAACACCAAAAAGGAAAAATTGATTATCCTCCATGCAAATACCGCAAAAAGAAAAATACTTTTAAAAAATTATTGGTGGAGATCTGACGCAATATGTGGAAAGTGCAAACAAACATGTCATGTTACAAAAGTGTGCAAGTTCAAAACAGTTCACAAACACTACTAGTAGAAGAATAAGAAGAAGAAGAAGAAAGTGAGGAAAACCTACTTTTTAGACTGCAGCAACAGAAGCAAGGAGGAGTGTTGGATTTTGCATCTGTTACTGCTACAATTTTCTAGAATAATTAGTTGTTTAGTTATAGGAGTCCAATAGTTGATTTAGTAGAATATTTAGTTTTTAATTTTAATAACAGTCTAATATTTTAGCTGCATGAGGAGTCTACTACTTTAATTATGTGTCTATATAAAGGCTTATGATTAATAAAATTTATACGACACAGTTTTCATTAATATTTTCTACCTTGTAGTGTTTGTCTCTCTCCCAAAAAATCATAACAATAAATGGAATTTATTATAAAACGGCATGTAACGACTCTTATGACGTAGATACTAAAGTCACTCTGAGCAATTCAGTATAAGTCAGCTAAATTTGTTTAAGTTGACTAAAGACAACACAGTACATGAAGTATTACGCATTTTACACAGAAGTTCGGGTAGGTCTGTTGGGATATATACTATTAACTATGTGTTTGGATATAATACTTATTATTAAAAAATATTTATTTAATTTTTAATAAAGATTTAAATAGATCGTGTATTCGTATGTGCGTACTTTACTTATATAGTAGATGATTTAGTGTATAGAGTTTAGCTTATACATAGAAGATTAAAAATCATTTGTTCTTATAAGTATAATGTCTATGTTCACAATCTAAGATGAAAATCGGACAAATCCATCAGTATTGTAACACAAGATTATATATAAACGGTATAGTTCCGACTTCTTGTGTGAGTACATTGTGTATGTGTTGAACGTACACAATAGAGATAAGTGTTTTGTACTGAATATATAAAACAACTTCTATTATTCATTAAATGTACTTATACTCTTAATCTTGATATAATTATGATCAATGTGATTTGTTCATTATTTTGATTTATCAAAAGGTACGACTCAATTGCGAGTCAATGTATGCCTGGTAAGTTGGATAAAGCGGATAACATTTGTGAAATGATAATTAGTTGATAGAATTCATGTCTCAATTTTGAGATTGATGATACCCTGTTAACATTAAAAAAATAGCTAAATGTTTAGCCGAATTCAGTAACAGCCGAACTATTCCGAAGCCGAATTTACTCCTAGCCCTCGACTACAAGAACTTCATTGGCTACCAAGGCATCTCAGCCGAGTTGTCAGTTAGATGTACGACTGAGACTCACTCAGACGCAGACGCCTCAACGATCAAGTTAAATGAGTTTTCAGACCCCCATAAGCGATAACGGCCAACGACAGCTAAAAGAAAGGGACCATTATCCGAGCAAGAGGAGTAGAAGACAAGAAAATCAGCACCACCTCCCCCATAGTCGGCCTTTAAACTTGGTAGGTTATTTGATGGTTGACATGGGGGGGACGTTTGTACAGTTTTTCCCTCTTTTTGTACTATAAATAGAACGCATTTTTGTATATAGACACACACACAATCAATCAAACAACTCAAATTTTATCTATCTTTATCTTTTATCCCTTACTTTATCCTTTACTTTTACTTTACTCGACTGTATTCATGTTTTTTACCTCTTAGTTTACTCACACCACTGTCCTAACGCTTTCTGGAGTAGTTGGGGAACTCATTGCTGGAAATTAGAGTTCCGTTTCCTGCCCAAATCGCTTAAGTTAAGGAATTCATTTGTCTCCCGATTTCACTAGCCGATCAAACGGCAGAAGGCAGAATTTGGGGCGAGAACAAATTTGACACGCTCTATGGGACCATAGGTGAATTAATAGCAAAGTTTGACTCTCCATGTCAGGATCATTCTTGGCGTATGCGCCTAAGGTCCGGTAAGAAAATGAACCTCGAGTCTAGTTCACATCCTAAACAAAATCCTCCCAGAAGGAACAACGAACCAGCATCATCCGTGGGTATGCTTACATCGGTGGATACCCCTCCACTTCCTCCATCAACCTAAGTTATGATAGAATCTAGCCAATCTGAAGGTCCAACCATAATGACCACGTCTTTTATTAGACAACAGATTGACTTGGGCATCCACGATATTATACACCAAGTTTCTAAACAGTTGGCTGACATTGTGAAGTCGATGGTACATAATGAGGTTCAGCAAGCGGGAGAGATGGAAACCAACCGAATGCACCCAGGAGAATGTTCGGCTAGTTCTGCCATCCCTCGGACGAGCGGTGATGTTCATCATGAGACCGTGACTTCCGGTGTTGTTCCTTAGCCGTATGTGCATCAACCAGTGCCCATTCAGGCACAACCGATAGTGCACCTAGAAACACAGGCTCGATCGCCTGGCAACCAGCACACTGCATAGTCGCAGTCGAACCTTGAGGGGTAAAACGTGCCACTTGACCAAGCGAGTCTGTAGTACGGGCAGATCAACATGGCTCAGAGACCAGTTCAGGTTCCAGGACACTTTGAATTGCAGCCCGTTATGTCGTACGTTTCTACAAACGGCCCTATGGTGCAGGCGAACAATGTTGGCCAGCCGAATTAGCAACCGATGGCCCCTGGCAATGACTTAGCTTGGCTATCTGGTGACGCTGTTTATAGCGAAATACCATTCCAGCAGTCATTGTCGGTACCCAATCTATACCTTCCAGGAAGCGTAAACTATTTAAGAACGTCCGAGAAGAGCAGCCATGGAAAACAATTCCACCTTATCCTCAGGCTCAGTTAGCCTTTCCAAAAGCTTAGGTTGCAGGCTTTGGTGGCCATACCCAACAGCAGCCATGGGGCATTACCCCGCCTATTGGTAAAGGCCAGCAAACCACCTACAACCTTCACAACCCTGTCCAACAAAGTGCAGAATGGAGGCCGCCAGTGCAGAACGCCTACCAGCCGAATCCAGTAGAGAATCGGCAGAGGATGTCACAACTGATAAACTCGGAGATTATTGCTAATATCATGCGGAGGTACTTCGGCATCCAACTGAAACATTTGGATAGGCCTGTTTATAAGAAGCCCTACCCCGATTGGGTAGATCGGATAGCACCTTTGCCGAGGGGCTTCAAAACACTGGAGTTTGCCATCTTCTCTGGCGATAATGGCAAATCCACTATCGAGCACATCGGTAGATTTACCGCCCAATGCGGCGAGGCTGGCCATAATGAGTATAACAAGTTGCAGTTATTCCCTCTCTCTCTAACGGGAACAGCATTCGCATGGTACTCCTCTTTGGCTCCTGATTCCGTACAGAGCTGGGCCGACATGGAGGGTTGCTTCCATGATAGGTTCTATTAGCCCCAACCTCAGGTTACCGTGACTGATCTAATGAATCTCAAGCAGCAGGTCGATGAATCATCTGCCGATTTTATCGAGGGATTCAGAAAGAAGGTTGAAAAATGTACTGTACACTTCCCCAAGTCTGAGTATGCCCACATGATAATCAACAATATGCACCCTCAGTTAAAGGAGAAGCTGGTAGGACAATCTTACTCTGACCTGAGTCAGTTAGCCGAAAAGACTAGCCAAATAGAGGGTACGTCCAAGAAAAGGAGCGGAGAAGAGCCAGCCGAAATCGAGGCTCCAACTTGGTATCCATCATTGAAGCAGATGAGTCCAACTCAGAGTTAGCCGATTGCACATCAGACGTAATGGTGGTCGAGATTGTTAGGGGTAAGGTTTACTCTTACCCAATATTGAAAGCCGTAAAAGGCAAGGAGACGAGTCCATCTGATGACAGGATCGGTTACTCGTTTGACATCACGAAGGCAGATCAGATCTTTGATCATTTGCTCAAAGATAAGCAGATTCGGCTGCTTAATGGTCATAGGATTCCGCCTGCCGAGGAACTAAAAGATAAGAAGTACTGTAAGTGGCATAATTCATACAGTCACTCTACTTCTAATTGTGTGATCTTCGAAAAGGCGATCCAAAAGGGCATCAAGAATGGGAGGTTCAAGCTAGCCGACAAGAGTATGGCTGAAATGTCCATTGATACCGACCCCTTTCCTACGGTACCAATATCTATGGTATCTTTTGATAAGCCCGATGAGTCAAGGGACACCAAAGAGAAACAGCCGATGAAAAGGGTATGGGTCCCAAAGAAACCTATTATAGGGGAGAAGGTCACAAGGACCTCTGTGTTCAACAAGTTAGGCAGCCTACATGACATTCGTGATGACAGGCAGCCAGCTAGGAGCAGTTTTCATGGCCGCCCTAAATAATCGAGGGACGTTGAACGAGAACTTCAGGAACAAACCATGAGGTTCAAAAGGGTCCCTATTGATGTCAGGCATAGGCTTGGGGGAAAAGTACAGATGTCAACCAACCGGCAGCCGAGCATGCCTCGAATAGATGAAGAACCACTCCCTAAAACCAAACAAAGGGTGGTCGAGGTTAATGTAAATGTGGGTGTTTCGTGCTTACGCATCTCGGCGAGAACTGACGACCAGGCGAGACCCTAGACAATAATTAAACTAGCCGCCAACACATATGAAGGGAAGTGGTCTGTGAATCAAGCTCCCGGAAAGAAAGAGGCACCATCGAGAGTCGCATCCAGGACTCAGAAAAGAATGATGAAACATGCCAAGGCCTTGTGTAAGATGCAACAGACATTGCATCTAATTTCCAATACCAAGGCAGCCGAAAATCATGAGATTCCTGAGTCTGCCGTAGCTGAGGCTATAGAGCGGGCATTCGGCTTAGTTGCTTCAGGGGTAATGTCGTCTGAAGGAGAGACGTCGGTTCAACTAGAGCTGGATGAGCAGCCTACCGACAACCCGACAGAGGAACCCCAGCAAGAGAACGTGGCCCCTAATGGACCTCCAACCGAGGCAAACCCACAGATCATGCAGAGGATTCAGTTAGAGGATCTTCAGCCGATCCCCATTTGTCTCCAAGAAATGGAAGATATGAGCTCTATGTCAGCCGAATTGAATGAAGCAGGAGACCTCATCCTCGATTGATTTAGCCAAGACCTGGTTGACGAGATGTGAGCAGACATTGAAATGGTCAGCCTAATCCCATGTGAATTCTGGGCCAGCCGCTCCGCGCTGGATAGCCTAGAAGGTGATGTTTGCATAGAAGACGCAAAATGGGAAACAATAGTCGATACCACGGCTAGGGACACTTTGAGCACCTTATTTGGTGCACCTACAGAAGATGTAGTTAAACACATCAAGCCCCTCTATGTAAAGGCTTACATCAACGGTAAAACCATTAGCCGAGTATTTATCGATAATGGGGGTGTGCTGAATGTGATGTCGCTGCTTACTTTGAAAAGCCTCAACAAAACTAGAGAAGATCTTATCCCAACTAACATGAAAATGGCTAGTTTTATGGGAGAGGCTTATGAAGCATTTGGGATTCTAGTAGCAGAAATCATTATAGGTCCTAAGACGGTCAGATCTGCCTTCTTTGTAATAGATGGCAAGTCGTCCTACACCATTATGTTGGGCAGGGACTGGATTCACACCAGTCGATGCCTTCCTTCTACCATGCATCAAATTCTTATCTTTTGGGAAGGAGACAAGATAGAAATCATCCCAGCAGATGATAACTCATTCCAACCAGGGGTTCATAACATAGAGGTTATCCTCTACTCACCCTATGTGGCTACCATAACTGTCATGGAGTAGTTTGAAGAAGGATCTTGGGAATCCTGTAATCTTACATCACGAGGGTTTGAAATAAAATAATTAGCTGAACCACGGCTTACCTTGGAGGATTTAAATGGTTAAGGAAACCCAAGTCATACGTGACCTGTGGTATCGGCTGACTGCCCTAAGTTTTGAGGCAAGGATAGCTGAGGTATCGCAGATGGGGAACCACAACATCGAACCAATGCTTGCGGTCGATGGAGTTGAGTTGCTGATGGAACTTGAATCGCCCATAAGAAGGACTATGCCTAGTTTTGAGTCTCAAGATCCCTCAGCTAACACATATTAGTGGTCTGCTGAAGAAAGAAGACAAACAAGGCATAACGGCCCTTCTATTGCAGTATAAAGACTACTTCACATGGGATTATCATGAGATACCTGGGCTGGCACGTACTTTGGTAGAACATAGATTGTCAATCAATGAGGGTTTTAAACCTCAAAAATATCCGCCTAGAAGGTATCACCCATAGCTAATACCTCAAATCAAAGCGGAGATCGAACGACTGTTGAAAGTCGGGTTTATCAGAACGATTAAGTATGTGTAATGGTTGGCAAACATCGTACCAGTCAAGAAGAAGAATGGCAAGGTTCGGGTATGTATTGATTACATGAATCTAAATCTAGCCACTCCCAAATATGAATATGTCATGCCGATAGCCGATAGCCGACATGCTAGTCCACTCAACAGCCGCTAACGGTCTATTGACCTTCATAGATGGATACTTTGGCTATAATCAGATATCGGTAGCCGAGGAGGACATTCACAAAACTGCCTTCAGATGTCTAGGAGCGTTGGGCATTTACTAGTGGGTAGTTATGCCGTTTGGTCTTAAGAACGTTGGTGCAACTAATCAAAGGCCAATGAACACCATCTTCCATGACCTGCTAGGAAAGACTATGGAGGTCTACATCGATGATGTAGTAGTAAAGTCTAAGGACTTCAAGGGTCATATAGCCGATCTTGAACAAGCACTGAAAAGAATGAGGATTCATAATCTCAAAATAAATCCAGCCAAGTGCATGTTCGGAGTATCGGCTGGCAACTTCCTTGGCTTTTGGTACACAAGAAATACATCGAGATAGATCGTAACAAAGCCAAAGCAGTAATGGGATCCGCATTACCCAAGACAAAGAAGGAGTTACAAAGATTGTTGGGGAAGATCAATTTCTTAAGGAGGTTCATATCCAACTCGGCTGGCAAGATGAAGGCCTTCTCGCCTTTGCTCAGACTTAAAGAATCAGAAGAGCTAGTATGGGGTCTAGAACAGCAAGAGGCCTTTGATCAAATTAAAATGGCCCTAGCTACTCCCCCCGTACTGGTGCCTCCCGTGCCAGGGAAACCGTTGAAATTATATATTTCGGCTGTAGAATTATCCATCGGATGCTTGCTAGCACAAGAGGCCGATGATGGAACTGAAAGAGTGGTTTATTATCTTAGTCGAATGCTCAACGATACCGAAACTAGATATACTCCCTTCGAGAAGCTTTGTCTATCTTTGTTCTATGTTTGCACAAAACTCGAGTATTATCTAATGCCTCACGTTCTATACATTTTGTGCAAAGTTGATATTGTCCAGTACTCATTGAATAGACCTGTTTTGCAAGGACGATTAATGAAGTGGGCAATCAAGCTCACTGCATTTTCTCTCGAGTATGAACCACTTAGGGCCGTCAAAGGTCAGGCGGTAGCCGATTTCTTGGCAGACCACCTCTGTGTAGAAGCGGAGGATCCATGCGCCCCCTCTACAGCATATATGGACGTCGTCCCTTGGACGCTGGCTTTTGATGGGTCAAGACCCAGAAATAAGTCAGAGCCAGGATAACAATAACCGATCCTAGAGATGAAACATGGAGGTTCTCTTATCGGTTAGATTCTGACCTGATAAATAACCAAGCCGAATATGATTCTCTCATCATAGGACTCAAGCTCCTAGTCTCTATGAAAGCAAAATACATCAAGATTCGCGGAGACTCTCAGTTGGTTATCAAGCAGTTGGCCGGGGAATATGACTGCAAGAATTAGAATTTGTTGGCCCATTACGAAATGGCTAGCAGGTTACTTAGTAGGTTCACATCATCTACATTAAGTCATATTCCGAGAGGCATGAATGTTGAGGCTAACGACTTAGCGCAAGAAGCTTCTGGCTTTAGGAAATCGCTACTCACTTTAGAGTATGACGAACTGTCAGCCGAAGTGTTAGCCGTTGATCAAATCGACTTATGGAGGCAGTTACTAATTGACCTCAAGGTCAAAAGAAAAGCTTTGAAATATGTGCTCATTGACAATGACCTCTATAAAAGGAGAGTGAATTGAGTATTACTCAAGTGCATTGCCAAAGTAGAGGCCTTGAGGGTCATGGGAGAGGTCCACGAAGGAGTATGTGGATCACATAGAGTAGGGCCAACGATGAAGTGGCTAATCTACCATCACGACTATTATCGGCCTACTATAACAGCTGACTGTTTCCAGTATGCCAAAGGATGCGAAGAATGTCAGAGATACAGACCAATCCAACGGGTACCAGTCGAATTGCTGCACCCAGTCGTAAAACCTTAGCCCTTCAGAGGATGGGCTATGGACCTCATCGGCAAGATTCACCCACAATTGGCTAAAGGCCACAATTTCATTATCATAACTACCGATTACTTCACTAAATGGGTGGAGGCTCAGCCGATGAAGAGAGTTTATCAGACAAATGTCATTCAATTTATCCAACACCAAATCATATATAGCTATGGTATCCCTGAGACGATTACAATTGATCAATGGACAATGTTCACTGGTTCTAAAGTGGCAGCCTTTGCTCAGAAATTCGGGATCAAAATGATCACATCTTCGCCTTATTACGCACAGGCGAATGGGGAAGCTGAGGCAACCAACAAACTTATTGTGGACACAATTAGTAAGAGCGTGGAGGATAAACCAGGAATGTGGCATCTCACTCTGGATGAAGTCGTTTGGGCGATCAGGAATTCTAAATCTACAGCTATTGGGACGACACCTTATCGGCTAACATATGGCCAAGATGCAGTATTGCCGTTGCAAATTAATGTCAAATCCTTACGGGTGGCCAAGTAGAACTCTCTAAGTTTAGATGAGTATCAACATGCCATGCTAATGGATCTAGACCAGCTAGATAAAGATCGATTGATGGCCCATACAGAAAATCGAAGTCGGTAAACGTAAAATGGCTAAAGCATACAACAAAGATGTTAAGCCTAAGAGGTTTACCGAAGGAGACTTAGTTTGGAAAACCATTTTGCTGATTGGGATGAAAAATCGTAAATTCGGAAAATGGTCACCTTATTGGGAAGGACCCTTCGTAGTAAGTCAACGGACCGCCGACAACGTATATCGACTAATAAACATGCATGATGAATAAATAGATAGGAATATAAATGACAAATATCTAAAAAAGTATTATCCTTCGATTTGGGACATACATGAATAAACGACATCCACAGATCGACTGCCTGGTCGCACAAAATAAGCTAATTTCCTCCGACGGGAGATATATGGCTAAATGACAGCCACAGACTGGCTGCCTGGTCATAAAATATAAAGCCATTTCTTTCACACGCATGTGTCATAACGTTGGTCGTACTACTCAGGCGAATAAACGCCATCCCAAGTGGTCAAAGATAATGGCCCATCAAATCTGCGAGGTTTACTCTAAATTTGCTCAAGAATGTCGAGAGCAATGCTGAAGTTAAAGTGTGGGATATGGATTCTCACATCCAGGTAAACCAAGTACAAAAACAGAGGCGTCATGCATACTCGAACCCGGCGTTACAGCGGAAATCAAATTTCGACAGTACGGGGGCAGCAGAAGGACCCAAACGCCTCCATTCGGCTACCGTGACTAACTTCACTCAATCCAACCAACCCGAATGATGAGCAACTTTGGTTGGCCAAGTACGAAGGTTAGCCGAACAGTGGCCGCCGGTGAACCAGTCACAAGTAGAAAGAAAGTCGTGGTTTATCAGGCTGAGGTACTGAAACAAGAGAGAATCACCTTGTTTTGGTCCACTATACGGAGTCAGAACCAGTTGTTCACCAACGAAGGCCAAGGCGGAGGTCAAGTCACTATCGGCAAGAAAAATGTTTCCTGATCTCCGAGATAAAACAGATGAAGCCATGGTTTCCGGCTAAGAAAAGGGCTAAAGATTAGGTCAGAAACCTATGGGGGATACATTTTCTTAAATAACCTTCAGAGGCGCGGCTAAGATTAGTTTATTATTTTCAAAAGCACGACCGAAAATCATCAGAGCCAACTTGTGGTAATGAAGATGCCTCGGTTAGAGGGGAAACACATCTCAAAAAGTAATCATCATTGCATGCACTGGAGACGAGATGATTAAAGTGACATGCGCGATTGTCAGACTAAAACGAGCAACTCAACAATCACACTCGAATTAATGTAGGGAGGCAATTGTTAACACTAAAAAAATAGCTAAGTGTTTAGCCGAATTCAGTGACTGTTGAACTATTCTGGAGCCGAATTTACTCCTAGCCCTCGACTACAAGAACTTCATCGGCTACCAAGGCATCTCAGCTGAGTTGTCAGTTAGAGGTACGACTGAGACTCACTCAGACGCAGACACCTTAACGACCAAGTCAAAATGGTTTTCAGACCCCCATAAGTGATAACAACCAACGATAGCTAAAAGAAATAGGCCATTATCTGATCAAGAGGAGTACAGGGCGAAAAAATCGACACCACCTCCCCCATAGTCGGCCATTAAACATGGTGGGTTACTTGATGGGTGACATGGGGGGCACGTTTGTATAGTTTTTTTCTCTTTTTGTACTATAAATATAACACATTTTTGTATATAGACACACACACAATCAATCAAACAACTCAAATTTTATATATCTTTATCTTTTATCCCTTACTTTATCCTTTACTTTTACTTTACTCAGCTGTATTCATGTTTCTTACCTCTTAGTTTACTCACACCACCGTCCTAACGCTTTCTGAAGTAGTTGGAGAACCAATTGCTAGAAATTAGAGTTCCGTTTCCAGCCCAAATTGCTTAAGTTAAGGAATCAATTTGTCTCCCGATTTCATCAGCCGATAAAACGGCAGAAGGCATAATTCGGGGCGAGAACATACCCCTTTTTAGATGCTTATAAGTTTCATGTGAAAATTCACACATGATATAAGTTAAGCGAAAGTATAAATGATTTAATTAGTTAATAAATTAAATTATCAGTAATTTATTTTAATTGATTGATATTTGTAATATTAACATGGGGGTTAATTAAGTTTTACTGAAAGATTTCAAAATTAAACTAAGGAGTGCAATTACAGATTTTTAGTGGAATAATCTGTAATTTATTGTGTTAGGATTAATTCATTTATATTCCAAATTAATGCCACAATTGGAAGCCTCGTTATTAAATGTGTGATCCTTGCTATACCTAATTATTCTCGAACTTGGAAAATAATATTCTTGAGAAGAAAGAAAGCCTACACGTTTTACTAGGGTTTTGCACCCTAAATGTGGCTATATATACAAGGCTTTTCAGAGAGTCAGTACTTTTTCGGAGTCGTAATACTTGTCCACACGAGTATTCTCTGTCCAAAGGTTAGTTATGTTACATCAGAAGACTGCAGACCGTGGAATTAGAGGACGATCGCGTGGATGATATTCACTCATACTTGAAGATTCGATCGCGGTCACTGTCGCGCTCGTTTTTAACCCGCGACGCGATGGCATCGATTCCCTCTGGATTGATTAAAAAAATACTTTGTTGAGAAGTCGCTACCTAATTATTTTAAAGTGAATTAGGGCACCTAAATATTAACTAAATGCTACAAAATAACTCCTATTTTATGATTTGCGAAACTAATGAGATTCTAGGTAAGAGTTCTTTATTATACTAAAGAAAAGAGGTTAGGCATCCTTTAAGATCCGCTAACTTGCGGTTATCCGGTCAAACTCAGGTTAATTATTATGCTAAAGGAAAAAATGCATGTTTAAAAGTATATAAAGTTAAAAAGATGTTTGCAAATAATTAATAAAAGATGCATTTTTGATAAATTAATGATTTTTTTCTTTTTGATGAGTTTTGCAAAAGTGATTGTGATCTTGAGAAACAGAATCCGAAAAGTATGTATGAAATTGTTTATAAAAATACATACAAAATCGACCTTTTAGATAAAAGCATACATTGTATAACATTGTTTATATAATATATGCAAAGTAGATTTTCAGATTAAAAAAAGCGTGCATTTTGTGTGGTATGATTATAGAATACATACAAAGTTGATTTATAAAAAATATGTATTTGGATGACTTTGACTAAAATATATACAACGTGATTTTTGGGTGAAACATGTATTCATATTGCATTATTTACAAAAAAAAATACATGCAAAGTAATGTGTTGGATAAAAACATACATTTTGATTGCATTTTTTACAGAATATATGCAAAGTGATTTTTTTGGATAAAACATGCACTTGTATAGCATTGTTTATAAAATACATGAAAAAGTTAATTTTTAGATAAAAGTATGCATTATATATGAAATACATATTTTGCATTTTTTATAGCAAAGGAGAAAAGTGAATTTATTTATAATGCGAAGATGTGATTTATATCAAAGTTATTTTTTGAATCACAGATCAGATATAAATAAAATGTCATTTGTATGGTTAATAATGCAAATAAAAGATGACCAAAGTTGTTTTGAAATTTTTAAATATGCATAGCGAGCCTAAAAATAAATAACTAGCGGAGGGTTTCTAAGTTTGAACTAACCGAGTCTAAAATAAATAAACTAGCGACGGATTTCTAATTTTAAATATACTCTTTCTAGATTATTAATTCTAAGTCTACCTATTCTAAACATTTCAGTAATTACACAAGTACAATAAATAATATTACAATACATAAAAAATAAAGCTGAATTAAAGAAAATAAAAATAACAACAATATAAATAATCTCCGAGGGGTATCTTGTCTTCTTTAATTTTGTAAATGTGTCTTGCAAGCTGTCAAGAACAAACGGTTAGAAAAAATTGAATATAAATAAATTCGGATCTGTATCCAAAACAGTAAATGTTTTGATTACGGAGGGCTCAGACTTAAATTTTGAAAAGATCATTCCAATCACGTCGTGGCTGCGAACATATGACTCGTTGGTCATTTTAGTTGTCTTGCCTACCGAACATGTTGGTCTCTCGGATAATAAAAAGACTTAAGTTTCATCCTTGTCCAGAAGTTTTATTTCCATCTTTCCAACTGTGGAGGCCTAAAAAATCGAAGGATATTTTTCATCGGCTAGTGTAGTATCATGTTCAAATCAGCAAAATCATACCAAAACAGTAAAAAACCGAATCGAGAATCATTTTCTAGAAGGACACGGCCTCAAATTCAATTTCATCGGCCTAAGTGTAGCATTTGTTCAAATCAGTAAAATAACAAAAGATGTTCAAATACCAAAATAAACCAACAGTCCGACCCGAATTCAGATTTTTTTTAACCGAAACAAGATTAGGACGGCTTCTGAAAATCCGACCCGAGATGCCAAAAACCGACATCAATCGCGTTTCCGATAAATCCACCAACGTACAATTATAAGTGACATGTCAGATATCTCCTTTCTAGTGGGCCACCCGTTCAAAGCCCAATCAATTATTTTAGCCTTTAATTCATTAAATTGTGGACAATAATAAAATCAAATTTGATTCCATTGTTCGGTAGTAACCTAATAATTTTCACCATCAACAACCAACCAATGTATGCCATTGCCGAAACAAAACTACATCATTCTCTTTAGCAATGATTCCCCATCGCCAGTCTTGTTAACTGCTTTATTGTGTACAACAGATAATAGTCACATTAGCGAGGAAACAGAATCAAAAGGTAAGAAAACAGGAACTCAGCTTTAGCACAGTAAACATGTTGGGTCCGACAACTTTAGGTTCTACCTGCTGTCCCTGTCCAATAGCAAGCTTTTAAACTTTAACACCTGATTTTTAACAAGATCATAAATCAAGAAAGGACCGTAGAATCACTTATACATATCATCTAGGTTATCTATATAGATGCAAGTATGGCTCTAATGAAAGCAATAGTCGGGATTAAATTTGCATGTAATACAGACAACACATAATCATAAATTTTATTCAAACATAAAATCGATACTTATCTCTTGAAGCGTGACCACAATTAAATCTTCAAGTATGAGTAAATATCGTCCTCCAGCTTCACGGTCTACAATGTTATGTTATATGTAGTCTAACTAGCATTTGGACAGAGAATACTCGTGTGGACAAGTATTACCGCTCCGAAAAAAATTGTAACTCTCAAGGCTGAAAGCCTAGTATATATAGTCATATTTTAGGGTGCAAAATGTGTGGCTTTCTTTCTCCTCAAGAATATTGTTTTTCAAGTCAAAGAATAATTATTGTGTCATTAATTTGGAATATGAATGAATTAATCATATCATAATAAATTACAGATTATTCCACTAAAAATTGTAATTGCAGTCCTCAGCTTAATTTCGAAATCTTTCATTAAATCTTATTTAACCCCGGTATTAAGATTAAAAATATCAATATATTAAATTAAACTATTGACAATTTAATTCATTGACTAATTAAATCATTTATACTTTCGCTTAACTTATTTCATGTGACATATACAAAATTTACCTATAGGGTTTTCACATGAAAACTTATAAGCATTCATAAAAGGGTATCATCAATCTTAAAATTGAGACATGGATTCTATCAACTAATTATTATTTCACAAATGTTAGTTGTTATTGTACAACCTATACAATTGACTCACAATAGAGTCGTATCATTTGATATATCAAAGTAATGAACAAATCACATTGATAATAATAATTATATCAAGATTAAAAGTATGCGTACATTTAATGAACTAGAGAAGTTGTTTTATGTAGTTAGTACAAAAACACTTATTTCTACTTGGTTCGTTTAATACATACAAATCATACTAGCACAATAAGTCGGAACTATACCGTTTTCATAATGAAGATAAATTATATTTAATCTTGTGCTACAATCATACCGATGGCTTTGTCCAAGATTCATCTTAGATTGTGAACATAAATTTTATACTTATAAGAACCGAGGATTTAATTTATCGTGTATAAGATAAACTCTATACACTAAATTATGTATTATATAAGTAAAGAAAACACATACGAATACATGATCTATTTCAATTTTTATATTGAATAAAGAATTTTTCTATAAGAAATACTATATCTTAACGCATTGTTAATAGTATATATCCCAACAGATGGTATGATATTTAGCATATTACGAAGAATAATATACACAATTGGTACTCCGCTCAAAGTATTCAAGATGATAAAGAGTATATATATATATATTAGCACTGAGTAATGAAAATGTAATTACTAAATTATACAGAAAACCTTAAAAGCTTCTTTCCTTTTCCCCAAGATTCAATCTTTTGTAGTAGTACATACTACATACACTAACCTATATAAAATCAATATATATATATATAGCACTCAACACATTTCTCTTTATTTAAAGCATAACAAATCATACACATAACTCTGCAATGATTCTTCAAGCAGCTCCTTGGTTCCCACCAGCAATAGTTGTAGTTCCTATCTTGAATTTGGAGCGATCAATATAGTGAGAGACTTTATCATCATCAAAACTAGACATAGTTCTCATCTTGTTTTTCACATGATCAATATAATCAGAAAACCTGTCATTTTCATCTTTAGGACCTTCATTTATCTGATGATGAAGTATAGTAACCATGTTCTTTACAGGTTCAACTTTCGTGCCTTTATTATAAGGATCTTGCTTCTGCCGATGATCTCTTGATGTGCTAATATTTGCATGGAACTTGTTCACAGGTTTTAGAGATTTATCAGCCTTAAAATTGGGTATGGCACTGTCTCCTGAACTGTGATTGTATTCTTCAAGTACCTGATCAGACATAATTAATTAAGTAATTAATGTAGAAGTTTTTGAAGAGAAAGAGCATAATCTTTTAGATGAGATAGCTATTCAATATGTTATTAGATTAGGTAAGAAATTTTGGGTTCATGTCTCACTGCCACTGATTGGCAAAACAAATATTTTCACGTATTTAACCAATAAAACAAAATTACATTCACACGTGAGAGGTCATGTTGACCACATAACAAGTACTCCTTCTGTCCCAATTTATGTTAAGGAGTTCAAAGTTATATGAGAGTCAAAATACTTAATTTAGCTAGATTATGAATTCGAGTATACAGTCTTCAAATATCTTAAAATAAAATATACATATTTAAAACTCCTCACAAAGGTAGGTGTAAAGTTTGCATACATCCTACCCTTTCGAGACCCACTTATGGGATTATATTGGATATGTTGTTATTATATTTAAAAACTACATGAAAAATACTACATGTCAATACAGATAACAATTCGAAATTTCTAAAAAGTACTACAAGTTAATACAAATAATGATTCAAAAAATCTAAAAAAAACGTTTCAGAAGATTATAGTAGTTAAAAAACGTATGACTCTCCAAACAATAACACCTTCCCATAAAATGAGACGGAAGAAGTAATTAATTAAATTAAAAGATGGACAAACAATTCAAAACAGTACCATGTTAGAGTCAGAAGACAAGTTTTGATATTTCTCTTGCGATGGGATTTGCTGGCTATTTAACTGAAGGGGAATGGTGGATCCATTTTGGTGCAGAGCAACTGGTTTGGATATGGTAGCTTTAGCAGTATAATTCCTGTGATGATCAGTTGTTGCAGAATTAGTAGTAGCAAATCTGGGATTCTGTGGAGAAATGCGGCGAAATGATCGAAAAGCTGGACTTATATTCACTGCTCTGAAAATCTTTTCACATACCCCTTGGGACTGAGTAGTGTTTTTTGTGGTGATTTGGTTCTTTCCCATTTCGAGTCTTCAAAGCTAAAGGGAACTATACTTTGAGAAATATGTAATTGGTGAGCTGAGATGGGGGAAAGAGGGTTGGATAGAGCAAATAAATAAGAGATGACTAAGGAATTTAATTTAGTTTATATTAAACCTTAATCATGTGTTACTCCTTGGTGTGAATTGTTTAATTTCATAGAGGCCAAAATTTCAAGCAGATATTCCTCATGGGCCATTTGCAAACAAATTTCTCAAGATTCCACACAAGGTGTAGACATATAGTCATTAGGGGATCATATTCGCGTTGATGACTTCTTGGTGTTTTCCTATCTAACAATTCGAGTTTAAGTTTTATGTATCATTAGTGTAAATAATTTTTAGCACTATCAGGTCATCATTATATCTATCTACCGGTAAGTCTTCTTAAATTATGAGATTTCAAATTTTAAAAATCAGTTATGTTACATGTTATAGTAATAAATAAATACGACTTGATGATGTAAAGATTATTTACATTAACAATGTATATTATTTAAACTCTAAAAAAAAATATGTAAGTACATTAACTATTAAGAAATTAAAGTGCAATTTGGTAAAGCTCGGAAGCAATTAATAAATACGAAATGTCAAGTACAAATATACTCACCAAGACTTTTTTAATATTGTGTGAAAACAACCTAATAGTTTTGAGAATTTTCCAGCTATATATAATTTTAAAACTTAGAGCACGCATTTGAAGTTGAAGGGGCTGCTATAAATTAAGATAAAACTTGGTAAATATGGACCTGCGTCGTAATTAAAAAATCATCACCAATCACCATATAAAAAACAGCTTGGCATCAGATACGGCCTCAAAGTCTAAAAGTAGCATTGAGCTTTCAGTAAAAATTCAATAGTTTCTTGCTTGATTGTTAGAAGAATCTCATTGTTTGTGTTTGAGACATTGGAGAGACGATAATCATAGCCGGATTTAATATTTTGAGTTTATCAGTTTTACATTTAAAAAAAAGTTATTGTATTGGTGATAAATTATTTATACATAAGTAAAAAAATTTAACACATACAAAATTAGCACCAAAGATGATAACTCCGTCCCTGACGATAATGCTAACACCCTGCTTCCTTGGGTATAAACGAGGATACTAAAGAAATAGAAAATGGCGATATTGAAACCATAAATGTGAAAAAGGAAAAATAAGTTGTAATTTGTAAAGAAAGAAGTACTCGGAAAACAAAGTGAAGAAAGAATATTTATGTGGCACCTCAGAATTCAGATGAGGAAGATTACTGTTGGATAAATGATACTCTCTCCGTTTAGAAAAGATTATTTGATTTTGACTTAATATAAAGTTTAAGAAAGTAGATTTTTCAATCTTGTGGTCTTAAATTAAAAATGTGTTGAATGTAGAAAAATAATCTTTAATTTTATGGTCTTAAACATGTCATGTGGAAAGTTGGAATGAGAGAATTACCAAAAAAGAAATAGACATTCTTTTTTAAACGGACTAAAAAAAAAATAAGACAATCTTTTTGAAATTGAGGAAGTAGATAAGTTATTGCCATATATATATATATATATATATGAAATGAATACTTACAAAATGTTCGAGTTTTTTCTTTGATTCTTCCGGCTTGGGAAGACCATAGTTGCCCAATTATTAACCATAGCAACAATTCTAGTGTAATTCTACAAGTGACACTGCAAGAAAGTATATAGAATTGATAACAAAACTTTAGCAACAATATAAATATAGTATTGCTAAAAAAAACGTAAATGACAATAAAAATTTAATATATTATTGCTAAAAACATAAATGACAACAAAAAAAATTTATTGTTGTGAAAACTTATCGCATCGAAGGTTATTGCAACGACATGCAATAATTTTTTTGGTTGCGAAAAATACTTTTGTCAACAACATTCAATATATGACAATAAAATTATTATTGACAAATATCTTTCTTCTTATAGTGTGAATATGAGAGGATAGAGTGTACGAAAATTTTACCCTTTCTCGCATATCTTTATAATTTTCAATTAGACTCTTGGGTCAGAAATAGTTGCCCAATTAGTCTATTATATTTCTTTCGCGACATGATCCTTCCAACTCATCGAAGGAAGTGCATATTTTTAGTTTTGGACAACTGTCCACATCATATCCAAGCTAGGAACTATATATTATTGGACAGTACAGTAAAATGGAGACGTGTTAGGTGCCTAGGTGGTACAATATGATAGGGAAATAGCCAAAATCAATATATATATCATAAGGTTAGGAATGAAAATGATAAGAGTGGCGTTCTCTACTATCAACATTGCTATTTATATTTTTTCTTTTTTTGGCATTTTTTCTTCCACTTCTCTACATAATTACTAACTAATTAGATTAACAAAAACTTAATAAATTGAATATCCGTTTTCAACAGTCAGCCCACGATAACTTTGCATTAAAGTCCAAGAAACCCTATGACTCAGCAGCCCATGAAAACAATATTTATTGATACAATAAATTAGTTTACAATAAAAGTCTAGAGCCGTTTTCTATTACTCTAACTCACGTTTACAGCAACATTTGTACAGTAACTCCAAAGGCAGAAGAAGGGACCTTTTTTTAGCATCACTCTAGGAAGATTTTTAATTCGATGATTTTTTTTTTAAAATGTGTATTAATTCTTGATATCAATCACGGATAATTACAGTAATCAATTGATTGATCTGCATCTTCTTATTCATGTTTTTTGGGGGGCTATTCTCCATGTGTTGTGCCCTTGTGGCTTATGTAAAGAATCATAAAAATACAAAGACATTTTCTACTATTTTCATACAGTTTTAGCTTTTGGTGTTCTGTATTGTTTCTAAGAAAGAACCTAAAATGCCAAATGCAAGGTATCTAATTGGTCTATAATGTAAACGTATAAATATATGAAATAATATTTACCCTACCCATAATTAGAATATTTTCATATATTGTGTAAATATAATTATGGTAAGACTAGGATTCCTCTTTTGTATAGGCTTATGATTCCTATTGTATAAGTAATGAATATTGTACTCTATATATACCTTGATATTAATCTCGTTTACATATAATATGGATATTTAGATGACTTAATTTTATTCATAGTAATTGTTTATATGCTTCTTCTTTTGTTGGTTTGGTTTGGTCTCCTCTTTGTTTATTGTTTTAGCTTGGTAACTAAAATTTTTTGGTTGAAATTTTCTTTTCAACCAAAAAAGAATCTTTTTGTTTATTTTTCTTCTTCTTTATTTTGGTGTGTGATTATTGGAGATGTGATTAATTTTGCGTTATTTTTTGTACAGGGAGGAGATTAACAAAGTATCAAATTTACATTGAGAAGAAGAAGTAGAAATTCAAATGAAATCTGCCATGAAAATAGAAGCTCACTCAAATTGATTTTGAAGAATTGCTTTTTTGCTATGCCTAGAAAGCTCAGTGTATTTGCTTTATTATGAAAGTGGAAGGCAGATTTACATTTTCAATATTCTGTATAATGTATTTTAATATTAGCACCCCTATAAGTTCAAAAGTTTGTTTATACACATACAGACACACATGCATGAGAACTTTTTTCTTTATATATATATCTTAAAACCATATTAGATCCTTTACAGGCCTAAACAAAACCAGGATTCCTCTTAAGTTTGCATTACCAGATTTCTATGGTACCTCTTTTTTTCCTCTTCTTCGTTATCTTTCCTTTTTGTTTCCTTATTCAAATTAACATATATTGATTTAAATGAGTAGTTTCATATCCGACCTTGATGTCTCCCACGTATTCCTTTAGACAAAAGTTATAGATTATCTAAAAGATCATGAAAATTCGATAAAAAATCATGAGAAGATATTTGTTTGATTAATAAACATTGTTTCTTTTTAAAAATTATAACATTAATATCTATTCATATTTATAATTCTTTAGGACTGCGCGAAGCGTGGACACTAGTAAAAATAGAAAACATGCGTATTGTTTTGTGTTTGTGACAATCATTTAAAATCTATGTTGAAATGATCATCTCAAGTATGTGAGATGTTGAGATATACAAGATATATTCAAGAGAGGAGGAAGAAGAGGAAGAACAGTTTGTGTAGTTCTTATTCATTCGAAAGTTAGTCTTACAAAAATGTTTATACATTTCTATTTATATATCTTCATATCATGTATAGTTTCTTATTAGAATTAGAGATATGTAGATTAGTTATAACTAACTTTATAACCTTCTAACAACTCTCATAACTTCATAACTAATTGTTGACTTCCTAACTACTTTGTTGACTAACAAGTTAACTTCTCTAACTAACTTTGATCTTGTGTTGTTGTTACGACCCAAACCGGAGGGTCATGACGAGCACCCGGATCTTACTTGCCGAATACCATTAATCATATATTTACCAACTAACCATAATTAAGCATGTGCCACGAGGGCCGTCACGAGGTAACTCGCTGACACATGAAAATAGTAAACTGGAAAGGTGTCACGTAAAATCCTGCAGTCAGAAGCACCCAACCTTTGCATATATACATACTAAGGCCGACAAAGACATACACGACTACTATACACAGGATAATTTTCTACAAGCCTATAAAGAGTACGTAAAATCATAAAATCGGGACACGGCCCCGCCATACTCCTATGCATATCCAAAATATCGTACCACGACTAGACTAGTGCTTTACTACCAGATGCCCCAGTTGTTTCATCAACAGCCTGCATTCAAGAATAATGGGGTTATAAGCTAGGTGTCCATTTTGCATCATGTTGATTACCTCTGTGGAGTCTGTAGCAATCTCCACGGGGTAAGATTGTTTTCCAAAGCAATTTGGAGACCCTGCATGAAAGCACTCAGTTCTGCTAAATTGTTAGTAGCACTGGGGATGCCTCTTATGAAGCCAATTATCTAGTCCCCTTTGCTATTCCTAATAACTCCTTCAGTTCCTCCTATTCACGGGTTTCCTATACAAGATCTATCAGTGTTAAGCTTGTATTTACCCCTCTCAGGAGCTTCCCATTTAATGGTTATCCTAGTTTCCTAGTTTTCTGATTGTGATTAGCATTATGAGTCCCTAAGTTATCATATTCTACAACCATGTTGTACATCTGTAAGAGTGATAAAAGAATGAATTTTTTCTTTTATTCCTCCTCCTCTTCTTTCTCTTATTCTTCATCTTCCTCTTCTTACTCTTTCTCCTCCTCCTCATCTTCCTCTTCTTAGATTGTACAATAGTAAATTTATAGCAATTAAAACATAATACTTTGAAGAATTTTCTGAATTTATAGCAACTAAAACATAATGCTTTGAAGAATTTTTCAATATAAAAAGTGAGTTTAAGTTAAATGGGACTTCAAAATAAAAAAAATTCTAGCTAAAAAAATTTCGACATGCATGACTGAAATTTTAGGCAATTTTTACATGTACTTCAGTCACGTACGATTGAAGTTCAGACATACATAAAAAATTCAGACTCACATAACTCAGGTGAAAACACATGATGTTTGGCCTTCACAAGATCACATTTCAAATGAGAATGCTTGAACTTGTCAAATTTAGATGCGATTGTCTAAAGTTATGCCTGAACCAGATAAACTTGCAAATAAACATAAATGGACCCGAATAATTAGGCAATATTCAAGTACCTAAAAGAGTTAGCTATATTGGATTCATTATGTTAAGAAAATTTAACTCATCATAAAGCTTAAATGGCGACCCCAAAAGGGAGTATTTGTGCACTTCTCGCATGAAAAACTGTATGGGCCTACATAGGATAAAGCCCATGTCATATGATTAACCGCTTAGTAACCAAGCCCATGGAATATGATTAGCCGCTTGGTAAACCAAGCCCTGTACAACAAGGTAACCCCTCTAAACGTCACCGTTTTAACCCCTGCTGTACAGCCGGAGCTATACAAACTGGAAAAGAAACCTAAACCCTTGAAAATCCCCAAACAGCATTTCCAATGGCGTCAGTCGCTTTCAGAAATCCCAATTGGAAGCGCGTGTTTTCACTCTCTCCTCAACTCTACTCATCATGCTGTAGAGGAGGAGCTTCACTTTCCACTCAGTTTTCGGTAAATGCAAATCAAAATCCCACACTTTCTAATCCTTGGTGGAGATCCATGGCCACTTTTACCCGAACGTAAGCTTATAACTTCAAAATACAGTAACTCAACATTCTAAATTTACTTTTTTTCTCCCTAAAATGTGTAGTATTTAGAGCTGAATATTCACTTGATCCACTACTAACACTTTGTTTGGATGGTTGTTTGATATCGTTTCATAATGTATCGTATTGTATCGTACTCCCTCCGTCTCATTTTATATGAGGGCATTTGACTGAGCACATAGTTTAATAAGGAAAGAAATACTTTTGAAATTTGTGGTACAAAATGAGTCATAGATATTTGTATGACTATAAATTATTTCATACAGAAGTATATGCTTTAGGTGAACATATATATCTATGTCTGCTGACAAAGCACGAAGTGTAATTGATCAAATTCGCGGACGTTCCTATGAGGAAACGCTTATGATACTAGAATTTGAAGTTAAGTTGTTACTTTAAACATAGAAAGATGTCATTTTTTTGTGACTGACTAAAAAGGAAAGATTGTCACATATATTGTGAGAAGAGGGAGTATTGTTTTGATGAATACAACGTTTAGATAGTTTGTATCATTTCCCGTCGTCACGTAATGCCACACATAAGCAATTTGATGGATTAACTTACAAGAAAAATAGGATACGAGGTAAAGCTATTATAAAAAGGTAGGGTAAAGGATAAAATAAGATTATTAGAGAAGAACTAAAGACAAAATGAGAAAAAAAAGATAAGTTAACGTAGATCACACCAAATCAGTCTTTACATAAAATTGGACTTCATACAATAAAATTTAAGTAACAATCAAAACAAATATTGTATTTAAACTAACAAGTAACAACACAATACAATACAATAAGTAACAACCATCCAAACAAGCTGTAATTTGTGTCACTCCCGTAATTTTAAATAATGTCAACTCTATTTACCTTTCTGCTTGACCTGTGATGATGTGATCCTCGCTTCGTAAATTGTAGCCATTGTGATTTGTTTTAAGCTGAATTTTGTCAATATCTAATTATATTCTATGTTTTCCTGCAGAAAACCTCATGTAAATGTGGGAACTATCGGCCACGTTGATCATGGGAAGACTACTCTTACTGCTGCAATTACAAAGGTTAGTGTGGTCGGACTTTCTGTATGATACGGCCTCCATTTCATTTTAAATGATGGAAATTGACAGGGACTCGGAGATTAAAAATGTTAAATTGATTAGTGTATTATACTTGTGGTAGTGGATTGAAATATTAAAGTAATAACACTAAAAGTTACTTTGGTATAGAAAATAAGTTTAAAGTAGAGTAGTTACATGTAAGGTTGTATAAAAATCGGGTTCGAGCCCTGGGTATGAAAAAATCCTTGGTAGGGAGCGCTTCCCCCGAATGGGTCCTACGCGGCGCGAATCCGGATTAGTCGGGCTCCAATGCGAGTATCAGACGGCGGATGGGCAACCAAAAAAAGTTTGTATAAAAAAATATTATTTATTGAATGATGTCAAACATTTTCAAATCCCCCATTTTATAGTTTTCCTTCTCTTTGCCTGATAAGCACCTGTGTGTTGTCTAGGTGCTAGCAGAAGAAGGAAAGGCCAAAGCGGTTGCATTTGATGAAATCGATAAAGCCCCTGAAGAGAAAAAGAGAGGAATTACTATTGCCACAGTAGGGGATGCTTCTCTATCCTTAGTGGTGTGATATTTTTTAATTTGTATTTGTATTTAATGCTTTAGTTGATGTTTTTGTAGGCCCATGTGGAGTATGAGACGGGTAAAAGACATTATGCTCATGTTGATTGCCCAGGACACGCGGATTACGTTAAAGTGAGATGCAAAACCTACCTATTTTTACCGCAGTGTGCTCGTTCAACATGTTTTACTTATTGCGACTGTTAGAGTGTTGGAGTATTTGATTATGGCTTGTCTGAATAGTACTTAGTTGATTGTGGATCATTTGAGAGTTTATTTCACCGACCGTGAAGGCAATAAAGCAATTTACTTAGTTCCCTTAAGATAATAAGTTTATGTGAACGAGGGCTTGAAATACTTAACAACTATAATCTCTATTTTTTTATAGTATTGAATGTTTCCATTTGCTTTATTCCTGATGAAAAACTATTAAAGTAGGTAGGAATATCATGACATTAGATCATGTATCCTCATTGCCTTAAATATTGTCCCTTTTTATTCGGCACTATTGATTGATTATTGACTTTAAGCAGTTAATTCTGACTTGTATATTATATTGGTAGTAATTGAAAAATAACCAAAACGTGGATTTGTAAATTTTTTTATGGAGTTATTATACCATGTATAAGATGGCATAATAATTACTCCCTCCGTTTAAAAAAGATTGTCTTACTTTCCTTTTTAGTCCGTTTAAAAAAGAATGCCTCTTTCATTTTTTGCAACTCTTTCATTCCAACTTTCCACATGGCATGTTTAAGACCACAAGATTAAATGTCATTTTTGTACATTCAATACATCTTTAATTTAAGACCACAACCACAAGATTGAAAAGTCTTCTCTACTTTCTTAAAATTTGTGCCAAGTCAAAACCAGACAAACGGACGGAGTACTACATTTTGGGATATTTGTGATGAAGGTAATACATGTTGGGATGTTGCAAAGTAGAGAGTGTCAATTCAAATTAAATTGCAGAAGTTGTACTTTTAGAGGCTAAAATATTCTTTTGAGCCGAGGGTCTACCGGAAACAGCCTTTCTACCCCCACAAAGGTAGGGGTAAAGTCTGTGTACATCCTACCCTCCCCAGACCCCACTTGTGGAATTACATTGGGTTCGTTGTTGTAAAATATTGTGGCACCACAGTGGTCCTATTAAATTTTTAAGCGGTAGACATCATCCAAGTTCTCTTACTAATATTGTGAGAGTTAGGCACCTTAATGTGCTTCACTTTCTCCGATTGAAAAGGTATTGTTTGGCTTGAATAAGTTTTGGCTTTAGCAGGAGTACTTAATGTAAAAGGCTCTAGTACTATCTTGTGATTTGTGAATATCAAATTCTTTCAACCTTTTCTTGGTAGGATCTTTCTCGTTGTTTCATTGTTTGATGGTTCTTCAAGTGCTTTCTGCTTTCTGAACTAGAAAAGTAATGTTAGTTGGGAGCAACATTTGTATTTTGGGAGCAACTTGTGAGATTATGGACGATCTTTCTCTGAAGTGGGAGATGGTTTAACTTGTTTTCCTTTGTAATATCCTTTCGTACTTGTTTGGTTAAACCTTATGTTGTTTTTTGTGGTGATTGATTCTTCTGTTGAAGATAAAGCTGCTGAAGATTCCTTCTGCATTTTGAGACATTCAAGTTCCTTAACATCCCTGCCTATTTTTTGCCGTTTGATGTTAGAAAATAATTTCAAGTATTGGTCTAACTTCTTTTCCCCCTAAACTTCCTTTTATTGTTAAAAGCATGGTATCTCAGCAACAAGTGCTGTAAATATTTACAATATGGGCTACATTACTGATTATGTAATAAGCTCAAGAAGTCCACTATGGTGTCTATATCATTTGCAATAGCCATGTTGCACCAAAAAGATAGTAAAGATATACATGCTCTGAAAATTGTAATGTTCCTAAACTTCCTTTTTATTCAATTGCTAATCACTTGTTTTAATATATAGAATATGATCACTGGAGCTGCCCAAATGGATGGTGGTATTCTAGTTGTATCTGCTCCCGATGGACCTATGCCACAAACAAAGGAGCATATTCTTCTTGCCCGCCAGGTGGATACTCGTGGATAGACCAGAGAAATAACAGACAGACTATTTTTGGTGATTCTAAATGTTGCTTTTCTTATACTTTGCAGGTCGGTGTACCGTCTCTTGTCTGCTTTTTAAACAAAGTTGATGCTGTTGATGATCCTGAGCTGCTGGAACTTGTGGAAATGGAGCTTCGGGGTGCGCCAGCTTTTCCACTACTTGCTTCAATTGTATTATTACTGATGCAGAACCTGAAGTCCTGATAACTGGCTTGCAGCTTTCACGACTTTGCTATGTTCATTTCCTTACGTGAGATTTCGTTTCTTGCAGAGCTGCTTAGTTTCTACAAGTTTCCTGGGGATGAAATTCCTATCATCCGCGGTTCAGCTCTTTCTGCTTTACAGGGAACTAATGAAGAAATTGGAAAGAAAGCTATTTTAAAGTTAATGGATGCTGTAGATGAATACATTCCAGATCCAGTGCGTCAACTTGATAAACCATTCTTAATGCCAGTAGAAGATGTATTCTCAATTCAGGTAATCTGATGTTCTTGTAGCTCATGTTTAGCCAGAGATCAGCCAAAACTACTTTGGTCTTTTTAGTTTCTTTCGGTCTCTTGAATTCTACTTCATTTTTGAGTTCTATCTCTAACTTTGAATGGGTTATATGGCTCTATGCCTCTATGGACTATGCATATGGTTTTAGAACCTTAAAACCAGTGAATAACAGTCTAATATTTTTGGAGATAACTTAAACTGCTGGTACGACCGGGAATTGTTCCATCCATTTGTGGGAGAAAATTCCGTACTATCTTTAGTGCTGAAAAAACCATATATTCATAGAAACTAATCTTTCTTTAGTGTAGCTTTTGTACTGTGATGATATACCTTTTGCTACTTATTTTAGTACAATCCTTTTGCTCTGAGAAAGGTAGAGGAAGAATTTTTCACAGCAGTCTATCTTCCATTTCCAAAAGAGGAAAAATAATAATGCTTGAACCTTAGACTCTAATGTGATACTGATCTTTTGCTATTAATGTTTTGAAGGGACGTGGAACTGTTGCTACTGGCCGTGTTGAACAAGGAACAATAAAAGTTGGAGAAGATGTGGAGATTTTAGGGCTGATGCAGGTTAGTTGTTACCGTATTCTGTTATTCTATTACCTACTTTCTTTAGGGGGTTACCGATTACTAACCAATTTAATTTGATGTAACTTATTGATGTTCTGGGTTATGGTATGTAATCTTTCACAATCTTAGAAGTTAAGAGTAAATTTTGTTACTAGGCATGGAAAAATCTCTCATATACAAGAAAAAATATACACACCCACTGTAACTTCATGAATGCACCAAAACGAATCTAGGAATGAGATTGTATTCCTCAAGTACACATAATGGTTCTCTATCCCTTCAAAAGCTCTTCTTTTTCTCTCCTTCCAATAAGACCTACATGAGTTCTAACGGCGCAATGTCTCATGCATTTTGACTTCTCTTCTTCTTCTTCTAGATGTCCAACTAGAGAGTGCCTCCTTTACTGTCCCGGCATGGCCTATGGCAGTCCAGGCTATCTCAAGATCTCACACCACAAGGTGGCATGAGTGACCACCTGTCAATGTGGAAGGAAGTTGAAGTAAATTATCCAAAAAGTCTCCTGAATATTTACACATAAAGCACCAACTAACATTTTCTATCTTCCTTTTTCTCGAAATTTTGCTGTTAGGATTGCTCACCTCACTGCCAGCCAAGAATGACATTTTTTTACTTGTGGACCCCTTGTAATAACAAGTTTAGGTTGTGGTTAGCTATTATTGTAATGATGAAGATGCTTAGTTTAATCTTAGCTGGATGTTTAGTTTTGAGAAATTATGTTCCCTTAATTGATGTTTTAATGCCGCTATATGTTATATGATATTATTGTGTTTTCATATTAGAATTATGAAGCTCTTGTTCATGTTATCAATTTTCTTTTACAGGGCACTTTAAAATCTACAGTGACTGGTGTTGAAATGTTCAAGAAGATCTTGGATCATGGTCAAGTAAGGATTTGAGTTAGTCCATGTGACTTTCTAATAGTTTTCATGCATCACTTAATGCGTGTTTCTAAATTCTGCTTTATTTTCCTAATTAGGCTGGTGACAATCTTGGGCTTCTTCTACGTGGCTTAAAACGAGAAGATATTACACGAGGAATGGTAAGTCAGAATATCACTCTGTGTGTGTTACTCATAAAGTGACTTGGCATTTGTGTGGCCTTATTTACAGAGTTGTTTACCTGTGAAAAGTTGAAAAAGTACCATCTGTTTTTGTTTTTGTTCTACATTTTACTTTGACTGCTTGTTTGTTTCTCCCCTAACATTTTATTAGAAGTAGCTTGATATCAGGGTAGAATCATACAGTTTTCGTGGCGCTTTTGCTATTCGTCATGCTGTACTCGTTCAAGTCTGATAATGTGATGTTTCATGAAGTCAAAGTCTGATATATTACCTGAATAATGTTACTATGTACATGTGTATCATCTTATATAGCATTGTCTATAGGTGATTGCAAAGCCTGGTAGTGTGAAAACGTCCAAGAAATTTGAGGCAGAAATATACGTACTAACAAAGGATGAAGGTGGTCGGCACACTGCTTTTTTCTCAAACTATAGGCCTCAGTTTTACATGAGGACTGCTGACATTACTGGTAAAGTGGAGTTGCCTGAAAATGTGAAGATGGTTATGCCTGGTGATAATGTTACTGCTACTTTTGAGCTGATATCTCCAGTTCCTCTTGAAACAGGTAAGCGTATTCTATAAATCCTTTTGTGATTTTGCTTATCTGTGGAGTAAGGTTCCTCCGCATTGTAGTTATTCTTCTTTTCTCCCCTCGAAGTTGCATAGTGACAATATTATTGAAATGGTCATTGTCAATTACAAGGTGTGACACTATTTTATTTGTGCTTAGCCTGGTTATGTTTCTCCCCGATAAAAAAGAGATCTTCACCTAACTTGGGGGAACTTTTACATTGCCTTCAATATTTTTCTTGCTAATGTGATAATCAATCTCATTCCCAAAATAGTTGGATTCACGACATCACACGAATCAGTGCCTTGGTCCCACTTCGTCCGAAGTTTCCGTCCTGTTAAACCTTGATGTACAGCAGTTGTTATTAAAGGCGAGTGCCTTGTCGCCTATGGCGAGAGGTGAGGCAATGGAGTATCGCCTTTTTCCGGCGAGGCGACCAGTTAACAAAAAGGTGAGAAGAGGCGATGAGGCGAAGAAGAAGGCGACACGCAATGAGGCTAGAAATGCGTCACTTTTTTTAAAAAAAGAGGCTGAATTAATAAAATATAAAATACAGAGTTAGGATAATTAATAAAACATAAAAAGCAATACACTGTTGAGGATCTTGGAATTCGAGAACTTGAAGATCTTGAAGAAGAATTAGAATAGACTTTTAGTATTGCTTGTCTTGTGAATTATTGAGTCATTCAAGTTCTAGACTTTTAGTATCTACTATGTACTTTTAATTTTTGAATTGAAATATTTGCTGATATGTTGTTGCTATCGAGATTTTGATTATTTATATATGCAATTAAATATTTTAATATTTTGGTATTAATTGGCACCTCACTTCAAAAAGGTGAGCGCCTCGCCTCTCAAAAAGTGGAGGCAGGTCCTTGTCGCCGTGCGCCTTCCAAAACACTGATGTACAGTGAACCCATTAGATACATAGTTTCTGAATTTGATTCTGGGTGTGTCAATTTTATAAAGACAGGTTTCTCTTTGAGTCTAGAACCGCACCGCATGATATATGTATAAAAATTCACATAAATTAGACATAATCTTTCTAAAAAGATCCAAATTAAACATATAAAACATTATTTTTCTATTTAACAAATGTAATTCCTAGTAACATTCATATTCTTATGTGGAAGTCTTAAAATGAAGTACCAAAAATTAACTGAAACAGAAGACAAACCAAGATGATTGGATCGGTTTGAAAAAAATGTGATTCACTAAAAATTGGTAGTGTAAGTATTGGAATAACTGGACAAACCGAACCATTAACACCCCTATTGATTCTACCTATTACAATGCAAGATATTGTATTGCTTTGCAACTTGGGAATTGAATCTTTTTGTCTTCTTTTCCCTTTGTTGGGCAAAGATAATGTTCAAGGTATTAGACCCAAGTATTGTTACTCTGGTCTTTGCATGTAGAAAAATTAAAATGATACATTCAGTGTCAATGATTGTATGGTCAGATGGCGTTGTTCATTTGCTTTAGAGTAAAATTGCTCTCCTGTGCCACGCAGGGTAAAGCCAGTTTGTGTGACGCTGCAATGATTTCCGAAATGCTGACCCTTGGCTGCATTCGTTATGCAGCTAGTCTTCTTAGAAGTTTCCACATCATTTAGTCCATCACTGGGTCATGTCAAATTATATGAATGTTGCCTCATAATAATGCATGTGATGTGTATCTTCTTAGAGATCTGATTGTTATTCTTAGATAAAATAAGTATTTCAAGTAAAGTTACTGCATTCACTTAAGACTTTTCCTTGTTGAAGAAAACAGTATTTCTTTGAGTAGTACACTTCTGATTGTTTGTATCCCATCTACATGTAACTTTTCAGGACAAAGATTTGCCCTGAGAGAGGGTGGCAGAACGGTTGGTGCTGGAGTTGTTTCCAAAGTACTGAGCTGAGGGTTCACTGAAAATGCAGCTTATGTTTCAGTCTGGTTTTGTCTCAAGAGGGGTTGACAAATGAAAATTCAATTGCTGCTTCCGGAAATACAAGACACGTGACGATTGCTAATGTAATCATCATTTGACACATTTTTTTTGTTCCGATGTTGAGAGTCCATGTGTCGTGAAATTGAATATATTGGAGGAAGGAGTCCACTTTGTAGCATCTTATAGTTCATTAGCAGTAATCACTCTAAATAACAAATATTTAGTGTAATGAACTATGTTTTTTTTGCATTCACGAGGAACTCCATGGTAGATGCTGCACGATACGAATGTACACAATAAATCCTAATATCATTTCGAGCTGTTTGCTTGCATTCTCACAGGTGTTCTGTATATGGTGTGTTTTCTACCAAGCTTCTGTATCTGGTCTGTTTTCTACCAAGTCTGATAGACTTAAACCTTCACATCTATGTGTGATCTGTTTATGTGCAGGCAGCAGACTCTTTCATGATCAAGCTGCTAGTGGAAAAATGTTGTGCAGATGAAGGGGTAAAACATGAATACCCAAGTGTATACTCTTTATGTGGGGTTTAGATGTAAAATCTACATTGGGCACAACTTAATACAAAAACAACAAATCTGAACATGTTGATGGCCTTTTTATGTTTAAGCGACTGGTACGTAATCATCAAGGATTTTCAATTGTGTGACCAGAAATTTAAGATTTGACAGTAGCGCAGAAGTGAGATGAACAAACTCCGACTTAACTCCAAAAACGTTTCTTGGTAGCCCTATATTGATCTTTGTGTTCTGATGAATTTTATACAAGGAAATGGGAATTGTATTCAGTCTCATATTGATCCTTGATTGGAAGATCCCTTGCCATCTTGGCATCTCAATTAATTAGGGGTAAAATCACTTTTAGGTTAGAGTTGGATTGATAAGGCAATCTCAGTATTGTCAAGAATATGTATCCAGAAGGAAAAGGATGTATACTTACCTTATTAGCACAGCCTTCTGTAACCTTTTGTGGCCTCAAAATAAGTGGTAAATACCCAACTTCGTCTGAATGAATTAAAACTAGACTCCTGAATATAATGTCAAAATTCTTTCCTAATTGTCTCAATAGCTCAAACTCTCGTGCTAGCTTTATTCACATCATTTTACAAGACTATCCGCTACAACACAAAATGGACGAGCAGAAAAGTAGTGCAGTTGAGAAATCCATTTCTTTCTGCTCAGATATTATATTACAGTTGGATGTCCAAAACCAGCTACAGATATCGTCCCCCAAGTTGCGCATGTTTTTACAGTCTCTAAATCTTGTGTTCTTGAAATCAAGCAAGCCTCAGCACTACAACCGCCAGCAAAGTTGCAGCTCTAAAGTAGATTTCCTTCACATTTTTGTCCAAAGTGTTCATCATGTCCTCCTCTATCATATCCAACTTGCCTGGACTTCTGTTGATCACAACAACGGTGTCCCTCAAATTCTTGACAGCCCAAGAGAGCCATATAAGTCCGAGGCCTAAACCAGTGTTCAACAATCTAGGTGCAGAGAAGACAAATCTTCCACAAGCTAGTTTGCAGACAACAGAGAAAAGGACAGCTATGCCGGTTCCAGCAATGCTAGCAGAGAACGTGGTAAGAAATTGTGGTAGTTGGGGACCTGATTTCTTCAATGAAAGTATTGCAGTTTTCCCATGCCGTTTCTTGTCAACTATTATGGAAAGAAGGCTTTCGCATGCATGGAGGTAATTGTTTCTATAGATATCACTTTCTTTAACTGCTTTCTTGTTGCTCTTTTTCTGGGGCACTGTCTGGTACTTAATTTTCTGAGGACTGTAAAAAGTGTAAACGTGTGAGAGAGAATTTTTCCTGTGGTAGTGTAAACTTCAATTTATTCGAAAAATCGCGCTCATGCAACTGATTGCTATTACACATGAAATTGAAATTTCTTTCCTCCTATTAAATAAGATGAGTACAGTAAGCAACTCATATGGATCAAATTCAGTTAAGGAAGTGTCTGAATATTGAGGGAGGGCATCTAAATCCTTGAATCCCCTTCCCTCTTATAATGTGCAATAATTATACAAATACTTCCGGCAGAAATATGGAACTTGCTGTCAGGTGGTTTTAGTAGACATCTCAAATAGAGATGCAGCTAGAACTGTTTTCCACTAAAGAAAACTATGGCAGAGTATACAAAGGGGAAACCTCAGACCTGAGAAGTGAACTAATTAACCTAGATATGAAACACGGATCATACATTCAGCTATGTGATTATTTCCTCATTTACCTCCATAGTAATAAACTCTTTTTGCTTTGTAAAATTGTCTTATTTAGTTAAATTTATCTAACATATTCTGCTACAGTTACCAGTCAAATAATCATTGAAAATATTCAAAAAAGTCAAACTTCAAATCATATATTAAATGTAACTTTAGATATTCATGTTGTAGAACGAAAAATGTCTCCAAGAGAACAAAGAACATGAAAATATGGTATGTGAGATGCATCATATACCTTCTGAGAGATGCTGCATTCACGTCAAGTTTCTGAGCAGAACTTTCAACTTTAGACTTTGTCTTGCATGTCTTCCTGCACAGCGAACAAGTTGACTTAAACCTTGAGGGACTGTGGTCACTTTATCAAACACATGCATTTTTTCAGTATTAACACAGGGAATCTAACATGTTGGATGATTTTAGTGCCACCAAAAAAAAAAAAAAAAAAAAAAAAAAAGAGTTCTGAGCAAAACTTTTTAGTTTGGATCAATAGCCAACCTAGCCAGTCAGTAACTCAGCTATTTCTTGTACACACTTTTGCCTGACTTCATCCATTTTTGCTTGAGCTTCAACCATATGTACATGAACTTTGGACAGAAATTGCCGAAGTCAGGCAAAAATGACTGAACTTCAGCCACATATGACTGAAGTTTGACCATAAAATGACAGCTTCGGCTACATGCAAAAATGGCTAAACTTCAGCTATATGTGCTTGAACTTCAGTCATATATGCCTGAACTTCAGCCATATATGCCTAAAGTTCAAGCAAGAATGACTGAACTTCAGTCATATATGCCTGAACTTTAGCCATAGTTATACTTTGTCAAGACTAACTTCAGACACCGTATGTTTGAAGTTGTCCGAAGTGGGTACACATACAAAAAAATTAAAATACAAGCACAAGTTAGATGACGATATCAAAATCGGGTATCCGTGCACTTCGCCTTGACATTTATGATATGGGCTCCTTACTCAAAAAGATTATGATGCTGGCTCATTGCCATGATGAACCCAAGCTTAATCTGGTTACATTACATATATATAGAAACAACTAAAACACACCTCTTACGTATGTCTTTCCCATATAGGCACACAAGAAGCATCTACCAAGGGAGACCCATACAGATGGAAAACCTGGGCCCTCTTACAGCTCAGAGTAAAGGATGTAAACCAGGGTATTTTGAGCATGGTACCCTTTCCCCACAGAATCAGAACGGTTATATGTTAAGATGCTTATTTTCACCTGATATGAAAACTTTGGTTTTCTAGTGGTTCTAACTGAATTAGGATCCTCCTATCCCATGCCCCAGAGAGATCTAGAATTTTGAGTTTATGGGTTCTGAATTCTAGAAAAAGCAGCTTACTGGGTTCTGGATAAATATTTATACATATTATTATATGAATTTCGGGTACATGCAGAGGAGAGACACAAATGCCCCAGTGCGGAGGTGTGAGAGGTTGGCTATGAACGGGTACAAGAGGGGTAGAGGTAGACCGAAGAAGTATTGGCGAGATGTGATTAGACGAGATATGACGAGGTGCAACTCACTGAGGACATGACCTTAGATAGGGAGTTATGAAGGACACGGATTAGGGTAGGAGGGTAGGAGGGTAGTAGGTAGTCCAGCGTAGTCCTACCTACGCTTACAAACTGATAGTTGTAGTGTTATTATTGTAGGCCCGCTTAGCCTATTATACTAATAGACACAGTATTGTTTTATAGTCTCCTGTCGTTTGATTTATGTTGCTATATGTATTTTGTTTGCCTTATTTATCTGCATTAGTTATTGTTTCTTTTTCAGAATTCGCTATCATGGCTTAGTCGCTTTGTTTGTCTTACTTTGCTTGTGCTTTGTCTTGAGCCGAGGATCTCTCGGAAACAACCGCTTTACCTATCAAGGTAGAGGTAAGGTCTGCGTACACTCTACCCTCCACAGACCCTACGTTGTGGGATTTCACTGGGTATGTTGTATTATTAAATGGATTTCTTAACACAAATACAAAGTTCTCATGAAAGCTACTAGGTTCTGCCAAACCCGTAACGGATACTCTAGTGCCGCCTCTGCCATGCCCCTCTGATTATTATCATTTTGATTGCGTCATTGTAATTGTATCTTCAGACAATATGCAAATATGCCAAGCATTTACCTGTTCATAATGGTAAAGTCTTCATTTTAACTATTTCCTATTCTAGTCCTTATCTGTGATAACCATTATCATTGTTACTCTTATATTCTGCTGACACATTTTTCCAACCTTATAGTAGATGCTGAGAGACCAGGCATTAACTCACTTCAACTGAGATACCGAATTATTCAAGAAAGAAAAATAATAATTTAGCTACAATATCTCTATATTTGAGTGTCGGAACCACAACAAACCTATGGTGCGGCAAGCCAGAAAAAAGCTTTTTTGGCTACATCTGTTCACAGACGAGAATCAATACAGAAGAAACAAGCACAACAAGTTCTATTTTCAATATGATAAACCACATGAACGAGAAAACATTTGTAGCATCTACTCAACTTCATTAAAACTTTAGAACAGAATTCAAGCAAAGAAACTATTGCTACCTGTCAAAGTATGGAACCACCATAGCATGCTTTGTGCATTTCATTGAGTCTTTTGAGAAGTAGAACTCGGAGATAATTGAAAGTATGTCCTTCATCTCAACCCTAGCACTGGCACCACCAACTAATAGACGGACATCAGAATGAATCATTTTTCCTGAATTGAGTCCTATCAAATTTGAAGAAGGTTCCCATAGGTGGAGTGAAGCACTTGGATAAACAAGAGATGGTTGTGACTTCACATCATGAGACTCTTGTTTGAGAGAAGAAGCAATTTGTTGTTGATGCATGTCTATCGCATGTGCCAGTGGGCCCATGAGATCAAAGAGTATAGACATATCTATTCCACCGCTTTCTACATCGTTTGATCCAGACCTAAGGTACTTCAGAATCTTCTCCTGCTTTGTACATTGTTCAGCAATCCCAAAGCTGAAGAGCGCTGAGTTCAAGTGATCGTCTGCAGGAAAAGACGGGTCATCAGCATGTTACAGTATTAAAAAGATACGAGTAGTTTTCATGAGCAATAATGGACATCTAAGATCATAAGTGGGTTTGAGAACCATGAGGTCTCAGGTTCAAATTCCAGACAAAAAACACTAGGTGATTTCTTTCAATCTGTCCTAACCTTGGTGGACAGAGTTACCTGGTACCTGTTGCTTGTGGGAGGTGGCAGGTATCCTGTGTAATTAGTCGAGGTGTGTGCAAGTTGGGCCCGGACACCACGGTTAAAAAACAGTGTTAAGCAAAATTTTGAGGCAAGTGTGAACTACGGACCTTGCACATCTAAGAGTACTGGTCCCCCGACAGTTGATAAGATCCTGACAAAGGGATTGCCTGCCAATAACCAACTCATCGGTTTCCATAAATCCAGTCTCTGGTTCAACCTTAGGCTAGCACAACTTGACTTCATCATATCTTGATCCACTCCAGGAATAGGAAAAAAAGGAAGACTATCCTGCAAATGCAATTAGAAAGAAATCATACCATTAAAGTGGGTCTAGGATCACTTAAAGATCAGAGCAGACTACTGAAGTGATAAACTGCTCATCAATTACCAGACAACTCGGCAATTCTTAATAAAACAGGGAACAACAAATATGAGAAGCAGGGCTTAAATACGCAAGGAAGTATAAGAGTGCAGAAAAGGAAGTATAAGAGTGCAGAACTTTAGTTACACCTAAGATATATTAGGTGCATGTCACTGGGTATCCCAGAATTAAAGCAAATCCATACAAAGATGAAACTCTAATGCAAATAACACACCTCTAATTGCAAAGAATATGCTTCTATCATAGGACTGGAGTAGGACAACAAGATGATAAGAATAGGATGTCTTCCTTTTCAAGTTGGATAATCTAACAACAATATTTGAATAAGCATATTGTGGAAAATAACTAGTATTACTGATCTTTTCATTTCAACCAACAACAACAACAACAATAACATACTCAGTACAATCCCACAAGGTGGGGTATGGGGAGGGTAGAGTGTACGCAGACCTTTCCCCTACCATGTAATGGCAGAGAGGCTGTTGTTGTTGTTGTTGTTGTTGTATATCACATACCTTATATCCCATACCCACATGTGATTATATCCCATACCCACATGTGGGATTACACTGTATATGTTGTTGTATATCACATACCTTAACAATCTTCCAGTGTTAGCTAAAATTGACTCAAACTCAAGAAACTAAAACTTAAACCCAACAACTAATCAATCAATCAGTGACTAGATTTCAATCCAAACTAGTAGAGATCCACTAAAAAGTCAAGAAATCCAGATAAAGAAAGATAGTTACAATATCATACATGTTTATAATCAGCTTACCTTAGAAACCCTGCCTATGTTCTGTTCTGGAGGTGAAAAAATCCAAGGAGGATAACCATGAGAAGCCATAAGACAACCTTCAACCATCTTTAACAGAGAAACTCAGTTATCCTAAAATTTCTCTTCATTAAGTTTGATGATTTTGATAGTCATAGGCATCTGGGGCTTATCCTGCTATACACCTCAACTTTACAAATTGGTGGTTTACATTTTTTGGTTGGATTCTTGAAACAAGACAAAAAAGAAAATGTTTCGACTTTTTCTATGTTTTTGGATTCTTATGGGACATGTGGTGGAGGTTTATGGTACGTTGAAGTTCACACAATTGAAGATTTTAATGGGATGATCACAGCCGCCAAAACTGTTAATCATAAAATTATGATAACCACAAAATCACATCTAGTGAGTACAGTATCAGAGATTTTGAGGTTGCCGACTAAAATTACATTACTTTTTGCAAAGTATAATATTTAACGATTATTTTGTTTGTTCATTACGTCTTTTTTCTCCCATTTTGTTGTTGGTTAAAGGACAAGCAACGTAGATAAAGGGGGGATGTTTAAATGTTAATATTAGATTTTAAATTTTGTTTGATGAGAAAAATGAAATAATTCGATGAGGAAAAGAAATATTTTATGTTTTAATTTATATGATACACTTTCATTTTTGGACTGTCCTAAAAGCATGACAAATTTTTATATTTAGAGATAATCTTACTTTAAATTTATTATTTTTGTTAATGGGAGATTTGTAGTCACACAAGTATCTATAATTTATTTTAGATTACAATTTTTTTTTTAAAAAAAATCTTAAGCTATGTGCACAATCAAAATATATCACACAAATTGAGATGAAAGAAGTAAGAAATAATTCATGATAAGAACTAATTAATCGTATTAATTCGTACAATTAATTATTCTCATAATGTTAAAAAGTAATTCCTTCATGGTGTTTCCTTATTTTAAGAGTCATTTAAGTTTTACAATCAGATGTATATTCTCTTTTGTGATTTATATTATTCTTTTTCTTATAATTAGTTAATTACACTTTAATATCTTTATTTCTTCGTAAAACAATAAAATTATTCTCTTATAAAACTTTTTATGAGGACAAAGGAAATACAAAAAGAGAAAAAGAAAGGAATGACCAAATTAGAAGAGCGCCTGTATAAAATATCTCTCTCATTTCTTTTCAAAGCCAAACCATTTGTGACCACAATATAAAGCAAAGGACATTTATCCTCTCTATGCTTCACCACACCAAGAGAATAATATCGACAATTTCATGTGCTTAGTTATACAACCTAAAAAATTTATACGAAAAGTATTATAAGTTGCAATTCTTCTCATATTAATATGATGAAAAAGTATAGCTTAAAATGTTGATTTGACTCTAGAAAAAATCATATTGTGACAAGTATTTTGGAACAGAGGGAGTAGTAAAGTGTGAGTTCTTCAATACATACTTGCTCGAATTAATGAAACAGCAAGTGCTGGCCACGAACATTTGCAATAATTTAAAAAAGTGCTCAAATGCAATATGTGGAATATGAAATGCCGCTACTTTTGTTATATGAAATTGTGATATTTGAGTTTTTCACTAATATGGGGCCTTAAATTATGAGAAGAGTGTGTGTAATAATTACTTATATGTTTGATTATTTGGACCATTGTCCCTTCGGGGACATCCAATAAAATTGATTATTTGGACCATTGGCTTATGAAAGAGAGAAGATACTTGTACTAAGATAAGAATGCAAAATACAATAAAGAACGAATAATGATTTATTTCCAATATTCATCGTGATAATCATGGCTGATCAGAACCAAAGAACTCACCTTCCATCCCTTGCGGCTTCAAAATTAGTGTTGCACAAGACCAATTTCAGCAGCTTGTAATGAAATCCATCAGAATTCTGAGTTGATTTCTCGTATGGTTACTCAATTATTGATAGTTCTATTAGAATGTCACTTCGGTATTTTATAATAAAAAAAATCACTCAATGATTTCTCACTTAGAAACTCATCCAACCAATTTAGGAATGTCCATGTTCAGTGTTTTAACTTTTAACGAATTTATGTTAGATTGATTTTTATACATCCGTGATCGTCTGTCGCCTGTGTTTTATCATTTAATTTTCTTAACTTTCTTTTTTCATTCTTTTTCCCCATCACCACTCGGTCAGTTTTGTGACTTGTCACAGGGTCAGGCTACTCCAGAAGATCAGCAGTCCCCCTCGGGTCAAGATCGAAAAGCTTTTTATACGAAATCCAAGATGACCAACATGATTTATGAAAGTATATTTATGTCTTAGAGACAATCTGTATTAGGACAAATGTACTTTATACACATTCGTATTATTATTAATGGAGATTAATATTTTGGCATTTGCAATTATTGAATTATTATTTTATTATTTGTAATTATTCATTAATGTGCATCCCTTGAGCTTACATTGTCATTAATAGAGTGAGATATTGATGATAGAGCGTAACTCTTAAAATAGCCTTGACTAATGATCATCGAGAATGAGATATCGATGATATGTGATAAGTCGACATGTGGTCTGCATCACATCCTTAGAGGATGTAGTATGTCTCACCTGCTACGAGTAATAGCTACTAGTGATGGACACATGGATACTTTGGAAGTATTGGTATACCCTGCTAATATACTATTTGTTATACTTGTCTAAAGTATGATCAGCGTGTGGGAGATAGAAGTCCTTAGACATGAGGTCAATACGCGCCTTTTCTACAAAGTAATGTACTTTGATCCCGTCCTAAGCTCAGATGCCTTATAGGTTGAGATACAACTTGTATTGGTACATTACGATGTGAATTAAAGGTGATAGTTGAGCCAAGATTAGGATTCATTCCTCGGATGTATATTCGAGAGAACACTCGGATTCTTAGTGATGTTAGGTTGACTAAGTCGTTAGCCAACGTAATAGACATATTTAGAATATGGTCTAGTTGTCAACTAATATAGATGAGATACAATGATTAAGCCATTTGGATACACTTGACAAATCCTAAGCTCGATCGGGTGTGTCATGAATGAAAGGATTTTATCTTACCACATAAAGGTTAAGTTTACTGGATTCACATAAACGTACTTCACATATTGAGTTCGTCTTGCGGCGCCGTCTCTAAGTTTCGTGTAGACCTTAATTTGATTAATGTCGATATGAGAAGGCCTGTAGGGTCACACTATGTCGATTGTCCGTTTTGATCTAAGGATGTATTGAGGGAGTAATTAAATGTTCGATTTAGAATCGAGACATTTAAATGAATAATGATTATTTTAATTAAGTCAAAATTGGATTTTGGATTTAATTTAGAATGCACGGAAAATAAATCAAGACAATGCAGGAGCACGTCGAGCGCCGCGACGCCCATACCCTAGGGCCGCGGCGGCTCTGCCTCGAATTTTGGGCCAGGCCCAAGGTCAAATCCTCATCCGATTTTGACCTATTTTTCAACTATAAATAGTGGCATTCCTTTTCATATTCACACACTAATTTCAGATTATCATTCTAATCCTTAGATACTTAGAATCAAATACTCTCTCGAACCTCTGCAGGATTTCCTAGTTTTCCAAAAGAGAAATACATTGAAGCTTGGAACTTGCAATCGGAAGGGCAACCGCGTGTCCACTCTATAGTAGATAAAGATTCCAGATACTATAACTTGTAAGTTTATGCTTTATGTTATAAGTTTAATTGTTGTATAACCATACCAGAAATGTTGTTGGGGTAAGTAAGAAACAAACTTTTAAACTTTCGATGTGACTTACTTATGTGCTTTGTACCCAACAAAACCCTACAATTTATTAGTACATATTCCAATTCTTTGATAAGTTGTACACCTCCAGCCCCCACCCCACCCCACCCCACCCCATTACTTCCCCTTTCAGCTCACTACTTCCAACATCACTATCACTGATCATGCTCAAATTTATTTTTTCATGTGAAATTAAAGATTGTTGTTGTCCCCCGGGCATAGCTGCATGACAAAGGAGGGGAGCTTAAAATTCAGTTGGAGGCTGCAGTGTGGGTTCGAATTCTGGTGGGAGCAATTTTCTCTCTTTTGGGTAGGATCTTGAAGGTGATATCAGTTGCTCTGTTCTCAAACTCTGGTCATTCAGGCACATCCCGCGATTTACTGGTAGTAATGCCGAGGGACCGGGACTACTATCTTCAAGAATAGTCTGATGTAAACCAGGAAGCTGGATATATAAAAAAAAAAGATTGTTGTTAACTATTGCCGACAAGAAGGGCAGTGAAGAGGGGAAACACGGTAATGAAATTGAGAGGTTTGCCGGATTTGATTTTTCAACGATGATTTCACAAAAGTGTGTATTTTCTCAATAGTCCCAACAAATTGTGTTGGGAGATTTTTCTCTTTATGGTACTTTATAAAGCAGTACGGGAAGTATTTAACTATTACAAGTATTCGAAAGGATAAACAGAGATTCAATAATGCAACATGAAATCTGAAAACTACAATTGTTACACAAGTAAAAGCGGAAATTCCGAGTTTTGTAGAAAACGGAAAAATGTAAATTGTTTTTTTTTGAGTCGAGTGTAGCACTCTGTCCTTAAGACAATATTGCCCCGTATGTATCCTTTATACGTCCTGGACAATTTGTCTCCCAAGATAAAACAGCAATGGAACCCTTGGGCAAAGGAAACTCAAGAGCTACCTTGAAGAATATTGAGTAACGAAATGATGCTTGAAAATTGTAGGAAGAAAACTATTTCGGTTGTGTATTTTCGTACCTTTTTTTTCTCGCATCTGTTTACGTATTTTCGTGCATATGTCTTAGTGCTCAACAATGGTGTAAGGGGGTGTTTATATAGGTGAGGAGGGGCGAAAAGCGCCTCCATAATAGCCAAATAATGGCCATTATGGAGGTAGTAAAGCCACCAACATAAATGGTGAAAGACCAACGAATTGAGTGCTTGGCAAAATAAATGGCTGCTTTGAGTGTCCAGATTCGGAAACTTGAGGGACCAAAGCGCACATCTTGAAACTTCGGGGACCAAAGCTGTAAATCGAAAGAATTCGGTCCGAAGCGTACATCGGAAACACGGGATCAAAGCGTACTTCGGCAAAGTTTTCGGCCCAAAAAGATAATATAAGAAGACCCACGGCCCACGGCCCACGACCGTGACCGTGACCGTGACCGTGACCGTGACCGAGAACCGGAACCGGAACCGGAACCGGAACCGGACGCCGGACGGGACGGGCGGGCGGGCGGCGCGGCGCGCGTGTGGTCTTTCCTCGAACCGAAGCACATCTGGGTCCTCCCTCCTTTAAACACATGGGATACCCCTTGGGGTCCCAAACCCCAAACCAATTTCGAATCTTATATACACAACAATTCTTTCTTCCTCTACCGATGAGGGAGAATTACACACAATACCACACTTTCCATGCTTCAAACACCTTACTTCGTGAACCAATATCTCTTTCATTTCTCAATGAAATTTGACGATTCTTGGCCTACGGTTATCTACGTACTTAGTAGATCATGCATGTGTGAAGAACCGGATTCTCCAACATACGTTACTCTAGTGTTTAAGCCGTTAAAGTTGGTCGGTCGCAACTCCGCCAAAGGCAAATTTCCAACAATCCCCTATTGAAAGAGATTTTGGCGCACTCACATGGTGTCTTTTCATTTCCGGCAATATTTCGGCGGACCGATGTTGCATAAGGAGAGGTAGCCTCGGCTTTGAACCTTCCATAGTTGAATACCATCGGACTTACTTACTTTGCGCGGTGAACGTGATGTCTTGAACCGTCAATGTTTAGTGTAAGCCAAGACAACGGTACCAACACAACAAATTCCCTTACTCTCTTCTTCGTAATGTTTTGTCCGTTTTGGCCATGGACAACGTCTTGGATTCTTAAGTGCGTTCAATTTGAGGCGGCCGTCCTCGCACTTAAATAGGTGGTCTCCTACAAGGTATCTGCTATACCCCACTTCACAAGTGTTAGGAACCATTAAAAGTTTCCCAAAGACCTAACCTCGGCTGTTGAGGATCATTACGAGTTTTGAAAACTTAACCTTTACCCATCTGAGATAGCACTTAACGTCTATCGCGGGAACGGCTTTGGATTTGGTGTTTCTTTTCGAAATCACTATCCGAAGTGCTCATGCTTCCCTTTGAAGCGATCAAGCGAACCTTTACAACTTAGTTTTCCCATTGAACCAAATTGCGGGATCTCAGGTTCGTAAGGTTGGGTTTCCTTTGTATTGGTCCGTATATTTTAGGTTTTAAGCCCATTCCCCTAGACAGGCGAGAACACTTGATCTCCGGGTAGTCCCTTAGTTTGTAAACAAGGAAGTGACACCCGTGATGATCAAGCGCCATACGGTCTTATGTCTCCGACGGATCCGACAAATATGTCCGACGCCGTCATCCGTGTCCTTCCTAAAGCCGACCGGCTAGCCACGGTGTAGAATTGCTTTGAAGGCACGGGTTTCTCCAATAAGGGACGTCCTCTAATGAGTCGTGAAGTTACTCAACTTCTTTCATGCTTTGTATAAAGCGATAAACTCCGATACCATCATGAATCGGTCGATGCAATTTTGCTTAGAGGATTTTCCAAGAACCACCATACACATTTACTTGTGGCTTTGGTGTTCTTCGGATACGATGTCCGGTTTGCATCTTGTGTTCTCTCGAACCATTGGACATCCAGAATACTATAATCCGTAGATAAGCGAATAATTCGGATATCGTCATATCCGACTTAACGCCTTCTATTGATCATGTATTAAGATCATCGGTGAACCTTAGTTCAGATCGATCGTTTGTTGGACGATACCGGGTCGGTTGTAGTGTGTACAATACATTGAACTACACGTGACACGAGCATATCGCTCCTTGTCTATGGGTGCACCATGATTCCAATCGGTTCTATGATTCATATCCATTGGTGGCTTCAACGAGGTGTCAACTATCGACCGATCCGTTAGATGTCTTAGAAATCCAATTCCTAAGATGTCATCTGTGATACTCATATCTTTCATATCGAGACTTTGTTTCAATATGATTTTCACTCTAAGACCGTTGGTTTTCCAAGCTGTTGGCTTTCTAACTTCGAGTCAATGTTTACGTGATCGATTCATTGTTTCTGTTTTATACGAGACTTTCGGGACCAAAATGTTAACATTTCGGGGACCAAAATGAAAGTTCGGGGAAGAAGCCCAACAGTTCGGCAAACCAATTCGATCCTCTTCTTCCAACTCTCCGGTTTGGAAGGTGTTTCAACACCCATGCCATGTAAGATTACAATGGCCCTGGATGTGAAGCTACTCACGGGGGAGCACTTTTTATAACCCAAAGGTTCTTTTCCGGAGGAAGATTAACTATTACACACGTATGGTTCTATATATGGAATCTATTTCTCCCTTTAGCTTCTTTCCAAAGCGGCGCTTTTGGAGATAACAATTATTTGTTAATTGTCCATGGTTCGTTCTCAACCATACAAGCTAGAAGGACGGAACAAGTCTTTGTCCCCTCTTTGCTCCGTCTTGGTTCAACATCTAGAATCCCCGAGTTTGCGGATACGGAATATTAAGTTCGGATAGACGGCAACTTTCGAGTCATGAAGATACGGAACGTCTAGTTCGGACGGTCGAGCCCTCGCGGGTTCTTGTTAACCTTGAGCAATTACTCCTTTTCCTTTTCCAAGGAAAGTTATCTCCAAAGAATTCGACATTCTTTGACGCCAAAGGCGATCAACACTCTTGTTATTTGCGGATCCGGTGGCTATGCATTCTACGATCTTAGGTCGAACTTGACTGTTTCGGTAGCCCATCTTTTACCAAGCTACCCCTCATAATTTGGGCGTACGACTTCGCGCTTGGCTAACACCGTTAGGCGAGGTGAGAAATGAACATTCGTTTAATGAACGATGCTTCACATTCTCCCCCTCTATCACTACGAATTTCTCAATCCGTAGGCTTGGTTGATTTTCAACTTCTGCTTTGTAGGCTTCAACAACTTCATCTTTGCTTTTCAATAAACAAAGGATTCCATACGTTGTACCATCATCAATGAAGATCACAACGTACTTGTCTCCCCCTCTATTTTGTATAAACTTCAAATCACCCAATTAGGTGTGACTAAGTTCTAGAGGAGCGATGCTTCTTTCGCTATTCCCTTGACGGAATTTGGAAAGGTGATTTTGCCTCTTCATCTACCTCGCATTTATTTGAGGATTTATGTCGAAAAAGGCAACAATCTCAACATCGTTAGCTTTTGAATGACTTGCTATTTAACGTGTCTTAATCTATGATGGCATAGACGCACGGATTACAAATATATCATTCATTTGGCTACGGACATCTTGTACCATTCTTAGTTATCACGGCACTGTTGGACTAGTCTCAAACCAGGTTTGACCAACGGCGTCCCTTTAACCAAGTTAGGAATATGTATCACCTCATCTTAGAGTGATCACAATCCATGAAGTCCTATTGAGGACAACCTCTCCAACCCCTTTGATTTTAGAGGTGGCGTTGCTTCACATGAATAACCTTTTGCCGTGGTTAGGGCGTAACCGGATCATATGTGATCCGGATATTTCAGCCCACTCCGGTTGCTTTGGCGGATCGAGTGTCCAATTTCTTTTCTGCCAATTCTTTAGGCCTTCGGATCATTTAAGACACGGAAAGCGTGGCCCACCTTACTAGGTGTCCATTATTTTTCCTATGAAATGAATTTTTGGCCCTACTCCGATCGCCGGAGGCTTTATATGACCGAGTGTCCAATATCATCATATCAAAGAAATTTTTGCCCACTCCAGTCGCCCGGAGGCTTTGTATGACTGAGTGTCCAATATCATCCTATCAAAGGAATTTTGGCCCACTCCAGTCGCCCGGAGGCTTTGTATGACTGAGTGTCCAATATCATCCTATCAAAGGAATTTTGGCCCACTCCAGTCGCCCGGAGGCTTTATGTGACTGAATGTCCAATATCATCCTATGAAGGATCTTCTGCCAAATAGTATGACAGGTTCAACGTCTTTAGCTTTTAGACTCCTTTCGTTAAGATTGGTGCCCAGATAACTCTTGGCGCTTACTTAAGAGTGGTAACAGTTTTCGCACAGTCAGTGGATCTTACTCCCTCGTATGTGCGAACATACTTTACACACTTTAGTAATTACACTTAAAAAAACGGATCTTCTTAAGTCGTTTACAAAATCCAATCTTTAAACGGAAAAGAAGATGAGATTAAACTTCTAATTTTAAAGCGTAAGGAATATAAATTATTTTCATATTCCTCCTTACTTTAATCCATTTTTAATCAGACATCATTTAATCTTTATTCTTGACAAGTAAGAAAAACTACTTATCCCAATTTCGGATTCAGGCTCACTTCAGTCACTTCATCAGACTGAGTGTCCATTTCCTTCTCACCATTATTCGGATCTTTTGTCTGGGATAGATACAGGCCTTCTGCTGCAAGATAGAAGTACATCTTCAGTCTTCTCCTCTTGTCCCAGTTGACATCCTCGGGCTCTCGAGAGCGCTTGTTTCCACCAGTCTTGGTAGCGGTGACACCATGAACACGTTCATCATGATCACTCTCTTCTACCAGAAAACCATTGCCATATCCAGATTTGGTCACACAACTTTTGACCGACATCTTTCGAACACTAATAGTAATACTATACAAGTATTGTCTTAAGTTGTTGGGAGATTTTGCTCTATGGTACTTTATAAAGCAGTACGGGAAGTATTTAACTATTACAAGTATTCGAAAGGATAAACAAAGAATACAATATTTTCGACTAGAAATCTGAAAATTACAATATAACAACAAAAGCTGAAATTACGATTTTGTTGAAGATCGAAAAATGGAAACTCGGTTTATCTTTGAGTCGAGTGTGGCACTCTGTCCTTAAGACAATATTGCCCCGTATGTATCCTTTATACGTCTGGACAATTTGTCTCCCAAGATAAAACAAGCAATGGAACCCTTGAGCAAAGGAAACTCAAGAGCTACCGTGAAGAATATTGAGTAACGAAATGATGCTTGGAAGTTGTAGGAAGAAGAAATTTACGCTTGTGTATTTTCGTGTGTTGCCTCTACTTGTTTCGTTAGCTTCTTGTTTGTGCTCAACAATGGTGTAATGGGGTGTTTATATAGGAGAGGGAGGGGCATTTCTTGCTGAAAAGCGCCTCCATAATAGCCAAATAATAGCCATTATGGAGGTAGTAAAGTCACCAACATAAATGGTGAAAGACCAACGGATTTGGCCATTATAGGAGGAGTAATTCAGCCAAAATAAATGGCTGAATTGAGTGCTTGGATTTTCTGTCTTGACCGTCGAAATTCGAACTTCGGGGACCAAATTGTACATCTTGAAACTTTAGGGACCAAAGCGCACATACGAAAGAATTCGGTCCAAGCGTATATCGAAACTTCGGGATCAAAGCGTACTTCGGCAAAGTTTTCGGCCCAAAAAGATAATATCGAAGACCCACAACCACAACCCACAACCCACAACCCACGGCCCGTGACCCCACGACCGTGACCGTGACCGTGACCGGAACCGACCGGACCGGACGGGACGGGGGCGGGCGGCGGCGGCGCGCGTGTGGTCTTTCCTCGAACCGAAGCACATCTAGGTCCTCCCTCCTTTAAACACATGGGATACCCCTTGGGGTCCCAAACCCCAAACCAATTTCGAATCTTATATACACAACAATTCTTTCTTCCTCTACCGATGAGGGAGAATTTCACACAATACCACACTTTCCATGCTTCAAACACCTTACTTCATGAACCAATATCTCTTTCATTTCTCAATGAAATTTGACGATTCTTGGCCCTACGGTTATCTACGTACTTAGTAGATCATGCATGTGTGAAGAACCGGATTCTCCAACATACGTTACACTAGTGTTTAAGCCGTTAAAGTTGGTCGGTCGCAACTCCATGCACGGATTACAATATATCATTCATTTGGCTATAGACATATTGTACCACTCTTAATTTTTACGGACCTGTTGGACTAGTCTCAAATCAGATTTGACCAACAACGTCCTTTAACCAAGTTATGAACATGTATCACCTCTTTTAGAGTGATCTCATTTCTTGAAGTCCTATTGAGGACAACCTCTCCAGCCCCTTTGATTTTAGAGGTGGCGTTGCTTCACATGAACAACCTTTTGCCCATGGTTAGGGCGTAACCGGATCATATGTGATCTCGATACTCGGGTCCACTCTAGTTGCTTAGACTGAGTGTCCAATTTCTTCTTCGCCTTTATTTAGGCCTTCGGATCATTTAGGACCGGAAACTACGGCCCACCTTACTAGGTGTCCACCACTTTTCCTATGAAATGAATTCGGCACCACTCCGGTCGCCGGAGGCCTTATATGTTGAGTGTCCAATATCATCATATCAAAGGAATTTCAGCCCACCCTAGTCGCCGGAGGCTTTGTATGACCGAGTGTCCAATATCATCCTATCAAAGGAATTTTGGCCCACTCCGGTCGCCGGAGGCTTTGTATGACCGAGTGTCCAATATCATCCTATGAAGGATCTTACGCCAAATAATATGACAGCTCAACGTCATTAACTTTTAGACTTCTTCCGTTATGATTGGTGCCCAGATAATTCTTGGCGCTTACTTAAGAGTGGTAACGAGTTTTCGCACGATCAGTGGATCTTACTCCCTCGTATGTGCGAACATACTTTACACACTTTAGTAATTACACTTAAAAGAACGGATCTTCTTAAGTTGTTTACAAAATCCAATCTTTAAACGGAAAAGAAGATGAGATTAAACTTCGATTTGTTAAAGCATAAGGAATATAAATTATTTTCATATTCCTCCTTACTTTAATCCATTTTTAATCGACATAATTTAATCTTTATTCTTGACAAGTAAGAAAAACTACTTATCCCAATTTCGGATTTCGGCTCACTTCGGTCACTTCATCGGACCGAGTGTCCATTTCCTTCTCACCATTATTCGGATCCTTTGTGCGGGACAGATATAGGCCTTCGCTACAAGATAGAATAGCATCTTCGTCTTCTCCTCTTGTCCCGGTTGACATCCTCAGCTCTCGAGAGCACTTGTTTCCACCGTCTTGGTAGCGGTGACACCATGAACACGTTCATCATCATCACTCTCTTCTACCAGAAAACCATTGCCATATCCAGATTTGGTCACACAACTTTTGACCGACATCTTTCGAACACTAATAGTAATACTATACAACTATTGTCTTAAGATGTTGGGAGATTTTTCTCTTTATGGTACTTTATAAAGCAGTACGGGAAGTATTTAACTATTACAAGTATTCGAAAGGATAAACAGAGATTCAATAATGCAACATGAAATCTGAAAACTACAATTGTTACACAAGTAAAAACTGGAAATTCCAGTTTTGTAGAAAACGGAAAAATGTAAATTGTTTTTGCTGAGTCGAGTGTAGCACTCTGTCCTTAAGACAATATTGCCCCGTATGTATCCTTTATACGTCCTGGACAATTTGTCTCCCAAGATAAAACAGCAATGGAACCCTTGGGCAAAGGAAACTCAAGAGCTACCTTGAAGAATATTGAGTAACGAAATGATGCTTGGAAGTTGTAGGAAGAAAACTATTTCGGTTGTGTATTTTCGTGCACTTTGTTTTTTGCATCTGTTTCGTATTTTCGTGCATATGTCTTAGTGCTCAACAATGGTGTAAGGGGGTGTTTATATAGGTGAGGGAGGGGCTGAAAAAGCGCCTCCATAATAGCCAAATAATGGCCATTATGGAGGTAGTAAAGCCACCAACATAAATGGTGAAAGACCAACGGATTTGGCCATTATAGGAGGAGTAATTCAGCCAAAATAAATGGCTGAATTGAGTGCTTGGAAACGCTTTGTTGTCCAGATTTCGGAAACTTGAGGGACCAAAGCGCACATCTTGAAACTTCGGGGACCAAAGCGTAAATCGAAAGAATTCGGTCCGAATCGTACATCGGAAACTTCGGGATCAAGCGTACTTCGGCAAAGTTTTCGGCCCAAAAAGATAATATAAGAAGACCCACGGCCCACGACCCACGGCCGGGAGCCGGAACTCGGAACCGGACGGACGGACGGGACGGGCGGGCGGCGGCGGCGCGCGTGTGGTCTTTCCTCGAACCGAAGCACATCTAGGTCCTCCCTCCTTTAAACACATGGGATACCCCTTGGGGTCCCAAACCCCAAACCAATTTCGAATCTTATATACACAACAATTCTTTCTTCCTCTACCGATGAGGGAGAATTACACACAATACCACACTTTCCATGCTTCAAACACCTTACTTCGTGAACCAATATCTCTTTCATTTCTCAATGAAATTTGACGATTCTTGGCCCTACGGTTATCTATGTACTTAGTAGATCATGCATGTGTGAAGAACCGGATTCTCCAACATACGTTACACTAGTGTTTAAGCCGTTAAAGTTGGTCGGTCGCAACTCCCGCCAAAGGCAAATTTCCAACAAATTGATGATGGAGAAAATTGCTACCCGATCCAAATAGAAATGTAAGACATCTAAATGTTACTCCCTCCGTTTTATATAAGTGATATTTTTATCCTTTCATTTTGATTCAAAATAAATAGTATTTTATATAAAATATTTATTTTCTTTCAAATTTATCTCTATTTAGGTTATTATGTAATTAAAAAATATATTAAATAAGTATTATTTAATTGAGTGTAAGTTAAAAAAATTACTTCCTACTCTCTAGGAGTAAGTGGATTTCTTTATAGGTATGCCCATATTAAAAGCACCACTTAATATGGACTGCAAGAAGTATTGACTAATGTCATGCTCGTTTACAAAGAATATTTGATGAACTTTTACCCAACAATTAAGTCAAAACTAATAAATACATAACTAATATCTCTACACATGTTTCATAACCTAACTATTCCGCAAATTAATATGTTCTTTATTTTAATTTATTATTTGATGATAAAATTATGTTGCCTTGTATATAAATCTAGCATGAATAAGTTTTTTTATAGACCATTATTAACTAGTTATACACACAAAGACTCATTTATTGTTAGAAAATATTGAAAATCATGAAATTTTTTGTAGTTTGAAACGTGTTTAAGACATTGTCCTTAGGAACATTTCACTCGGATAGGTGTATCCCTCAAAAGCTAACAAGTTATATATAAAACTAAAAACTAAAATCTAACAAAGATTCATTAGATAAGAGAATCAATCATAACATAATTTGAAAGAAAGAACTTTCGTTCATCTGTCTATGGTATATATGTAGAGTAGAAGAACTCAAATGGTTGCAGCCAGATAATTCCCCAAATACGATTCTCATAAAATGGTAACTTAATGATAATAGCTATTCAATATTTGTTGTGGTGGTAATTGTTAGTAAAATAGAAGAATAATATTGATAAAGAACAAATAAAACAGTAAAAATAACTTATCGAATCATAATTGTGTCGTGGCAAGCCACTGTCTTGAAAGCAATTTCGGATCGATTCCGGTATAAATCATTTAGCACAGTCGCTTCCCAAGGTTCCACAGCACTTCGGGACACTTGCACTAGTGTCTGGAAGTTTGGAGTTTGCACAAAGTAATTTGTCCAGAATAGAATAAGGAAAAATAACTTTGAAGAAGATGATATATTTTTCAGTGCATCAACAAGTGAAGTTTCTACCGGTATATATAGGTAGATTGACAAGGTCTCAGTAGTAAATGTTGAGGTATGAAACGTCTCTTAACGTTCAGAGAATAAAGGTTGAGATCTAAAACGTCTCCCAGCGTTCACAGAAATAAAGATCGTCATTAACTCAGAGTATTTATGGATAATAGACCATTGCAACAATTAATTTTGAAGTAATGAGCTTTGATCGGTACCGAGACAATTGATTCCGGAAGAATAAGTCTTGATTGGATTCATAACAACTAGTTTCAGAGGTATGAGAGTTGCGTCCGAATATGAGAGCTACGTCCAGACTTTAATTCGATAATCATGAATTTGGACAATTTTGGGTAAGCTCAAAAAAGTAAAAATAATATTTTGTAAAACCATAATTGAATTAGGCATCACGTATACCTCGCGCGTAGGGGGGGTCAAATCTATCTGTTTTGCCTACGAAGCCCAACTCTCATATGCGTGAGGCCTCTCTCTTGTTCTAGCCCATTTACTAACCCAATAAAGCACATTTTAATATAAGAGGGGAGAAAGATCTTTCCACCACCAATGTGGTACAAAGTATTTTTCACAAGAGTCAAGAATGAGAGAATGAAAAAGGACTCTCAATCTTTGGCTTTGCATTACTTGGAATAAGATAACAATCAAAAAAGGTAAATAACTCCAACAATCCCCCACTAGTGCAAAGGTAAAGAATATGAATGAATTTTTGGGCAAATAGAAAAAACATGTACTTAAGTGTCAATATCTTTCGATTTGAATTAACATGTATGAAATGAGACAACAACTAATATCCAAAAAGTGAAGTACTCTTGAACTGATTGGACATAAGTTGAGACCCCCACAATACATACTATATCCTTTATTTTGTGCAAACTCCGCAATACTAACAAAGTGCGTTAAAGGTCATGCACACGCACCTTGAGTCTAATGAGCGCTATAGAAAGACGACCTAAGTCTTTCATAAAAGGCGATCATACATTTACACTCACGTAGGTGATTCCATCAAATCTATCTCAACATATACCACCTTAAAGCTATGGAATCATTAAGAGCAAATAAGCTCAACCTTATAAACACTACCACACATCATAGGGATAGAAAATGTAGTGTATATTGATTGCCTATATGGCTTCGTTTGACCACAAACGGGTATCCACTACATTACCTCAATCCATAGGCTTTAGCCCCATCACCCTCGATGTTTTAAAGATCATCTTCCTTGCTAAACCCTTGGTTAAATGATTCACTAAATTTCTTTCGGACCTTAAATATTTCAAGAAAATAACACCATTTTTCAACAACTGTTTAACCACACCATGTCTGATGCAAATATGTCTTTTTTTCATTATACACACTGTTCTTCGCAATTTTAATTGCTTCATGTGAATCGCAATGTAAAGAGACTGGTGAAGCTTGTCTTCCCCACAATGGCACATCTACCAAAAAGTTTCTCAACCACTCAACTTCTTGCCCTGCCAGCTCAGGAGCAATAAATTTGAATTTCATAGTAGTATGTGCTATACAAGTCTGTTTGGAAGATTTCCATGAAATAACACATGCACTCAAAGTAAACACATAGCCACTGGTGGAGCTAACTTCATCATTGTTAGTTACTCAGTTTGCATAAAAAAACCTTCTAAAACGACAGGAAATTTATTAAAATGCAAACACCAATACTTTAACAAACAATGAAGAGCAGTCCAATGTTTACTACTAGGACTATGTGTATATCTACTCAATCTACTAACATCATAAGCAACATCAGGTCGAGTATAGTTCATTAGAAACATTACACTCCCAATTATTTTAGCATTTTCTGTTTGAGAAACACTAAATTCTTTATTCTTTCTCAAGTGTATGCTAGGATCATAAGGATTTCTCACTGGAGCAATATCAAAACAATCAAACATTTTCAACATCTTCTCAGTGTAATGAGAGTGATACAAAGAAAAACCATTAACAGTTCTTTTGATTTTAATTCCTAAAATCACATCTGCTTCTCCAAGGTCTTTCATTTCAAATTTGAAAACAAAAAGTTATTAGTCTCATTTACAACATTCACATTAGAACCAAACATTAACATGTTATCCACGTATAAACATATAATCACACAACTTGATCCTATCATTTAGAATAAACACATGTATCTGAAGCATTAACAACAAAATTATCATCCACTAATGTGTCGTTAAATTTTTCATACGACTGCTTAGGTGCCTGTTTTAAACCATACAAGGACTTCCTTAACTTACATACTTTATTTTTCTATCCTAGGACCATAAAACCCTCAGGTTGAGTCATATATATCTCTTCCTCTAAATCACCATTTAGAAACGTTATTTTAACATCCATTTGGTGTACCACTAAACTATGAATAGAGGCTAAAGCAATAAGAGTTTTAATGGTCGCTATTTTAGTCACAGGAGAATAAGTATCAAAGTAATCAACACCTTTCTTTTGGTAAAATCCCTAATCATAAGTCTTACCTTATATTTATCAATTGTACCATCATGTCTCAATTTATTCTTCAATATATACTTGCTACTTATGGGTTTAGAACCTTTAGGTAAATCATGCAAGTCTCAAGTATGATTAGAAACTATAGAATCTAAGTCACTTTTAATGACCTCTTTCCAAAACATAGCATCTATTGACCTCATTGCTTCATCATAAGTCTTAGGGTCTTCTTCCATTAAGTAAATAGACACTAATTCATCATTTAAGACATAATATCACAATTCTCAATCAAAAACACAGTAAGAAAATCAAGACCAAAGCTAGTCTCTATTCTACGTATTTTACTCCTTATAAATTCAATTTCATGTTCATTATTAACAACATTAGAAGAAGGCACAACATGAGAATTAACATGCACAGATGTAGAAACATTATTTTGCATATCACTAGACACATTGTTTTCAAAAGAAAAACATGTTCAAAATAATTCCGCATCTCTAGATTCACAAATATAATAATAATTTAAAGACATAAATCTATAAGCAACACTATTTTGAGCATAACCAATAAAGACAGTGTCAAAAGTCTTAGATATTACATTTACCCGTTTGAAATCTGGTAGACGAACCTTAGCCAAACACCCTCACACTTTTAGAAATTTCAAATTAGGAGAAAATACTTTTCACAACTCATATGGAGTCTTGTCTAACTTCTTATGAGGGAATTTATTAAGAATATAACATGCAGCCAAAATAACTTCCTCCTACATATTGTCAGATAGACCCAAACTTAAAAGCATAGGTTCATCATTTCCTTAAGGGTTCGGTTTTTGCGTTCAACTACACTATTTTGTTGGGGAGTATAGGGAGCACTAACCTCGTGTATAATATCATTATTTTCGCAAAAGGCCTCTAGAGTATTAGTATTATATTCACCGCCTCTATCAGATCTAAGTCTCTTAATTTTCCTGTTTAATTGATTTTCTACTTCTGCTTTGAATTTCAAAAACATGCTTTCAGCCTAATCTTTAGACTTAATAAAATATACCTTAGTGTATCTAAAAAAAATCATCAACAAAAGTGATGTAATACTTCTTTCCACTCTTATTAACAATGTTCTTGAAATCAGCTAAGTCTGAATGTACTAGTTCAAGAAATTATGTTTTCCTACTAGTAACTGATTTAAATGATTTCTTAGCGTGCTTAGCTTCTACACACACGGGAGACTTAAAAAATTTATCAACTTTTATTGCAGGAATTAATTCCATTTTTAAGTCTTTTAATAGAAGCAATATTAACATGACCTAGTCTATCATGCCATAAATCAACTGACTCAGTAATATAAGCGAAATTGGAAACATTATTATTAATAGTCTCTTGAACAATGTTCAATACAAATAAACCTCCACTAAGATATTCCTTCCCAATAAAGTCTCCTCCACGAGAAATAATAATTTTATCAGCTTGAAAAATAAGTTTAAGGCCGACTTTGTTGAGAAGTGCTCCAGAAACTAAGTTTCTACGAAAGGAGGGTACATAAAGAACATTGTTTAAGGCTAAAGTTTTTTCAGATGTTAACTTAAGAAAGATTTTTCCTTTACTCATAACTCCAGCAGTAGTGGAGTTACCCATGTAGACACACTCGACATCAGTAGACTCCTCAAAGGTATGGAACAACTCCTTATTGGCTCAAAAATGCCTCAAAGCGCCTGTGTCCAACACCCAATCTGCGTTGTTAGCCACCAAATTTACCTCTACAACTACCGCAATAATCACTTCTTTTCCGATAGCAAAATTAGCTTAGGCAACACCTTGTCCTCCATGCTTAGAGCTTTGCCCTTGTCTTTTATAGTACTGGGCAGCCCGATGTTCGAGTTTCCCACACAAAAAATAAGGTCCCTTTGACTTATGAATTTGACCCTCGCTTGTTGAAGTGATTCTTCTTCTTTCCATTTCACATTTTTGGTACTTTCTTCTGTTTGCCTTTGAACTTGTCTTTCACAACAGTACCGGAAGTTTCCATAAGGTTAGTTTTAGAAGAATGAAGGAAAATATCTTTCATCTTATCTTTAAGACGGTTTGCCTCCTTAGTCCTCATATGACTGATAAGTTCCTGAAGAGTTAAGTTCTTCTTATGCCTCAGTTGGTTTCGGTAATCACTCCAAGATGGTGAAAATTTTCAAACAGAACATTAGCATGAAAGATCTCACACATCTTCATGCCCTCGGTGAGAACATCAGCAGTCAAGTTCTCATACTCGTGAATTTGTTCCATAATTTATTTATTGTCAACCATTTGGAACCTAATCCACTGGCCAACAATATATTTCTTCTTCTCTGCATCATCAGCACCATATTTCTTTTCCAAATCGTCCCAAATTTTCTTAGCAGATTTATTAGTAACAAATAAATCAAATAGAGGGTTAGTCATATGGTTCAACAAATGTCCTCTAATAGTTTTGTTATCCTTTTCAAATTTCTTTTAGCATCATCATCAACAACCACTGTATCAGTAGAAGCACTGGTGTCAGTAGTATTATCGGTAGCATCATAAGTATCGGTGGTGTTAGAAACATTATTAGGAACAACAACAGTTGGTTCATCAAACAAAACATAATCAACTTCTAATTGTTCAAAGAAAATCAAAAGCTTTTGAGATCAACGTTTAAAATTATTTCCGTCCAGAGGCTCAAGTTTTGATAAATCTGGAAGAGTTTTATTCAAAGAAACAACCATCTTATCAATATTGTATAATATCGCTTTCAAATTATTAGTAAAATAGAAGAACAATATTGAGAAAGAACAAATAAAGTAGTAAAAATAACTTATCGAATCACAATTGTGTCGTGGCAAGTCATTGCCTTGAAAGTGATTTCAGACTGACTCTGGTGCAAATCGTTTAGCCCGGTCGCTCCCCAATGTTCATAGCACTTCCGAACACTTGCACTAGTGGCTAAAAATTTGGAGTTTGCACAAAGTAATTTGCTCAGAATAGAATAAGAAATAAGAACTTTGACCAGTATATATATGTAGATTGACAAGGTCTAAGTAGTAAATGTTGATGTATGAAATGTCTCCTAACGTTCAAAGAATAAAGGTTGAGATCTGAAACGTCTCCCAACGTTCAGAGAAATAAAGACTGTCATTAACTCATAATATTTATGGATAATTTTGAAGTAATGAGCTTTGACCAGTATCAGGATAATAGATTCCAAAAGAATAAGTCTTGACCGGATTCGTAACAACTAGTTCCGGAGGTATGAGAGCTACGTAAGCATGAATTTGGATAATTTCGGGTAAGCTCAAAAAAATAAAAATTATATTTTGTAAAATCATAATTGAATTAGGCCTCACGTATACCTCGCGTGTAGGGGGAGGGGGTCAAATCAATTCGTTTTGCCTACGAAGTCCAACTCTCATTTGCGTGAAGCCCCTCTCTTATTCTAGCCCATTTACTAACCCAATACATCACATTTTAATATAAGAAGGGAGAAAGGTTTTTCCACCACAAATGTGTTACAAATTGTTTTTCACTAGAGTCAAGAATGAGGGAATGAAAAGTACCCTCAATCTTTTGCTTTGCATTGGAATAAGATAACAATGAAAAGGTAAATAACTCCAACTGTAAAAGGGATTAACGGATTAATGAAGAGGATAATGGTAATTTCAACTTTTAAGTCATATTATGACTATTTCATTATAATGAAGAACAAAATTTAATGGCTATTAATCACGGCTAGTAAAGAATAAAGAATATAATCTAACTTATTTTTGAGATATAACAATTATATTTCCAACATATTTATCCTAAATATTATTTTATTTAACTTTTAGCGAGTTGAGCATTCAATTTATTATTTCGATAAGAAGTATTTTATTAATCGATCACTCGTCCTTTTTCTCCCTTAATATATTTGTATTAATTATATGTTACTTTTATTAGTTTCAATTCCTTTTTAAACATAGTTTGACTTGACGCAAAATTTAAAAATAACTAAAATTTTTAAAAACACGTGGTGTTAAACATACATAAATTTATATGATTATAAGACTTTTAAAACTTATGATCTTAACATAGTATAACATGGTATAACTATAATTTGTAAATGATTTATTGAAAATTTAATTATTATTAAATCTAAAACTATATCACTTTTTAAATAAATTAATAAAAGAAGGTTTTATAAAAAAAATAGTATCAAATAAACTGGAACCGGAAGAATAGTACTTCGATCGTTCTAATTTATATGACATTTTATTTTTTAGTCAATTAAAAAAAGAATGATATCTTTCTATATTTAGTACTAATAATTTAATTTTTAACTTTCTATTTTACTTTAAGAAAATATTTATAATCATAAAAAATTCTATTGACTTATATCAACCTACAAATTTCAAAAGTCTCAACTTTTTTCTTAAATTTTGTGTCAATTCAAATAAATTAACCTAAATGAAAAAATATCTTATGTCAGACTACAACATATAGATTTCTGAAGTCTTTTTTTCTCTTAAATTCCGCGACCATTCAAACAAATTCACCTAAATTAGGACAGGAGTATATTACTAGTTGTACAAGTACAACGTTAATCTAGATTTTCTCAGCTCCTTTTAAACCCAACAGTTACATTCCCCATTTCCTCAACCGCATCAAATCAATCACCGAACAACAACCCCCAACACAACGCGTGTGTTCCAACTTCTAACTCAAATTACCCTTTCTGTGATCTAAATTTGATGTATGTAGCTCGCGGGGTAGGGTGCCACGCTTTCCGAGGTAAATCAGACTCGCTTCAAAATACAAATATTAAGTTAGAGGTTTCTTGAGTTAGAAAATTGATTAAGTTGACCAAAAGTTGACTTTGGAGTAGACGTACCCGTATTCGAGTTTCGTCGATTCCGTTAGATCCAGGACGTCATTTATGACTTAGTCGAGTCCTTTGGTTCGGGTCCTATGGGTTTTGGATACTTAGTTGGATAAGTTTGAAATGTGAGAAAGTTAGGATGTGTTTGTGGAAAAGTGTGTCTTAATGATGTCGGATTAGCATTTTAAGAGTGCGAGCAAGTTCGTAGTGCCGTTTATACTTAGGTAGCACATTTGGTTTGCGTCTGCCAGATGAGTCACGGTGCTACGCAATCGCGGGTGGGGCCTCGTGATCGCGAGTCTTCTGCATGGGCCAGGTCAATATTTGGTCTTCGCGATCGCGAGAGGGGTCTCGCGTCGCGAGGAATGCACTGTAGCAACTGTAATTAAATATCCCTATCTTGAATTCTATTCTTCATTTTCTGTTTTTCAAGTTCTAAGCACGATTTTGGGAGAAAATTCAAGAGTTCATCTTGATTCTTCATTGGGGGTAAATTACTAAACTTATTTTCCTTTACTTTATGCCGTTTTCCCTCATTTTATGGTTGTTTAAATCATGTTTTGGGTTAAAAATTGGAAAGTAGCCCTAGGATTTTAAAAAGATATTTTTATGAAATTGAAGGCCAAGATCGAAGCTTTTTGCCGTGATTTTCGAGGCTTAGATTATTTAGGCTATGGGTGATCCAATTTTGAAATAAAATTTTAATTTTATCCTTGTGGGCTTAGGTTACTTTTTGGGATTCATATTTTATTCCGAATTAAAGCGTAGCAATATAAGTATCGATAGATTCGTATTTTAACGTAGAATTGGTAATTGTTAGAATTTGCTCATTCAGAGATGATTCGAAAAGGAAATACTCAAGTCAGATAGTTCTGGCACCCACTCAGCATTGAGATAGGTTATGGCTCATCTTTTAGACTCTGATTAGATAATCGTATGTAGTGTAGAAATTGACGGGGAAAACATGATAGCCATTCATACATGATTGTCGTGATAAACTCCACTTAGGTTGGTGTTGACAATGTTATATGGGATTGCCGCCATATTTGCTTATAATTGAGATTATTTGTCTGAATCTAGTCACTTTGTAACTCACTTATCTCATGAAAAGGAAAAAGGATAATATTAATGACTTGAGTTGTGATTAGTATCATGTAACTATTGATTCTATGATTTGCAATGTTGTTGAAATTGACTCCATGAATGGCATGCCTTCCATAATTCATATATGATTGATATGATGGTAAGTGAGAGAGTGTTAGCCTCCGAGGTATTTGCCGGAGAGCGAGAGAGTGCCGACTCCGAGGTCTCTGTTGGAAAGCGAGAGATTGTTCGCCTCTGAGGTCTTTGCCGCGAAGCGAGATAGTGTTATCCTCTGAGGTCTTTGCCCGAGAGTGAGAGATGACCCTGACATTGCATTTCATTCATTCATATATGTATATACTTTCTCTGTTTTAATTTATGTGAACCCCTTACTATTTGGGGAGTCTATGGGGTGGTTCTTTAACCACATTTTCTTATATTTTTTCTAAATTATTTGAATTATAAATTATCATGACTTATAGTATTTTTAATGTAGTTTCTAAATATATAAATTTTATTTTTACAAACTTAAAAAATCTATGTTAAAATTTAAGGTCAAAGTTATAAATTTTGACCCTCGTATTCCGAAAAGGTTCACATAAATTGAAACGGAGGGTGTATATAATTGTTCAACTTGTGACCTGTAACTGTTTGTTGGTAAATTATAGGATTCTTGATCTCTTACTGGATATATGGTTTCGTTATTGTACTTGATTGTTTATCTGTTTACTTGTTAATCTTTATATCTTCATGCGTTATCTAATAGTTGTCGATCTATGATGCCTACTAGTACTAGTGTTGTACTTATATTGTTCTTGCTATACTTTTTGTTGAGTGAAGAGTTTGATCCGGGATCCATCTCTATGCCTCATAGCTGATATCGAGGTAGTCCATTCGAGTTGTCTAGGGTGAGCTACTTGACCGTCTGTGGCTCCTGAGGCCCTCATCTTATCTTTACATTTTGTATTGACTATCAAACTGATATTTCGCTTTACGGAGCATGTATTCCAGACTTGTTATTTTAAAATTCTTCTACTATTCAAACCTGATTTGGGGATATTATTCGGTTGACTTATTAGAAGTTATGATATTTCCAGCCTTAAGATAATTTATGCGTTTTTATTTCCGCTTCCCTTTAATTGTTGACTATAGGAATTGGGGATGGTTCGCCTACTGGTGAGTTAAGTGTAGGTGTCATCATGACCGCTATTTGGGTCGTGACACTTTTAGACATGTTTTCTTTACCTAATTATTCCGCAAATTAATATGTAATTTTATCTTAATTTATTATTTGATGATAAAATTACGTGGCCTTGTATATAAATCTAACATGGATAGGTTTTTTATAGACCATTATCAATAATTATCAGCTATATAGTTATAGACACAAATACTCATTTACTGTTGGAAAATATCGAAAACCACGAAAATTTTTGTAGCTATATGCATGCCTATGTTACCGTCTTAAAAGATATTTCACCCGATATATGTGTATTTTTAAAAATTTAACAAACTCTTCTAGTATATAAAACTAAGAGTAAGAATCTAACAAAGATAGATTTAATCGATAAGACAACCCATTATAATAGAATTTGAAAGAAAGAACTTTTGTTCATTGTTCATCTATCTTCCTTCCAAATGTGAAGGACTACAGTATATATAGAGCAGGACTCAAATGGCTACAGCCAAATAATGCCCCAAATATGATTCCCATAAAACGGTAACTTAATGATAATAGCTATTTGTTAACACTCAAAAGTAATTTAAGTGTTTAGCCAAATTCAGTGACAGCCGAACTGTTCCAGAGCTGAATTTACTCCTAGCCCTCGACTACAAGAACTTCATCGGCTACTAAAGCATCTTAGCAAAGTTGTTAGTTAGAGGTACGACTGGGACCCACTCAGATGTAGACGCCTTAATGACCAAGTCAAAAGGTTTTCTGGACCCCTAGAAGTGGTAACGGTCAACAACAGCTAAAAGAAATGGCCATTATCCGAGCAAGAGGAGTAGAGGGCGAGAAAATCGGCACCACCTCCCCCATAGTAGGCCATTGAACTTAATGGGTTACTTGATGGCTGACATGGGGGGGGGGGGGATCACGTTATACAATTTCTTTTTCTTTTTTTGTACTATAAATAGGATCATTCTTTGTATAGAACAAGACAATCAATCAAACAACTCATTTTTTATCTATCTTTATCCTTTTACTTCATTTTATCATTTACTTTACTGTACTCAGTTGCATTCATGTTTCTTACCTTTTAGTTTACTCACTCACCATCCTAACGCTTTCTGGAGTAGTTGGAGAATCCATTGCTAGAAGTTAGAGTTCCGCTTCTGGCCCAAATCGCTTAGTTAAGAAATTAATTTGTCATCCAATTTCGTCAGCCGATAAAACGGCAAACACATCGGACGGTAACAAATTTGGCACACCCAGCGGGACCATATGTGAATTAATAGCAAAGTTTGATTCTCCAGGTCAGGATCATTCTTGGCGTATGAGCCTAAGGTCTGGTAAGAAAATAAACCCCGTGTCTAGTCCACATCTTAAATAAAATCCTCCCAGAAGGAACAATGAATCAACATCCTCCTCGGGTATGCCTACATCGGTTGATACCCTCCACTTCCTCCATCAACCCAAGTTGTGGACGAATCTAGCCAATCTGAAGGTCCAACCATAATGATCACGTCTTTTATTAGACAACAGATCGACTTGAGCATCCACGATATTATGTACCAAGTTTCTAAATAGTTGGCTGACATTGTGAAGCCGATGGTACATAATGAGGTTCAGCAAGCGAGGGAGATGGAAACCAATCGAATGCACACAGGAGAATGTTCGGCTAGTTCTGGCATTCCTCTGACGAGCGGTGTTGTTCAACATAAGACCGTGACTCCCGGTGTTGTTCCTCAGCCGCATGTGCATTAGCGAGTGCCTACTCAGGTGCAGCTAGTAACGCACCTAGGAACACAATCCCAATCGCATGGCAACCAGCACACCGCATGATCACTACCGAACCTTGGGGGGAAAATATGCCACTTGACCAAGCGAGTCTGCAGTATGGGCAGATCAACATGGCTCGAAAACCAGTTCAGGCTCTAGGACACTTTGGATTGTCGCTTGTTATGTTGTACGTTTCTACGAACGGCCATAATATGCAGGCGAACAATATTGGGCAGCCGAATTGGCAGTCGATGGCCCCTGGCTATAACTTAGCTCGGCTATCTGGTGACGTTGTTTATATTGGAATACCATTCCAGCAGTCAATACCAGTACCCAATCCATACCTTTCAGGAAGCGTAAATTTTCTAAGAACAACCGACGTCCTAGGAGAGCAGCAATGGAATACTGTTCCACCTTATCCTCAGGCTCCGTTAGCCGTTCCAAGAGCTCATGTTGTAGGCTTTGGTGTCCATACCCAACAACAACAATGGGGCATTACCCCACCTATTGGTAATGGTTAGCAGACCACTTACAACCTTCAAAACCCTGTCCAACAAAGTGCAGAATGGAGGCCGCCAGTGCAGAACGCCTACCAGTCGAATCCAGTCGAGAATCGGCAGGGGACGTCAAAACTGATAAACCCAAAAATTATTGCTAATACCATGCAGAGGTATTTCGGCATCCAACTGAAACCTTTGGACATGCCTGTTCATAAGAAGCCTTACCCCGATAGGATAGATCGGATAGCACTTTTGCCGATGGGCTTCAAAATACCGGAGTTTGCCATATTCTTTGGCGACGCCGCCAAATCCACTATCGAGCATATCGGTAGATTTACTGCCCAATGCGGCGAGGCTGGCCAGAATGAGTATCATAAGTTGTAGTTATTCCCTCTCTCTCTAACGAGAACAACCTTCGCATGGTACTCTTTTTTTACTCTTGATTCCGTACAGAGCTGGGATGACATGGAGGGTTGCTTCCATGATAGGTTCTATTGACCCCAACCTCAGGTTACCTTGACTGATCTAACGAATCTCAAACAGCATGTCGATGAATCGGTGCCGATTTTATCGAGAGATTCAGAAAGAAGGTTGGGAGATGCACCATACACTTCCCCGAGTCTGAATGTGCCCACATGATAATCAACAACATGCACCCTCAGTTAAATGAGAAGTTAGTGGGACAATCCTGCTCTGACCTGAGCTAGTTAGCCGAAAAGGCTAGCCAAATAGAGCAGTACGTCCAGGAGAAGGAGCGGAGAATAGCCAGCCGAAATTGAGGCTCCCACTTGGTATCCATCATTGAAGCGGATGAGTCCGACTTAGAGTTAGCCGACTGCACGACAAACGCAATGGTGGCCGAGATTGTTAGGGGTAAGGTTTACTCTTGCCCAGCCTTGAAATCTATAAAAGGCAAAGATACGAGTTCATCCGATGACAGGCTCAGTTAATCGTTTGACATCACGAATGTGGATCAGATCTTTGATCATTTGCTCAAAGATAAGCAGATTCGGCTGCTTGATGGTCATAGGATTCCGCCTACCGAGGAACTCAGAGATAAGAAGTACTGCAAGTGGCATAATTCTTACAATCACTCTACTTCTAATTGTGTGGTCTTCAGAAAGGCGATCCAAAAGGCATCAAAGATGGGAGGTTCAAGCTAGCCGACAAGAGTATGGCTGAAATATCCATTGATACCGACCCCTTTCTCGCGGTACTAATATCTATAATATCTTTTGCTAAACACGATGAGTCAAGGGACACCAAAGGGAAACAACCGATGAAAATGGTGTGGGTCCCAAAGAAACCTACCGTAAGGGAGAAGGCCACAAGGACCTCTGTGTTCAACAAGTTAGGTAGCCTACATGACATTCGTGATGACAGGCAGCCAACTAGGAGCAGTTTTCATGGCCACCCTAAATACTCGAGGGACGTTGAACGAGAAATTCAGGAACAAACTATGAGGTTCAAAAGGGTCCCTATCGGCGTCAGGCATAGGCTTGGAGGGAAAGTACGGATGCCAACCAATCAGCAGCCGAGCATGCCTCGAATAGATGAAGAACCACCCCCTAAAACCAAACAGAGGGTGGTCGAGGTTAACGTAAATGAGGGTGTTTCGTGCTTACGCATCTCGGCGAGAAATGAGGACCATGCTAGACCCCAGAGAATGATTAAACCAGCCGCCAACACAGATGAGGGGAAGTGGTCTATGAATCAGGCTCCCAGAAAGAAAGAGGCACCACCAAGCGTCGCATCCAGGACTCAGAAAAGAAGGAAGAAACATGCCAAGGCCTTACGTAAGATGCAACAAATATTGCATCTAATTTCCAACACCAAGGCACCCGAAAATCATGAGATTCCTGAGTCTGCCGTAGCTGAGGCTATCGAGCTGGCATTTGGCTTACTTACTTCAGGGGTAATGTCACCTGAAGGAGAGACTCGGGTCAACCAGAGCTGGATGAGCAGCCTACCGACAACCCGACGGAGGAACCCCGATAAGAGAATGTGGCCCTGAATGGACCTCTAATCGAGGCAATCCCATAAATCGTGCAGAGGATTCAGTCAGAGGATCCCCAGCCGATCCCCATTTGTCCCCAAGAAATGATAGATATGAGCTTCTGGTTAGCCGAATTGGATAAAGGATGGGACTCCATCCTCGATATATTTAGCCATGACCTGGTTGATGAGATATGGGGAGATATTGAAATGGTCAGCCTAATCCCATGTGAGTTATGGGCCAGCCGCTCCGTGCTGGATAGCCTAGAATGTGATGTTTGCGTAGAAGACATAGAATGGAACACAATAGTCGATACCCCGGTTAGGGACACTTTGAGCACCGTATTTGGCACACCTACAGAAGATATGTTTAAACACCTCAAACCCTTTTACGTCAAAGCTTACATTACCGGCAAAATTATTAGTCGGGTGTTTGTCGACAATGGGGATCTGTTGAATGTGATGCCGTTGCTTACCTTGAAGGATCTTAACAAAACAAAGGAGGATCTCATCCCAACTAACATGAAAATGGCTAGCTTTATCGGAGAAACCTCTTAAGCATTGGGGATTCTAGTAGCAGAAATCATTGTATGTCCTAAGACGGTTAGGTCTGCCTTCTTTGTAATAAATGGTAAGCCGTCCTACACCATTCTGCTGGGCAGGGACTTGATTCACACCAGCCGATGCCTTCCTTATACCATGCATCAAAAGCTCATCTTTCGGAAAAGAGACAAGATAGAAATCATCCCAGCGGATAATAACTTATTCCGACCAGGGGTTCAGAACGTAGAGGTTGTCCTATATTCACCCTATTTTCTCCCATATTTGTTGCAGAGCAGTACGAAGAAGGATCTTGGGAATACTGCAATCTAATCGCATAAGGTTTTGAAATAAAGTAATTAGCCGAACCACGACTTACCTTGGAAGAGTTAGATGATTGATGAGACCCAAATCGTATGTGATCTGTGGCATTTGCTGACTGCTCTCAGTTCCGAAGCAAGGTTAGCCGAGGCATCATAAGTAGAGGACTGCAACAGAGAACCAACACTTGCAGCCGAGGACATCGAGTTGCCGATGTAACTTGAATCGCCCATAAAAAGGGTCATGCCTAGTTTTGAGTCTCAGGATCCCTGGGAAGATATCAACTTGGGTACTGAGGAAGTCCCTCGGCTAACACATATTAGTGGCTTGCTGAAGGAAGAAGATAAACAAAGCATAATGACTCTTATACCAATTAAGGAGGGTTTCACACCTCACAAACAACCGCCCAGGAGATATCACCCTCAACTAATGCCTCAAATTAAAGTTGAGATTGAACGACTGCTGAAGGTTGGGTTTATCAGAATGGCTAGGTGTGTGGAATGGTTGGAAAAAATTGTGCCAGTCAAGAAGAAGAATGGCAAGGTTCGGGTATGTATTTATTATAAGAACCTAAATCTAGCCACTCCCAAAGATGAATATGTCATGCCTATAGCCGATATGCTAGTCAATGCGACGGCCGCTAACGGCGTGATGACATTCATGGACGGATACCTTTCCTTAAATAACCTTCAGAGGTGCAACTGAGATTAATTTATTATTTTCAAAAGCACGGCCGAAAATCATCAGAGCCAATTCGTGGTAATGGAGACGCCTCGGTTAAAGGGGAAACACATTTCAAAAAGTGATCATCATTGCATGCACTGGAGACGAGACCATTGAAGTGATATGCGCGGCTGTCAGACTGAAACGATGGCTACTTTCGGATACATCAACTCAACAGTCACACTCGAGTTAATGTAGGGGGCAATTGTTAACACTCAAAAGTAATTTAAGTGTTTAGCCGAATTCAGTGACTGCCGAACTGTTCCATAGCCAAATTTACTCCTAGTCCTCGACTACAAGAACTTCATCGGCTACTAAGGCATCTTATCTGAGTTGTTAGTTAGAGATACGACTGGGATCCACTCAAATGCAGACGCCTCAATGACCAAGTCAAAAGGGTTTCCGGACCCCTAGAAGTGGTAACAACCAACAACAGCTAAAAGAAAGGGCCATTATCGAGCAAAAGGAGTAGAGGGCGAGAAAATCGGCACCACCTCCCCCATAGTCGGCCATTGAACTTAGTGAGTTACTTGATGGCTGACATGGGAGGGGGGGTCATGTTATACATTTTCTTTTTCCTTTTTTGTACTATAAATAGGATCATTCTTTGTATAGAACAAGACAATCAATCAAACAACTCAATTTTTATCTATCTTTATCCTTTTACTTCATTTTATCCTTTATTTTACTGTACTCAGCTTCATTCATGTTTCTTACCTCTTAGTTTACTCATACCACTTTTGTCACGACCCGACCCGCGGGCCGCGACTAACCGCCCTAATAACGTCATTACACTAACCTGTCACACATAATCCAACTAACACTTAATGAGTCTGAAATTCGGCAGCATAACGCTGCAATAACAACATATGCCAGGGTAGGCGAGCCGACAAGGCTGCCTTTACCCCCGAATGTACCTGCCTCCTGATGAGTCACAACTAGCCAACACAATATACAGGCAAGCCGACAAGGCTGCCAACAGATAAGATAACATATACACGGGAACACCCCCAACATAGAGTATAATGATATGGCTGACCAAATCACCATCTTAACGCTTTCTGGAGTAGTTGGGGAACCCATTGCTGGAAATTAGAGTTTCGCTTCTGGCCCAAATCGCTTAGTTAAGGAATCAATTTGTCATCCGATTTCGCCAGCCGATAAAACCCCAAACACATCGGACGGTAACACTATTAAATGTATTAAATTGATAAATGAGTAAACACTCATTTAACACAAATAAACAAACGGACAATGGCTAAAGGATGTTTATTGTTGTGGTAAAAAAAAAGGGATTAATGGATTAATAAAGAGGATAATGGTAATTTCAACTTTAAGTCATATTATGACTATTTAATTATAATGAAGAATGGTAATGGCAAATGAAGAACAAAGATTAATGACTATTAATCATGGTCAGTAAAGAATAAAGAATATGATCTAACTTATATTTGAGATATAAGAATTATCTTTCCAACATTTTTATCCTAAATAATATTTTATTTAATATTTAGCGAGTTTAGCATTCAATTTATTATTGGTAGAGTGTACGCAGTCCTTACCTCTACCTTAGGAGATAGATAAAATGTTTCCGGGAGTCCGTAACTTAAATGACCCCAAAAGTGGGCTTTTGATCCAAAATACCTTAGCACATGAATTTCCTGCGCAATAGGGATTAATTTTATTTTTCCCACACTTTGTATTATTTCAAAGTTTTGAAATTCACATTTTTTTTCATACTTTGATAAAAAAAAATAGTTATGTCTCAAAACCCCAAAATATCAATATTTTATATAGAACCTGATATATTTTTCTGCGAACAATAATATAGGCTCAATACATCAAGTATACCTAAATGTTTGGATCGTCATGTTAGGGATTGTAAAGTGCTCCGAAGTAAGTTTTGTTTGAAAACTTGTTATTGTTAGGTTTAAGTGTTTTATTTTATAAGATTTCGACTTAATCATTTTATTATTTAGTCAAGGCATTACTTTATTCGAATATGTCGAGATTGTTTTCATAATTAATTTAGAACGTCGCACGAGTTATTAATAAACGATAATAAAGACTAAGATAACTAATTATCATTAAGAAAATAATATAAAAATATATAATATTAACTTAAATTGTACAACTTAATTACATATACACTATATCTAATGGGTCCCACATGTGGTAGGCTTTAGAGTAACCTTAAGCCTAAGACGATCCCCACCACCCTCACCATCGTCTTCATCCCTCTTTCTCCTCTTAATAATAGGATGCTCTATGGCATGATCATCATCCCTTTCCTTTATTTCTCCCTTGAGCATAACGTGCTTCTTCTTGGGATTGCGTGAACTACTATGTACAGTCAGAATCTCATTAGTACAGTCATGAGACGGGTCCACAGGCGCAGAAGGATGAACCTGAAATAATATATAAATAATTAGTATTAATTTTAATTTAGATTTAATACATTATCTTTTGATAAAATTAAACATGTGTGTCGACGGGCTCCTGAGAAGGCTCCTAAGCTGGCTCCTCAGTGGGGTCCAGAGCCGAAGATGTAGATGGTGCCAGAGCTGGAGTTGGATCCTAAGATATGGGAAATTATTAAATAATTAGTATAAGTATTTTAATTTGTTAAAATAATTATTTTAAACACATACTAGCGGTTGCGCAGACTGTAGATCACAAACTGGGCGCTCATCCTGTAGATCACAAACTAGCGGTTGCGCAGACACTGATGCTTCAATGATACCCAGTCAATGTGATCTAAATATAGCTGCGCTGGCGTATATTTAGGTGTTGGCAGTCGGTAAGAAGTCGTCGGATGCTATAAACTCGTCGGGCGCTCTAAAGTCGACGGGAGCTCTGTAGTCGACGGATGTTGCTGGACTGGAGCGAGAATGGTAGCATGCTCGTCAGGCTCATCTACTAGATGGATGCCACCACTTCAACCACCTCGGCTACCAGGACCTCTGGCCCCACCCCCTCTGTCACCAGTCCCTCTAGCCCCACCCCTCGGCCACCAGCCACTCTGACCCCACCCTCACGACCACCCGTTGTCTGATATGGGACTTCTGGAACATGCTCATGGATACATCTGAGCTCTTGTGATAGTATCATACCATTATCGGTTAGCTCAACCATTCGAGCTGCAAATCTCGTTATCTCAGGGAAAAGCCATATGGTCCATGCCCACCCAGCATATCGTCTGTACGGTCCATAACTGTGTTTGCAAATATTAATGATTGAATAAATTTGTAACGTAATATATAAGATGATTAATTAAGTTTAAGTGGAGTAAACTTACCAACACATCATACTGTCCCGCAAGTATTGCATATCCTCGGCCATCTGGATGATGTGTCTCGGGGTTGTCAATCAAGATGTGTGTGATCTGTCGGTACCACTTCATGTAATCTAGGATCGGAGTCATATATCGTATCACTGCTAGCTTCCACAGCTTCTGATCCCAACGATGAATCTGGTCTTGGCCTGCATAAAGTTCCGGTATGCAGCAGTGTCGGTTGCATGCTCATCTCGCATATAGTGGTTGTGCTCCTAAAGAACCAGATCATGTATATTTTGTACATGTCTAAAATGTCGTAATACGTGGTAGGACGCGTGATCCTCAATGATATCCATGTGTATCAACGGACACCGCGATATCCACATGAGCTCACCAGCCCTGCAAAACGCCGGCAACTGATTCAAAATCTGATCATACAACCTCTGTATAAAAAATGGTAAAAAAATGAATTAGTAAACAATAAAGACAAAAATAGTAAGAAAAATAAGATAATAATGTAAAATCAAACAAAATTACCATGTCCGACATCATATGATCTAGCTGACCCCTGAACGGAAGAAGTTTGTGGTGCGTATCCACATCTTGCACTATGCCTCCCGTCCATCTTCGCACATAGGACATACCATCAATAATGAAGTCATGCTGAGGGTGCGCAGCTAGGGGCTGAAAAGGCCTCATCCTAGACCACACCCATATCTAAAAGGGTCATTAAAAATGTTTTATTAGTCGCCGTTTCAAAATCTATATTTAGAATAAAATTACACAAACTTAAATATATTACATAGAGGAGCACATGAAATCTAGAGACATCCGTCTTATCTCTCATAGACGCTCGACATGATAATTGATACATGTAAGCCAGAACAACAACGCCCCAACTATAACATCTCAACTCGCCCAGATCCTCCAGAAATAGCAAATATTTTAAGCTCACATGAGAACTCAATGTCTTCGAGAACAGGATTCCCCCGAATATGATGAGTAAGTACAGACGGACACGATGATCAACATCCACCTGAGGTGTGCCGTTTATAATAGTATGCTCTAAGTCTAAGAGGCGTAAGTAAGTACATAGGCAATTCATCGACATTTGAGTTTGTCCATGGATATCACCTAACTGAGGCACGTAATTAGTGAGCCTAGTCAACTCCTGCCGATATGACGATGGTGGTTGAGGCTCATCAATGTAAACGGGCGTCTATCTACCTGTAGTCCATACATGACCTCCACATCCTGAAACGTGATAGTGACCTCTTCAGTACGGAGATGAAATGTGTGGGTCTCCGATCGTCATCGCTTAACCATGGCCATCATAAGAGCCCTATCATCTTGTACCTGACCAGCAGCGATGCAATGGCAGATATCACCCTGATAAAAGTATATCTAAGACGTGGGATGTGGGGGCCGAGCCCCTAAAATATTTCATGCATGTTCCACCCTATGGGGACGGAACAATGTACTCGTACCTATCACCTTATTTCATAATAGCTGAGACCTGAATTAGCAAGTAGATGAAGTATTGATGGATCGAAGGGCGCCAGATGAAGGTTGGGACCAATGGAGGTGTCGTATCTGTATTAACAATTTTTATATTAATCATTAACATGTAATATTAATTATGTAATCCTTAATTAATTATTATACTAACTATAATTAAATAGCTAATATATTATTAATAATAATTTTAATCCTAAACTAATAATGTTCAATCCTAAACTAAGGGTTAACTATTTATAAATAATAATTGATAAGTAATTATTATACTAACTACAATTAACTAACTAATATAATATTAATGATAATTTTAATCCTAAACTAATGATGTTCAATCCTAAACTAAAGATTAACTATTTCTAATTAATAATTAATTATTATACTAACTACAATTAACTATTTCTAAATAATAGTTGATAATTAATTATTATACTAAGTACAATTAAATAACAAATATAATATTAATGATAATTTTAATCCTAAACTAATGATTTTCAATCCTAAACTAAGGATGAACTATTTCTAATTAATAATCAATAATTAATTAGTATACTAACTACAATTAACTAACTAATATAATATTACTGATAATTTTAATCGTAAACTAATGATGTTCAATCCTAAACTATTGTTGTTCAATTTCTAATTAATAATTATTAATTAATTACTATACTAACTATAATTAACTAACTAATATAATATTAATGATATTTTAATCCGAAACTAAAGATGTTCAATCCTAAACTAGGGAAGTTCAATCCTAAACTAAGGATTAACTATTTTTAATTAACAATTGATAATTAATTAGATAACTAATTAGCACATTAACACCTAAAATTAAATAGCTAATTAGCACATAAAATTAGATAACTAATTAGCAAATAAAATTAGATTGACACATAAAATTAGATACCTAATTAGCACATTAATAATTAACATGGATTAAACAATTTTACAAATAAATAAATTAACAGTTAGATAATTAACAAATAAAGATATTACTAGGAGATTAGTATATTTCTTTATAGTCAAACAATTAACAAATCATTAATAAATAATTAACAATTAGGAGATTAATATATTTTTCTAATCAGATAAATAACACAAAATTAACAAATAAAAAAATTTAAAAACTTGAAAAAGGGGCTGGGCAGTGGGACACGGACTGCCCCCCTTCTACGCAAAAACAATTGTGCAAAATGATACTTTTTTCAAAATTGGAGACTATTAAACATTAATCATGCTTAGAATAATAATATATTTAACACTGTAATTAAAAAATTCATAGTAAAATGCCTTGATTAAAGGTTATTTTTTATTTTTAAAATCGAGTTCTACGACGCTTTATTCCTAAATCCAAGCTTCGAAACTTGTTTCTTGACTTGAATATACCGAAATATTGACTTCAGGGTTGAAATTTAACGCGAAAAGGACAAATTTGGAAGGTGGGACCTCGGGATTACTTCTTTAATGGCGGTTTTTTAAAATAATAGTAGGACCGATGTGGAGAAGAAAGTGATAGGGCTATTTATTAAACCCCATTGCGCATAACGGTGACCATTACAGTTAAATCCTATTGCGTAACAATTTGTTGCGCAAAAGGTATTAATGCACCTTTTTTGGTGGGTTATTTTAGTTTAAAAGCCCACACTGTGGGTTATTTTAGTTTAAAAGCCCACACTGTGGGTCATTTAAGTTGCGAACTAATGTTTTCGGTAGACCCTGAGCATAAGGACAGTAATTCAAAGCAGTATGAAAACATGAATAACAAATATAAAATTATATCATTTCTTAATATAAAGTAATAAAAGAAGGTTTTTATAAATAAAATTGTAATGATTCGAAAAGTCATTTTACCTTGAAATAACCAAATTACCCTTTCTGGGCCTTTATTTGCTTGTTTGTGACTTGTGGGAATGGGTAGCACGGTTCCCGAGGTGACCATGTAGGTTTCGGACCCATGATTGGTAAGTTTGTGAAATTCCAAGTTAAGAGAATAGAGAAGTTTGACCAATAGTTGACTTTTGAATAAACGTGCTCGGTTCATAGATTTGTTGGTTTTATTAGCTTTGGAACGACGTTTATGACTTAGTCGAGCCTTTGGTTCTATTTCCGAGGCAGCCCGGTGTGTTTGGAGCTATATTTGAAAAATTATGGATTTAGAACTTAAGAGTTGACTTTAGTCAAACCCGAGCCTTAGAAATCTTTCCTTGAAATTTTGAGTGCGCGAGCGTTTCCGGAGTGTGTTTTCTGATAGAAATGCATATTTGGTTGGTGTTGTTTGACTTCCGAATGATTTCCGAGTGTTGGATCAGAGTGAGTGAGAAATAGTATTTTTCTGATGCATGCTGATTGGTTTCCTTCTTCGTTATCGTGAGGAATAGGGCATGATCGCGAGCCTTGATAATATCAGGCTCTCGCGATCGCGATGATAGGGATCGCGGATGCGTGGACGCACGCCTAGGGGAGGACGGAGTCGCGGTGCTTCACAATCGTGTGGTCCTATCCGCGATCGCGATGTGTCCTGCGGGGGTCGGGTCGGGTTAGCCTTCGCGATCGCGAGCGGGGTCTTGCGATCGCGATAAAGACATTGTTGTTGTGATATTTAATGCCCTAAATGAGATTTTTTAACTTATTTCCATTTTCCAACTTTCTAAACTCGACTTGTGTGGCCTCCAAGGTGAAAAATCAAAGTTATTCATCTATGTAAATTCTAATCTTCCATTTTAGTTAATTATATTAGTGTATTCCATGATTTTAAGCTTGGATCTATGTTTGGAAAAAGGGAAAAATTGTTTATGTTGAGAACAAGAGAGTCTTTAATGAGAAATTGGGGGTCAATTAGTGGACTTTTGTTATGGGTATTATTTATCAATGATATAAATGACCAGTGGGTGCTAATTAATTGATTAATTGCATGATTTAAATTCCTTTTGGGATTTGGGAGAAATTCTAGGGTTTGAAAATTGGGGATTTTACTTTATTTTGAAATTGCGGACCTAATTGGGGTCTGTTATTAAATTAACTTGGTATTATGACTATTTAGAGCGTATTGGAACTATTTGGGTAGAAAAGATCGTATTTTGATAATGTGGGCCCGGGGTTCACTTGTAAACTTGCTTGGGGATTATGGTTATTGACTAGACCGTAATCTCATTTATTATTGATATGATTGATCAGAGTGGGCTCGTGAGGAGGCGATACGAAAGGAAAAGGCTACTGCGTGACTTCTTCGGCTCTATTCATACAAGTTGAGATTTTATAGAATCTAGTATAGCGTATTTGTGTTGGTATGCTTAAAATGAACTAATGTGTGTAATGGGGATTCATGGGTCCTGTATTAGTGAGGTGATGAACACTAATACGGGCATCGAGTGAACTTAATCGGGTAATTAATGAACTAGAAAAGACGTATGTGAAAGGGGTTTATGTGTTTAGCCTTCGGCTACGAAGTGCGGTGAAAGAGTCCGCTTAGGTTGATATGACTTCTGTTTACTTGGGCTTGTAGCCATTCGATATGATATTATGATTTGACTTGTCATGAATTCATCATTCCACATCTCGTCTGAACCTTTCAATGGAAACCGATAGGTTATGATTAAACTAATTATGTTGATTGCATGGTGTACGCATATACATATCATTCATACATTTTATCATTGGTACTGGTTACTGTTATATTATTGAGAAATGGCTTGGAAAGTCGGGTTTAATGATATGGTACATGATTACGAGAGTGATAGTTGTTAATGATGACACTTCAGCCATATAACTAGTATCCGTGGGACATTCCGGATGGGTATATGGACCTCTTGAGTCCCCAATGAGTCACGTGAAGCAGCTACTATAACAGCGTGTGTATACCAGGTACATATAGCCATTGCATACATACATATCATTTGCATTGCATTCATCCTTATTATGATATGTATTTGATGTTGTGTGTACTCGGTGTTGATTCTGATAGACTACTTGATATTGTGTTTTGATATAAGAACTATGGACACTCGAGACTTGTACTATTGTAAGGCTGAGCTATGAGGTTGATGGGACTAGACGCCTGATTTCGGGGCTTAGGTTGTATTATGTGTGACTTGAGATCGAGTGAGAACTTGTATATAATTCTCTTAAATTTTGTGACCATTCAAACAGATCCACCTAAATTAGGACAAAAGAATAGTTTCATATTACTCCTTCCATATCAAATTATTTATCGTGGTTATTAAAAATAATTATCTCAAATTATTTGTCGTACATTATTAATTATCTTTTTCCCATTTTTACTCTTAGTTGAATTTTGTCATTAACTGAGATTACACATAAATAAAGTAAATATTTAATGAATAGGGATTATAACTTAAAAATAAATAAGAATAAAATTAGTAAAATATTTTTTTAATTAATATTTGTTAAGAACATGTAAAATAAAAAAAATTGAGAGCGAGGTACAACGTTAATCTACATTTCCTAACTCTTTAAGACCCAACGGTTACATTCCTCATTTCCTCAACCCCATCAAATCAACCACTGAAAACAACCCCCAACACAACTTCCAACTCAATCATATACACACACACCAGCTTGCCGTACCACCACCTAATCATTATTTTCTGTCACAACACAACTCCCCCCCCCCCCTATAAATTACTCATTCATCCACACCCTTCACGAAACCTTAGCAAATTCCTTCAAATTTTTTGCTTTCTAAAACTCTAGATCAATTGTTTTGATTAATTGATTGATTGAGTGTCTGTTAATTGACATTTTTACGTATGATGGCCATGGGTAGGGTTGATAACGTGACAATTACCAAACCCTCCTCATCGTCCTCGCCCTCATCCACTGCATCAACATCCGTTACCGAAACGGTGAACGGTTCACACGATTTTAAGATAACCGGTTATTCGTTGTCGAAAGGGATAGGAGTTGGAAAGTATATTGCTTCGGATACGTTTATGGTAGGTGGATATACGTGGGCGATTTATTTCTATCCTGATGGGAAGAGTGTTGAAGATAACGCCACGTATGTTTCGTTATTTATTGCGTTAGCAAGTGAAGGAACGGATGTAAGGGCGCTTTTTGAGTTGACGTTAATGGATCAAAGTGGTAAGGATGGGCATAAAGTGCATAGCCATTTTGGGAGATCGTTGGAGAGTGGACCGTATACTCTTAAATATCGCGGAAGCATGTGGTGAGTTAGCTCTTCGGGTTCTTGCTTTTAATTTCTTGTATATGGTATGCGAGCCTAATCGTTTGATAGTTGATTAGTATTTAAGTTATTCATGTATTATATCCTGCATAAGTAATACGCATTTTTTTGGCTATGTTTAAATTTAAAACACCTAATAAGGTGTTTGGCTTGTAATTTAGAAACCCACATAACTTGCCATTTAGAAACCTGCATAACTAATACGTGTATAACCGTGAATAACTAAACCCTACATGACTAATTCATTTTGGGTATACATAAATTCCCTCTAAGATGCTCCGTTTTGGGTTGACACTATTATGTATGTGGAAAAGACCCCGATTTTCTCAAAGATTAGAGATGTCACTGGTACTAACTCTTGTATTACTAATACCTGCATAACTCTAACCAGCTACCAAATGACCCCTAATGTATTGAATTTCATGTATGATACAATGCTTGTTGTGGGTTGGTTATGATTTTCCCTGACCTCATGATCCTTTCCGTTTGAGACTCGTTTAATTGGTTAGTTTACTCGTCTTTGGTGGTTATGATTTCCCGCGACCTCAGTCCTTTCCGATTAAAGGAAGTAAGCAATAATAGCTAATCTATAATATCCGTGTAAGAAGAAAAGATTGAATAGCAATGTGGTGTTCTCCTGTGCCATAGTAATGTATGAAGTGATCAATTTCTAAGACTAGCACATCTCCGTTCTTAGATGGCATTTCAGTGCTGTAGACATACTAAAATGTGCTGTTGGTAACTTTGGCTCAATCAAAATGTAGCCAGCACACTTTAATATTAATTGTTAATGAATTGAAAATTTTATGGATATGATATTTATTGATAAGTTAGCGATTAGGTACAGGAACTTAACATTTTAGAATTGGATATTTAGTCAATCAATGTGAATTAGAAACTTATCATTTTAGCAATTGAATCTCGATTTTAAGATCGTTTTTGAACTTGGTTTACACATTTTTACTTCACATGCTTTAGTTATATGCAACTTTGTCAGCTCCTTTTTTCATATATTATTTTCGTATTTCTAGTAGTTTTTTCTTGCATTACACATTCTTTTATTTTTTCCGTATGCGTTCTTTTTTTTTTTTTTGTTGCTAAAGAAGCGCCCTTTGATTGTGCTATCTGCTTAAATCCCGACAAACCTTGACACATTTCTTAGGCGTTTTTTGTTTTCAACACTTTTCTAAACAATCCATGTGTTTTACTGATCATATTCTTTCCTTAACGACTTATTGTACAATTAATATGAAGTACCTTTTTATAAATCCATTTTGATTATATGTGACATAAATTGAAGATTTTTATGTATACGGTTGGATTGTAGAGACCAATATTATCATAACAATGAAGGGACAAAAATGTTGTTTTTTCTATGTGCTCATTTCAAAGCCAGACCCTTGAAGATTTTCTAGTACTTACACCTACTCTGTCTCCTTTAAATATATGGGCTTGTGTTGTGATACACTTGTGATTTTGTGACACTGAGTGTTTCAACCTTGTCTTTGTGAATCGAGTATAGATTTGCTGAACTTTTACTAGAAGAAACTGCAGGCAGCATTATCCTTGCACGACTCATTAGTCCGCATCTCCGTAGCCTTTACATGCTTATGCAGTAGATTCTTATTCTTGTAACTTCTATTTTCAGTTGCTCGATTTAAGAAATGGAGTACTGTTTGTGTTTCAAATGAGCTTTTGAAGTCTGTTGAAGCTTGGTGGTGGTTTTGCTTGTAGATTGAAATTCTTAACAAGAATTTAGCACTTTGTACCAGAATTTACTTGCAAGATATGACTTAAAAGTTCTTAATTCCCATCTTAACTTCTCTAGCCATGTTTTTGGAACCTTTCTTTTGTTCAACACACAGCGTTATTAATCTACATGGCCAAATTTGGGTTCTGCAGGGGATATAAACGTTTCTTAAGAAGAACCGCTTTAGAATCATCAGACTACTTGAAGGATGATTGCCTGCAAGTTCATTGCTGTGTTGGTGTAGTGAGGTCTCACACCGAAGGACCCAAAACTTATTCCATCCCTCTATCTCCATCAGATATTGGACTGCATTTTGGACAGCTGCTTGAAAGTGGGAAGGATACTGATGTAAACTTTGACGTTAATGGAGAGATATTTGCTGCTCACAAATTGGTACTTGCTGCAAGGTCACCTGTGTTCAGAGCACAACTTTTTGGTCCAATGAAGGATCAAAATACAGAGCATATAAAAGTAGAAGACATCGAAGCCCCCGTTTTTAAGGTCAAAGCCCTGTACTACATCCCACCCCTTTCCTGCCCTTATCTAGATTTGACTGCTTGTAGTGTATTTATCATTAATGCAATCTGTAAATATTCAGGATACCACCTGCTGAACTTAATATCTGCAAAGATATACTACTAAGAAACTCCTCATCTCAGTTGTCATTGCATTTTCTATCACACTGAATATATTCAATGCTTCTTCACCTTGCACCATTTATTTGTTATTTTCTACCTCTTTCTTTTCGATAAATATTTTCTGTCACTTTAACGAGACTTGATAATTTTTCTCTTCAATGGAGTCCTGGTAGTTCAATTACAGAGTTTCAACCCATAATTAAGTGTTTAGGAAGGTCATAAGTGGACAAGGATTTATTCTTTGTGGATGCATGATGTTTTTATTTGAACAGTTTCAACTTGAAAAAAGTTGTCAGCACGTAGCTGTTATGTTCTACTTTATGATTTTCTCTTTGTTGGTTTATTTTTCCAATTGTCATGATTTTAAAAACTTTGTATGTTGTAAACTACTTGTGTATGATACATTTACTTGATAACTCTTCCAAACTCATGGGAAATTATACATCCTGGTGCTTTTGCTTTGGAGTTTCTGCCTTTTACTTTCTAATCTCCAAAAGATGGAAGATGACTTCCATTGATGATAATACTCCTATCGCTCAGTTGACATTAGTGGGGGTATAATTGGTTTGTGAATTTGTCTGCAAGTAATAAGAAGTGCAACTTCATGTTGACTGGTCCATAGTAAGTATTCACTCAGGTGGCAATCAAATAACTTCTTTAACTTGCATAATCGGAAGTTGCTAATGTGTTATATACTTTTGTCCCAAGCATTCTAGTGGTCGTAAACTTAATTACATTGATCTGATCCCTACTTTTAAGCATGATCAATGTTCTTAGAGGCTCACTCGAGGCGCTTTTAAGTCTTGAAACTAGATACAACATAAGCTAGGCGTTTTGCCTCCCTTTTGGTGCTGTTTCAGATTAGGCACCAAGGTGCTAAAGGTGCACATCATTTCCTATTTACAATATATTGGCATGGGTGACACTATACAAAAAATATACCTAGCAGAGTGACACATTAAATGCCACTGAATTGTTAAGTTGCTAATGTGTTATATACTTTTGTCCCAAGCATTCTAGTGGTCGTAAACTTAATTACATTGATCTGATCCCTACTTTTAAGCATGATCAATGTTCTTAGAGGCTCACTCGAGGCGCTTTTAAGTCCTGAAACTAGATACAACATAAGCTAGGCGTTTTGCCTCCCTTTTGGTGCTGTTTCAGATTAGGCACCAAGGTGCTAAAGGTGCACATCATTTCCTATTTACAATTTATTGGCATGGGTGACACTATACAAAAAATATACCTAGCAGAGTGACACATTAAATGCCACTGAATTGTTATGGATGTATTTGTGTGATTAGGAGTAGGAGAATATTCATAAAATTTTATCTTTACATTTGCTTTAGAAATTTAGAGTGGTTTTTGAACTTGATTTACAATTTTTATTCACATATTTTAAGTGTAGTTTTTGCTAATTCCTTCATGTTTATAGTTACTTTCCCTTGCATTACATATTATTTATTTGTTTATTTTTCTTCATTTTTTCTTTTCTTCTGAATCTGCGCTTGATTGTACTTTATGTATATATCCCAAGGATGTCTTTATATGCTTTTTGCATTTGTTAACATTGCATCTCTGGTGTACTTGAGAAGCTGTTTAATTTTGTTATGATATCAATAAGAAGCTAAGTCGCTGGAAGGATGCCGACAGAAGCCATACGTGAAATTCGTTTTTGACTTAAACATTTTTTATTTGCAATTTTGATGTGGCATTGCCTCTTTTCATTAAAACTTTGTGTTTAATTTTGCATTAGTTGCTTAATTCTGGTGTATGTTGATGGCAGGCTCTTCTTCATTTCATTTACTGGGATGTGCTGCCGGACATGGAAGAACTCACAGGATTGAACTCAAAATGGGCATCAACCTTGATGTCTCAACATCTGCTTGCAGCAGCTGACCGGTACGGGTTAGACAGGCTCAGGTTCCTCTGTGAGGCTAACCTGTGTGAGGAAGTTGCTATTAATACTGTTGCAACTACTTTAGCCCTGGCCGAACAACACCATTGTTTCCAGCTGAAATCTGTCTGTCTCAAATTTGTTGCCATGCCAGAAAATCTAAGAGGTAATTTTTTTTTATCTTCTATTAAACCTATGTTAAAATGCTACATCAAGGTTGGGATTCAATTGGATTATTTGGTCCAAGTACTTGAGTTTTGTGGGAAGTTTGCACATTTATAATTTTTTGTTACCACCTCTTCGAAGTGTAATTCTTAAAAGATTTGATTCCCTTCTAAATTTTTTCGGTAATAAATGTGTTTCATGCGTGTGCAATCTCTCTCAAGTGAAATTTTAAAAGTTCTAGTTGCTTTTTCAACAATTCTCTTTATATACTGCTGAAAGTATTTTCCCTAGTACTTGGAAGGGGAGATGTCTGGCTATTGTTGCAGTCTATATTAGTAGTAGCCCTTAAATGAAATGATATTCGTTGTCCTTATTTCTAAAGGGTTCAGGGTTGAGCCCAAAAAGGAAAAGAAGTGAAAGAGGACTTGCTACTCTACAATTTGGTGATGTCATTTGTCAATGTGGGGTCATGGAATTAACTTGATGCTCAACCAATAGGCCCAAAGGCCATACTTACAGTATTATGTGCAAATTTGCAATAGCTATGCCACCATTTCGTATCGAAGTTAGCTAGCGTAATTGAAATTTTTGTTTTATTAGTCAATTTCTTTTGTTAATATATTTCTAGATTTTACCTTCTTTGCTTGCTATGTTTCTCAGACTCTTCAAAAATACCATCAGGTGTGTGTTGGATCCTCCAAAAGCTATGCATTTTTGGAGGATCCGACACGGGTGCGGCATCATGTTTGGAGAGTCGGAGAAACATAGCTTGTTTTGTAAATTTTGTTGGCATCATGATTTTGATGTTGATCGACCATTCGTCTCTTTGATTTTCAACTTGATATATGGTTAACATAGTATCAATAACTCATCCAAGAACCTTGGTTCCATTTAAGTGTGGGTACACCAGTGAAGGAAAACAGAAATTCTTGAAGTCCAATATCTGGGTACATTCTTGCCCGACTACTGCAATACCTCCTTTTTTGGTCCATCAGCTGTCCTCTCCCTCCCATCTTTTCAGCTGTTTGTTGGAATTGGCTACTAGTGCAATTTATATGACAACTGTTTCTCATTGACCTCCATTCCCTTTTTTTGAATGCTTTGATGCCCTCTTAAAAGTGTTTTTGCTGCCAAAAGCTCTATTGGAGGTAAATTCACAATGTAATCATGTGTGGTGGAGTTTTTACTGCTTCTTTAGAAAAAATGTTTCCATGTATATGGTTGAATAGAAGCATTGCACAAACAAAAATGAATTTTCGTCTGGCTCATACAAGTGTCAGAGTTATGTTATTAGTTCATACGGATTGATTTGTGTTATTAGTTGGTATTGATCTCAGGATCCTTTTTATGCAGCTGTAATGCAAACGGATGGTTTTGACTATCTGAGAGAAAGTTGTCCTAGGGTCCTCACAGAACTGTTGGAGTATGTTGCTAGGGTAAATGAACATTCTGGCATTGCCAGCAAGCTAGGGAATGAGGTTATCCTTGACGGCGGTGATTTCAACTGTCGACGCGTGAAACAAAGATTGTAATTTAAGTTGTAACTGTCAAACTGTGGTCCTTAATAGGATAGAACATATTTCAGGATGCAGCCTGTAGTTTGACATAGATGTACATTGATATTATTGTAATCTTCTATATAGTATGTTGTTCTTAGCAATGTGTATTTATGTGAAAATTTTTATGGTGTGTGAGATATGCCATGTCATACTTGTGTGAGGGTCACAAGTGTAGGGGGAAAGTTAAAATGAAGTGGGACCCATGATATGCACTTGTCAATTAATGGAGACCCTCACACAAGTATGACATGGCATATCTCTCACACCATAAAAATTTCCGAAGATAGCACTTGCCCTTCCATTAAGTTCCCTCTTTATATCTCTCTGTATTCAAATAAAAACCCTAATCCCTCTTCCCTATTATTTCTAACGGTATGGTACTAAACTTCTGATTTCGTTCCCATAATAATTTGTACTGCTCCGCAACCTAAACAAATCCTCCACTTCGATTTCCTAACCTCCTTTGTGGTTCTTGTTTGGCGTCTCATGTATATATGCTGTAAATATTTAAGATAGGAGAACTAAGAACGTAACAGATGCTTTTTCTTTTCTTTCATTTTTGTTGTTATTTTTCAGTAGTATTTGGGATTGTAAGAAGTCAAAATTTACAATTGATTTCAATTCATAACCAACCTAAACAAGTATTTGCATAACATCCCCTTATATTCAAATTGGTTTAAACAAATGGGCTGTTGAGGTGTTTATACCGTGCTATTGAACTTTATTTTTAACATCTGTAAGTAACAGTTTTTCCGTTTATACTACTGTATGATAAACAAAAACTTTGCTTGTGTGAGCTCACATTGCTAGTTCCAAGCCCGCATAAAGGGAAGGGTTGTAGTTAACACCAAAGGGTGCGGCCTAGTGGTCAATGAAATAGGTTGAGAATCCTGAGATCCAATTCAAATTCCAGCAAAGATAAAAATGGTAATTTCTAAACATCTGTCCTAGCTTTGGTGGACATAGATACATGTTGCTGGTGAAAGGTGGCAGGTATTCCGTTAACTTTGGTGGACAGAGTTACCTGATACCTGTTACTGGTGGAATGACAGGTATTCGTTAGCTTTGGTGGACAAAATTATGACAGGTATTCCATTAACTTCGGTGGACAGAGTTAACTGATACCTGTTGATGGTGGAAGGTGGCAGGTATTCTGTGGAATTAGTCGAGGTGCGCGCAAGCTGGCAGGTATTCTGTGGAGTTAGTCGAGGTGTGCAAGCGAAGGTGCAGTATTCTGTGGAATTAGTCGAGGTGTGCGCAAGCTCATCTGGACACCATGGTTATTAAAAACATAAAGAGAAGGGTTGTAGTAGCCTAGTATATTGATGGGTCCGCCTAAAACTACTAAAACTATGAACCTTCACAGTATTATGAATCTTCATAATATTCCAATTTAGTTTGGAGGTGCATTACATCTTGCCTCTCTTTCATCTTCTCTTTTTGTGCGTGTACGATCTGTTGAAAACATCTCTTTGGCTCTCTCTCTCTCTCAATTCAAGAATTCCTGAATTAGTTCTTTTTGTTTTTGGTATGCAATAGAATGAATGGATATTTTCTCTTCCATAGTACTGCGTAGTTGTGAACTACTAATGTTGATTGGATATGTGAATCGAGAAGGTTAATTTGAAGTATTAAGTGTGTATACGATTCGGGTGATTAATGTTCGCTGCAATATGGGATCCTTAGTCTATATGGGGATGAGGTTTGTTGGTCACTACGACTATTTTTATGCGTCTTTCTCCTAGAAATGCTAAAGCTTAGTGTTCGTTCATATTTGTTGTAAGCTATGATCTATCCTTTCTGTTGAGGGAAGTACTAATGTTTTTTTTTGATCGGTAGAATGAAGTAGAGGTGGCCAGTGAGGCGGGGGAGGGGCGGGTCCCGGCGGGATGGGGGATGGTCGTGTCTCGGGACAGGCGGGACCTGGCAGGACGGGAAGGGGTCCTGTCCCGTCCCACAACCCGCCGGAAAAAGGGGGACCGGTGTTGGGGGGACGGGGCGGGGTCGAGTCGGTAGGGGGATTTCGGATATATATATATATATATATATATATATATATATATATATATATATATATATATATAATCACTTCAATAAGCGAACAAGATAATGTAATAAAAATATCTCAATATTGTTTTTGTGTCTCTTATATTATTTAATAGAAATATGATTTTTTTGTAATACAATTTCAAAATTGCAACTTTGCTTCGTTGTTCAAAAGTTGCAAATCACATAGTATAAATGTAAAATTGCAATAAAAATTTACATATTTAACTATACTTTTTCTAATTTCCTCACAATGTCCTGAGGATCTTCGGTTGGAATTGGAAATTGTTGGTCAAATTGTTCGACGTCGCTTCCTGTTCCCTCGGACAAGATTTCGTTGTAGTTGTAGTCTTCTTCTTCGTTGATCTCCAGTTGACCGCACCTTCTACGCTCCGCTCGAATACAATCTCTAAATAGAACTGCAATCTCCAATGCGTCTCCCGCCAATGAAATATGTGCTCTCCTATTTAAAATCTTCCCGCAGAAAAAGCTCTTTCAGACGCTGTTGATGACGCTTGAATGTTCAACACATCTCGGGCTATCTTTGCTAGTATCGGAAATGTCTTCTCATTGTCCCTCCAGTACTTCAACAAGTCTTCATGTCCTTCATCATTGACAATTAATTCGTACGATACAACACCTTGCAAAACATAAACATCAAATTCGCTAACTTGTGAAAAAGATGAACCACTAAACATTCTATCTCTAAGGCCTTGAATACTAGCAGCAGAAACCGCATGTCTTTTATTAGGTTGCAGTGAAGTAGAAGAAGATGGTACCGAAATCGGTTGATTCTTTGCACTTTTTTGTTGGTAATACATATATTTTTTTTGTTGCATTCATTGTGTATGCTAGACACAATTTCTTCTTTAGTTGGTTCGTTAGTTAGTTCTTCTTCTTCAGTTGGGTCGGTTGGAAGTACTTCCATACAATCATAAATCGTTTCAACAAGTGTTTTACATCCGTTTACTTTAATAGTCGGATGCAATACAACATCAATAATATAAATAGTGGGAATAGGAAAAAAATATTTTTTTAATTTTAAAAATATTTTTTCAATAGATCCCTTATAAGTTTATTTTTTCATATATTCATTAAGTAACAAAAATATTAGAGCTATATAAAATAACATAGTTGAAATAATAGGATAATAAATACCAGAAAATTATTTAGTAGCTTGAAAAAATTTCTCTAAATTTATAGGATTATGCTAATAAATATTTCCGTCCCACCTTGACCTTTTCTGGTTTTAAATTTATAAACATTTTTATAAATTTTACATCTAACTACTTGATTCTCTTTGTCCCTATCAAAAATATCTCATGCAGGAGATTTTAATTTTTGTTGTGTGGGGCCTCGACTCATACTAGGAGAAATATGAGACATTTCCAGTTTCAGTTTGAGGCTAAGACTCGGTTTGAGCTTGAGATTGAGGTGCACTAGTGGGTGTGTCATCTACATTATCGTCAATATTAAAGTCTGATTCAGATGCATAATATACTTCATCATCTAATGATATATCATTAAAAAAGAAGCAGTTTCATCTATATGAGTGAAATCAATCAAATCATCCAGACTAGGAATATGATTACTAGAAGAAGTACCCTTACCCTTATTACCTATACTAGAAGAAACATCCTTACCCCTAAACATACGTCAAATGTTCCATTATAAATTTATAATTATGTAAATAAATAATTAACGTAAATGAAATTAAGTGCGATAATTAAAATTAAGTAACAATAATAATTTAAAGAAGGAACGAATGTACCAAACGCTGATGTAACGTCGACGTGTAATCGAGGTTGAAAATTAAAACTTTGCTCGATGGATGATCCTCAAGCTAGTTGTCAACTTCACTCCCAATTTTTGAACTTTGATATAAATGAGCAAAAAGAATATAATATTTAGTATGCAATGTAGAATTGTAGAGAGGTAACTTGAGAGATTAAAGAGATGATAGAAAGATTTGTGGAAAAAATAAAGAGGAAAATGAGGTATTTATAGTTGAGCAATAGGATTAAAGTGTAAATATACTAACTTAGGGGTTAAAATAAATATTAAGGGGGTAGGGGGTTTATGGGGCGGGGGGCAAACATTGTCGTTATAGCCGTTGCACAACGGCCAAAATCAAAATTTGGTCGTTGTTACAACAACTATTTTTGCAAAGGGGGAAGGGGCTGGCCGGGCGTGACGAGGTCGGGGTCGGGTTGGGGCGGGGCGAATCGGGATCGGGACGAGCACATGTCCCGTCCCGAGTTCGAACCCCGACACTGATAATTTTTTTTTAAAAAAAGGATCGGGGCGGGTATCGGGCCGACCCCGTCCCACTGGACATGCTTAGAATGAAGTACTAATGTTACTTAAGGAGGTCTAGCTTTATATTTTTGATCCTTTGAAAACTTAGAATTTATTTATTGCAAAGCTAAGAAATTGCGAGTGTAAGAATCAAATATGTAAAGATGCATTGCTGTGGAGAATCTACGGTTAACCTTAAACTACAGATTATTAGCGTGTACTCAACTTGATAGTTGCCCTTGAGTGGAGAACATGTGGTGAACCTTTGCTCTAATGCCAGTGGTGGAATGGAATATGATGGCCTATGATAGCATCGGATAAGAATCGGGTTACTTGAATACAAATAAGAAAATAATACGGAAGCGAAAATATGAAGATTAAAGACGGAATTTAAAGATAGGCGAATTTCGAGAATAAAATTTCAAGTTAAAATGATAAAAATCCTAATTGATCTTAGTATTCAAAATTAACGGATTAAGACTAACTATGATACTAATAGAGTCAATTCAAGAACTTATATCAAAAAGTGATCTAGACTCCTATTTCGAAGAAATTAGAGACAATAATTAGTATAAAATTGAAAGAAATAATCCCCTTGATTATTTTCATTGATTGAATAGATATATATACAAGTTACAAACCTTCTTCTACCATAATTCTAACTATACAATATGGTAAGTGTATATCCTAATTATGGTAAGTATATATCCTAATCTAGGTAACAAATATACTACAATATACACACAATATACTTTCCTTAATATACAAGATTTGGCCACTGATTTTCTGCCCTAAATATTGGCGGTGGGCCGGACGTCTTTGGGCCATTCAAACTGGACTTCCGAGAGGCCCGGTTGGGCCACTCTTTGAAATTGGGCCTGCACCTTGCTTTTCGCCGGATCGCCGAGAGGCCCGGTTGGCCCCTTCGCCGCCGGGCCGCACCGCCGCTTTGGACCGCACCGCCGCTTGCTTCGCTTTATTCCACTGATATACATGTGATATACACTGTTGTATATTCAGTGTATATCACATGTATATTGCTCTGTTTAACACACCCCCGCAGTCATAGCGGGCGGTTTCCGAACGCCGAGATCTGTCCCTAAAATCTTCAAAGAGAACCATTTGGTAGACCCTTTGTAAAGATGTCTGCAATTTGATAACGAGACGGGACATGGCATACACGAACTTGGCCCTTTGCAACCTTTTCACGGACAAAGTGAATGTCCATTTCGATATGCTTGGTGCGTTGGTGCTAAACTGGATTACCTGATAGGTAGATGGCACTAATGTTATCGCAATATACCAAGGTTGCCTTCTGAATGGGACAATGAAGCTCCAAAAGCAAATTACGTAGCCAACATGATTCGGAGACCACATTCGCTACCCCTCGATATTCTGCCTCGGCACTTGAGCGTGATAGAGTTGCCTGACGTTTAGCTGACCAAGAGACCAAGTTGTTGCCAAGGAACATAAAGTAGCCAGAAGTCGACCGTCTGGTGTCGGGACAACCACCCCAATCAGCATCCGTGTAAGAGACAAGTGTGGATGTAGATGAAGGATACAAGTGCAACCCATAGTCTAGTGTCCCCTGAATATACCGAATGATGCGTTTGATTGCATTCATGTGCTCAACTCTAGGATCATGCATGAATAAACACACGCTTTGAACCGCATATGTAATATCCGGTGCGGTAAAAGTAAGATACTTGGAGGGCCCCCGTAAGATCTGCGATTGCGGGTCGGGTCTCATATGGTGCCTCTTTGCGGCACTTAGCTTTGGGTTTGCATCAGCGGCGTGGAAGTGGACTTACGGGATGACATCCCGGCCTCTCGATGATCTCGGCGGCATACTTCCGTTGAGACAGAAACAACCCACCGAATGACGCTTGACGGCAATCCCCAAAAAACAACTCAAAGGCCCTAAGTCTTTCATAGCAAACTCGGGCGAGCATGGTCATGATAGATCGGCGTAAGGCATCGAAGAGGCGATCAAGATGATATCATCCACGTACAACAGGATGTAGGCCAAGGACGAACCATCGCTGCGGTAGATGAACAAGGAATTATCGACTGCTTGTGAGTGAACCCAATAGTTGAAACAAAGTCGGCAAACCTCGTGTACCGGGCCCTTGGAGATCGCTTAAGCCCATATAATGATTTCTTCAACAAACGAGATATGATTAGGGCGGTTGGGATCCTTGAAACCCAACGGTGATGCATATAGACTGTGTCCTTGAGGTCACCATGTAGGAAAGCATTCTTGACATCCAACTGATGAATTGGCCAAGTCTTTGAAAGAGCCAAGCTAAGCACAGTGCGAATGGTAGCCGGTTTGATCACCGAACTAAACGTCTCACCACAATCAATTCCAACCTGCTGAGTCTTACCATCACCAACAAGTCGCGCCTTATGTCGAGCAAATGACCCATCTGAATTCTCCTTATGAGCAAAAATCCACATAGACCTGATAACATTAATACCATATGGACGGGGCACCAACTCCCACGTCTTATTAGCAATAAGAGCATTATATTCATCAGTCATAGCAATTTTCCAATTAGGGTCATTTAAAGCCGACACAGGATTGTGGGCAAGGGGGATTTAAAGACATCCGAATGTAAATTAAAATGTTTTTAGGTGTAAAAATACCCCGCTGACTTCGAGTGACCGGTCTATGACTCGAGGAAGTATTGAGAGAATTTTGGGAATTTTCTGGGCTCGGGACGGAGCGGCGGCGGGCGGTGGGCCCGCTGGCCCAAATCGAATGCTTGTTGGACTCGTCGGATGGACCGGTTCCAGAATTGGGGCCGGGACCGGACCAATTTTCGGAACTGTTCTAGTTCTTTGGAATTACCGGGCGAGAGACGATCTTGTGGGTCCGGCGGGCGGTGGGCCCTTTTGGAGGATTTAGGGTGCGGGAGAGGTCCGAAAAATTCCGAATAATATACGGGGATATTTGGTCATCCAAAAAATTATACGACTTAGGCTTGGGAGTATGAACTTTCGTAAAAGGAAATTGGGTTTCATCAAAAATGACATGACGATTTATTATGATTTTCTTGGAGGATAAATCAAAACACTTATAACCACGATGATTCGACGGATAACCCAAAAATACACACGGGGTAGATCGAGCCTGAAGTTTGTTAATTGTGGTGGATGGAAATAACGGATAACATAAGCACCCAAAAATCCGAAGATGAGAATACGAAGGGTCCTTATTATATAGGATTTTGAGGGGGGAGGAATATGTCAGACCTTTAGAAGGAAGTATGTTAAGAAGATACGTGGCCATTTGTAGAGCATGATGCCAAAAATATGGAGGTATGGAGGCATGAATTAAGAGAGTTCGGACAATGTTATTGATGGAATGAATTTTGCGTTCGACCTTACCATTTTGTGGAGATGTATGAGGACACGAGAACCTAAAATTGATCCCATTATTAGCACAGAAATCCCAAAACTCCCTATTGTCATATTCTTTCCCATTATCACATTGAATATTTTTTATGTCTCTTTCGAATTGAGTACGAATGAACGCTCTAAATTTGATGAAGATGGAAAATACTTGTGATTTATTTGCAATTGGAAACGTCCACAAAAATCTAGTATAATCATCTAAAAGAGAACATAATATCGATGAACCACTGAACTTAGAACAGGAGACGTCCATAAGTCACTATGAATAATGTCAAGTGACATAGAAGTATGAGAATTGGAGTCTACAAATAGTAACTTAACAATTTTTCCTAACGAACAAGACTGACACATTGGAGTACGACCCGTACCCTTACAAGAAATAAAACTATTTTTATCTAAAAGCGATAAAATAGAAGATCCCGGATGACCCGGACGAGCATGCCACATGGAAGGAGAGATGGCGCAAAAGGCGACGGCAAGGTTTGACTCGATGGACCGAAACCGAGGCATGATAGGATACGATCCCCCTACTATCACACCTCATGAGATGACTCCCCGTCTTGAAATCCTTCACGAGAAAAACCAAAAGGATCAAATTCAACGGAAAAGAATTGTTAGTAGTGAACTTCCGGACAGACACTAAATTTTTAATCAATTTAGGAGCATGTAAAGTATTTTTCAAGAGAAGGGGTGGATTGAGGGGAGACAACGTTTTGTGACCATAACCCTGAATTGGGATAGAGTTGCCATTACCAATAATTATACCCCGATGGGTGCTCAAATTGGAATAAGATGAGAGAGTACCTGATTCAGAGGTCATGTGAGTAGTTGCCCCGGTGTCCATGTACCAATTTGGGTCCGGTTGAGTCAACCCCAACGTGTGCATCGCGGCCTCGATATCAGTCTGAGTGGGGCCTGCCGCATGACGGGCTGCGGTAGTCGGGGCCCAAGAACTCTGTCCGTGGTGCCGGGCCGAAGCTGCTTTGTTGCTACCGGCTGGCCGGGCCCGCGGCCGTGGGCCGCCACCGCCGGGTATTGGGCTCGGATCGTTGTTGGCAGCCCACCGGCCACCGGAAGCTATTTCTTTGGATGGTACGGGTTCCACTGCCATTGGCCCCACTGCTGGGCCCATGGCGGTGGTGGGCCACTGTACCCTGGCTGGGACCCACCACCTGCTTGTTGACTACCGAAACCGCCGCGTTTCCCCCCGCGATTTTTGTTATTATTCTTGCGATTATTCTTACCGCCACCATTATTATGGTTTTGGCCCGAATTATTGACAAAACCCGAAGGACTAGGAGAGGACGCCACCATGACGACTGGGCTTGCTCCGGTAGCCGCCTTTTTAGCCAAACCTGCTTCTTCCAATGTCAGCATGGAGCGGGCTTGATGGAAGTTGGGAAGAGGGTTGCTTTGGCGAAGAGAGTTCCAACACCATTATAGGCCTCCGAAAGACCGGCAACCAACTGTAGAACTAGACAATTATTTGTTACTGGTGCGCCAACATTACAGAGTTGATCCGCCAACTCCTTTAGTTTCTTGCAATATGCAGAAACGTTAGGAAATTCGTTCATTCGAACTAGAGAGAATTCCTGCTCGAGTGTGACGACACGGGAATGTTGGTTGTCTTGGAATATGTCACGCAATCTATTCCATGCAGCCATAGTCGTGGTATCCGGCTCCATAATCGTCTGTAGAAGGTCCAACGAAATAGTGGCGTATATCCACCGAAGAACGGTAGCATCAAGTGTAATCCATAACTCAGGATCCTCCGCAGGAAGGGGTCTAGCGGGAGGAATGATGTGATGAAGAACTTGATAAGATATAGCGTGAATTTTAAACAACTCCGCCCACGTTGCATATTGAACGTTTTCCATCTCAAGGACAATACGTCCTTGGGGCGGTCAAGGCGTCGCCGCCGCACAGGGGGGCCCGGCCGGCGGGGTCTCTGCCCCAAAATTTTTATTTTTATTTTATTGGTTTCAAATATTAAGTTATGTATTAAAAATGCCTCCATACTTATTAGTGATACTTGTAGCCTAGCGGTTAAGGACTCCCTTCAAAAGTCATACCCTAGTGAGAGGTCGCATGTTCAAATCCAATGAGTAGCGAAAGACTTTTTTTTAAAAAAACACAAAAAACAGGGGGGCCTCCCTCTTTAAACAAATTTGGGCCCAAGTTCCAAGTCCCCAACCAACGGCCCACCTCCCTCTTTAAACAAAAAAACAGGTCCCCTCCCTTTTTAAACAAAAAAATAAATATCAATTGGGTTTCCAAGTCCCCAACCCAACCAGTCGGCCCGACAGCCCCCTCTCTCTTTAAACAAAAAAAACAGGCCCCCTCCCTCTTTAAAAATACCACAAATACAATCCAAAAAAAAGTTCCCCCATTAATTATTGTAGAAATCTCAAGTTCCAAGTAAAGATCTTTTTGGTAAGTTTTTGTTTTGAGAATTATTTTGCTCTAATTCACCATTAACATGGATTGATTGCATCAATGTTTATTTCATTTTGCTTAGGGTTTCAAATTTCTCAAATCTCAATATTATATTTAATTTAGGGTTCTCAATATTACATTAAATTAATTGTGTTTAGCCTTAGATTTTACATTACTTTTATCGGTAATGTATGTAATAGATGGCTTGTATTTTATATGATTACATTAAATTTGGTTTGTCTTTTTGTTTCAATAGGAGAATTACAAATGCCTCATACCTGAAAATATCTGTCTGGACATGAAAAACGTAAAAAAAAAAAAAAAACGAAGAAGAGTTCATCAAGTCTCAAAGAGGGGCATTAGATACATTTGTTGTGAAGCCGACAAATCCATCACTTGAAAATTTAGTTAATGAAGAACAAAATGATGGTGGTGAATTACATGAAGGCTTGACATTTGAAAATGATGTGGATGAACATGTGATGAAATTGAGGACAATCAAAGTGGCGATGGTTTAATCATAGAAAATGTTGATAATGTTGGTGAAGCTCATGATGATGATGATGGTGATGATGATGGAGATGAAATTATCCACTCTGAATCTGATGGTGTGAATGAAGAACCAAATACATCAATTCCACTTGACATCTTTGATCCAAGAAATTGGGATGATTTAGATCTTGAGTGGAAGGATCAATTAGTGGAAAAGGGTCCTATAAGAGATGAATTAATTGGAAAAGGTCCCAAATATGTATCAAAGAGATATTTCTCTTCAGAATTCTATACCCGAATTTTACCAAATCGCCAAAAACACCGTAGAGATTGGTTGGTGTATTTAAAAGCACTTTACAAAGCATTTTGTTTTTGTTGCAAGTTGTTTAAAGTTAATATTATTAGCAAAGACTTACAATCTGATGATATGCTTATTGATGTTGCTATGGCCAAGGTTAAGGGGTTAATTGCTTCTTTTGAAAGAGTATAGAGAAATTGGATTCAAACAAGCAATCAATACCGCAAAAGAACTTGCTTCATCAATGGAAATTGATCTTATTTTTCTAAAAAGAGACAAATATATAGAAAGAAACATTTTGATGAGCTCTCTTGTGAGTCTTCCCAAATGCAACAAGAATCTCTGGAGGAAGCTTTTAGAGTTCATTACTTTTTATACATAGTTGATCAAACAATTGGGTCATTGAAGAAAAGGTTTGAGCAATATGAGGAATATGAAGATATTTTTGGATTTCTTTTCACAACTGATAAGTTGAGCTCATTGAATGATGAGGACTTGAAGACTCGTTGCAAGAATCTTGAAAGAAAACTACAAATGAAAGAGGGCACAAGACCAAATATTTTAGATTTGGATGGGGATGATTTATATCAAGAATTGAAGATCATGCAACATATTCTACCACAAGAAGCAAAAACAGCTAGTGCAATAATGAACTTTTTGAAAAGAATGAATTGTTTTCCCAATTCATTCATTGCATATAAGATATTGTTGGCTATTCCGGTGACCGTTGCATCTGCAGAGAGAAGTTTTTCTAGATTGAAGTTGTTGAAATCTTGTTTGAGATCAACCATGACGCAGACAAGATTGAATGCATTATCTTTGATTTCAATTGAGAGTGAATTTCTAGACATTCTTGATTATGAAAGATTGCTTGATGACTTTGTAGATAAAAATGCAAGGAGATCAATTTTCTATGCCTAATGTAATGATAGTTTTTCTTATAAATCTTTCATGTAATGACATTAAGGTATCTCTTTCGTAGCATTATAATTTATTGTACTAGAATTAAAAACATTGAATCGAATATAGTGTTTACTATACATTTATTTGATGCTTTGATCAATAATTTTTTTTAATATTGATTAATTAGTTAATTTTATTTTTTCACGTGATTAAAAAATGGCCTTTTTTTATTTCTCGCACCGGGCCCTTAAAAGTATAGGAACATCCCTGATGATACGAGCTTAGTAAAGTACTCCAATGGGCATGGCAAAAGCGACACAAGATCCCTAAAACATGCATCAAATTGAACACTTGTATGATATAACCAAGCATCCTCAAGTACACCTCCCACAAATTCTTTCACATAAAATCTATTCACATAAGCACAATAGTTTTCAAGAATGTTGGAAGAGCCCTTAAATTCCAAAACAGAATCACCACCAAAATCGAGCTTATTCGACACTATAGTAAGAGAAGAAGAATCATCTAACTCATTCGCAAGCCTTCTCTCACAAACATCATGCCTCTTTTCAACGAGTGACAATACATAAACATTAATGTCATGCTCACTTTTAGAAGGGAGCCAAGGTTATGGTGGATCATATTTTATTACATTGCAATCTAGCCACAAGGTTATGGTGGGATATCTTCAGATGGTTTAGCGTTGCTTGGGGTATGCCAAAATTCGTGAAAGAGTTGATGTTCTGCTGGAAGAGTGGAGTTACGAGAAGAAAACAATAGGCGTAGAATGTTACTCCTCTTGATTTTTTGTGGGTAATTTGAAAAAGAGAGAAATAAGAGAACTTTTGAAGGGGTGGAGACGAGCCTTGCTCAATTGAGAAGTAGTTTGTGGTCCCTTGTTTTCTTTTGGTGCACCCATGTAGTTTCTGTTTGTATATAGGATTGGGTGCTTTTGGAAAAATCATATTTTGTAGGTTCCTTCTCTTTGTGTATTTTTCTTGTATATGGTCATCTCGGTCTTATTATTAATGAAATACTTTACTTGATCAAGATTTTTTTTTTAGAAGAGAACCAATTAGTTTTATACTTGAACTCAGAGGTTATAGTTAATGACTTATTATATAGCAAAATATCATCACTCTTTAAATTAATAAAGTCACCAACATAAGAAATAAGAGTGTAGTTCATTACCTCCAGAAAGACCTTAGATGTTCTAGGAATCCCAAAAATATGAATAAACCAATTATACATACCGTACTTGGTCTTATGTAGCAAAGGAATAATATCACCTTATTTTTCCTTGTTCATTGGTGTTAGATTCATAATTTTATCCTTCTCATTAACATGCACTTGCTTCATAGGACATATAATTTTGACCACCTCAAGATTAAGTTCATCCATTGATGGTTCTTCAATGCAAACTTTCTCATGAATACCTACAAGAGGGTCAAAACAACTACAAGAAGAAGTAGGACTGTTTGAGTTAGAATAAGAAATAACCTCACTCAAACTCTTTCTTTTTCTCTCTCAATCTCACAATCATCCCTCTCCTTTTGTATTTCATGGTCATCTATGTTTTCTTTCCTCTCAAGCTTACTTTTTTTCTCATTTGACATCCTATTCACTTCACACAACATAACCTCTTCTTTTTCCTCTCTTGAAATGTCAACATGCACTCTTTTATTCCTCTCAATCTTTTCGCTCTCATGTGTTAGCCATGGCTTTCTTCGAGTTGTAGTAGATCGATATCTCCATGAGCTAGCTTGTTACTTCCTTTTGTTCTGTTTTTTTATTTTTAGAGTCGACTCTACTAACTCATCTAAATTAACATATTGTTGCAATTCTACTACATCAGCTATTTCTCTATTTAAACCATTAAGAAATCTAGTCATTGTGACCTCCTCTTCCCCCTTCCAATTTGCTTGGATCATAGTCATATTCATAGCCTCAAATAACCATCTATAGACATAGAACCTTGCCTAAGACTTTGATGGCGTTGTTTCCGATCTCTTGAGATTGTGATGGCACAAAATGCTTCCTCATAATCCTTCTCATCTCATCTCATGTCACAATGGGCGGTTCTCCATTGTCTAGTCTATCTCTGCTAAATTTCTTCCATCAACTAGCAGCATAGTCAGAAAATTCACCCACAACAAAGTTTAATCTTCTTAACTTTTTTTAATCTACGAATAAAAACCAAAGATATCAAACATGAATTAATCTTACATCTTAGAAAAATCATTCTTATAAGGTTGCAAGATAAATCAAAAGTAGCCACATGCAAAAGTATAAAGAAGAGAAATTGTCAAAAAATAATAATGTTATCTAATGAAAATAACAAAATCCACCCTTATATATAAGGGAAACTTATCCCAAATAAAATGGGAATAGAATCTATTTTTATAAAAATAATTAAACTAAAATCTAATTAGGATTAAATTAGGAAAGCATATAAATAATTGACGAATTTCTTTCCTAATAAAATAAGGAAGAAAGTTGCCAAAGTTGGCACCAAAAGCAAAACACACGCCTAACTCTAAATTGGGCAGAATTCAGCCATTATGGGCGTGCAATGCAGCCCTTTTGGGCTTGATTTTTAGCCCATTTTGGGTTGACCTTTCAGCTCTTTTCTTGGACTCTATGTGGACCCTTCCTCTTGAGCCCCATGTGGTCCCAATCTTCATCCTTTTGAATTTGGACTTGGACCACAAAATATGTATAGTCTCATATTTGGGCTTTTCTTTCACAATAAACATCTTCTTGATTTTTCAATGAAATCCGTCAATCATTAATAAATGTATGCCAATTAAGGACTTGGATGAAGCTTTGAAAGGTCTTAGAAGGATTATGACAAGATCTCAAATAAGAAATCTCAAAACAAGCTAATTGAGTTTCAATGGTAAAGAATGAAGTGTCTAGTTTGAAATAAGAGCTTAAGCCAAGGAAGATATATTGTTGCCTAAGTGTCATAATTATTTTACGGGTCAAATTGAGGTAGAGTGGGGGTCAAGAACAACCTTTTAAGGAGATCCAAATCAGTGCTTTTGGACCAATTTAGACACCTAAAATATTTTAATTAAAAATAATTTAAAATACATGTGAAGAGACATTTCAAAGAGTCGACTAACAAATGTGCGGTTAATACTTAACATTGTTGATCTGTCAAATTAAATCATTTGATAGTCAACTAAGTCAATCATAGGAAATAGATGTCCAAAAGACACATTGATCTGAAAATGCACCTCCATAATATTAATTTGAATTTAAAAAAGATCCTTATTCTTTTTAACACTTGAAAAGGCATCTCCAAATTAATTATCTAAAAGACACGTTTGAAAAGGTGCCTATTCACCAAAAAGATTCATTTTCATTGTCTATAAATAGACGTCTAAGTATATTAATTTAAATACACCAAAATTTAGTCTATTGAGAAAAAAATCAGCTTTCCTTCAATTATATAATTAACTATGGATCTTGTTCAAGCAAACAAAATGACAATTGACATGGCAAATGGCATGGCAAATGAGAATGTGAATGCACGTGTTGTGAATGAAGTTGATCAGGCAATAAGCCGATTGCGGTGGAATCTTGCATGCATTCAAACTGATATAAGGAACGTGCAAAAAAATGTGAACTGATGCAATATAGAACTGTGTGAAAGATAGAATAATTTCCCTTAGGGATTCCTTTCATTATTCACAATATATATAGTTGTACAAAGGTTGATTCCTAATATGGTATGAATCCTAACTTACCTTACAAAGGTTAATTCCTAATATAATTAGAATCCTAAGTTACCTTAAATATACATCTATCATAATTACAAAATATACAGAGAATATTCGCTAATACTCCCCCTAAGACGGAGCGGGAGGAGGCCGAACGCTAAGGCTGGATCGGAAGTCGGTGAAGAGCTGTCGCGGTAGTCTCTTTGTGAAGATGTCTACATACTGATAAGAGGAAGGGAAGTGTAATATTTTGACCTGACCACGGGCAACCTTCTCTCGCACAAAGTGGATATCCATCTCAATATGCTTAGTCCGCTGATGTTGGACCGGATTATGAGACATATAGATGGCAGATATGTTGTCACAATAAACTATAGACGTCTTGCGGAGTGGACACTGGAGTTCCAAAAGAAGATTTTGGAGCCAACAGATCTCAGCAACTACGTTAGCAACACCGCGATATTCTGCTTCAGCACTCGAACGGGAAAGTGTGGCCTGCCGCTTGGTGGACCATGAGATAAGATTATCCCCAAGAAATACACAGTACCCTGAGGTGGAGCGACGTGTGTCGGGGCATCCTGCCCAATCTGCATCCATGTAGGCAAGTAACTTGGTTGGAGCAGAGGGGTATAGATGTAATCCGAAGTCTAGGGTGCCCTTAACGTATCTGATAATACGTTTGAAGGCGGCAAAATGGGACTCTCGGGGGTCGTGCATGAACAGACACACCTGCTGAACGGCATATGCAATATCAGGCCTAGTGAATGTAAGATACTGAAGAGCACCTGCTAAACTCCGATATAGAGTGAGATCGAAACTGGCGCACCGTCATTAGCACTAAGCTTGGATTTTGAGTCCACCGGAGTTGGCATAATTTTACAATTTGCCATCTTGGCCCTGTACACTATCTCTTCTGCATACTTACGCTGACACAGGAACATGGTGGCTGCAGATCTGGTCACCGATATACCCAAAAAATAACTTAGTTGCCCAAGTCAGTCATAGCAAATTCAGTTTTGAGTAGAGCAATGATTTCATTCTTCAACCCGTCATATGAGCCAGTAAGAACAATGTCATCGACATATAATAGCAAATATGCGGTCTTTGCTACCTCGGTGAAAAGTGAAGAGAGAGGTATCACACACGCTACATACAAAACCAATCGGCGAGAAGATACACCGGGGAACCGATCATACCAAGGGCGGGGCCTGTTTCAATCCATACAATGACTTCCCGAGATGACACACAAATCGCGGAGTCTTGGGATGAACAAAGCCGGGAGGCTGATGCATGTACACAGTCTCTTTCAAATCCCCATGAAGAAATGCATTCTTGACATCAAGCTGATGAATCAGCCAATGCATGCCCATAGCAATACTGATACCATGAAAGATAAAATAATTTCCCTTAGGGATTCCTTTCATTATTCACAATATATATAGCTGTACAAAGGTTGATTCCTAATATGGTACGAATCCTAACTTACCTTACAAAGGTTGATTCCTAATATAATTAGAATCCTAACTTACCTTAAATATACATCTATAATAATTACAAAATATACAGAGAATATTCGGAGAATATTCGCTAATACTGTGGGGAACTATGAGACGTTTTGCACGAGTTGGCAAGTATAGAAGAAGGATAGAGAGGGTACTCGCAATCCTTCTCGCTGATAGAAGAATGACAATTGAAAACTTCGACACCCCTCCGAATTCTCCGCCTACAGATTATTCCGGTCAAGATATTTAATTATATTCTTAAGTGAAGCATGTAGGCAGTGATGAATAAATTTATTTTAGTATATTAATCTCTTCATGTTATGTTTGAGAGGAGGATTATGAACAACCTCTCCTATTGTAAACTCTTTAATTTTCAAGTGGCAAGTAATGATATAAATTTATTTTTTCAGTAAACTACTCATTTTTTTCTTTATTTGTAAATGTTATTTGAGTGAGGAGGTTATCAAGTAATAATGATCAAATTAAAAAAAAAATGATTATGCCTCTAAGTAAAAAAAAAAAAGTGTAGTAAAACGTTACAAGGAAAAGATATAGAAATCTGGTGACGTAATCCAGAGTTGTTGTGGTTGGGTGAGGGAATTTCGGGAAGGTAAATCTTTTGGAATTGTTTTTACTAAACTCTTTTAATTGCATGTTGCAAACGAAATAATTCATTATGGTACTTGATCCTATCCTTTTTTTTTTCTGGAAATAATTTTTTAGAGAGATTATTATGAAAAGTAACGAATAATATTAATATGTAATTTATTTTGTACGAAATGTTTATTACCTTTGATAAGGTGCAAGTAAACAATGCATGGTCGCCCCGGTTCTCACATGGTTGAATTGTCACTCACGGAGTCTAAAAAAGATTTGCAAGCCAAAAAGGAAGATTTTAAAATCGTCCAATTTTATATGCAATCCTAATTTAGATTGATTAGGGGTTTTGGGAAGACAAAAAGAATCCCTTAGTCTATCAAAAATAATAAAAAAAGAAAATGATAATTACATTTTTAAGTAAAAATAATCAATTGCTTATTTTGGGAAGGAAAAGATAATTATTTAGGCGTGCCACATTGCCTGCGGTAGGTTTTAATGAACTCCTCCTTACCGAGGTCGCGTGGAGCAACCATCCTTGGTGATTGATTGAATCGTTGGTGTAGAGTTCAAATGAGCAGTCCTCCCCCCGATTTGTTGTTTTCCGTTATATATATGCACGGCATTACGTCCACAAATACAACTCTTTTCATACAAACTCTAATCTCCAAGAAAAATGGAAGTAACGTCAACTAAAAAAAATAAAGTGCAGTGGTGAATCATCTCTTTGACATCGCCTAGTGTTGTGGGATTCCTTTATAATAAGTCAGACAAAAACCTTAAAAAATTTAAGGGTGAAATGTACGAGATGTTTGCTAGAATTGTCCATGATATGGACAAGGACTACGTTAACAAATTCCTGTTGAATCCTACTCCAGTCACCATCTGTTCAAGATGCACAAGGATGACCCCCCACTAGAGAGTCCTATCACCAAGGGCAAAGATGTCGTCATCGAGATTTCTGATGATAGTAACTTTGTTCCGCAGTCGCAAGCCCTGAAGGTTAGTCCTAAATTGGTCGCCAAGTTCCCGTCCAGCTCCACCACCTAGTGTGGTTGTGCCCGTGGTTCCATTGAAGATGCATGTGTCTCTTTATTTTGTCCTGTTTTGCTGTTTGTTCGTTTGTTGGACTTCCTTATTTGTTTTGTTGTTTAGGATTTATTTTGTGTTTTTTGGTTGGAAGTCTTGGGTGACATGTCCATGGGTTGTATTTGTTTTTAATTAATGAAGTTCAAAGTTATTTAATTTATTCATTTTAAAGCTAATTTCAGCACATGACTTAAATAAATAACTAAGCTAGAATAACTGAAAGTATGGAACTAATCAGTTATGCGAAAAAAATTAGCTTGCCATAGACAATGAACCATACCTCACGCTTCTTGTCGCATTTTATTATTCTACAGATGAGAAGATTGTGAACTAATTCTCCGTTGAAGCTCCAATCGTTGCTCATTTCCAGGAAAGGACCAAAACTAGTCTCCTTGTTTTAAAAATATTTTCACTTGGTTCAACTTATTACCTTGTGTATTAATAAGGTTTAAACCAAATAATTGTTTAGTTTCATACCTTCAGTTAGGGGTGTTCACGGTTTGGTTAGAAATCGATCCGAATCGCAAACCGAATCAAACCGATAGTTATTTGGGTTTTGTTTGGTTTTAAATTTTTAAAAACTAATAATATTTGGTCTGATTTTTGGTTTTATTAAAAACAAAAAAAAAAATTGAACCGAACCTAACCGATAAATCATAGACATAATTTTTATAATTATATATAAGATATATTAATTTTTATAAGTAATTTAAAATATTGTGTTTACTTTTTTATCAAATTTTCTTTATCTCTAATAGGCTAATTTCTAACTAAAAGAGATCCATGAAATTCAATCTCATTAATTCAAAAAAATATTTATGAGATTTACCTAAAAAGATTGTGTTTCTTATAAACTTTATTCACTTGATTAAATAGATCTTAAGATATTTTCCATAATCCAAGAAAAGTATAGCTCCCACAATAAAAGAGTAATAATAACAAATTATAAGTTGAAAAAGAATGAAAAAGTCTTTCTTAATCATAGAAAAAAATGAAAGAGAAAAATACCATTAAGGTTCTTAAAAACCGAAAAGCCGAACCAAATCGATCCAAATCGACAACAACCAAACCGATGAATATGTATTATTATATTTGGTTTGATTTGGTTTTAATAATAAAAAATCGACTACATTGATTTGATTTGATTTTGGTTTTAACCAAAAACTGACCCATGAACACCCCTACTTTCAGTTATTGTAGCTTAGTTATTTATTTAAGTATTGTGCTGAAATTAGCTTTATAACAAATAAACTAAATTACTTCGAACTTCATTAATTAAAAACAAGTACAACCCATGGGCATGTCACCCAAGATTTCCAACAAAATAAACCCTAAACAACAAAACAAACAAGAAAGTCCAACAAACAAACCAACAACAAAATAGGGAGACACATACATCTTCAATGGACCCACGGGCACAACCACACTAGGTGGTGGAGTTGGCCGGGAACTTGGCAATCGATTTGGGGCTGACCTTCGAGGCTTGCGACTGCTGAACAGAGTTACTGTCATCAGAAATCTCGACGACGACATCTTTGCCCTTGGTGGCAAGCCTCTCCGGCAGCGGGCCATCCTTGTGCATCTCGAATAGGGTGGTGAGTGGAGTAGGGTTCAACAGAATTTTGTTGACATAGTCCATGTCCATATCATGGATAACTCTAGCAAGCATCTCGTACACTTCACCCTTAAATTTTTTAAGGCTTTTGTCTGACTTATTATAAAGGAACTCGAAAACACTAGGTGATGTTGGAAGAGTGATGATTCACCATTGCACTTTATTTTTTAGTTGGTGTTACTTCCATTTTTCTTGGAAATTAGGGTTTGTATGGAAAGAGTTGTGTTTGTGGACGTGAATGTCATGCATACTGTTGACACCCAATTTTGTCTCTCTTTTCCGATTATTTATTTGTGATTTTGAAATTTTTGACACCGGAAAACAATTTTGAGATGCATACATATATTCACATTTTTTACTATTATTTGTCTTTTGATATCATAGGCATAGTTTTACCCTAATATTCTACGTTATTTTTATTTTCGCAAAATGACATCGCATTCTCTATTTTTAAATTAAGCATTAAGCATTTCGCAAATATCATGCTTTTATTATTGTCACATTGTTATTTTATTATCTTTATAATCTACATCTTTTGCAAAGCATTTTTAATAATAACCCCCTTCTTTTTATATTTTAATCTACAACCCACCAAAAGGGACCCAAATCCGCAGCCAATTTCAGCCCAAATCATCCACAAATTCGCAGCCCAACAACCACAAAATCAGCCCATTCGTCCGCCAACCATACCAGCCCACACTCCGTTTAAAAACCCTAACCCTAAAAACAAATTGGGGGGCTCTCATTTTTAAAAAAATCAGCCGCACTATACAAATTTCCCAAGACTTTCCCTCCTCTCCTCTTCCAACGGACCAGCCCCCATACCCTTTTTCAAAAAAACCGACTCGCCGCACACCCCATACCCCTAACCCCCACGTCGCCGACCTACACCACTGCCACTACCAACCCCCCCCCTCCTTTGTTCACTGTTCCGGGGCCAGTTTTTGGGGGGTTCGAATCGAGAAAAATGGGTCAGTTTCCGGGTCACGGTCGGATTCCAAAAATAGTCTGAATCCGAAATCGAAAGGGGGTCAAAATCATTCTTAATTTTTGGGTTATAAAATACTCTTTCTTGTTCCCCATTTTCAAGAAAAAATACCCTTTCGTTCTTCACGTTTCCGGGTTGATTTCGGTCTTGTTACCGGGCCGGGTCATCCGGGTCTGTTTCCGGGTCCGATCCGAAATGCTCCTTTTGTTTGGTTCCTAATTTCCAATCTAAAAAATTCTTTTGAATGTTAGTTTAATTCCATCTTGCATTAACATTAATTTTGTTCTTCACATATCCTGGTCGGGTCAGAATTCTATTTTGGGTAGAATCCGGGTCCAAAATCTTAAAATCTGCATTTCATTGACAAACATGACTAAGTTTAGTTTTTGTTAGTTAAAGGCATTTCACGCAGTAGTCTGACCGTGTTTGTTTTCTTGGTGTGTTTAAGATCGAGCTATGCCATTGTTGTTTGCCTTTATAAGCCTGTACCGCAAGGCTATGTTGCTGCTACCTTCTTGAGAAAATGTATTGTTATACTTGGCTGGGCAGATTCCCTGTTTCGATATCTATTATGAGATAAATGTGTTGCTTGTGGCTGCTGGTTGTACCTGTTACTTTGCTTAGTTGTTGCTCTCTGACGTCCCCATATTCTGTGTCCTTCTGTTAAAAGAACAGACTGCTGCACTTGATAAGGATATTTCGAAATGAACAAATGCTACACTTGACAAAATGGTTGTTGTTTCATTTTTCTGATGAGCTGCTGCATCTCTTTTAAAAGAACATATTGTTATACTTGGGTTTCTGCTGTGTTTTCAAGCCCAGTGCTCCTGTATTTTTAAACCCAATTGCGGCTGGTTTCTCGGCTGAAAATTGTTGCTTTAAGACTGTTTCGGACCGCTGCAATATTTCTGAAAATTTTACTGATTTGAATGATACTATACTTGGGCCGATGAGAATAATTAATTTGAAGTCATGCTCCTTCCGGAAAAGTTGTCCCTCTGTTTGCTTTCCTTCGGAAAAATGGCGATGATGAGACTTGTAACAAAATCACATACGAGAAACCAACATGCATTGGCGAGGCGACTAGATTGACCGACTGACGTCTATAGTTTGCAGCTATGACATTCATGAAATTTCTTTTGCTTAAAAACATAAGTCTGAGACTTCTGTAATTAAAACTTCTATTGTTTTATACAGATCCGAAAGTTTTACCTGCATTTATATATTTCTAACTATCTTTTCTTTATACCTTGCGAAGAACATCTAAACAATATGAGATAGCAAAGGGAAAATCTATGGAGATGCAAGAGAACAAGATTGCAGGACTTCTGCCCGAAGGCCCAAGCTTTTGAGGAATATTTAAACAATATGAGATAGCAAAGGTAAAATCTATGTAGATGCAAGATTGCGGGACTTATGCCCAAGGCCCAAGATTAGACACTATCAGCGCCATAGCCGTTATCGTTTTAACTTCTTTTAAATTCCGCCTTCCTTTTATTTGTTTGAATATTTAGAATAATTAGGCCTAGAATCGATAAACTAGAAAGGTTAGTTTAAAAATTGGAAATCTACCGTTAGTTCATTTTAGTTTCATCATGCATGTTTAAATTTTCAAAATAACTGCTCTTTTATTCGCATTACTAATCATACAAATAAAGTTTGTTTCTATCCGATTTGCAACTTAAAATGATTTTCATAAAAAAATACTTCTTTGCATTATAAAAATTTACTTTCCTCCTTTAATATCAAATGCAAAATATTTATTGTATATAATGCCATGCAAATGCATATTTTTTTCAAAATTAACTTTTCATGTATTTTTATCAACTTTCACACATATGCATACTTTTATTCAAAATGAACTTTACATGTATTTTTAACAATGCCCTACAATTGTTTACTTTTATTAATTATTTGCAACATTCTTTTAACTTTATATTTTTGAACATGTATTTTTTTTAGCATAATAATTAAACTGAGTTTGACCGGATAACCTCAAGTTAGTGGATCTTAAAGTGTGCCTAAACCCTTTCATTTAGGATAATAAAGAATCTTACCTAGAATTTCATAGTTTAGCAGATCAGTAATCGGAGTTCACATTGCATCATTTAGTTAACATTTAGGTGTCCTAATTCACCCTAAAAATAATTAGGTGTCGACTCTTCAACGACATTTATCAATCCAAGGATTTGAATCATTACGCTGCTAACCGTGGTAAAAAATGAGTGCGACGCATACGGTGGAAAACAACAAACTGGGTGGAGGATCGCTCATTTAAGTCCCACCACCAATGGCTCAACCAATCACCAAGCATGGTTGCTCCATGCGACCTCGCTAAGGAGGAGTTCATAAATCTACCGCAGCCAAAGTGGCACGCCTAAATTGTTATCTTTTCCTTCCCAAAATAGGCAATTGATTACTTTTATTTTAAAAATATAATTATCATTTTTTTTATAGGCTAAGAAATTCTTTTGTCTTCCCAGAACCCCTAATCAATCTAAATTGGGATTGCATATAAAATTGGCCTATTTTAAAATCTTCATTTTGGCTTGCTAATTTTTTTAGACTCCGTGAGTGATGGATCGACCATCTATTGTTTACTTGCACCTTATCAAAGGTAATAAACATTTCGTAAAAAATAAATTGCAGATTAAAGTTATTTAAATATGTTACTTTTTATAATAACCTCTCTAAAAAATAATTTTCAGAAAAAAAGGATAGGATCGAGTACCATACTGAATTTTTTTCGTTTGCAACAAGCAATTAAAAGAGTTCAGTAAAAAAATTAACCTTCCCGAAATTCCCTCACTCAACCACAACAATAACTCTGGATTACGTTTTTCTTGACAAAGGCGAAACTTTGTCTTCCCAATGCCCCTAACCAATCCGCACCAGATTTCTATTTCTTTTGCTTGTAACGTTTTACATACACTTTTTTTTTTTAAAAAAAAATAGAAACATACTCTTTTAAAAAAAAATTATTAGTAAGTATATCATGTTTATATTTATCATATTTAATATTATATAATTATGATAGAATTATGATAACTTGTTGTATAATATTATACACATATATATATTTTGTATTAATGAAAAAGATTTTAAAAAAAGATTAATATAATTCTATATTGTATCAAAAGCAAAAAACTTAAACCCTAATTCTTTTTTTTTTCCTCGATTTATGCGACCTTACCTCGGTTTCCCAACCGGCTGCTGCACTGTGTCATAATATCTTTACCCGAGAATAAGTAAGTTGTTTACTTTTTCTGATTTCTTCCCCCAACACGTTTTTCTGAACAACTAGGAAAGTATTTTTTCTGATTTCTGCTCTTATTGCCTTGTCTTTTTCTCAGCTTTTCTTCTTCCTTTTTCGAGAAACAAAAGCCGCATAACTTTTCAGCTTTTTGCTAAAATTTTGTCCTTTATCCGAAAACAAATCAATGGCTTCTTTTTTTTTTTTTTTTGACAATTCAGGTTTTCAGGCTTGCGCCTGTCTACTTCACTGGTATTACCCAGACGTCGTGGAGGTAATAGCACCGATCATTCAACACTATTACCAGGTAAATCGCGGGATGTGCTCCGGTGGCCAGTTTTTCTGAGAGCGTACAACTGATCAATGAGACAAGATCAAATTCCCCAACATGCAGAGTTTCTTCGTGCTTGCGGGGAATCGAACCCACGCTGTCTCATGCCAGAGCGCCTTATAGCACCCAGGCTTTGCCATTGGACTATGCCCCGGAGGACAATCAATGGCTTCCTTAATTCGTCAATTGTCCGATAATACGTGGTATATGAATATGGGCGTCACGTCTCATCTCACCAACAATTCAGGTAATCTTCTTCATTTGCGCCAGTTACCAACTCCACAATCTATTGTGGTCGGTAGTGGTCATCGCATTCAATTCAAAGATTTGTCCACACACTTACTCCACCACCGCATCCACACTTTTCTCTTAAAACGTCCTTTATACCCCAAACATCATCAAAAATTTAATTTATGTCAGAAAATTTGCCACCGATAATTTTGATCAATTTGGATTTTCTGTAACGGATCTCCGTACCGGAAAACTCCTTACGCGATGCAATAGCGAGGGGGACCTATATCCGTTCCTACCCACATCCGCTGCTAGTGTCACTCCTCCCACCACTTTAACAACCATATCTCCCTTTACGTGGCATAATAGACTTGGTTATCCGGGGTCTCACATTTTTTATTCTCTTAGAAATCGAAATCTAATCCAATGCACCAAAGAGAATCTTTCGCATAGTTCCTCCTCGTGTTAGTTAGGGAAACACGTTAGACTACCATTTACGACTTCTATGAGTACTAATTTCTCTCCCTTTGATTTTATTCACGTTGATGTATGAACATCTCCCATAACCAGCAACTTAGGCCACACATACTATTTGATATTTTTGGATGATTTCTCTCACTTTCTTTGGGTCTATCCACTCAAACTCAAATCTCAAGTGTTCTCCAAATTTGTTGAGTTTCGTACACTGGTTAAAAAGCAATTTGAAAAAGACATAAAATCATTTCAATGTGATAATGGTCGTGAGTTTAATAATTCCTCCTTTCATAATTTTTGTGCGGCTAATGACATGATTTTTCGTTTCTCATGTCCCCATACCTCCCCTAAAAATGGAAAAGCTAAAAGAATTCTTCGAACCATTAACAATATGATTTGTACCCTCTTTTTCATGCGTTTCTCCCCCTAATTTTTGGGTATATGTATTAAAAATGGCAGAAAACATTCTCAACATTCTACCTACCCATGCAATTCAAAATATGACACCCACCGAAATTCTCTACTGTCGAATCCCCACCTATGACCACCTTAGAATTTTTGGTTGTCTGTGTTACCCCAATATGACATCCACGGCACCTCACAAATTAACACCCCGGTCTACTCCGTGCGCCTTCCTAGGTTTTCCATCAAACCATAGGGGGTACTTGTGATATGAGCTCTCCACCGACAAAATTATAATCTCAGGTCATGTCACTTTTGTCGAGTATGTTTTCCCATTTGACAACATTTAAAAATTCCGAGTCACTGATTACAAATTTCTTGATGATTCAGACACATCACCGCTTGCCTGCCAAGATTTCCGACATGCTACCACTATTCTGGTAGACGTTAGTACTCTGTCACCACCACCTCCCGTCATTGCCGCTACCGGTGGTCTGTCCTCGGCCACCCACTCTACCATGTCTTTGCCAGCTACCGCTACCATCCTAACAAACATTTCGGTGCCTCTGCCGCCTGCTCCACCTCTGCCACTGTCACCGCCGACTGCCACCACTATCGACAGTCGGCCCCCCATCTCAGAAAATACACCACTTCGTCCCTTTCCCGTATCTATGTCATCTCCACAGTATCACCACCACACCGCTGTCATTCCAACCACCGGCAACCACCAACCTAACCCCATTATCGGATCCTTCCCACCTCCGACACCGTACCCCACTTCATCGTCCACAGCCAGCCTCGATATACCGAGATTGGCGACCAAACCCAACCCAGAAACTACAATCGATCTCGACCCACCCAGATCGACAACCACACCACTCGTCACTGTACCGATCAACCACAACACCTCTCTAACCCGACACAGTACTCCGACCCTTCAATCTGCACCACCCACGAGTTCGACCACTAACAATCCACCGGATCCGACACCCAACTAAACCCAACCCACAAACAGTGTACCAGCTCTGACACCCAACAGTACACCCGACCTGACAACCAACACCTTTACCCAGCCAACACCCTCACACTAAATGGAAACTCGTGCCCCACACGGGATTTTCAAATCCAAAATTCAATTTAACTTGTCCATCCAAATAATTTCCCATATTCCTAAAAGCCCAAAATCAGCCAAAATGGACTCGAATTGGAATGCGGCCATGTGTGAGAAATTTAATGCTTTAACAAATCAGCGTACTTGGGAGTTGGTTCCTCAACTAGAGGGGGTGAAAGTGATCCGTTGCATGTGACTTTTTTGTCACAAGTACATGGATAGTGGTGACTTAGAGAGATATAAGGCAAGACTTGTGGCAAATGGTACTAATCAGTAGGAGGACATTGATTGTGGTGAGACATTCAGTTCGGTTTTTAAATCGGCCACCATTACAAAGTTTTGAGCATTACTATGGGAAAGCATTGGCCGATTCATCAGCTTGATGTGAAAAATATTTTTCTCCATGGGGATTTAAAAGAAATTGTCTACATGCACCAGCCGCTCGGTTTCGTCCATCCAGCAGCCCCTCAGTATGTATGCCATCTCCTTAAGTCACTTTATGATTTAAAACAGGTCCCTCGAGCGTGGTATGATCGCTTTGCACAGTTCAATATGTGCATTAGGTTTACATGTAGCAAGTGTGATAATTCTCTGTTTACTTTCCATAGAGGCAGTAACACTGCTTATTTAATGTTATATATGGATAATATTGTTCTTACTGCCTTTTCCGATGTGTTGAAAAATGAGATAATTGCGCTACTCAAAACCGAATTTTCTATGAGTGACTTGGGAAAGTTGAGCTATTTTTTGGGGATTTCAGTGATTAGATTTGCAGATTCGGTTTCTTTGTCAGCGTAAGTATGCAGAGGAGATTGTGTACATGGCTAAAATGGCCAATTGCAAGATCATGTCTACTCCAGTTGACTCTAAACCAAAGCTTAGTGCTTTGGATGGTAATCCAGTGTTAGATCCCACTCTATACCGGAGTTTTGTTAGAACATTACAATACCTTACTTTCACCAGACATGATATTTCTTATGTTGTTCAGCAGGTATGCTTATTCATGCATGCCCCAGGGAGCCTCATTTTACAGCCTTCAAACGTATCATTCGATATGTTAAGGACACCCTTGATTATGGATTGCATCTCTCCCCTCAACACCAACCAAGTTGTTGTCATATATGGATGCCGATTGGGCAGGCTGTCCGGACACGCGACGATCCACCTTTGTCTATTGTGTGTTCTTAGGGGATAACCTCATTTCTTGATCAGCCAAGAGACAAGCCACATTATCCCGTTTGAGTGCAGAAGCAGAATACAAAGGTGTTACTAATGTTGTTTCTGAGATATACTGGCTCCGAAACCTTTTTTTAGAGCTTCAGTGTCCTTTACGTAAGGCGTCTTTGGTCTATTGTGATAACATAGCTTCTATATATCTATCTCATAATCCGGTTCAACATCAGCGAACCAAGCACATTGAGAAGGACATCCACTTTGTTCATGAGAAGGTTGCTCTTGGTCATATCAAGGTATTGCATGTGCCTTCTTCATATCAGTATGCGGATATATTCACAAAGGGATTCCTAGACAACTCTTCCTAGACTTCAGATCCAGTCTTAGCGTTCGGCCTCCTCCCGCTCCGACTGAGGGGGTGTATTAGAAAGTGTACCATGTTTATATTTACCATATTTAGTATTATGTAATTATGGTAGAATTAGGATCCCTTGTTGTATAATGATTCCACATTGTACACCTATATATATTTTGTATTAATGAGAAAGGCTCCCCAAGGGAGATTAATACAATTCTACAAATTTGATCATTGTTACTTGATATGACAGAGTTCCTAGGAAGTTCTATGGAGATGTTTGAAAGTTAGAGGTGTATATGTGGTGTACACTAGGGCGGTCAAGGATATGTATGATGGAGCCAAGACAAGGGTACAAACAGTAATTGGAGACTCGGAGCACTTTTCAGTGATAATGGGGCTGCACCAAGATCAACTCTTAGCCCATTCTTATTTGCATTGGTGATGGATGGACTGACGCGACAAATCCAATGGGAGGTGCCATGGTGTGTGTTATTCGCAGACGACACAATTCTCATTGATAAGACTCGCAATGAGTGAACGCTAAGCTGGAGGTTTGAAGATAGACTCTAGAGTCTGAAGGGTTCAGGCTGAGTAGGACCAAGACAGAATTCTCAGAGTGCAAGTTCAGTAACAGGAGCGAGCATAAGACAGGTGTGGAGGTAAGACTTGATACTCATGTCATTACAAAGAAAGAAAGATTCAAGTACCTCGGGTCTATTATCCAAAGGAATGAAGAGATTGATGACGATGTTCACACATCATATTGGTGTAGGGTGGATGAAATAGAGGCTCGCATCTAGAGTCTTGTGCGATAAAAAGGTGCCAGTAAAGCTTAAAGGCAAGTTCTATAGGGTGGTGGTTAGACCGACTATGTTGTATGAGGCGGAGTGTTGACCAGTCAAGACTTCACACATCCAAAAGATGAAAGGTGCGGAGATGATGATGCGGAGATGAATGTGATTAGAAATTATGATATCCGGGATAGAGTGGGAGTGGCCTCAGTGAAAGATAAGATGCGGGAAGCGAGATTAAGATGGTTTGGGCATGTGCAGAAGAGAGATACAAATGCCCCAGTGCGGAGGTGTGAGTGGTTATGCTTTGTCTTGAGCCGAGGATCTTTCGAAAACAACCGTTCTACCTACCAATGTAGAGGTAAGGTGTGCGTACACTCTACCCTCCCCAGACCCCATGTTGTGGGATTTCACTGGTATGATGTTGTTGTATCATTATTACTTGATAACATCCTCACTCAAATAACATTTACAAATTAAAAAAAATGAGTAGTATAATGATTTTTTTTATATCATTACTTGCAACATGAAAATTAAAGAGTTTACAATAGGAGAGGATGTTCATAATCATCCTCTCAAACATAACATGAAGAGATTAATATACAAAAATAAACTTATTCATTACTGTCTACATGCTTCACTTAAGAATATAATTAGATATTTGATCGGGATAAACTCGGAGGCGGAGAATCCGAAGGGGTATCGAAGTTTTCAATTGTCATTCATTTATCAGCAAGAAGGGTTGCAAGTACTCTCTCTATATTTGTCGACTCGTGCAAAATGTCTCATAGTTCCCCACAGTTCCATGTTGCATCAATTCACATTTTCTTACACGTCCCTATTAAATATGACAATGTACACACAATATACAAGTGTATATTGCCATAATAAGTGCCACGATGTCTAGCCATTAGTGCTCTCGGTTGTGGCTGATTTTGGAGTTAAGAATATTGTATATTTGGAAAATATATATGTAGTATATTGTAATGTATTTGTTACCTAAAGTAGGATTATACACTACCATAATTGTAGAGTTAGAATTATGGTAGAATAAGATTTTAGGAATAGAATAGGAATATTTTGTATCTTGTATATATACCTATTCAAGTAATGAAAATAATCAAGGGGATTATTTCTTTCATGGCATCAAGAGACTAGGTTTTACAAAAAAAATTCTCTCCCAATTTTTTTTGACCATTCTCGGCCAAGAACCCCCCCTCGGGTTTCTCTTCCAAAATTTGTCTTCCGCTCTAAAAAACTTCTCTTAAATTTCCCTTACTTCTTTGTTCTTTCAAGATGTCTAAGAACAATTTTCATCCTGCCCTCATGGTTTCTAACGTCAAGAACAGTATCCCTATTGTCCTTGAGATGGAAAACGTCCAATATGCGACGTGGGCGGAGTTGTTTAAAATTCACGCTATCTCCCTTCAAGTTCTTCATCACATCATTCCTCCCGCTAAACCTCTTCCTGCGGAGGATCCTGAGTTATGGATTGCTCTTGATGCTACCGTTCTCCGGTGGATCTACGCCACTATTTCGGTGGACCTTCTACAGACGATTATTGAGCCGGATACCATGGCTATGGCTGCATGGAATAGACTGCGTGACATATTCCAAGACAACCAACATTCACGTGTCGTCACACTCGAGCAGGAATTCTCTCTAGTTCGAATGGACGAATTCCCAAACGTTTCTGCATATTGCAAGAAACTCAAGGAGTTGGCAGATCAACTCCGTAATGTTGGCGCACCGATAACAAATGATCGTCTAGTTCTACAGTTGGTTGCCGGTCTTTCGAGGCCTATAATGGTATTGGAACTCTCTTTCGCCAAAGCAACCCTCTTCCTGACTTCTATCAAGCCCGCTCCATGCTTACGTTGGAAGAAGCCGGTTTGGCGAAAAAGGCGGCTACCGGAGCAAGCTCAGTCGTCATGATGGCGTCCTCTCCTAGTTCTTCGGGTTTAGTTAATAATTCAGGCCAAAACCATAATAATGGTGGCGGCAAGAATAATCGCAAGAATAATAACAAAAATAGCGGGGGCAAACACGGCGGTTCTGGTGGCGGTTTCGGTGGTCAGCAAGACGGCGGTGGGTCCCATCCAGGGAACAGTGGCCCACCACCCCCCTGGGCCCAACAGTGGGGCCCATGGCAGTGGGGCTGGGGCAGTGGGCCGTGGGCAAGCAGTCCTCAACATCCAGCAAATTCCAGCGGCCAGTGGGCTGGCCAACATCTCAGGCCCAATACCCAGCAGTGGCGGCAGCAGCAGCTACGGCCCAGCTCCATCACGGACCGGAATCTTTGGGCCCCGACCTCCGCAAGCCCATCATGCAGCAGGCCCCACTCAAACCGATATCGAGGTTGCGATGCACACATTAGGGTTAACTCAACCGGACCCAAATTGGTATATGGACATCGGTGCCACTACTCACATGACTTCCGAATCAGGTACTCTCTCATCTTATTCCAATTTGAGCACCCCTCGGGGGATAATTGTTGGTAATGACAGTTTTATTCCAATTCTAGGGTATGGTCAGAAAACGTTGCCTCCCCCCAATCCACCCCTTCTCTTGAAAAATACTTTACATGCTCCTAAATTGATTAAAAATTTAGTGTATGTCCGTAAGTTCACTACTGACAATTCCGTTTCCGTTGAATTTGATCCTTTTGGTTTCTCTGTGAAGGATTTCAAGACGAGGAGTCATCTCATGAGGTGTGATAGTAGGGGGTCTGTATCCTATCATGCCCGGTTTTAGTCCATCGAGTCAAGCCTTGCCGTCAGTTTTTGCAGCCATTTCTCCTTCCGTGTGGCATGCTCGCATGGGTCATCCGGGATCTTCTATTTTATCAGTTTTAGATAAAAATAGCTTTATTTCTTGTAAGGGTACGAGTCGTACTCCACTTTGTCAGTCTTGTTCTTTAGGGAAAATTGTTAAGTTGCCATTTGTAGACTCCAATTCTCATACTTCAATGCCATTTGATATTATTCATAGCGACTTATAGACGTCTCCTGTTCTTAGTTCATCGGGTCATCGATATTATGTTCTCTTTTTAGATGATTATTCTAGATTTTTGTGGACGTTTCCAATTGCGAATAAATCACAAGTGTTTTCCGTCTACATCAAATTTAGAGCGTTCATTCGTACTCAATTCGAAAGAGAAATAAAAAATATTCAATGTGATAATGGGAAAGAGTATGACAATAGGGAGTTTCGGGAATTCTGTGCTACTAATGGGATCAATTTTCATTTTTCGTGTCCTCATACATCTTCACAAAATGGGAAGACCGAACGCAAAATTCGTTTCATAAATAACATTGTCCTAACTCTCTTAGTTCATGCCTCCATACCTCCATATTTTTGGCATCATGCTCTACAAATGGCCACATATCTTCTGAACATAATTCCTTCTAAAGGTCTGCATATTCTTCCCCCCTCAAAATCCTATATAATAAGAACCCTTCTTATTCTCATCTTCAGATTTTTGGGTGCTTGTGCTATCCATTATTCCCATCCACCACAATTAACAAACTTCAGGCTCGGTCTACCCCGTGTGTATTTTTGGGTTATCCGTCGAATCATCGTGGTTATAAATATTTTGATTTATCCTCCAAGAAAATCATAATTAATCGCCATGTCATTTTTGATGAAACCCAATTTCCTTTTACAAAAGTTCATACTCCCGAGCCTAGGTCGTATAATTTTTTGGATGACCAAATATCCCCGTATATTATTCAGAATTTTTCGGACATATCCCGCACCCAAAATCCTCCAGCGGGCCCACTGCCCGCTGGACCCACAGTACCGCCAGCAACAACAGTTCCAAATTCTGGATCAGTCCCAGCAATTGGGCCGGTCCGGCCCCATCTCGGAACTGGTCCAGTTGATGAGTCAAATTTCCGATTTGGGCCAGCAGACCCACTACCTGCTGGCCCGTCCGTCCCGAGCCCAGAAAATTTCCAAAATTCCCTCAATTCTTCCTTGAGTCATAGACCGGTCACTCGTAGTCAACGGGGTATTTTTACACCTAAAAGACATTTTAATTTACATTCTGATGTCTCTAAATCCCCCTTGCCCCGCAATCTTGTGTCCGCATTAAATGACCCTAATTGGAAAATTGCTATGACTGATGAATATAATGCTCTTATTGATAATAAGACGTGGGAGTTGGTGCCCCGTCCGTATGGTATTAATGTTATCAAGTCTATGCGGATTTTTGCTTATAAGGAGAATTCAGATGGGTCATTTGCTCGACATAAGGCGCGACTTGTTGGTGATGGTAAGACTCAGCAGGTTGTGATAGATTGTGGGGAGACGTTTAGCCCGGTAGTCAAGCCGGCTACTATTCGCACTGTGCTTATCTTGGCTCTTTCAAATACTTGGCCTATTCATCAGCTGGATGTCAAGAATGCTTTCCTACATGGTGATCTCAAGGAAACAGTCTTTATGCATCAGCCGTTGGGTTTCAGGGATCCCAACCGCCCTAATCATGTATGTTTATTGAAGAAGTCATTATATGGGCTTAAGTAGTCTCCACGGGCCTGGTATACGCGATTTGCTTATTTTGTTTCGACTATTGGGTTCACTCACAGCAGGTCAGATAATTCCTTATTCATCTACCGCCATGGTTCGTCATTGGCCTACATTTTGTTGTATATGGATGATATCATCTTGACTGCCTCTTCCGATGCCTTGCGCCAGTCTAACATGGCCATGCTCAGTTCTGAGTTTGCTATGAAAGACTTAGGGCCCTTGAGTTATTTTTTGAGGATTGCTGTCAAACGTCATTCAGGTGGTTTCTTTTTGTCTCAACGGAAGTATGTTGTTGAGATCATTGAGAGGGATGGGATGTCATCTTGTAAGTCCACTTCTACTCCTGTTGATGCCAAACCCAAGCTTAGTGTCGCGGCAGGTGCACCATACGAGGACCCGACCCGCTATCGCAGTCTTGCAGGGGCCCTCCAGTATCTTATATTTACCAGATCAGATATTACGTATGTTGTTCAGCATGTGTGTTTATTCATGCATGATCCCAGAGTTGAGCACATGAATGCAATCAAACGCATCATTCAGTATATTCAGGGGACACTGGACTATGGGTTGCACTTGTATCCTTCTTCTACATCCACACTTGTCTCATACACATATGCGGATTGGGGTGGTTGTCCGGACACCAGACGGTCTACATCAGGATATTGTATGTTCCTTGGCAACAACTTGGTCTCCTGGTCTGCAAAGCGTCAGGCGACTCTATCCCGCTCAAGTGCAGAGGCAGAATATCGAGGGGTAGCTAATGTGGTCTCAGAATCGTGTTGGTTACGTAATTTGCTATTAGAGCTTCATTGCCCCATTCAGAAGGCGACCTTAGTATATTGTGATAATGTTAGTGCCATTTACCTCTCAGGTAATCCGGTTCAGCACCAACGCACAAAACATATCGAAATGGACATTCACTTTGTCCGTGAAAAGGTTGCTCGGGGGCAGGTACACGTATGTCATGTCCCATCAAGATATCAAGTTGCAGACATTTTTACAAAAGGGTCTTCCCTCGGTACTCTTTGAAGATTTTAGGGACAGTCTCAGCGTTCGAAGACCGCCCGCTATGACTGCGGGGGTGTGTTAAATATGGCAATATACACACAATATACAAGTGTATATTGCCATAATAAGTGCCACGATTTCTGGCCATTAGTGCTCTCGGTTGTGGCTGATTTTGGAGTTAAGAATATTGTATATTAGGAAAATATATGTGTAGTATATTTAAATGTATTTGTTACCTAAAGTAGGATTATACACTACCATAATTGTAGAGTTAAAATTATGGTAGAATAAGATTTTAGGAATAGAATAGGAAGATTTTGTATCTTGTATATATACCTATTCAAGTAATGAAAATAATCAAGGGGATTATTTCTTTCAGTCCCTTATATCAATTTGAATGCATGCAAGATCCCACGACAATCGGCTTATTACCTGATCAACTTCATTCACGGCCGGTGCATTCACATTGTCATTTGGTAAGACATTTGCTATTTCATTTGCTTGAACAAGATCCATAGTTAATTATATAATTGAAGGAATGCTGATTTTTTTCTCAATAGACTAAACTATGGTGTATTTAAATTAATAAACTTTGACATCTATTTATAAACAATGAAAATGAACCTTTTTGGTGAATAGACACCTTTCTAAACGTGTTTTTTGGACAAATAATTTGGAGGTGTCTTTTCAAGTGTTAAAGATAATAAAGATCCTTTTAAATTCAAATTAATATTATGGAGATGCATTTCCAGATCAACGTGTCTTTTGGATCTATTTTCTATGGCTGACTTAGTTGACCATCAAATGATTTAATTTGGCCGATCAACCATGTTAAGTATTAACTTCACATTTGTTAGACGACTCTTGAAAATGTCTTTTCACGTGTATTTTAAATTATTTTTTAATTAAATTCTTTTAAGGTGACTATAGTATTCTTGCAAGAGAATAGATTGACTAGCAATGTGGTGTCCTCCTATGCCATAATAATGTATGAACTATGAAGTGGTCAATTTCGAAGACTAGCTTTTCTCCATGCTTAGATGGCATTTCAGTGCAGTAGACATGCTTAAAATGTGCTGTTGGTAGGTAACTCTGGCTCAATACAATGTTGCTGGCAAACTTCAATATTAATTGTTAATGAATTGAAAATCTTATAAATATGATATTTATTGATTAATTAGTGATAAGGTACAGGAAATTAAAATTTTAGAATTGAAGAATTAGTCACTCAATGTGAATTAGAAACTTATCATTTTTTGCAATTGAATCACGATTTTAAGATCATTTTTGAACTTGGTTTACACATTTTCACTTCACATGCTTTGGTTAAATGCAATTTTGTCAGCTCCTTTTTTCACACAGTTATTTTTGGCATTTCTAATTATTTTTTCTTGCATTGGACACATTCTTTTATTTATTCCATCTGCATCTTTTTTTTACTAAAGAAGCGCCCTTTGGTTGTTCTATCTGCTTAAATCCCATCAAACCTTGACACATTTCTTAGGCGTTTTTTGTTGGCAACACTTATCTAAACAATCCATTTGTTTTACTGATTCAATTCCTCAATGAGTTTAAGATTTCCTTCCTTTTCATTTTTATTTATTTTTGTTACCTTTTTATTTCCAATTTGATTATATGTGACACGAGCTTGAAGATTTTGTGTATACGGTTGGATAATAGGGACCAAAATTATCATAATGATGAAAGGACCAAAATGTTTTCTTTTTCTATGTGCTCATCTCAAAGCTAGACTCTTGAAGATTTTCTAGTACCGGCACCTACTCAGTCATAGTGTATATCACGTGTATATTTAACACACCCCAGTCATACTCATAATCGGCGGTTTTCGTATGCTGAGATTGTCCCTAAAATCTTCAAAAATGACCGAGGGAAGACCTTTGGTAAAGATGTATGCAATTTGATATCTGGAAGGAACATGACAAACGCGTACAAGTGTAGATGTCGATGCCAGATATAAATGTAAGTCATAGTCAAGTGTTCCCTGGATGTATCGAATAATGCGTTTGAGCGCATTCATTTGTTCAACCCTAGGATCATGCATAAACAAAGACACATGTTGTACGGCATACGTAATATCTGATCTCGTGAAAGTAAGATACTGAAGAGCCCCTGCAAGACGGCGATAACGGGTCGGATCCTCGTAAGGTGAGCCAGTCGCAGCACCCAGCTTGGGCTTAGTATCGACGGGAGTGAAAGTAGACTTGGACGAGGACATGCCAACATGCTCAATAATCTCAGCTACATAGTTTCGTTGGGATAAGAACAACTCACATGCATGACGAGAAACAACAATTCCCAAAAAGTAACCCAAGGGCCCCAAGTCTTTCATAGCAAACTCAGAACCGAGCATGTTTATGATGGACTTGCGCAAAGCATCAGTGGAGGTATTCAAGATAATATCATCTATATATAATAAAATATAAGCAGGGAAGAACCACGACGATATATGAACAATGAATTATCATACATGCTGTGCGAAAACCCAATAGACGAAACATAGTCTGCAAATCTCTTATACCTAGCCCGTGGGGCTTGCTTAAGCCCATACAAGAACTTCTTCAACAAACAGACATGATGAGGATATTTGAGGTTTAGAAAACCCAAGGGCCGATGCATATAAACGGTGTCCTTAAGATCATCATGTAAGAAAGCATTCTTCACATCTAACTGATGAATGGACCAAGCTTTGGAAAGAGCCAGACTGAGAACAATGCGAATGGTAATTTAACGCGGACACTAGTTACGGGGTAGAGGGGATTTAAGAACATTATAATTTAAATTAAAATGTCTTTTTAGTTTAAAAATACCCCATTGACTACGAGTGACCGGTCTGAGACTCGGGGGAGAATTGGGTGGATTTTGGGAAATATCGTGACATGTGACGAATTAGCCGGCGGGCGGTGGGCTCGCGGCCCAATACGAAGAATCGGGCCCGATGGCGAGCCCGAAACTGGGCTGGAGAAGCGGCCCAGTTGCTGGACCCACGATGGCAGATAGTGACGTTACTGGAGAACCAGCGGGCAGTGGGCCCGCTGGCGGATTTTGGGTGCGGGACATGTCCGATAAATGATGGATAATATACGGGGAGACATTATCATCTAAAAAATTATACGAACTAGGCCCGGGACTATTTACCTTTGCAAACAGAAATTGGGTTTCATCGAAAATAACATGGCGACTAATGATGATTTTAATGGATGATAAATCAAAACACTTGTAACCGCGATGAGTAGAGGGATAACCCAAAAACACACAAGGAGTAGAACGGGCTTGAAGTTTGTTAACGGTAGTTGACGGAAAGAGCGGATAACATAAGCACCCAAAGACCCTAAGATGTGAATACGAATGAGTCTTATTATATAAGATTTGAATAGGGGAGGAATATACCAAACCTTTGGTAGGAAGTATGTTAAGAAGATAAGTAGCCATTTGTAAAGCATGATGCCAAAAAGTAAGGGGTATAGAAGCATGGACCAACAAAGTTCTGACAATATTATTAATGGTACGAATTTTTCGTTCGACTTTCCCATTTTGTGAAGACGCATGAGGACAAGAAAAATGAAAAATAATGCCATTAATTGCACAAAACTGTTGAAACATCACATTATCATATTCTTTGCCATTATCACATTGAATGTTCTTTATTTCGCGTTCGAATGCTCTAAATTGTAAGAAGGTGGAAAAAACTTTGAGATTTTTTCGCAAACGGAAAAGTCCATGAAAAATTAGAATAATCATCCAAAAATAAAACATAATAACGATGGCCCATAGAACTTAAAACGGGAGAGGTCCATAAATCGCTATGAATAATATCAAATGACATTAAAGTACGAGAAGTAGATGCTACAAATGGTAATATAACATATTTTCCTAAAGGACAGGGTTGACAAAGTGGAGTACGACTCGTACTCTTACAAGAAATAAAATTATTTTTATGCAAGGAAGAAACAATAGATGACCCAGGGTGACCCAAACGTGCATGCCACAAGGAAGGAGCTAGAGCTGCAAAAGTAGACGGCAAGACTTGACTCGAGAGACCGGATGTGGGCGTGATAGGATTAAGAGATCCCCTACTATCACATCTCATGAGAGGAATCTCCGTCTTGAAATCCTTCATAGAAAACCCAAAAGGATAAAAAAAATAACAGAAACAGAATTATCAGTGGTGAATTTACGGACAAACACCAATTTTTTAACTAATTTAGGAGCATGAAAGGTATTTTTCAAGACTGGGCCTAGTTTCCCGGGTAAGGGCTCAGAAAATAGCCACTGTATTGCCAAGACGGACTGGCCCAGTTCCACTGCATAAGGGCCGATTGTTGGGCCCAATTTTGATGTTGTTGTCCACTGCCCCGAGAGTCGCCGCCGCCGCCACCACTGTTCCGACCGCCACCATTGTTACCGCCTCGATTCTTGCCATTATTTTTTACAATTTTGACCTTTTTTGCTACCACCGTTGTTGCGGTTTTAGCCCGAAGTGTTAACAAAACCATGAGAATTATCGGACGAAGTCATCATTGCCACGGAGCTGGCGCTGGTAGCTGCCTTTTTTGCCAAGTCGGCTTCTTCTAAGGTGAGCATCGAGTGGGCCTGATAAAAAGGGGGAAGTGGATTACTTTGACAGAGGAGAGTCCCCACGCCATTATAGGCATCATATAGGCCTGCAACCATTTGAAGAACAAGACGATTATTAGTAATGGGCGCTCCAACATTACGGAGTTGGTCCGCCAACTCTTTGAGCCGTTTACAATAAGCTGAAACGGTTGAGAAATCCTCCATGCGAACTTGGGAAAATTCCTGCTCAAGGGTGACAACGCGAGAATGTTGGTTATCTTGGAATATATCATGCAATCTATTCCATGTAGCCATAGCCTTAGTGTCCGACTCAATAATCGTCTGTAGAAGGTCGGTGGAAATAGTAAAATAAATCCACTGAAGGACAGTAGCATCAAGAGTAATCCATAACTGAGGATCCTCCATGGGAGTAGGAATAGCGGGAGGAATTATGTGATGGAGAACTTGATGTGAGATGACATGAATTTTGAACAACTCTGCCAACGTCGTCTATTAGACATTTTCCATCTCAAGAATAATAGGGATGTTCTTGATGTAGGAAATAGTAAGGGCAGGATGAAACACGTTCTTAGACATAACGAAAGAACGAAGGGATTGTGAAGGAAAATTTGGGAAGAGAGAAGGTAAATTTTGTCACGAAATCCGAGAAGGAGGGCACGGATTCTGATGCAGTTTGGCCAAGTAAAGGGCACGGAAATCGAGAGCAAAGTTGGAGAAGAGCCGAAATAATTTAGACCTAGACTTCTGATACCATGAAAGAAATAATCCCTTGATTATTTTCATTAATGAAAGAGTATATATACAATTTACATTTTCCATAATAGGAAAATCCTATTCCTATTCTACTCCCAAAACACTATTCTAGTAGTACAAGAATCCTATAATTATGGTAAGTGTACAATACTAATTAATACAATTATCTACACTACAAATCAGCCACAAAATCGTGATATACACTAATTATGGTAAGTGTATATCATGGGTACAATATAGCTACAAAATTGTGATATACACTACTTATGGTAAGTGTATATCACGTGTATATTTAACACAATGAAAGATCAAATTACCGAGCATATAAAAGTGTAAGACATGGAAGCCCCCATTTTTAAGGTCAAAGCCTTGTACTACCTCCACCCCTTTCCTGCCCTTATCTAGATTTGATTGCTTGTAGTGCATCTACTATTAATGCAATATGTAAGTATTCAAGATATCACCTGCTGAACTTAATATCTGCAAAGCTGTACTTGTTGGAAATTTGCCTTTGGTGGGAGTTGCGTCCACCCATCTTTAATGACTTAAACACTAGGGTTCCGCATGTTGGAGACATTGATTCTTCACACGTGCATAATCTAGTAAGTGAGTAGATGATCGTAGGGCCAAGGATCGTCAAATTTCATTGAGAAATGAAAGAGATATTGGTCCACGAAGTAAGGTGTTTGAAGCATGGAAATGTGGTTTGGAACAATTCTCCCTCATCGGTGGGGGAAGGAAGATTTGTTCATTTTATAAGTCTCAAAATTGGCTAAGGGTTTGGGACCCCAAGGGGTAACCCATGTGTTTGAATGAGAGAGGACCTAGATGTGCTTGGGTTCGAGGCTAAGTCCACACGCGCGCCGCCGCCGCCCGCCCGTCCCGTCCGGTCTCGGGTCGTGGGCTTTGGGCTTCTTCTGATGTTTGGTCCCTGAAGTTTTAGGAAAGATAAAATTGGGAAGAGAACTTCTGCTTTCTGGGTTGGTTTTGGAGCGTTAGAACTCCATTTATCTGCACATCAATTCAATCATTTACTTGGCTGAATAACTCATCACTAAAGCTCCATTACGTTGCACATTAATTCAGTCATTTACTTGACTGAATTACTCCTCACTAATTGCCATTACATGGCCATTAACAACCATTAGTTGGGCAGTTGAGAAGTCCCCCTCCATGCACTATATATTGAAGACTTTGGCTCAATTGTTGAGACTAGATAGAAACAGAAAATCAGAAACAAAACAGAAATTTGAAACAAAACAGAAATCTTCTTCCTACTATCCAACATCATTTCGTTACTCTATGTTCTTCAACGTAACACTTAAGTTTCCTTTGCTCATTTGTTAAGTTGTTGTTTTATCTTGGGAGACTATTGTCCAGAACGTAAAAGGATATATACGGGGAAATCTTGTCTTAAAGACAGAGAGTCATCTCTCGACTCAGCTACAATTGTAACAATCCAGAATTAGTGTTTCTTCATTTCAAGTTATCAAGATTCAAGACTCAACAAGCGTGCGACAATTGTAATATTGGTTGTTTGTTTATCATTTCGAACACTTGTAATTTTTATTTACTTCCCGTACTGCAATTATATCCAACAGTACTACTATGAAGCTCCTCATCCTTTTACTATCTCAGTTGTCATTGCATTTTCTATCACACTGATCAGGCAATTTTTCCAATGCTACTTGACCTTCATTCGCTTGTTTTGAATGTGTTGATTCCCTCTTAAAAGTGATTTTGCTGCCAAAAGCTCTTTGGAAGTAAAATCACAATGTAATCACATGTGATGGAATTTTTTAGTGCTTCTTTACAAAAATGTTTCAATGCATATAGTTGAATTGAAGTATTGCACGAACAAAAGTGAATTTTCATCTGGCTCATACAAGTATCAGTTATATTATTAGTTGATACGGATCAATTTATGTTATTAGTTGGTATTGATCTCAGAATCTTTTTTTATGCAGCTGTAATGCAAACGGATGGTTTTGACTATCTGAGAGAAAGTTGTCCTCATGTCCTCACAGTACTGTTGGAGTATGTTGCTAGGGTAAATGAACATTCTGGGATTGCCAGCAAGTACTGCGGTGATTTCAACTGTCGACGCGTGAAACAAAGATTGTAATTGAAGTAGTAACTGCCAAACTGTGGTCCTTAATAGGATAGAAACATATTTCATGATGCAGGCCGTAGTTTGATATAGATGTAAATTTGGGTCTGTCAATGTCATTGATATTGTTGTAATATATAGTATCCTGTTCTTAGTAATATGCATTTGTGTATGGTTCCTGCTACTTGAGGCTCTTGATACATTTTCCCTAGAGACAGCTTCTAACTCTTTGTCCATAAGATTCTCTCTTTACTACCTCTAGTTATGTATTTGTTATTTTGGCACTTGATTTGTTAGTTGGACATGTAATTTATTTGCATTACTTGGGGTATTGTCATTCGATATTTAATTAGGTGCTAAATATTCGCCGAACTGCTGAAGAGCTGTGATTAAATACTAATTCAACAAAAAAAAAAAAATACTAATTCAACAATCAACAATCAAGAAATAGGCTTGTGTTTGTATTGATTTTTTTTTTTTGACTTTGCTATAACTTGAACAAGACCATTCATGATTCTCCTCCTATTTTATTGACCACCCGCCATACTTGAGATGTATATCATTTCTTGTCTTTCTCCCTCTATCTACATTTTCACTTCACTCCAATAATTTCGTTTTTAATAAAAAAATTCAACAATATATTTGCACTCAAAGTCACCCTTAATTGTTAGAACGGAAAAGCTAAAAACACTATGAACTATTAGAATAGAATAATAATGCAATCGTCTGATTTTTGGACTAAAAATACCTAAACTATTAGAAATAGGATCAAACGCCTCACCCTTAGCGAACTTACCCAATTATGCCCCTATCTCGTTAACGGAACTTCACATCTGCGCCCTTTTAAAAAAGGGGCTTGGCGAGAAGAGGAGTGTACCATGAGAGAAGCAAGGAGGTCAACCTTTTTCAAATTGCTTGAATTAGTTGAAGGTGCAAAGTCTTCTTCTTTTAATTTGATCTTTCCCGAGAGATGTCACCTTCTCTCAGGCCAGCAGTGCTCTATGACGAGCGGATCCTCACGCCCAGCCATTGTGCAGCTTATGTATAGAAAGTCGGGAGTCTATCTCTTTCAGTACTCCGTCTTGGGAAAAAGGTTACCCACTTATTTTTATATATTGTGTTTTCTTCTTCAATGAAAAACAGTACCTTTTTATTCATGAATTTTCTTCTCGTTAGAAGGTCGACCACATATGTGTGATATAATTGTTACTCTTAATAAGGTGAGATAAGAATTCCTAGAAAAATCCTAGATTCTGTTTTTTTTCTCCAGGAATTCGTTTGGACTTTGGAGTACGAGGTTAATTACGTAATATGGAGGTTAATTACGTAATATGGACACCAATTTTAAAAAATAAAATTTACATTTTTTAACTTTAAAAACAACAAACCTTAATTAAAGCAAAAAAAAATGTTGAAGATATTGCAGTGGGCGGTTTGGATAAAAAAATTATATGCGCCGATTGTTCATATTATTCATAATTAAGTAATTAATAAAGTAAAATATATTATTAATTAATTGTAATAAAGTGAAAACACAATTACAATTGTAATAGAGAATTCCGAGAGTCTTAGAGATTTTAGGTACTGTAGGTGCATCAAGGTTGCTGAGGTTAAAGAGGCTATCCATAAGATGAGGAGGGGAAGAGCGACCGGGCTTGATGAAATTCAGGTAAACTTTTGGAAGAGCGCAGGGGATGCAGGTGTGGAGTGGATGACTAGGTTGTTTAATGTCATATTTCGGACGGCTAAGATGCTAGAAAATTGGAGGTAGAGTACGATGGTCTCGTTGTACAAGAACAAGGGCGATATTCAGAGTTGCAATAACTATAGAGGTATCAAGTTGCCAAGCCACACTATGAAAGTCTAGGAGAGAGTGGTCGAGTTGAGGATGAGAAGGGATGTGTCGATATCCGAGAGCCAACTCGGATTCATGTCAGGCCGATCGACTACAGAAGCTATTCACCTTATCAAGAGATTGATAGAGCAGTATATGGACAAAAGAGAGACTTATATGGACAAAAGAGAGACTTACACATGGTGTTCATTGACCTGGAGAAAGCATATGATAAAGTCATTCGGGAGGTCCTTTGGAGATGCTTGAAGTCTAGAGATGTACATGTGGACTACATCAGAGCAATTAAGGACATGTACAAGGGTGCCAAGGCACGAGTTAGGACATTGGAAGGTGACTCAAAACACTTTCCAGTCGTGATGGGGTTGCACCAGGGATCAACTCTTAGTTCATTTCTATTTGCCTTAGTGATTGATGAATTGATGTGACATATTCAGGAGGAGGTGTTGTGGTGTATGTTATTTGTAGACGACATAGTTTTGATTAACGAGACGCGTAGTGACGTTAACGATAGGCTGGAAGTTTGGAGAACGACCTTAAAATCTAAAGGTTTCAGGTTAAGCAGGGCTAAGACGGAGTACATGGAGTGCAAGTCCAGTGAAGTGACACAAGATACAGATGTGGAAGTGAAGCTTGATGCACAAGTTATATCCAAAAGAGGGAGTTCAAGTATATTGGGTTCATTATTCAAGAAAATGAGGAGATTGACAATGATGTCGCCCACCGTATTGGAGCATGATAGATGAAATGGAGGCTCGCCTCACGGGTGCTTTGCGATAAAAAAAATATCGCCTAGGCTGAAAGGTAAGTTATACAGAGTGGTGGTTAGACCAATATTGTTGTACGTGGTAGAGTGTTGTCCAATCAAGAACGTCCATATTCAGAAGATGAAGATAGCGGAGATGCGGATGATGCTCAGATGGATGTGTGGCCATACTAGAAGAGATATGATTAGGAATGAAGATATACGAGACAAGGTCGGAGTAGCCTCCGTGGAAGATAAGATGAGGGAAATAAGACTGAGATGGTTCGGGCATGTGTAGATGAGGTGTGAGGATGCGCCAGTTAGGAGGTGTGAGAAGCTGGCGGTCGCAGGAGTTAGAAGAGGTAGAGGTAGACCGAAAAAGAATCGGGGGAGGTGACTAGACAAGATATGACTCAGCTCCAGCTGACTGAGGACATGACCGTAGATAGGAAGATCTGGAGATCGAGGATTAGGATAAAATATTAGTAGGTTTTTGAGTTTTATCGCGCTGTGCATGAGAGGGTGGGGGGCTAGCTTTCTATCTCATCTTCTCTTTTTTTTTAGTTGTATTATTTTGGTATCGCGTAGATCATTATCTCTATGTACGTGTTATCATGTTGCGCCATTTGTTTTGTATCTTTTTTTTTGATGTCCTATTTTCCCTGCAATCTTACGTTCCTTTTGAGCCGAGGGTATATCGAAAATAGCCTCTCTACTCCGTAAAGATAGATGTAAGGTCTGCGTACATCTTGCCCTCCCCAAATCCCACATATGGAATTACACTGAGTATGTTATTGTTGTTGTTGTAAAGTGAAAAAATTGTATAGATTCAAACAAATGTTATGCGTCTATACTAGAGGTTAACTCACTCTCTGTTGGGTTTGGGAGTATTTGCTAGTAGTATTATGTTTTGGGAAAAAGGTAAAAAATATCTCCTTATTTTTATTTATTAGCTACTTTTGTCCTCCGTTACAAGTTGAGGCTATTAACATAGTGCCAACATAACCCTAAGAAAACGATATTGGATTTATGTGTGACTATCCTTGAAAGTGTCTATTCTACCAAACCACGGGACGCTGCCGTAGATCGAGCCCTGGAAGTCCTCTCCTCGTGGACTTTGACGTTACAAAAGTTAATAAAGGCATTCCTAAATCAATCTCAATTCCCTAATTTTATTTAAAATTACTCAATTTTTCTCTTTTAACCTAATCCGACCCACCTTTTAAAATAACTCATTCTAGGAGGTGGGTCGGGTTAAAAGAGAGAAATTTAATAATTTTAATAAGTAAAATTGAAGAATTGAGATTGATTTAGGAAATTTGTTAATTTAATAATAACAACAACATATCCAGTGAAATCTCACAATTTGGGATCTAGAAAGGGTAGAATATACACAGATCTTACCTCCACCTTAAGTAGGTAGAATGACTGTTTTTGGGAGACCCTCAGCTTAAAAAAAATTGTGTCAGAATGCTCTCGTTGAGAGTCGAATTCAAGACCTCCCGCTTACTAAACTGGTGCTCCTAGAATGAGTTGAGGGATATTTTTATTAACTTTCATAAGAATAGCGGTGTAAATAGCTCAAACTTGTAACACAAAAATAGCCGAGTATTTTTGACCCTTTGACTCCAAATTTGGTCGCGAATACCAACTAAACTAGGCTTCCGTTTCAGCTTAGGACTCACTTCCTCTTCCGCTCTCTTCCTCCAGCGAAATCGAGCCGTAAGTCCACTCTTTATATATGTCTCTCTATCTATTCTCTCTGTAATTAAAAAACCCTAATTAGTTTTTAATGGTATAGTATAAAATTTCTAATTTTGTTCCCATGTTTTGTACTGCTTCGCAACCTAAACAAATCCTCCACTTTGATTTCTCAAGTTCTTTTGTGGTTCTTGTTTGGCGTCTCATGTAATGCTGGAAATATTTTTTGTGAATATTTAAGATTAATAGAAATAAATAAGGCCGTAAAAAGATGCTACTTTTTCATTTTTATTGTTATTTTTCAGTATTTGGAATTATTGAAAGTCAAAATTTACAATTGATTTCAATTCACAACCGACCGAAACAAGTATTTGATAAAATTCCCTTATATCCAATTCAGTTCAGTCTAAAAAAACAGGACGTTGAGGTGTGTATTGTGTGCTATTGAACTTTATTTTTAACATTTCCGTTTATATTACTATATATGATAAACAAGAACTCTACTAGTGTGTGCTCACATTGCTAGTTCCAAGCACGGATAAAGGAGAGGGTTGTAGTAGGTTGATGGGTCCGCCTAAAACTACTTAGGGGTTGTTTGGTATGTGGGATATGGATAATAATTTTGGGATTAACTTTATGCCATGTTTGGTTTGAGGTATTAGCTAATCCCATGATTATTTTATCTCACCATTTGTACTAAAAATGGTGGGATTACTATCCCATATAGGTGGGATATCCTTGCTTATCCCATCCCGCATACCAAACGACCCCTTAATGTATGAATGGTCACAGTATGTTGGATCTTCATAATATTCCAAAAAAGTTGGTTTATCTTCGTTGTACTGTGTTAAAAAAGAAGGCTGAGCTTTTTCAGTTTTTTTGAAGCAGATAGGTGCCAAGGACACAGAGAACACAGTGATACTCCTCGGGAGATAAAAATGGTATTGTTTTCTGATCCCTCTTTCTTACTGCTGTATGTTCCTCTTTATTCACGCCGATCCCGTAATTTGTATATATTTGGTGTCAGCTTTGCTTTCTTGGATTATTGTAGAGTAGAAAGTTTATCTACCTTATTTGAAAATTTGAGGTTTTTTTCTCATTAATTTATTTGGTTTATGTACTAACTCGGTTTTGCCCCTGGACCACTCTGTTTTCTAGTTGTTTTTCTCATATTTCAAGGATCTGGTGGGCAGAGAAGTGACTGTGGAACTGAAGAACGATTTGGCTATTCGAGGAACACTACATTCAGTTGATCAGTATCTCAACATTAAGCTTGAAAACACAAGGGTTGTTGATGAGGACAAGTACCCCCACATGGTAATTCCTCCTTACTCTTTCTCTTGTTTGTTTGTTCTTCTTATTTTCTGTTGTTGATTTCATCTGTGAAAATACGGTTTATTGCCTATATTTAGTTTGGAGATGCATTACTTCTTGCTCTCTTTCATCTTCTCTTTTTGTGCGTGTACGATCTGTTGAAAACCTCTGTTTGGCTATCTCTCTTTCAATTCAAGAATTCCCGAATTAGTTCTTTTTGTTTTTGGTATGCAATAGAATGACTGGATATTTTCTCTTCCATAGTACTGCGCAGTTGTGAATCCGATAGTTTTGGTGTAAACTACTAATTTTGATTGGATATGTGAATCGAGAAGGTTAATTTGAAGTATTAAGTGTGTGTATGATTCGGGTGACTAATGTTCGCTGCAATATGGGATCCTTAGTCTATATGGGGATGAGGTTTGTTGGTGACTACGACTATGTTTATGTGTCTTTCTCCTAGAAATGCTAAGGCTTAGTGTTCGTTCATATTTGTTGTAAGCTATGCTATGATCTATTCACCTTTCTGTTGAGTGAAGTACTAATGTTTTTTTGATCGGTAGAATGAAGTGCTAATGTTACTTAAGGAGGTCTAGCTTTACATTCTTTGATCCTTTGAAGACTTGGAATTTATTATTGCAAGGCTAAGAAACTGTAAGTGTAAGAATCAAATATCACTGTAAAGATGCATTGTTGCGGAGAATCTACAGTTAACCTAAAACTGCATATTATTAGCGTGTACTCAACTTGATAGTTGCCCTTAAGTCGAGACCCTGTGGTGAACCTTTGCTCTAATGCCAGTGGTGGAATGAAATATGATTGCCTCTGATAGCATCCATGGAGGCATAACTCCAATTAAGGACTTGGATGAAGCTTTGGAAGGTCTTAGAAGGATTATGACGAGATCTCAAATAAGAAACTTCAAAACAAGCTAATTGGGTTTCAATTGTAAAGAAAGAAGTGTTTAGTTTGAAAGAAGAGCTCAAGCCAAGGAGGATGTTTTGCGTAAGTGTTATAACTATTTTATGGGGCAAATCGAGGTCCAAGATGAGGTAGACTGGGGTCAAAAACCATCCTTTGAAGGAAGTTCAAATTAGTCCACTTTTTGAACCAATTTAGGCACCTAAATTGTTCCAAACTTGCACCTCATGAAGCTCCCGCTTGGACCACGTTTTTAAACCCTTAAAATGGGCTTCTTTGCTACCCAAGAAGGGCCAAGTAGGTGTGCAATTTATAGGAGAGTTGCTGTCCAAGTTGATTGCATGTTGTCTTCATGATTTCAAAATTTTCCTTAATTTTAGGCCCTAATTAAGGGAGCCTAGTATATAGTAGTATTTGAGTGTAGAGTCTTAAACTACTTTAGTAGATGAGAAAAATTATTATAGTAGTAGAGGAAACTTATCTTAGTAGTTGCATTGCCGTATGAGTGCAAAATACTTTAGTAGTAGTGTTGCGTTGTAAGTGTAGAATTATTTTGGTAGCTGTATTGTGTTGTTAGTGCACTAATTTTAGGGATTAGTCAGTCATTCCGTATTTCATCCTAGGATTTCCTTATTTATTTTCCTAGGTGGTTATGGTTTATTCCTTTTTCCTTTCCTTAAAATAGTTGGATTAGTTTATCCAAAGTAGATTAGGCTTTTATTTCTTCTTGTTTTAGGACCGTAATTTCGTGATCAGTGTGTCAATAAAGGAGGGTGATTTCTGTGTTATTTGGACGCAATTCAGATTATATTATCAATAATATTGTAGAAAATACATCTTTTCACCCCTAAAATTACTCCGGAAATTCACTTTAGGAATTAAACTTTATGGGCAATTCTTTACCCCCCTAAACAATTTATATGTGAGTTATGTTCAACCTTACTTTGCCCAGATCAGTTGAGAGATGGGTGTTGTTTCACCACTCTCTTTGATTCATCCACGTCATTTAATATTTTTTTTATAAATTCATTGAAACTAACTAAAAAATAATTAAATAAATTCGAACTCACCCAAATAAAGAACCCGAACCATTCCCAAATAAAGCTTCGTAAGTCCAAAAATAAATTCCTCTTCTATTCACATTGTGCTCACTGTTTCAAGTTTTGATTGTGATTCTATGATTGAAAATTGAATCCCAAGTTGAGAATTATTACAGATCTGGTTTAAGTTGTTTTTGGAGTTCCCATTTCAAGTAGGTATTGAATCAAAGAGCTTGGCAAAGTCTGTTAAATAACTGAAAGAGGAAAATAAAGAAATGAAATCCACATAAAATAGAAAAGAAGAAATCTTTGGTTAATTTTTTAACTATTGTGGTTGCTGTAATCAGAAACCATCAAAATGGCTTGCAGCTTGGAAGTTCCTCTTGCTCCTTCATAATCAAATGAATCCAATAGTTACTGCAATTAATTCTTGAATTTTAATCAAACACTCACACTCCTAAACTAATTGCTATTTTGGTTTGGATTTCACCATCCACGGAAAACCAACGAGGAAGACGAGGGAGATGGAGAGTGAAGGAGGAATTAGATGAATATATATATATATATATATATATTAATATATCAAAAAAAGAATATTAAAAGTATAAATTATATGTTGGCCAATTAAAAAACGATGTGTATGATTTTGGCAGATTTTAAAACTTTTTTTTCTTCTCACTCGCTTTTAGGAAAGTGAGTGCACTCTCTCCGTCATGTCACCTTTTAGGGGGTATTTAATACACTATCGACAAGAATAGGGGATAAAAAATTACCCGTAAAGTTACAATGCTAAAGTGAGTTTTTGAGACAAGTTTATGAGCGAAAAGATGTGTTTTCTCATAATATTGAGAGGACTTTTCCATCAGAATTTGCATTGGCTACTCTTGGATGTATTCTTCAACCTTCCAGAATCACAACTTAAAGGTGGTAAATTTAATTTCTTCTTAAAACCTAAATTACTTTTAGGTGATAAATTTTGGCTTATTGTTGTTTTTGGTACTCTAAAGGGGTCAAGTTCCATCATCTACTTCTAGGATTAGTGTACCAAGAAATACAATAAGCCAAAACTTGTCACCTTTCTTGAATACCTAAAAGTAATCGAGTGTTAGAGTACCAAGAAAAACAATAAGCTTGAATACCTGAAGTAACCTAGGTTTTAAGAAGGAATTAGACTTTTCATCTTTGAGTTGATTCTTGAAGGTTGAAGAATAAATCAAGAGTAGCCAATGCAAAAGTTGAAGGAAAAGTCCTCTCAATATTATTGCTAATAATCTGAATTGTGTCTAAACAACAAAAAAATCACCCCTTTATATAGACGTATGTCATGAAATTTTGGTCCTAAAACAAGAAGAAATAAAATCCTAATCTATTTTGGATAAACAAATTCAACTATCCTAAGGAAAGGAAAACGAATAAACTATAACAACCTAGGAAAAGAAATAAGGAAACGTTTCATTACTAACTAGGATTAAATATGGAAGGTTTGACTAATCCCTAAAATTAAGAAAACCACGTGTTAGGCTCCCTTAATTAGTGCCTAAAATTAAGGAAAATCTTGGAATGTGAAGACAACTTGGGCGGGAACTCTCCTATCAATTTGCACGCCTATTTAGCCCTTCTTGGTAAGGACGCCCATTTTAAGGGCTAAAAACGTGGTCCAAGTGGGGGAGCTTCATGAGGTGCAAGTTTGGAATAATTTAGGTGCCTAAATTGGTTTAAAAAGTGGACTAATTTGGACTTCCTTCAAAGGCTGGTTCTTGATCCCACTCTACCTCATCTTGGACCTCAATTTGGCCCATTAAATAGTTATAACACTTGGGCAAAACATCCTCCTTGGCTTGAGCTCTTCTCTTCCAAAACTACACTTCTCTCTTTGCAATTGAAGCCCAATTAGCTTGTTTTGAAGTTTCTTATTTGAGATCCAGTCTTAGGCCTTCTAAAAGCTTCCATAGCTTCCAAGTCATTTATTTGAGTTATGCTTCCTTGGATGCTATCAGCCTCCCTCCAGATACACGATCACATGTTTTCTATGAAACTCTTTTCGACGAAAATCTTTTGTAGTTTCAACAGATTGAATATGCTGTTTATGGTGTCACCACTTTGAACCAAAACTTACGTGATAATGTTAATTTCCAGCATGTTACAATTCTGGTCTTACTGGCTGTGACTTCTTTTGTATCTAGTTTTCTAGAAACACAAATTGGACCTGGAAGCGACATTCTCTGCCGGCCTTGAATTGATTAGATGCACAAATTGTAACTGAAAGCGACACTCTGTCGGCCCTTAATGACTAGATGCACAAATTGGATCTAGAAGCAACAATAGTTGTAGCACCATAAATTATGAATGTCCAGGTGATGCTAGGGAATGGAATGGGGCTTTGGCGGTTGAAGCCTTAGCCGCGCCTAGCCACGCCAATGGTAAACTTCATAGTCCCCCTTTCGCTTTGCTGCTCTCTTCCCGCTAGGTTAGATTCCCTCTTTTTCCCCCTTTTCATTCACTCACCCACCTCCGATTTAAAGAAAACAGAAGTTCCCCTGCTCCACGACCACGTAGGATGGGGCACACATCCACTTCCTTGTAGAGTAGTGAAGATAGACTAGCAAGAGCTTCCGCACGAGAAATCCTATAGATTAGAATTTACAAACATAAAAAGAAAGATGACGGATCATAATTTAGTGATGGATTCTTTCCGCTCTTTGTATTTATATGAGAAGCTCTATAACCATCACCCATTCCCAATAGTCAAACTCTTGTACACTTTATTCCTATTCTTTGAAAAACAGTCCGTATTTAGGTAAGAACATTCTTGTATTGATCAGGTTTTCCAAAAGTGTGCAAGAGTATGAATGAAAGATTGAAACTATTCCAAAGTAGAAAACAATTCTACTAGTTATTGGCCTAATAAATCCCACCTGACAGCTTAAAATTTGCCTTATGCTACTAGTGATATGTGTTTACTGCTGTATAGGATTTACGTATACACTTACTGACTTACGAGCCTATGATTACGAAAAAGAAAGGGGAGAAAAAAAGAAGAGGGAGAGTGAGAAACATGCAGATGTAGTATGTTCTCCTCTTCCCTCGTCTTTTCCTCCCCGCACCTCACTGCCACCCCTTTTATTTTCCCCTGTTTTATTTTTGAATTGTAGTACTTTTCTGATGTGAATGCTAATAGATATGTTCTATGTTACTTTGATGGTAATAGAGGTCGGTGAGGAACTGCTTCATCAGAGGATCGGTGGTGAGATACGTGCAGTTACCTCCAGATGGAGTTGACATAGAACTGCTTCATGATGCTACGAGGAGAGAAGCTCGGGGTGGCTGAAATCTAGAGTTCAAAATTGGTCCATTCACATTTCAGCGGATAAGTCAGCAGTAAACTGATTTTTCTTACTGTTAACTGTAATTCTAGATGCATTTTGCACGTAGTGATTTTCTTCATCATCTTAAAATTTAGTATGCAGATGTTATGAATACTGCAATCCGTGACGTGAAAACTGTTTATATGAATGTTGTCCCTAACGACATTTCTGTCTTTTGACAAAATTAAGAATGTTAAAAACTTCAGTGTCTCCAATTTGCCACCACTTTTCGGAAATTTTACCTACCAAATTGTAAGGTTTGCTATTGTCTATATCTCGGGGCTATATTTTTTTCTTTTTTCGTCGTGTTCACTCTAGATAACAGCAAGGTTGACATAATACTAAAAATTATTATGTGGGAGGAGTTAATAATACAAAATAGTCAATCTCATATTTCGTTCCTACACTACGTAAGTATCAGTAGTATTATATTTGAGTCAATTTCTCAAATGATAATTGAACTGGTAGGAAAGTTTCATTAAAATAAGTTTTGAATTTTTTGGATAATAAAGTCATTAAATTATGCTCATATTTTTGAAGAAGTAAAATAATTCATTATTGGACAGAAGATTCCTTAACCTATTTTTAAATTATAAACTTCATTACCTAGGCATAGTTTTCCGATACTTCAAAAATCTTGTTCAAATAAATATTTTTCATGTTTTAATAATAATAAAAAATACTCAACTTAATATTATAAGCTATAAGAATAAAATTCAAACTTTAAGTATGTTATAAGATTTCTTTGTTATATCAACTTCTTTTGGACTATTTTGATACTGTTTTTTTATTGCTCAAATTCGAAAGTTAAACATTTTACTGAATGGAGGTGCTAGGACATAATTGAAACACTTATATAAATGCGTTATGCATGTTATTATTATTAGTTTGTAAGAATTAGAATAGGTTTACTTTATTGATAGAATATTTGGATAAGTTTTCTCAAGGAAAAAAAACTGGGTCAGATAACTACTTTGTAAAAATGAAAATATTTTTACAGTTAACTATATACATGCTTATAAAACTTTATATATTATAATCAAAATAATAAAATATTTTTGGTTCATTTTTACAATTAGCTGTATAAAACATTTTTATAATTAGTTGTAGATTTTATTATTAATTGTAATCCACTTATTTATAAAACTCAAATAAAATCAAAATATTATGAGTTCATCTCCAAGAAAAATTTTTTTTTTTTTTTGATAATTGAAAATTTTATATAGCACGAAAAATTATTTACAATTAGTTAAAAAATCTATAGTTAAGTACCGTGCTCGGTTCTACGACCATTCAACTGAATCTTTTTATTGTCTAGTAGACACAATTTTGCAATATTCTGAAATTTTGTTCGAATTAATAATTTTAACTTTTTGAAAAAATGGAAATATTCATATGGATTTTATAATGTAAAAAATAGGTTAAGGGATCTTAAGTCCAAAAATTAATTCTTTTACTTTTTTGGAAATATGATCATAGTTTGATGACCTCATAATTGTCCAAAAATTTCAAAATTTACTTTAGTGAAACTTTTCAACAAATTCAATACCATTTGAAGAATTGACTCTATTATATTTTGGTGATAATACGTTGGTAAGAATAGATAAAACAGTTTTCTTAACGTCAACCACGTACTCATGATTAGAGATAATTATTAACGTTTAACGATAAAGACATTACATGAGATAAAGGTATGAAATGTATGTTAACATACGAACGAGATAAGGCATGAGATGTATATTAAACATACAAACACTTAATAAACATTAGAATATAAATGGTTAACAAATTTCCAAAGTTTTTTCAGTAATGTTTTTATACAAATATTTTACAAGAATGGTCACTGGTTTTTTTTTTTTTTTTTTTGGTTCTGACTAATCTGGATTCGTGCTGCGTAGTCTACATTGGGCGGAAAAGCACTCTATAAAAATGATGATTCCATATCCAAGAGGGCTCAAACTCGAGACCTCTTTGGTTAAGGATGGAGTAGTACCAGCCATTACACCATAACTATTGTTGGTAGGTATGTTGTTGTTGTTAACAAAGGCTAATGGGTGTTCTAATTCTCAAAATGCGGAAAATAAACTAAACACCACCTCGGATATTAGCATTCACTTGTTATTCTTGGTTGTATATTTAATATTCAAAACTGGCAATTTGTGTCAAAAGGTAAAACCATGGCGAAAAAGCTCATACTAACTGAAAGAAACAATCCCCTTGATTATTTTCATTAATTGAATAGGTATATATACAAGTTACAAAATAGGAGAATCCTATTCCTAAAATCTTATTCTACCATAATTCTAACTCTACAATTATGGTAGTGTATAATTCTAATTTAAGTAATAAATACATTACAATATACTACACATATATTTTCCTAATATACAATATTCTTACATTGTCTACTTACCATAAAATGGGAAGCAAAACCGAGAGCCCAATCTGCCAATATGGGCAGAATCCGAAATGCTCAATAAGGCAATATACACATGTATATTGTGTGTATATTGCCTTATTTAACACACCCCCGCAGTCATAGCGGGCGGTCTTCAAACGCTGAGACTGTCCCTAAAATCTTCAAAGAGTACCGAGGGAAGATCCTTTGTAAAGATGTCTGCAACTTGATATCTTGACGGGACATGACATACGCGTACCTGCCCCCGAGCAACCTTTTCACGGACAAAGTGAATGTCCATTTCAATATACTTAGTGTGTTGGTGCTGAACCGGATTACCTGAGAGGTAGATGACATTAACATTATCACAATATACTAAGGTTGCCTTCTGAATGGGGCAATGAAGCTCTAAAAGCAAATTACGTAACCAACATGATTCTGAGACCACATTAGCTACCCCTCGATATTCTGCCTCTGCACTTGAGCGGGATAAAGTCGCCTGACGCTTTGCAAACTAGGATACCAAGTTGTTTCCAAGGAACATACAATATCCTGACGTAGACCGTCTGGTGTCCGGACAACCACCCCAATCTGCATTTGTGTATGAGACAAGTGTGGATGTAGATGAAGGATTTAAGTGCAAACCATAATCTAGTGTCCCCTGAATATACCGAATGATGTGTTTGATTGCATTCATGTGCTCAACTCTGGGATCATGCATGAACAAACACACCTGCTGAACAACATACGTAATGTCTGGTCTGGTAATGGTAAGATACTGGAGGCCCCCTGCAAGACTGCGATAGCGGGTCGGATCCTCGTATGGTGCTCCTGCCGCGGCACTAAGCTTGGGTTTTGCATCAACCGGAGTGGAAGTGGACTTACAGGATGACATCCCAGCCCTTTCTATGATCTCAGCAGCATACTTTCGTTGAGACAAAAACAAACCACTAGAATGACGCTTGACGACAATCCCCAAAAAGTAACTCAAGGGCACTAAGTCTTTCATAGCAAACTCAGAAGTGAGCATGGTCATGATAGACTGGCGCAAGGCATCGAAAGAAGCAGTCAAAAGGATATCATCCACATACAACAGAATGTAGGCCAAGGACGAACCACGACGGTAGATGAACAAGGAATTATCTGACCTGCTGTGAGTGAACCCAATAGTCGAAACAAAGTCAGCAAACCTCGTATACCAGGCCCGTGGAGACTGCTTAAGCCCATATAATGACTTCTTCAACAAACAGACATGATGAAGACGATTTGGATCCCTGAAACCCAACGACTGATGCATAAAGACTGTTTCCTTGAGATCACCATGTAGGAAAGCATTCTTGACATCCAACTGATGAATAGGACAAGTCTTTGAAAGCGCCAAGCTAAGCACAGTGCGAATAGTAGCCGGCTTGACCACCAGGCTAAACGTCTCCCCACAATCTATCCCAACCTGCTGAGTCTTACCATCACCTACAAGCCGTGCCTTATGTCGAGCAAATGAACCATCTGAATTCTTCTTATGAGCAAAAATCCACATAGACCTGATAACATTAATATCAGAAGGACGGGGCACCAACTCCCACGTCTTATTATCAATAAGAGCATTATATTCATCAGTCATAGCAATCTTCCAATTATGGTCATTTAAGGCGGACACAGGATTACAGGGCAAGGGGGATTTAAATACATTAGAATGTAAATTAAAATGTCTTTTAGGTGTAAAAATACCCTGTTGACTACGAGTGACCGGTCTATGACTCGAGGAAGGATTTAGTGAATTTTGGAAATTTGCCGGGTTCGGGACAGACTGGCCAGTAGGCAGTGGGCCTGCTGGCCCAAACCGAGAAACTGGGGCAGAATCTAGAACAGTTCCAGAATTGAGATGGACTGGCCCAATTGCTGGAATTGTTTCAGTGACTGGAAACAGTGACAGATCAGTGGGTCCAGCGGGCAGTGGGCCCGCTGGAGAATTTTGGGTGCGGGATATGTCCGAAAAATTCTGAATAATATACGGGGATATTTGGTCATCCAAAAAAATATATGACCTAGGCTCGGGAGTATGAACTTTCGTAAAAGGAAATTAGGTTTCATAAAAAATGACATGGCGATTAATTATGTTTTTCTTTGAGGATAAATCAAAGCATTTATAACCACGATGATTAGACGGATAACCCAAAAATACACACGGGGTAGACCGAGCCTGAAGTTTGTTAATTGTGGTGGATGGAAATAACAGATAACACAAGCACCCAAAAATCCTAAGATGAGAATAAGAAGGGTTCTTATTATATAGGATTTTGAGGGGGGAATAATATGTCAGACCTTTGGACGGAATTATGTTAAGGAGATATGTTGCCATTTGCAGAGCATGATGCCAAAAATACGGGGGTACGGAAGCATGAAGTAAGATAGTGCGGACAATGTTATTTATGGAATGAATTTTGCGTTCGGCTTTTCCATTTTGAGAAGATGTATGAGGGCACGAAAAATGAAAATTTATCCCATTATTATCACAGAACTCACGAAACCCCATATTGTCATACTATTTCCCATTATCACATTGAATATTCTTTATTCCTCTTTCGAATTGTGTTCTAATGAATGCTCTAAATTTTATGAAGACAGAAAACACTTGAGATTTATTGGCAATTGGAAACATCCACAAAAATTTAGAATAATCATCCAGAAACAGAACATAATATCGATGACCTAATGAACTTAGAACATGAGACGTTCATAGGTCACTATGAATAATATCAAATGGATGTGAAGTATGAGAATTTGAGTCCACAAATGGCAATTTAACAATTTTTCCCAATGAACAAGATTGACAAATATGAGTACGACTCGTACCCTTACAAGAAATAAAACTATTTTTATCTAAAACTGATAAAATAGAAGATCCCGGATGACCCAGGCGAGCATGCCACACGGAAGGAGAAATGGCTGCAAAAACTGACGGCAAGACTTGACTCGATGGACTGAAACTGGGGGTGATAGGATACAGATCCACCCTATTATCACACCTCATGAGATGACTCCCCGTCTTGAAATCCTTCACAGAGAAACCAAAAGGATCAAATTCAACGGAAACAGAATTGTCAGTTGTGAACTTTCGGACAGACACTAAATTTTTAATCAATTTGGGAGTATGTAAAGTATTCTTCAAGATAAGGGATGGATTGGGGGGAGACAACGTTTTCTGACCATAACCCTGAATTGGAATAGAGTTGCCATTACCAACAATTATACCCCTAGGGGTGCTCAAATTGGAATAAGATGAGAGAGTACCTGAATCGGAAGTCATGTGAGTAGTGGCCCCGGTGTCCATGTACCAATTTGGGTCGGGTTGAGTCAACCCCAATGTGTGCATCGCGGCCTCGATATCGATCTGAGTGGGGCCTCCTGCATGATGGGCTTGCGGAGGTCGGGGCGGACCGGTGGCCGGCCGGGTGGTCGGGGCCCAACAATTGGGCCCGGGCCGTGGGCCGCCAGCTTGGTTGTTGGGCCGAATTGTTGGCCGCCCATTGCTGCTCAGCCGCCGCCATGGGCCCCCCCTGCTAGGACCGAGGGGGTGGTGGGCCACTTGTTCCCTCGGATGGGGCCACCGCCGCTTGCCGACCACGGAACCGCCACGGAACCGCCTCGTTTGCCCCCGCGGTTTTTGTTATTATTCTTACGATTATTTTTGCCGCCACCGCCCATTTATGGCTTTGGCTCCGAATTATTAACAAAACCCGATGCCTTTTACGCCAAACCGGGGCTAGCCGCCTTTTTAGCCAAACCGGCTTCTTCCAAAGTAAGCATAGAGCGGGCTTGATAGAAGTCAGGAAGAGGGTTGCTTTGACGAAGGAGAGTTCCAACACCATTATAGGCCTCCGAAAGGCCGGCAACCAATTGTAGAACCAGACGATTATTTGTTATCGGTGCGCCAACATTACGGAGTTGATCCGCCAACTCCTTGAGTTTCTTGCAATATGCAGAAACGTTTGGAAATTCGTCCATTCGAACGAGAGAGAATTCCTGCTCGAGTGTGACGACACGTGAATGTTGGTTGTCTTTGAATATGTCACGTAATCTATTCCAAGCAGCCATAGCCGTGGTATCCGGCTCAATAATCGTCTGTAGAAGGTCAACCGAAATAGTGGAGTAGATCCACTGGAGAATGGTAGCATTAAGAGTAATCCATAACTGAGGATCCTCCGCGGGAAGAGGTGTAGCGGGAGGAATGATGTGATGAATAACTTGATGGGAGATAGAGTGAATTTTAAACAACTCCGCCCACGTCGCATATTGGACGTTTTCCATCTCAAGGACAATAGGGATATTGTTCTTGACGTTAGAAACCATTAGGGCAGGATGATAATTGTTCTTAGACATATTGAAAGAACAAAGTAGGAGGGGAAATTTGGGAAAAGTAAGAGAGATTTTGAGAGCGGAAGACTACTTTCGGAAGAGAAATCCGAGAGGGGGGGGTACTCGGCCGAGATTGGCAAAATTTTTGGGAGAGAATTTTTTTGTAAAACCTAGTCTCTTGATACCATGAAAGAAATAATCTCCTTGATTATTTTCATTAATTGAATAGGTATATATACAAGTTACAAAATAGGAGAATCATATTCCTATTCTATTTCTAAAATCTTATTCTACCATAATTCTAACTCTACAATTATGGTAGTGTATAATTCTAATTTAGGTAACAAATACATTACAATATACTACACATATATTTTCCTAATATACAATATTCTTACATTATCTACTTACCATAAAATGGGAAGCAAAACCGAGAGCCCAATCTGCCAATATGGGCAAAATTCGAAATGCTCAATAAGGCAATATACACATGTATATTGTGTGTGTATTGCCTTATTTAACACTAATAGTTAAAGTTAAATTACTTTAGTGTTCCATATGATATTTAAGATGTATTAAATTTGTGTGACCCATACCTCTATTCACGAAATATATCGAGGGGACGTCATACTAAACGTTTAACTTTTACTTTTACCATATTCAATAATTATTCTTTATCGATTAGTTTCTATTAATAGATTTTTAGCCTTTATATTACTTACTATCCATGTAAGAACCATTAGAAACATACATCCCAAGTATCTACAATATTTAATTTTCCTCACTGACTGCTTTAACCACAAAATATTAGCACTAACATTTTCTGCCAAATCTTATGTTAATTAATGTTCCATCATAGTGTAGCTCTATTGTCCTATCAAGTTGTTTTGATGGAACAGAGTCCTGATTATCCCACTTTTCGTATCTCTTTTCATCTTACATAATGGTAAATCTTTTATATTTTCATAGTAGTAGGTGTTGGAAATTTGCCTTTGGCGGGAGTTGCGATCGACCAACTTTAACGGCTTAAACACTAGTGTTACGTATGTTGGAGAATCCGGTTCTTCTTCACACATGCATGATCTACTAAGTACGTAGATAACCGTAGGGCCAAGAATCGTCAAATTTCATTGAGAAATGAAAGAGATATTGGTTTACGAAGTAAGGTGTTTGAAGCATGAAAAAGTGTGGTGTGTGATCAATTCTCCCTCATCGGTAGAGGAAGAAAGAATTGTTGTGTATATAAGACTCGAAATTGGTTTGGGGTTTGGGACCCCAAGGGGTATTCCATGTGTTTAAAGGAGGGAGGACCTAGATGTGCTTCGGTTCAAGGAAAGACCACACGCGCGCCGCCGCCCGCCCGTCCGGTTCCGGGTTCTCGTGATATTATCTTTTTGGGCCAGAGAACTTTGCCAGAAGTACAGTTTAGACCAGAATTCTTTCAGATGTACAGTTTGGTCCCTAAAGTTTCAAGATGTACAGTTTGGTCCTTGAAGTTTTCAGAAAGTCAGAATTTCGACGGTCAGAACAGAAACGCCAAACACTCAATTCAGCCATTTATTTTGGTTGAATTACTCCTCCTATAACTACCTCCAAGAGTATGACAATAGGGGGTTTACTACCTCCATAATGACCATTATTTGGCCAATAATGGCTTTTATGAAGGCAGTTAAACATCCCTCCCTTACCTATATAAACACCCCTTACACCATTATTGAGGCACACAAAAAATACACGAAAATACACAAGCAGAAAATCAGTTTTCTTCCTACAACTTCCAAGCATCATTTCGTTACTCAATATTCTTCACGGTAGCTCTTGAGTCTCCTTTGCTCAATTGTTCCATTGTTGTTTTTATCTTGGGAGACGAATTGCCCAGGACGTATAAAGGATACATACGGGGCAATATTGTCTTAAGGACAGAGTGCCACACTCGACTCAGCAAAAACAGTTTTTCAGTTTTTCTTGTTCATCTTTGTAATTTTCAGATTTCTAGTTGAATTGTAATTTCAATTCTTACATTAGCAGTTACTTGTAATTCCCGTTTCCTGCAATCCTTTGTAATCCCAACAGTAGGTATGTGAACTAAGATAAATGTTTATCTTGGATGCCCTTTAAAACTGCAGGTTTGTGTTATAAAAGTTGATGTCAACTGTTGCAAAGCTTGTCCAAAGGAGTTGAAGAAATTTATATTTCAAGTCGACGGTATAATTCTCCTCTTGTTTACGATAGTTTTTATCTTTTATCAGTTAAAGCTATTTGTAGTTTTACTCCAAAAAATTAAAGAAAGAAAGAATCGTATATAATTAACACAAATATTGTGTGACGGCATATAAATCCTTTTAATAGAAAATCACATAAACCTTCAAACTAATGATTTAAAAGCCTTTCTCAAATTATTTTATACACAAATGTATGGTTCTAGTACGAGACAATGTGTGTACTTGCATCAAAGGTAGAACCAAAATTTGAAGTTTGTGCTTTAGGATTATATATTAAGAATTTGTACATATTCAATAAAAAAATTTAAGACAAATACATGATTTGGACCAAACCTACTAGATTAGATTAAGCCGAAACAGTAAGCTATCTAGCTCCGCCCGAACTTGCACCTATCGGCTATATTGGTGGATCCATCTTTATGTGCATATATGCCTTCTGTAAGATTCTATCTACCCTAGAATAGGCATGGAAATAATGAGATCATAGTGCCTATCGGAAAGAGTGTTGAGAATGTGACCTCTACACATCACTTCATCATCTTCACACTTTTTTCTAGCGGCCTTGATCACTTCTGTGTCATTTTTCTTTGGCTCTGGAAGTGATGGCAACTTTGGATCAAGCACATAAGCAATCTTGAGCACTGTGAGAAGAAAGAACAATTTTCCTTTCCAGCGAATGAAGTTGGTGCCGTCAAAACGATCAAGTTGAACATTTGAATTGAGGAACGAAGCCATATCTTTAGAAGCCTCCATTGCTGAAAAATAAAACCTTAGAGATTGTTGGTGTAAAAGAAAAATAAGGAGGCAAAAGAAGAGAAATGACAAAACAGGATTTGAGGTGTGTAGAAACACTTTCCTTTAAGGTTTTATTTGCCCTCACCAACACAAGGTTTGCTAAGAGTTTATGGCAAATTACCCCCAAGATACAACAAATCCTAAACACTAACTCAAACAAATAAGATGGTGTTTCTAGAACTAATTATAAATATATATTGATCTATATCAAAATCTATAGTAAAATCTGAATTATTTATAGACTTTTAAGTCTCTTTTCATAATGGACAACCCTTCATGAAGAGGTACCATTTCATAAAGTCACAACCTTTGAATGGTGTCTATCCATAGAGACACAACCATTCAAATGTATTTATTCACAAAGACACAATCTTTCAAATAAAATACTTTTGTAAAAAATTGAATAATTGTGAATAATATTATAATCTCACTTACAGATTGTGTAAAAATTCTTTGATTCTATCGGTGTGTAAAAGTTAAACTCATAAAACAATCCATACTAGTCATGTAAGTATGAGAGTTTTCAGCAGTCTTGGTGATAAACAATCGTTAGAACACGAAAATAAAATGTAACCAGAGTATGTACCCTGCTTAGTACAGCTCCCAGCCTCACATAGTATTACATTTGCTTGGATTTTCATTGTTGAGGTAACTGGTGTAGTCATTCATCCCTGACATGGACAAAGTTGGCGGATAAAAACCATACTCGGGTGATAAGGCGGGTAACTAGCTTCTCTGCCATATAGTCCTTGGTAAAGATGTGGCAGCTGCCAAAATGTAGAAGAGACTTTCTTTCTAGCTTCTTTAGTTACACGGTCGTGAATGGATCCATGTCTTTTGTGTATTCTGCAAAACCGATCCCTGCAAATTGCTTCATCAACCCCTTTAGGTGGCACATAAGTTGAGGTTTGTGATTCTTCTTATCTGATTTTCTTGATACAAACTCTTCAGCTTCATCAGAATCATCATGACACGAAGAATCTTGATTATTTTTCTTCTGTTCAACTTTGGCTTTGCCTTTGTCCTTATAGGATATGAGTTCTGCTTTCTTTCCCATTTTGTTAATGGCATTCATGAGTACAAAAGGATCAAATCTTCCTTTAATGGTAGCCAACTTTGCTTTTGGATCATATATAACATCAAATACACCTAGCATAAGAATCCAGCATTTAACTTTCTTTTAAAAAAGGTTTAACCAAAGAATTCAGGCTCAGACTCCGGTTGAAATTTGGAATGCTCTCGAGTATAAATATAAGACGGATAAAGAAGGTACAAATAAATTTCTTGCATCTAAATATCTTGAATTTACCATGATTGACACAAAGTACGTTCTTGATCAAATACATGAATTGCATGTCATTGTTACTAAGCTTCGAGAATTGAAAGTTGAAATTTCTGAACCATTTCAAGTGGGGACAATTATTGCTAAATTGCCTCAAAGTTGGAATGGTTATAGAAAGAAACTTATTCATAAAAGAGAGGACATACCTTTGGAAGAATTAGAAAAGCATTTGAGAATCGAAGAAGAGACTAGATCTCGTGATTCTAAGAACAAATATGATTCTTCCAAAGTTAATGTCGCTGAAGCCAGTAAGTTCTCAAAGATTTTCAAAGTCAATAACAATCAGAAATTCAAGAAGTCCGGCAATGGCCTACTAAAGTTCTCCGGAAATTGTTTTAATTGTGGAAAAAAAGGCCATCGCAAAAGTGACTGCAGTTTCAAGAAGAAGAAAGAAGAAAATTCCAACAAGGCCAATGTCATTGAGGAGAAAATTGAAGAAATTTGTGCTATGGTCTCCGAAATGCAAATTGGCGTGATTACCCAAATCAATATGGCTGAAACAAAGTCTTCAGATTGGTGGCTCGACTCGGGCGCAACCATTCATGTTTGTAATGACAAGAATCTATTTAAGTCTTACAAAATAAAGAATGAAGGACAAAATGTTCTTATGGGGAACAATGATTCATCCATGGTTGCTGGTGAAGGTATGGTGGAAATTAACTTCACTTTTGGAAAGAAAGTCACATTGAACAATGTCTTCCATGTGCCTTCAATTAGGAAAAATCTTGTTTTTGCTAGTTGCTTGTGTAAGAATGGGCTTAAGATTGTTCTTGAGGACAATAATTGTTTTGTATCAAAGAATGCAATGTTTGTGGGGAAAGGGTATTCTTGTGATGGAATGTATAAGCTAAGCATTAATAATAATAATTTCAATTATGCTTATATTGTTGAGTCTTTCGATATTTGACATGCTAGATTAGCACATTTAAATTTTCGATCTTTGAAGTACATGTCCATGCATGGTTTGATTAATTGCAAAGATTTTAAAAATGATAAATGTGAAATATGAATCCAAGCAAAATTGACTAAGAAACCTTTTCTAAGTGCTGAACGTAATACTCAAATATTGGATTTGATTCATACTGATATTTGTGAGTATAACGGTGTTTTGACTAGAGGATGGAAAAGATACTTTATCACTTTCATTGATGATTGTTCAAGATACACTCATGTGTACTTAGAACAAAAGATGAAGCCTTTGAGAAATTTAAAATTTTCAGGGCTGAAGTTGAGAACAAAAAAGATAAGAGAATCAAAATGCTTCGAAGTGATAGAGGAGGTGAATATTTTTCTAATGAATTTGATAACTTTTGTGAAGAACATGGAATTATTCACCAAAGAACAACACATTTTACTCCTCAACAAAACGGTATTGCTGAAAGAAAAAATAGATTTTTTACAGATATGATAAATTCTATGATTCTTAATTCTAAGTTATCAAAAAACTTATGGGGGCATTTCTCACTGCATGTCATGTTCATAATAGAATTACCTCTCTAAAAACATATGTATCTCCCTATGAAATTTGGAAAGGAAGAAAACCAAACTTGATGTATTTAAGGGTATGGGGTTGTTTAGCATTTTATAGAAAGCATGACCCAAGATCATCTAAGTTAGATGCTAGAGATATTAAAAGTGTTTTTGTGGGATATGCTAAGAGTTCCAAGGCTTATAGATTATTAAATTTAGATTCTAATATCATTGTTGAATCAAGAGATGTTGAATTATTAAAAATAAGTTTAATCATGATTCTGTAACTCAATTAGAATCTATCATTGATCAACCATGTGATGATTCTCTTGGTGTTTCTACTGATTATAAAAGGAAAGAGTCTATGACATCTTTTGAACCAAGGAGAAGTCAACGTGAAAGAAAATAAAAAGATTTACCATCAGATTTTATTTCATCACAAGCATTACTCTTCTTGGTTGAAGGGGATAAAAATAATGTACTAAATAAAGTACCATTATTGCTAAATGTTGAAGCAGATCCAAAGACATTTAATGTCCTTTTGGAGAGAGGTGGTAAATGATGAAATTGATTCAATTATGTCAAATCAGACATGGATTTTGGTTGATCTTCCACCGGGATCTAAACCAATTACAAATAAATGGGTCTTTCGTAGAAAGTATAATACCGATGACTCTTTGCAAACTTTCAAGGCTAGATTGTAGCCAAAGGGTTTAAACAAAGACATGGTATTGACTACTTTGACACATATGCTCCGGTAGCAAGATTAACATCTATTAGAGTGCTATTTGTAGTTGCTTCCTTGAACAATTTGCATGTGCATCAAATGGACGTGAAAACAACTTTTCTTAATGGTGATCTTGATGAAGAAATTTATATGGAACAATCCGAGGGATTTATTTTGCCTGGAAATGAGGAAAAGGTATGCAAGTTAGTCAAATCTCTTTATGGTTTAAAGCAAGCACCAAAACAATGGCATGACAAATTCGATAAAGTCATTTTATCTTATGGTTTTGAGCATAATAATGCAGATAAGTGCATATATTCCAAATTTACAAGTGATTTTGGTGTGATTTTATGCTTATATGTTGACGACATGCTTATCTTTGGAACGAACATGCAAGGGGTAAAAGACACTAAGAATTATCTAGCTTCACAATTTAAGATGAAAGATCTTGGTGAAGTAAATACTATCTTAGGTGTAAAAATGCGGAAAAATAGTGGGGGTTACTCGTTGTGCCAATCTCACTATATTGAGAAAGTACTTCTTAAATTTAATCACTTAAAATTTAAAGAAGCTAATACCCCATTTGATTCTAGTATTAAATTACTAGAGAACTCAGGCCGAGTTGTAGCACATCTTGAATATGCTAGTGCGAAAGGTAGCTTGATGTATGTTATGCATTGTACAAGGCATGATTAGGGATGGCAACGGATCGGATCTGGACCGGATCCTACTAGATCCAGATGCAGATCCGTTTTTCATACCTGAATCCAGATCCATCGGGTCCATAAAAATCATATCCAAATCCGGATCCATCGGATTCACCGGGTCCACGGATCGGATCTGGATCCACATGTAAAAAAATTTGCTTTGCTAAGAATGTAACCTTGCTAAGATTTTTTTTTTAAACTGACAAACGATTTTTACTTAGCTAACAGTTTACTGTGTTTCAATTTTGAAATGTTCATTTGAGATATTTTGTTCGTTGTCTCATTTTGATTGTGAGCTATTAATTGAAAATGTTGGACAATTATAATAGTTGTGAAAAATACTGACTAGTATTTCCACAATGCAGAACTTGCATGTGCTTGGAATCTTCATAAATGAAGTGAATATAATTTTAACTACTTGTCTATGGAGATGTTAGTCATTCACTAATATAACATTAATTTTATTATCGAAGTTACCTCTTTATTTTTTGGTTTTTGAGTTAACGCGGGGATAAATTAAACTTGTTTTGAGAATTAAACTTGCAAGGATGTGCTTAGCAATTTTAAGAAAATACTTATAAAATTACATTCTAGGTTATTAATATATTTAATAAAAAATAGATCCACGGGTCGGATCTGGACCGGATACGGATCTCAAATACAAGATCCAAATCCAGATCCAATCCGTCAGAAATGGATCCGGGTCCGATCCGGATCCATCGGGTCCAAATTTTGAAGATCCATATCCTATAAAACGGATCTGGATCCACCGGATTCGGACCGGATCCAGGATCCACTGCCATCTCTAGGCATGGTATAGCCTTTGAGGTATGCAAAATGTCTAGATTCACGAGTAACCCTATCATTGAGCACCGGAAAGCAATTGGACGAATACTTGGTTATCTTAAAAGGACCATGAATTTGGGTTTGCATTATAACAACTATCCTGAAGTACTTGAAGGGTATTCAGATGCTAGTTTGATAACCAATATAAGTGATTATAAATCCACATCTGGATGGATCTTTACAATTGCTGGAGGAGCCGTCTCTTGGGCATCCAAGAAGCAAACGTGCATAACTCACTCAACAATGGAAAGTGAGTTTATAGCACTTGCAGCAGCAGGCAAAAAACAGAATGGCTGAGGAATTTGTTATTTGATATAAAGTTGTGGCCACAACCGATGCCGTCTATTTCTGTGTACTGTGATAGTGAAGCTACATTGTCTAGGGCTTTATAATAAGGTGTATAATGCAAAGTCTAGACACATTAGCTTGAGACATGAGTATGTGAAACAATTAATAACCGATGGTGTTATTAATGTGATTTACGTTAGGACAAATAAAAACCTAGTGGATCCTTTAACAAAAGGTCTTCAAGAGACTTAGTTAAGGATACATCTAGTGGAATGAGGCTGAAACCTTTTAGTTTTACAGTCACCAATGATGGTAACCCAACTATGTAATAGTTATACCGCTATTCCATAGTTAAATGGGTAAGAACAAGTCATTGTTTAGTGACAGATTTGGCACCGAATATATATATATATAACTATTCCCTTCCAAGATGTTCGGTGCAAATAGCTACGAGCCTACGAAGTAGAGGTTGAGTACTAACTCTTAATGAAGTTCAAGTCTATAGTAGCTAGAGACAAAATTTGAAACTTCACCTAAGTGAGCATAAGAAATGGTGCCGTTTCTAACAAGATCGTGGTTTAATCTTGTAAATGCTCATGAATCCAAGATAGAGCACAAGGCCAAAATAGTGCTAAATAAATTAGAACATAATTTAAAATCTGGCACATAAAAGATATATGAATACACGACCTAAAAAGAGATACTCTCAGGTCCAAGGAATTAAGGGAAATCCCAGAAGATTGATAAGGAAAATAGATTTCTCGGAGTTAAGTTACCTGAGGCTTCGCTTCAGGAAGAAACTAAAGAAAAGGGGCATGAAATGTTATGCCTAAACTAGTAACCGCAATTCCTCCACAAAAAAACTGAACCATTTAGGAAGACTGTGAGATGGGATGAGCTTTTCCAGTTAAAGGCAAATGATATACCTTCTTTACTATAGCAATATATGCTAAGGTGGCAGTAAAGATAGCAGGATTTTCGATATTAAGTGATGAAAATTTTGAATTCTATGGTATAGCTTTATGAGTCGATCAGGCCAGAATGGGTGGTTGAAGATAGTTGTGATAAAGGCTTGATTTGATAGAAAAGCGATGATAAATGGTAAACGGCTATTTGGTAAACACAAGTGAAAATTTTATGACAAAGTAATGAGGCAAAAGGATGTTTCTCACGCAAATAGACCGGTAGATAGACGACAATGAGAAGGACATCAATAATGAGACTAGAGTAGGACCCAGGACAACAAGATTACCATTAAAGATAGGGATATTAGTGAAGAAGTGGTACCTAAACTTTCCTATCCAAAAAATATAATACATGACGTCTATAAATGATGGTACCAGGAGTACACTAAGGCAAGGAATCCTTAAAGGAATTCAAGCGATAACGTACAAGTTAACCAGTTGAATAACTGGTAGAGAAGAGCTCTAATACTAATTAAGGGGGGAGCCTGAATCAGTGACAAAATTGAAACCGGTTACAATTTGAAATTTGAATACGTCTAGCACGAGTTCCTCCACGAATGTCGACAAGATGTTTGAGGATATGTAAGTAGAACTAAGGATAATGAAGCCGATGTAAGTATGTGACGAAGTGATAGAAATGGTCAAAGGTAGACGATAAGGAAAATAACTAAAGAATAAGAACAAGAGAACAAAGATATAAGCAGACGAGTAATGGTAAAATTTGAATTTCCGAATAAACTAGAAACTCCACGAGAAGGATGACACAATGGTCATCAGGATAGCGACATTGATTGCAAAGGAAGATGGAATCAGGAAGTAAATGCGGAAGCATTAACTCAAGTATGGAGACCACAGGGGGATCAAACAGGCCAACGGCTTACAAAGGTAAATCTCTCAGTGAAAAAAGGAACAAGATGACCTCTAGCATGAGCAATACTAAAGAATAACACGAGTATGTCAAAGGTTTGCTTTTGGAAAGAAGTTGTACAGAAGATACCCAATTAATGAATAGCCGAATATGTCGTATAAAGGATCTCAGAATTATGAGGGTCAAGTGTTGCACTCTTAGTATGAAGTAAATTTTGTTCTTGGGAAAGCACCAGTCTGAAGTCGGTAAAAAAAATAGTAGACGCTTAAGAAATATGGCCAACAAAAAAAGGGAAATGACATCGAAGGTGAGAGAATGTATTGTTCCCAGTATTTTATAGAAAAGAGAAATTAAGGTAAAAGAAGTTTAATAAGAGAGTCAAGTCTTCACGTCACATCAGTAATGGGGATGTGGAGGCAAACAGTACTTCGAGAACAGGTCATCAGGACCTGCTTCATCTTTAGCCAGTACCTCAGCCCCAAAGTTCAAGAATGATAATAAGAGGCAGAACTTCAGAGCATCAAGCTCCCAGTCACAGGCCAGTGTTGGAAAAAGTACTTTCAGCAATCAAGTGTGTGGAAAGTGTGGTAAGAGGCACCCAAGAGAGTTTCGCTTGGGTATGGATGTCTGTTTTAGGTGTGGCTAGCGAGGTCATTGTAACACCCCATACTTTAGATTTATGATACATCGGGGTAAACACACATGAGTTTAATGAGATTGAGGCCATTCATGAAGTTATAGAAGATTCATATCAATGTTGAAGAGGTTACGCGGGGATTAGAGGTTAAACGAATTAAAGAAATAAGTTTCGTTAAAGTTCAGAATATGGAACAAGTTATAAAGACCGTATAGGATTTTGGTCATAGGATCAAGAGCTCAATGTATAAATGAGCGAAGTTCCAAAACAATTTAGGACTTAACAAGTGTGACCGCAATAATTTAAAATAATATGTTGTATGTCCCAAAAGAAGTTATGGATTAGTATTATATCGCATGACCATAATAATGCGTATATAAAATGTGTTAAAAATTATTATTACTTAAGTATATTGAGATCACAAAATTAATTATACATGTAATTAATTAAATGGAGAATTGTAGTGGAAGACAAGAATTAACTAAAATATTTTTTGATAAATATTATTCTCCATGGCGAGTTGGTAAGTGGCAAGGTGATTGGGGTACAACCACTCCGACGTCGCGGGTTCGAATCCGTGTGGTGACGATCTTTCTTTGAAATATTTGAGGGTTGTTCTTTGGATTCGTGTCCCGTTGGTCCTCTCCCTTGCAGGGCTGGTAATCTTCTGGAAGAGCTCAAAATTTTTGGAACCCAAAATGGAATCTGAGGAAGATGAAGCCTCCCATCTACGCCCAAACCGCAGCAAACCCGCCAAAGAAGGTCATTCTTCTTCCACTTCAATGCAAGATTTAAGCTTTAAATTCCCAATTCTGCCAGCCAAACTCATCACTGACATCTTCTCAAGGCCACCTGTGAAATCCCTTTTACAATTCAGATGTGTTTCAAAATCTTGGCTTTCTTTAATATCTAGCCCTCAATTTGTCAAGACCCATCTCAGTATATCTGCTAATAACATTGGACTACACCCGTCATAGGGTTCTCTTGAAAGTAAATACACCTGACTTCAATCTTAAGAACTGTTCCTTTACATTGCCTGATCCTAGAGATGGTTAATTTGTCATGTACGGTTTTGGATATGATGAGCTTCATGATGATTATAAGGTAATGGTTATTTGCAATAATTTGAGTCATGACGGTTCACATTTTATTGAGGTGAATATATATAGTCTAAAAAGTGATTCTTGGAGAATTACATGTGAAGATTGGAGTGGGGTGCTACCTACTAGGTGGGGTACTCTTGTGAATGGAAAGCTACATTGGACTACTCCGGCTACTCGTGTTGGTGTGTATAATCTTAAGGACGTCATTTGAATTGATTTGGCTGATGAGAAATGGGGAAAGGTGGAGCAACCATGCTATGAGTGTTGGGAGGTGGTCTTGCTTTGTTTTGTAATTATCCGACGACTCATGCAGATATGTGGGTTATGAAGGAGTATGGGGTTAAAGAATCTTGAACAAAGATGTATACCATCAATTATCCTGATGATCTTGTGGGTTGTCTATTTCATCCTCCCTTTTGTATGTCAAATAAAGGTGAAATTTTGTTTGAGTTCGAATCATCTTTCCTGGTTTACAAACATTTTGAAACCAAGGGAGTATAATTCTTCCCTCTGTCAAAGATTCAGATATCTGTATTAGATATTTTAGCTATTGCAATGTATCTGAGAGTTCGACGTGCCGCGCGGCTTATGGGTGTTCTTTTGTACTTTAAAATCACTGAACCAAAATATTCAAAACAACAGACCTCACATCATGTCTTGTCATATAATTGTAAAAGTTGCATGAGTATGCAATTGCCAACCTATTAAATTCTTTTTGGTTCATTCCAACTTACTGTTTTATTTCATCTTTAGGTCTCAAAGTATGTACTGTTCTGATAAAAGAAGTAATGCTGCATATAGTTCTGTTTTGGGCTTCTGATATCTGTGACTTTTGCATCTTTTTAGAGATAAAACAGAAGCTGCAATAATCCAGTCACAGCCATTTAGTATAAGCACGTTAAAAATGAGTGTTCATTTGTATTGGTATATTTCCCAACATAGACCAAGGAACACTGTGTCCCGCTCACAAGCGCTTCGCATGGAAAAGTTTTTGGCTGTTAACCATCGGGCTTGATCATTCCTTTGTTTTGGCAGGATCCTCATAGATAGATGCAAGCAGAATAGTTACCAGTAGTTTCCGGAGGGTGTTTCCTCTCTCACAGTAGAATTAGGAGCTGGACCTGACTATCAAAATTATGTACGGAAGTAATTATTATTTAGTGGCCTTGTAATACACCAGTCTTCGTATCACAATTGAGGAACTTGAGCCAACATATTTTTCCTTCTGACGAGTTTTCTTAACATTCTAGACTGCGGGGTGTCTCAGAAAAACAATCCCCTCCCTACACCTTGTAGAATATTGTGAATACTGTGTATTTAATTTTTTTACTTCTTGTTCTTGCTGCTGGAAGCTAAACGTCATTTTAGTTGGATTGAATTTGGTTGGTTGATAATGTGTGACTTGTTATTAATCTGTATTCCAAAAAAACCAGTAAATAATACTAACTGAAAATAAACAGAATCAGTGTTGAAAAAATAAGAATAATTTTTCAGAATATAATCGAGCCCACTTAGTTCAAAGTGTGTCCTTAAGGAAATCATTCCCCTCACAGTACTCGAGGTTGATGGAATATCCCCTCCCAGGATAGAACGATTATCTTACCAGAATAGTAGTACTCCAAATTCAGGTAGCGGCGAACCACTCAACAGCAGTATATCACACAGAATTTATTTGTGCAGAAGAAGAGGAGGTTTGTGTTGTTCAGAAAATTCGTAAGTAAAATTCTGAGAAATCAAACGAATTTATAGCCGTGGAAGTACTGTTTCTGAAGGTTTGCAACCCTTCTGAACAGTCACTAAAAACTGGTGGGAAATTTAAATATGGGAAAGAAATCGGGTCGCTCAGACACGTGGATCCGGGTCACTAACAGGTAGGATTGGATAAGCTAATTAATTTAATTAAATAATAATTAATTAAATAATTAAAATTAAAGAAAATTTGGTCCAAAAAGATTATCAATCAATCAGATCATTTGACCGAATCCGAATCCGAATCGGATGAAGCCGAGTGAGCGACGACGACGGCGCGAGGGGTCCTTGCCCCCTCAACCCTTTTAGTGACTGGAGAAGGTGTAATGTAATATATACACCTCTCTTTTCCTTTCTTTTCACGATGTGGGACAAATGCTTATTTTATAAAGCAAAAGGGAACTCCCACTTTTCTTTCCACTACCGATGTGGGGTAAATGCTCCATTTTCCATTCAATCTATCATTTAAACCCAACATGACTTAGTAAGAGGTGAGTACACTTATGACAAAGAGCGCATGTTACTTGAAAGGATCAGAGGCTCGATTTTCATCACCCAGAATATGTTCTCCTTTTGGATTGGTACAATGTGATTTTGTTAACGATGGCTGATACTTTGCGGAGTAGCTTTCATTTTCCATTTTAAAGAAAATTAAAATCTTCCCTTCTGAGTTCTGAGGTGCGACTAAATAACCAGAAAAATGGAACTGGAGTTGTTTTAATTTAGGCCTACAAAGTACAACGGTGCACTTTCTGCCTTGTAGAATATTGTGCATTTAATTTTGCTGGAAGTTAAATACGACGGAATATTACCTTGTAGTATATTTATGGAGAGTCTGAAGGCATTAGATATATCATGATGAACAGGAATTTAATAATACCTCATGTATAAGCAACCTTTTCAGTTAATAATGCTTTGGCAATGCTCAGGCAGGCCTGGGAATCGAGCTGAGCGAGCTGAACTCAATCGAGCTTGCCATAGTACCGAGCTGAGTCCAATCGAGCTTTGTTACAGTAGAACTAAGCTCGAGCTGAGTCCAACAGTCAAATCCAAATTGGAAAGAGTGAACCAAGCTTGTAGCCATGTTTTGGAGACAATGCTCATCTGGGCTGCTTTTTTAGGCAAGAGTATTTTTGAAATGAGGCATTCAGGCAATACAAAAGTTGTGGTTGTCCCCATGGCCGTAGCTTCGAATTCGCTATAATAAATATTCTTAAAGGATCTCTATAAATTCAAGGGAGTTTATATATATTGAGTTTTAAGCTTGAGAATTCAAATATCACAATATTCAAAAGGATATAAAAATTGGATCTATCAACACACGTGCCAAAGGACCAGATTACCAAAACACCATTGTTTATATATGGAAGCATATCAATACTCACAACCGCAACTCAAAAAGGACCAGATTACCAAATTTACAACAAGGCAATTTTGGGAAAGAATCAATCAAGGAAATAAGAATGCTAATAACATGGAGTGATTAGTGTTCAAGATTAGGAAAGAATCAATACACTTAATTAAAAAAAGATCACATTTTTAGTGATTGCAAGATTTGAGGCAACACTATAAATTGAAGATCAACCGATACACTAAATTTCATCCGAAATTTTCTTCCTTATTCTTAAAAACACTACACAAACTACAAAAGAAATGGGAGAAGCAGCAAACATTAAGTTGGGATTGGGAATTGCAATGGTGTTAATGATGGTATTTGCTGCAGAGGGACTAACTGATATACAACGATGCCTTCGTACTTGCAAGGGGAAGTGTGGCAATGATCAAGAATGTTACAGCAACTGTGTAGATCGCTGTGTTGTGCCTGTGAATGTGCAGAATCAAGTTCACTATTGTAAGATTGGTTGTTTCTCGGAGAAGTGTTCTAAATACGATGTAAATGACAAACAAAGAGAGACTTGTTTGGAGGATTGTTCCAACAAGGATTGTTATTTTAAAAAGTAATGATCTATTTGTAGAATAAATTTGCTCTGAAAGAACATGGTTTGTCCTCATTCTATTGTTTTTAATATATACTGTCAATAATACCATGACCTATCGAGAAACCAAGTCTAACAAACTCTCCAAAATCCAATTACAGATCAAATACAACTGTTGGATCCTTGATTAATGACTTTATCCTTGTAATGTTCTTGGCTTTCTACACCAGAATTGCCAATACATACAGAACAGTCGGAAACTCTTCCATATTATAAGTCATCTGAGAAATCGAGGTATATTAGGACATCGGTTACATGCCTTATGTTTCAGATTACTAGTTTCACTTATTAAGGGTAGCTTCATGTAGTTACCTTTTAATTAATAACCTAATAGTGTAAGAAAACTTTACTTGTACAAATACCACAAACACATGGGGCAAATGTTTCTGACACAAAGTTGCATTTGAACTTTGGGGAAATTATCAGATTCCATGAAACAAAAGAGTATATTGTGTGAATCCAGACAATAGAATGTAATAGGCGGGAAGCAAAAGAGTGCTCCTATTCTGATTAATGGTTAGTGCTGCTAATATTTGATAAAAGAACAATTTATGGTCAGATGAAATGGCCTGACAGTGTTTAAAAGTTTAAAGAAAGCTTTATAGCATGTTTGGCCAAGCCTATTTTTAAAAAAACTGAGGTGTAAGCTTTTGGGAGAAAATACTTTTGAGAAGTAGTTTTTTATAAGTTAAAAAAAATAACTTTTGCCTAGAAACACTTTTTTGAAAATTACTTTTGAGAAAAATACACTTAGAAGCACTTTTTAACATCTTGGCCAAACACTAATTGCTACTCAAAAATACTTTTTAAATTAATTGGTTAAACACAAACTGTATCTCACTAAAAGTACTTTCTGAAAAGCATTTTTCAAAATAAGTAAATTTTAGAAGTACGGCGAAACAAATTATAAGTCAAGAACTACATTTACTTAATAAGAGATCAAATGGATACAATGGCAGAGGTTAATGTAGGTCCGGAAAAACCCACGATTTCCAATTTGAACCGTAAACAGAATATTACATTGTATGTGTGTAAAAATAAGTATAGGTGTAGTGCAATGATATTTCAGAACCTATACTCTCAACTAAGAACTCACTGTGTCTAAATTTTGAGTCCGCCCATGACCAGATAGTGTCATGACAGAAACAAGAAGCGAAACATGCCGTGTTTGTGATACAGAAATTATGAGAGATATTCCAATTGTTTTTAGCAGTCAATTGTATTAACGACTGCTTTGTCATAATAACAAAGAGAGCACCTCTGTTCAATGGAACCGTTGAACACTCATGATCCTGCTATGTTTTGTTATAGAAAATACTTCTAAACCAGCAAGAGTAAAAGCCTCGATCCAAGCGGAAGCGAAATATGCTTGGAAACATTAAGATGTAAATGGATTTGAGTACCATTCAGATTGGCTATTTGATGATCCTTACACATAATAAGTACATTAAATGTTCTATAAATGTTTCCCGGGCTCTAATTGCGAGCGCTCTCCACGCCTTCATAAAATTGAATAGAAGAAGAAAGAAAATTTGAGGTCCATGAATAACTCCAATGGATAACGGACAATTTGGAACCTCATTTTGTACTCAGTCTGAAACCAAGTGTATTTATGTTTTTGATAAGTTACGCTATTTCGTGTTTTGATGATTTGCCAAACATATTCGAAGAACCAGATGTGATCAGGTTCCCTAGCCGTCGTACAGTCAACTCTACAGCTGTAAAAGTTGTTGCACTGTACTGACTGGCAGCAGTGCAGTAGCACAGCTGCAGTCTGCCAGAGACCAAATCAAACAATGAAACGTCTCTCTCACATCTCACATGCTCTCATAAATAAACAACATGTTACAAGTGTAACTCTAACACTTGAAAACCTAAAATCATATTCTTCTCAAGTGTCAGTCGTCGCTGCTCTCAAGATTCTCTCAAAAACAAAGTTGCAACAAACTTAAGGACCAGATCCCAATCACTGAAGATGTCTTAAGTCCTTGAGTTGTTGAGTCTTTGTTTCTTGGTCTTTATTTGTATTCCTACACTACTTTCAAGAAGTGTTATTTTAGGACAGATTTTTAACCTCTCTCAGTTGTTTACTTGGCTAGAGTTAGTCAAGGGGAGTTTTTTGCAATACAGTGATTGTAAAAGTCTTATAATAAAGTTATTGTAAGGGGTGAGCGATTAAGAGTTTAATTCCTAGGTTGTAATTTGAAGTTGCTCGTTATAGTGAAGTTTGGGAAATCCTACTCTGGTAGGTCGTGGTTTTTTTACTCCCTTGAGCAAGAAGTTTTCCACATAAATATCTTGTGTTATTTACTCTCTGTCTTTACTTAAGAGAACAGACCGAGAACTTGATTCTCTACTCTGTTTGGTGCACATCCTTGCAAGTTTACCTGCACGGACCAAAAGAAGTCTAATTCACTCTTTTATCATTCAAAGGGACCCAAGCTGATTTGGGTTCCTAAATCCAATTAGTGACTCTGTTTGCAGACTGGAGTGTGAGGAAGCAGTCAAAAATAGTACATGGATAGTGGCTGCTCGAAGCCTATGACGGGAAGAATGGATGATTTCCTCTGACTCAAGGCCTTCCAAGGTGGGAGTGTATCTTTTGGAAATGGCAAAAAGGGATATATTCTTGGTATAGAAAAATTGGCAAGACACTCTCCCATGCAATTGAAAATGTGTACTATATAAATGGCTTGAAGTATAGCTTGTTGAGTGTGTCTCAAATCTGTGATAAGGGAAATGAAGTAAAGTTCTTGTCATGTTCTTGCACTGTCACCTACCTCAAATATGCAATTTGACATGCCTCGCTAAGGCACAGACGGGTGGGACATGCAAGTTTTTCCTTACTGAACAAACTTGTTGTGAATGACCTAGTTCGTGGGCTGCCAAAATCAAGTTCAAAAATCACAAGGTGTGTGATGCTTGCATAAAAAGGAAGCATGTCAGATCCTCCTAAAAACCAAAGAAAGAAATGAGTACCTCAAGTCCACTTGATCTTGATCTTCTGGATATGAATCTTTGTGGGCCAGTGAGGATTCCAATCAGAGGGGAAATAAGTATATTTTTGTGATTGTTGATGACTACTCCAGATTCACTTGGACTTTGTTTCTAAGAACCAAGGATGAGACATTCTCTGTGTTCGTTGCCTTTGTGAAACAAATTTAAGTGAAACTGGGAAATCACATTGTGAGTATTAGATTTGATCTTGGCACTGAATTTGAGAATGCCAAGTTTGACGAATTCTTTGTTGAAAATGGTACAAGTTACAACTTTTCTACACCTAGAACACCTCAACAAAATGGTATTGTGGAAAGTAAAAACAGGGCTAAATTCTTTTTGGCCCATCAAGCGCTCATATTATTTGCGCGCGTCTTGTTCTAGTACTTCTCCACACAAAAAAAAAAAAAAAAAAACCTGGTAATCTTCTGGAAGAGCTCAAATTTTTGGAACCCAAAATGGAATCTGAGGAAGATGAAGCCTCCCATCTACGCCCAAACCGCAGCAAACCCGCCAAAGAAGGTCATTCTTCTTCCACTTCAATGCAAGATTTAAGCTTTAAATTCCCAGTTCTGCCAGCCAAACTCATCACTGACATCTTCTCAAGGCCACCTGTGAAATCCCTTTTACAATTCAGATGTGTTTCAAAATCTTGGCTTTCTTTAATATCTAGCCCTCAATTTGTCAAGACCCATCTCAGTATATCTGCTAATAACATTGGACTACACCCATCATAGGGTTCTCTTGAAAGTAAATACACCTGACTTCAATCTTAAGAACTGTTCCTTTACATTGCCTGATCCTAGAGATGGTTATTATGTCATGTACGGTTTTGGATATGATGAGCTTCATGATGATTATAAGGTAATGGTTATTTGCAATAATTTGAGTCATGACGGTTCACATTTTATTGAGGTGAATATATATAGTCTAAAAAGTGATTCTTGGAGAATTACATGTGAAGATTGGAGTGGGGTGCTACCTACTAGGTGGGGTACTCTTGTGAATGGAAAGCTACATTGGACTACTCCGGCTACTCGTGTTGGTGTGTATAATCTTAAGGACGTCATTTGAATTGATTTGGCTGATGAGAAATGGGGAAAGGTGGAGCAACCATGCTATGAGTGTTGGGAGGTGGTCTTGCTTTGTTTTGTAATTATCCGACGACTCATGCAGATATGTGGGTTATGAAGGAGTATGGGGTTAAAGAATCTTGAACAAAGATGTATACCATCAATTATCCTGATGATCTTGTGGGTTGTCTATTTCATCCTCCCTTTTGTATGTCAAATAAAGGTGAAATTTTGTTTGAGTTCGAATCATCTTTCCTGGTTTACAAACATTTTGAAACCAAGGGAGTATAATTCTTCCCTCTGTCAAAGATTCAGATATCTGTATTAGATATTTTAGCTATTGCAATGTATCTGAGAGTTCGACGTGCCGCGCGGCTTATGGGTGTTCTTTTGTACTTTAAAATCACTGAACCAAAATATTCAAAACAACAGACCTCACATCATGTCTTGTCATATAATTGTAAAAGTTGCATGAGTATGCAATTGCCAACCTATTAAATTCTTTTTGGTTCATTCCAACTTACTGTTTTATTTCATCTTTAGGTCTCAAAGTATGTACTGTTCTGATAAAAGAAGTAATGCTGCATATAGTTCTGTTTTGGGCTTCTGATATCTGTGACTTTTGCATCTTTTTAGAGATAAAACAGAAGCTGCAATAATCCAGTCACAGCCATTTAACAGGCAATACAACTATATTGCAATTCTTCATATAAAAGCAAAAGACACAAAGGGTTATATTTCCCCTAAATACTAGGTCAAGTGAGTTTATCACCTCATTCAAAAGGGAAGGATGCATTTTCTTAGAGAAAGTATCATACAGTAGGCAATATAGAAAGCATTTTTAATACACTGAGCATCCAGTAGCAGAAATTCATGTTGCTTAGGCAAAACGCATATGAAACCACACAGACATAGCAAGATAATACTTCTTTAAATAAGATATACAATACAAGGTTTATCGATAATTAGCTCCATAACTATTATCGTGGCTCACTTTCAGACTTTTAACTGGAAATTTGCAAACTGATACGGTTCTTTCCACTCACTTGACATGCTTGGTAAACCAGTCCAACATGTCTTGATGAGCTTCTTCAGCACTCTGCACAGCCTTCTTGTCTTCCACGTCGTATCTCACAGTCCACCCATGGGCAACACCAGGATAAATTTTCACAAAGCAGTCCACCTATTTTTACAGACGGCAACAAAGAAACGCAAAGGAATAAACAGCAGTGCATTATTTGACAGATAAGTCTTTCTAAAATAAAGACATCTTTAATTATGGAAAGGCTCTAATGTTCGCATACCTCAGGTTTCGATGATAAAATCTCCTCAAATTGCTTAACAAGCTCAGGAGGAGACATTTTATCTATCTCAGCTCCTAAAATAGCTATGGGTGCCTTCACCTCTGAAAATAGATACATCATCAGTTCCGATCGGAGGAGGAAAAAATAAAGATAAAAAGGAAACAGGAAGAATCTAAAAATGATGCAGTTCAATTTACTCATCAGAATTCAGAAAACGCTTAATACCAAATATTACTTGGGACATAGGGATATTTGGAAAGCAATTAATAATTTTTCATATAAGAACGGAATCTAGGCATTGGACAAATATAGAACAGCAATATTGGATTTGGGGTACTAAACATCAAACATTCAAACTGGACTTCTAGCGACATGCAGAGAGAGAGCCTAACTTGACCGAACAAGTCACCAGTATTCTAGTGCCATTGAGACATCAAATGCTTTATCCCATATGCAAAACACATGTATAAAATCCAGGAGTAATAGCTCAATCTGATCACAAATGATTTTGGTAAAAAACAATCGTACCCTTAAAATCATCCACAGAGACAAATGATGGGTGCAATAGCACTGCAGCTTGAATGTTGTCAGACTTAGTTAGTTGAACAACCACCTTGGCTGTTAAGAAAACAGGAGGTCAGGATCACAGACAACCACAAGAAATTGACACTATATGTCCTAGTACTGGCAAGTGATGAATAATCATAAAAGAGAGTTTAAACAACTTACCACCCCAGCAAAACCCTGCTGCTCCAATAGCAGATATGCCTTTATCTTTTAAAGCTGCAACAACCTCCTTTGCATCATCAAATCCTTTATCCTAACAGAGCAAAGGAGAAAATGAATGCTGTGGTGGTGAACCTGATACTATGAATGTTGCACAATGATATACCCAAGCATGAAAGTTATCATTGCCTGCTTTTATTCTCGATGCAAAACTATGCCAATATTACAAGAAGAAGAAAATCAGAAAAGCATACTGTTCCATGTGATTGTAACCAGACTGGTAAGGGCTTCTCTGTATTTTCAGGATTATAAGGGTCCCCATAAAGAAAATCAGGAACCACCACATAGTATCCCGCAGCTGCAACTTTGTCTGCAAGATTCCTACATAACAGCAGTTAAGTTTATCAGCCCAAGATAAAATAGAAACTTATTCCAGCTTAATTACTGGGAAAAAATTCAAAGAACAATCCTCCTAACTTTTCGTTGAAATGTAAACAAAAAGATCACTGAATGGCCTGAATCTGTATAATTCAGAGTCCATCTCTCTCTCTCTCTCTTCTTCTTTTTTTTTTTGGGGGGGGGGGGGGGGGGAGGAACTGATGGAGTTGTGGTTTTATTTTGTACTGCCGGTGTCTAAGGAACAAAAACTGAAGATATCAACAAACAGCCACACCCTAAACCATCAACTTTTATTTTTTAAGTTGTGGTTATATATGATACTGCTGTGTCTATGAAAGCAAGAAATGAAGTTGTTGACAACAGAGAAACATCCTAGAGCATACATATGGTGCAAACATTAGTACAGAAATATATGAAAAAATAACACAATAGTGAAGTGGAAAAGGAAAAAATAATATTAGAAGGTATTTGACAAATCCAAGCTGAACTTGAGAATATACCTTAGATTTGGTGCTTCATAACCTGCAAAGTATTCATGACATAAGAGATTGTCTTCCAATATAAATTATAACAATAATCCTTGAACCATAATATACTCCTTTCAGCTCGAAGAGAGATAGTTTAACATTACCAAGGGGCAAAGCATCTAATTTTCTTCATTAATATTTTGATATAAAATTTGAGTACCAAGAGTCAAAACATCTAATATCCAGTCTAGAATCCGATATATGAAATGAAATTTAAATGTGTATATACTACACAGAGAATACACTAGATCGTAAACTTTTGAATTGAAACATTTGTAGTTAAAGAGAAATCCGCTTAACTTCCAAATTGCAAATACCTCATATAATGAGACGAAATAAGTAGTACTACTAAAAAAGCAAGTGCAAAGTTCTTTTACTTCTCCCATATACATCTAATTGTCCTTGCTAATCCAGAACAAACATTTGTTGTACTGTACAATTATCTTGAACTTTGAGATACTCAAACCAAACTACAGCAATATTTTTCAAAAATAAGTTACTTTCTGGAGTTTGATTGCTAGAACCATTTTCCATCAAATGGGGGAAAATGTCCTCCCTTTTGGACAAAGCCGAGCGCCTAGGGCGAAATATTACTTTACTAAGTAAGATAAGGCAAGAAGCAAGGGCGCAACAGCCGCACAAAAGATCATTTTCCTACAAAACAATATTATACTACTGCTCCAAATACACATTATTATCAATCTTTAATGCTCACAAATGTCATCAAAGCACTATCCAATTCGTTTTCTAACCAAATATTTACCAGAAAATAAGTTATTTTTTCCGTGGTACCAAATTGATCAATGTATTACTAAATCTTGGTGAAGAAAAAGAAGTAAAAGTGCAAATTGTGTTGGAAATCATACGGAAAAATACTTGATCACGAACATTGTGGTGAATTCCTAAACAATCTCATAGCTTGAGGCGTGTCAATTAAGACACTTTCACACGCCCGGTAAAGGTGTATCCCAGGATTCAACAAACCAAATGAAGGGTCTGACACTAATTCAAGAAAATTATTAACCTACCTTTAACAAGATATTAAGACAAAATGAATTCAAACATATCTTTTTGAGATATCACATGAATTTTTCAACAAATTGAGCAGAACCCACAAGCCCAAAGTTAATGAATAAGACAAAAGGGGGAGGGGGGGGGGGTTAAAAGGGTAAATACCAAAGATGTCGGAGATGAGGAGGATGGCTTGTTTGGAATTGGAAGAACCAGATACGTATGTTTTGAGGCCCCCAATTTCTAACACTGATCCATTTCCACTACTTGAGCTTAGAGCTGGTGGGTTCTCGCAACACTGAGGCTCTGACATCTTTTCCTAAGCTAAATACAGAGAGACGTGATTTTTTTTTGTGAAAAGGGGAAGATTGATAGTACTAAGTTTACAAGAAAATCTTTTGTATTTATGGAGAGGCAGGCGAGTGTGGAGTTTGAATATAGATAGAGATACGCTGTCAATTTCGCCCTAACGTATACATATTCCATCCACTCAATCTCATTATATGAATTAAAATCCGATATAACATGAATTTAATGGGGTGATTGATGGATCGAGTGACGGATCGGATCGGATTCTAGTGGATGGACATACATCCGACTCATCCATCCACTCGTTATAAATTAATTATTTTCAATACACATCTCTTGTAGATCTTTTAATATTTGATATAAATAATTAATAAACATGATTGTTAATTATATCTACCAATTTATGGATTTATTTTTACAAAATATAAACTTGTGGTCAACTTTTACATTTAAAATTTGAAATCTCAAATTATGCCTTTTTGGATGATTTGAAATTTCATCTCATGAGATGAAATTGCATGTCCAAACGATGATTTCATCTCATAAGATGAAATTGCATGTCCAAACGCTTAATAAATGCTATTTTTAATTTGAGTGAATCAGGCTAATCAAAATAACTTGAGTTAAGAAATATGTGGGTCGCTAACTCGTCTAAATTTAAACAAATTGAACAAATTATATTTTTATCTGCTAATTATACCACTCTAAGTTTGATCAAGTAAAACGTACATTGAACAACATAAGAAAGGGGAAAACAAATGTTGATCGTTTCACATAAAAATATGAACTCACAGTACTAGGAGGATTGATGATATTTATTTTATCTTAACAGTTGATATAATCAAATGCAACTTTGTGGGTTTACCAGACCCTGTCATTCTCGAATTAATCCGTACAATTCTCTACTTCAAATAAAATGAACAAAGTAAAGTTCATTTTTGTGAAATTTGAACTAGTAAAGTTCATTTTTGTGAAATTTGAACTGACATATTTATTAATTGTCATAAATTACCTACAAGACTTGAGTATCGACCAATTTTCATAAGTCTTCGTCGCTTCCATCCGCGAAGCACCCATTCACCCGTGGATGATGGATGGATCGGATGTAGATTAAAAAAAAATAGGGTGATGGATGGGTCGGGTGGTGGATGGATCGTTGGCGGGTGGAGGCGGATTGAGCTCCACCCGATCCACCTCTGATCCATTGCCAGCCCTACTCAGAGCAAATGATCTTTTATTTCCGTCGAATATTTATCAAACTCTGATGGTTAAATTTAATTAATAATATTAAAAAATAATCAAAAACATCAAAAAATAATTATTAAAATACCGAAAATTATAACTTAAAAACTACATCAAACACAAAAAAAGAAGATCAGAACTTAAAAATAGCATTTATTAAGTAACCAAAATACTTCATAGAACTTAACTCAAGTTATTTTTAATTTGTCCAAACGTTCTATTTCAGCTTGAGTTAAGTTCCGGAACTTAAATAACTCCAAAAAAGTCAAAAGTAACCAAAATACTTCATAGAAAAAATAAGTTACCAAAGTAACTTTTATGCAACTTTTTTGTGCGCATTATAAAAATGAATTAACGTCCTCCGTTAACATCCGGTTACTTGAACTTAAAAAAAGAAACAAAAAAACAAAAACAAAAAACATACATTGAGCAACAAATTTTTGCGCAATATGAATGCAGACTCAAAATTTAATGTTTAATAATAGGACTAAAGCATCAACTTAGGTAATAATATAGATTTGTCATGTCCATTTGAGTTGCATCATTGATAAGTTAAGTTTTATACTTTTTATTAGCTTAAAAAATGATTAGAAATATTATTATTTTTTAAAGCAAGATATTTAAATTGATACGAGGGATTTTTTTATGTAAGCATAAGCTAAAATAATATTTCATTGTATTTTAATTTAAGTGTCTTACTTTTCATTCTAGAAAATAATTATAATCATTGTTTAAGGCAACCAAAACTATAAGAATTATCGTATGCTTATGAAAAATAATATCCCATTCGTATTAATTTAAGTGTCTTTCTTTTCTTTTTAGAAAATAATTGTAATTATTTTATAAAATAACCGAAGATATAAGATTCAGAAAATAATAATAAACAATTTCTATGACAACAAAAAATATAACATTTAGCTTATGCTTAGAAAAAAAAACCCCTCTGAATTATTTAAGCGTGTTACTTTTTTATATAAAAAACAATTATAATTATCTTTTAAGATAACCAAACATATAAGTTTTAGCTTATGCTTAAGAAAATAATATCATCTTTGTATCAATTTAAGTGTCTACGTTTCTTTTTAGAAAATAGTTATAATCATTTTCTAAGACAACAAAAAATATAAGACTTAGCTTATGCTTACAAAAAATAATATCCCCTCCGTATCAATTTAAGTGTATTACTCTTTATTTTAAGAAAATAATTATAATTTTTTTAAGTCAACAAAAATATAATATTTAGAAAATAATTAATAATCATTTTCTAAGACAACAAATAATAATACTTAGCTTATGTCCTTATCAATTTAAGTGTCTCAGTTTCTTTTATAGAAAATAATTATAATATTTTATAACACGATACAAAATATAAGATTTAGCTTATGCGTAAGAATAATAATATATCATTTGTATCAATTTAAGTGATTTATTTTCTTTTAAAAAAATAATTTAATCATTTATTTAAAACAATCGGAGATATAAGATTTAGCAAATAACACTCAGGTTATAATTAGAAAAAATAATATGCCCTCCGTATTAATTTAAGTGTCTACCTTTTTATATACAAAACAATTATAATTATTTTTTAAGATCACCAAATATATGAGTTTTAGCTTATGCTTAAGAAAATAATATCATCTCCGTATCAATTTAAATGTCTTACATTTCTTTCTAGAAAATAATTATAAATATTTTCTAAGACAGTCAAAAATATAAGACTTAGCTTATTCTTACGAAAAATAATATTCTCTCTGTGTCAATTTGAGTGTCTTACTTTCTTTTATAGATAGTAATTATATTTATTTAATAAGACATCAAAATATAAGATTTAGCTTATGCGTATCAATTTAAGTGTCTTACTTTCTTTTAGTAAATAATTATAAAAAATTCTATAACTAATTAACATGAATGTTAAACGATAAAAAATATCCTTCAAATATTAATCAAATTTTATACCCTTTGAAAACTAAAAATTTCTTTGAAAAAAGTATTTCAATATTGGATAAAACTGTGACATTTAAAACCTTAACTAATATTTAATATTAAAGTCAACAAAAGTTCTATAGGATCTTAAAAGTCGACTTAAAAAGTTATAGTTAAAGTTCGCGCAACAAACAAATTTTGAGTCTGCATATTGCGCACAAATTTGTTGCGCAATGCAAGTTTTTTTTTTTAAGTTTGGGTAACGGATGTTAACGGAGGACGTTAACTCATTTTTATATTGCGCACAAAAAAGTTGCGTAAAAGATACTTTGGTAACTTATTTTTTTTTATGAGGTATTTTGATCACGTTTGACTTTTTTGGGGTCATTTAAGTACCGAACTCGAAATAGAACAAAAATAACATAAACTACAAAAAAAAAAAAATCAAATATGAATTCGTGTTAGATGTAATTTATTTTTACAATTTGATTAAACTTAATAATTAGAGTTCGAGAAATATATGTGAAGATAAAAAATACTCACTTTTTGATAAATTTAAATGATCAAAAATACTCATATTATACTAAGGGATTATTTTAAACCTACTACTTCAAATATAAGAGACTATTTTTGTCATTTTCTTCTCCTAGAAAATATCGACCTTTTTTTCTTACAACAAACAACTTTTTTTTTCTCCTAGAAAGTATCATTCCATCATCCGGCAATATCCACTATATTTTAAGGCCAATTAATAGGATAATTTTTTCATACCAAATGTGCTTTAGCGCATCTAAAAAAATATAATCAATTGTTTCACTTTCTATATCACAAACCTTACATGCGTCATAAATATATTGTATAGGATAAAATATGTATTGTATATATGCACGAATTATGTCACGATATGTGGTAAAAAGGAGTGAGTCAGATTCAAGTCAGTTTTCAGTGTCCCCGGAGGCGTTAGCATTATACCGTGGGCACCATATATTCGCAGGTACCGGGAAGTAAAAGGCTAGGAGGTCGGTTCGAATCCCAACGAGCGACCGTTACTTATATGGCTTTACATCTTCCAAGAAAGCATTAAAGATATTTGTAAACATACTAATTGTCTTATTATTACAGCATTTATCTATTCATATTATTAGAGGCACGATTCATGGAATGTGTACCCACGAGTTCAAATATAAATAGGATCAATTGACTCATTGTAAAGGCATCATATTCACGAAATACAATACTCATTCATTATTTCCACTATTTTCTAAGTTATTGTCTCAATCTAGCATCCCAACATTGTTGGTCACTTGAGATTCACGTGTTCTTTGACCACACCAAGCGCCCACCCGGAAGTCACAACACCAAGCTTCTTCGTCGGGCTAATCACTATGTTATTTTATTCTCGCAAAATTGCCTAATCCTTCTTTTAGATTCATTTTTTATTAGATTTACTTGTTAATTAACTTGCTAATTTGGTCACTTGAGATTCACGTGTTCTTGACCACGTGTATAAATTCTATTGTACTAGTTTACGGGTAAACAGTTTGGCGCCCACCGTGGGGCCTAGGCAATAGTGGTGTCATAAGTGACAATTTCTTTTAATCTAACTCTTTCTTTAGCCTTATTTTGCTTAAGCAACGGATACGTGATAGATGTAAATGCAATACGGATTAATATGTATTTGGAAGAGCTATGGCTTGATTAAATACTCTTAGGACACCTAGCGGATTGTTGATATTCAAATTATTGTATGGAAGGACTTGAAGGCAACTTGCCTCTTTTATTCTTGAATTTCCGGGTATAATGCCAAATCTGAAAAAAATAATGTCCGTATATTTTGTGTATATATATATTAGGAAACGATTAAGTTGGACCAGAGCTACGAAGAGTCTCGTTATGAGACTCATCATGACTTCGTCCAAAATGAAGAACCACATCTATGTTCATTGCATTCCCCGCTCTCGGAACTTCAAAACAAATAGGGTGCCGATGATATCGTCATCCGTCCTAGCGTCTATTCTTTACGTTTATTGTTTAATTTGTCTTTCATTATTATTTGGGTTGTAATAATTATTTAATTATGTCTTGTCATTAGAATGCTTAGAATAATTAGGCCGCGAATAGATGAATGAATAGGATAGTCTAACCGCCGTTAGTTTATTTCTTAGGCTCGTTTGAATTGGAAACCCGTCGCTAGTTTATTTGCTTGTAGGCTCGGTTAATTCAAACTTAGAAACCCTCCGCTAGTTTATTTATTTTCGGGCTCATCATGCATATTTAAAATTTTCAAAACAAACTTGACCATCTTTTGTTCACTTTATTAACTGTACAACTCAAAATGATTTCCAAAATTACTTCTTTGGCATCATAAGTAATTCGTTTTTCTCCTTATTATTAATTGTCCCAAATGCATACTTTTTCAAACTTTACATGTATTTTCTTTAATACCATGCAAATGCATACTTGTACAAAATGCATCATTTACTAAATATTTGCAAAACTTTTGTTTAACTTTATATATTTTAAACATGCATTTTTCTTAGTGTAATATTAACCTGAGTTTGATCGGATAACCGCAAGTTAGCGGATTTTAAAGGATGCCTAACCCCTTCCCTTTAGGACAATAAAGAACCCTTACCTAGAATCTCACTAGTTTCGTGAGACCTTAAAAACGGAGTTTACATTGCATCATTTAGTTTAAATGTGGCGACTCCTCAACCCTTTTTACCCAGGAATCACCGAATACGTCATGCCTGCTTTACCCGGGCGGAGTCAAAATAGCGCGACGGGACAAATCTTGTACTGGAAGATCCAGCAGTTGTGAACGAAGCCACTTCAAGGGATGGACAATCCCGGAGGAACGAGGTTCGCACTGATGAAACAGCCGAATAGGTTATGCAGAACCTAAGGGCACAAAATTTTGCAATAAGAGAAGAATTGGGCGGTATAAGGCGATTCCTCTCTGACTTTGCATCCAACTTTGCTGGCAGCACTCCAGCAACCTCCATGGAACCACCAGCAAATGTCCTTAATGGTGCAGGGAGCGGCCAAACTGAGCCAAGAAACGACGACGCTTTAGGAAGTGAAACGGTTCCTGAAAATTCATTTCAGGCACAGGTACTGAAATTCATTAAGAAGATAACGGGAAAAGTAGACACGAATGCTCAAAAGGTGGAAAAGAATTCCAAGGAGTTTCGCCATCGGTTGGATCAAATACCAAGGGTTCCTCCGATCGTAGAAGATCCGGATGCAAAAAGGTACATTCAGTTGGCGTATAAGCCAGAGGCCGCATCCGAACTGATTCCCAAAAGATTCAAGATGTCGTTCATTCCCAAGTATGATGGAACGACGAATTCACAAGAGCACATAACAACCTATACTACGGTCGTTAAAGGGAATGACTTGAAGGAACACAAGATAGAACCAGTGTTGATCAAGAAGTTTGTCGAGACTATGATTAAGGGTGTTCTGACGTGGTATTCACTTCTTCCGTAACATTCAATCAGTATGTTCGTCGTGCTTGCTGATATGTTCATAAAAGCCCATGCGGAAGCTCGGAAGGTTGCGTACAGGTTGAGTTTTAGTTCAGTTTAAAGAGGAGACTCTTGCAATATTTTCGCAAGTTTCTAAAAGTTAACATTCGAGGACGAATGCTTCTAAAGGGGGAAAAGGATGTTACATCCCGCACTTTTGTACGTTGGATTTGTCGTAAGTTAATTGACATAAGCTCAATGATAAGATTGTTTTTTAGGTGATAAGTATTTATGCTATGTTTAACAAATGATAAGTAAGTGTCGTGAAGGTTAGAGGTTAAGCGAATCGGAGAGTATAAGTTTCATCGATGTAATACCCCCGGCTTTCGAGCTATGACTTGAACCACTTGATATTTGTAAGTAAACCTGAGCCCTGAAAAATTTTGCACCATAATCTAGCTGAAATAGAACAAAAATAACATAAAGTACAAAAATTGTATTTTCAAATATGAATTTTCGTCAGATGTAATTTATTTTTACAATTCCAATTAAATTTAGTAATTACAGTTATGTGAAGATAAAAAATACTCACTTTTTGATAAATTTAAATGATCAAAAATACCCAATACTTCAAATATAAGAGACTATTTTTATCATTATTTTCTCCTATAAAGTATCGACCTTTTTTTTTATACAACAAACGACTTTTCTTTTTCTCCTAGAAAGTATCATTCCATCATCCAGCAACATTCATTATATTTTAAGGCTAATTTTGAATCACTTGAATACAAGATTAAAGGTTGGCTCAATAATTAAAATGGTTCAAAATTCACTTTAAAATTTTAAATTTAAATTGCAGACACTTTATTTTTATTTTTTAACATCTTTAATGAAAATTCTGAAATCACTAATCGATGCTAGCTATTACAATAACTATTTTGTTCATAGAATCTCAATGAGCTGGATCATGCACCTGCTATCCAAATAGCACAATTTTTTCATATCAATTGTGCTTTAGCGCAACTAAAAAAATATATAATCAATTATTTCACTTGACATAAACTTTATATATATCATACATATATTTTAATCTTTTTGAAACAATATAATTAACGGATAGCACGTTCTGTTGGAAATTTGCCTTTGGTGGAGTTGTGTCCACCCATCTTCATTAATGACTTAAACACTAGGGTTCCGCATGTTGGAAACTTTGATTCTTCACACGTGCATAATCTACTAAGTGAGTAGATGACCATAGGGCCAAAGATCGTCAAATGTCATTGAGAAATGAAAGAGATATTGGTCCACGAAGTGATGTGTTTGAAGTATGAAAATGTGGTGTGGAACAATTCTCCCTCATCAGTTTGGGAAGGAAGATTTGTTCATTTTATAAGTCTCAAAATTGACTAAGGGTTTGGGACCCAAGGGGTAACCCATGTATTTGAAGGAGGGATAACCTAGATGTGCTTGGGTTCGAGGCTAAGCCCACACGCGTGCGTGCCGTCCGGTCGGGCTTTGGGCTTCTTCTGATATTATCTTTTTGGACCCAAATTGCTTAATATTTACAGTTTGGTCCCTGAAGTTTCAGGAAAGATAAAATTGGGAAGAGAACTTCTGCTTTTTGGGTTGGTTTTGGACCGTTAAAACTCCATTACTTTGCACATCAATTCAGTCATTTACTTGGCTGAATAACTCCTCACTAAAGCTCCATTACGTTGCTCATTAATTCAGTCATTTACTTGGCTGAATAACTCCTCACTAATTGTCATTACATGGCTATTAACAGCCATTAGTTGGCTAGTTGAGAAGTCACCCTCCCTGCACTATAAATTGGAGCCTTTGACTCAATTGTTGAGACTAGAGACAGAAACAAAAACAAAAACAGAAATCTTCTTACTACTTTCTAGCATCATTTCGTGACTCTAAGTTCTTCGAAGTAACACTTGAGTTTCCTTTGCACATTTGTTAAGTTATTGTTTTATCTTGGGAGTCTATTGTCCATAACGTAAAAGGATATATACGGGGCAATCTTGTCTTAAAGATAGAGTGTCATCACTCGACCCAGCAAAACATCAAAGTTGTTGTAATTTCAGTTTGTTTGTTGAAATTTCAGTTTGTTGTAATTTCATTTTGTTGTAATAGTTAGCAGTTACTTATTTTTCATTTCCTGCAATTATTGTAACCCACACATTCAGTATACATTTTCTAATAAAATCTTTATATTTATTTTTAATGTTCATGGACCATAAGAAATTTTAAGCGCTTTGAAAAAAGATTGATAATAAGACTGAGGTATAGCGTTTCTAACATCTCGACATCTTATAATTTTTCTAGATAAATGATATCTCGATTTACCTCATAATTGTCATATTTAATATGATATCAAATAATTTTGCCCAGCCATTCAGTGATAAAAATTGAAATAGATACTCTTGCATGGATATCACCGTACAAAATCATTTGTTGGAGATCTTGCAACTTCCAAATGTGTAATTTTGTGATATATAAGTACGGCAAAGCAAGGTAGAGTCCAGGAGGTTCGCGGCACAAAATCACATTGTATATATAATATTAAAATTATTTATATATATATATATATATATGAGATGTTGAATCTCTTGACTTCTTCATATTTTTTAGCCCTCCGACTCTGCCACTATCTATAAGGTCATTCACTTGTAAAGTTGTATCCCTTCCGTGTTTTTGGTTGAATTTTTCACTAAAAAAGAAAAAGAAAGATTGAAAATTATTTCTGTCACGACCTAAACCGGAGGGCCGCGACGGGCACCCGGATCCTACCCGTCGGGTACCACCATTCGTATATTTAACATCTAATCGTAATTAATTACGGACTAAGCCGACAGAAAATTAGGAAAATCAGGTAACCATCTTATATATACACATACTCATACCAAGGCCGACAAGGCCATACAAGGCCACTATCCACATGACACATGTCTACAAGCCTCTAGGAGTAGCAACATCAAAGGTCGGGACAGGACCCCGCCATACCCATAAATATAAGCAAAATTGTACCGTATCAAAATTAGACCAACACTCCGAACAAGGGGAGTGCTCCAAAAATCCGTTGGATCCGCAATCAACTAACGTGAACCGTCACCCTGCCTATATGAACCTGCGGGCATGAAACGCAGCCTCCCCTGACAAAAGGGACGTCGTACGGACCGATGTGTGCGAGTATGTCAGGCATGAATAATAGCATAACAGGGATATACCAATAACTGAAACATGAACAACCGACCAATAGTAAATATCTTTGTGAGTCCTAATACATATGTCTAAATGTCATGCACAATGCGGTATACATATACATCGGCCCCATTGGGCATCTTCCTTACCATAACAGCCTATGTGGGCATCATTTTATGTCGGCCTCTGTGAGCATAATATGTCTAAATGTCATGCATAATGCGGTAAATACATATATACTGGCCACACAAGGGCATCTTCCTCCCCACAACAAATATATATATATATATATTGGCCCTTAATCGGGCATCTTCCTTCATTAAGCCACACATGCTAGCCACACATGCTTTATCATTATCATATCCCAGCTGATCAGGTGGTATGCGTTTCCCGTTTCCCGTCCCCAATATACGGTCTTGAGTAAAACATGAATGCAATGCAAATGAAAATGGATGAATCACAATAAAATATCTTGAATGACATAATTTCTTTGAACCTTCGGTTAACGCCGTAAATATTAACATCTTTTCCGTATGCCTTAATAAGGACTTAGGAACATATTTAGACATGTTTTTAACATAGGAATCAATAACATGAATATTCTTAACTACTAGGAGTAGAATAAATTATGGAGTAATATCACGGTTATATTTCATTACATGAAACATGCCAAAAAAAAAAAGAAATAATTTGTTTTAACATACCTCGATATTACAGAATGTTGTTCTAACTAAAATTTAAGAAATTGATTTTGAAAAGGGCCAAAGTACTTCGTGCGTTGCGTCTTCTCAAAACCAAAATGAATTGGTTTAGTTACTGCTTTGCACGTTCTGTTCCTCAAATGACAATGTAAATTGTCTCTGCCATATACAAATGAATAGTGGCCTTTAAGAATTCCTAAGGCTAATATAATCTCTCAATTGTAACCAACATGGAATCTCATCATTTGGTCTCCCACCAGCCAATTATTTGGCGGTGGGGAGCCTCAATTGACGCCACCTTGCCTTCTCATGCACGGGCACTTAATTAAATTAAGTGAGCATGCCTCCGTAAAATTTATCAATCACACACATAATTAATTATGTGATCTCAATTCACTTAAATCTTGGTGATTTATAAAATCTTCATATCCTCAATGTCATAATTTGTGTGATATGATACTAGTCCATAACCTCTTCATGCCCACACCAAATTTATTTTCGATTCCCGTTGTCACACTTGTTACGTCCAAAATTATTTCGGGGTTTAATCCTTTTATATATTAATCTCTTTATTAGCATACGTAAATAACATAAATTTCCAAAGTTCGAGTCTTCTTGCACACGCTTAGCGATTCAAACCGTGACCCAAAAATACGTGATGTTACAATTTCCAAAAAAAGTTTTGCAAATTTTTGAAGCAACCACTACCTTACTTATTTGTCTTTCCACTTCCTTTTTCTTTGCAACTTCCAAATGTGTATTTTATGGTATATAAGGTTCAGAAGGTTTGCGACAGAAAATTGCACTGTATATATAAGATTTAAATTATTTTTTTATACATATTTAGTAGATGTTAAATTCCTTCATAAATTTTTGTCCTCTTAATAAAAGTCCCGACTCTGCCTCTGCCTCTGTCTATAAGGTCATTCAATTGTAAAGTTATATCCTTCCGTGTTTTGGGTTGAATTTTTCCCCAAAAAAAGAAAAAGAAAGATTGAAAAATTATTTCCAAAAAAAGTTTTGCAAAATTTTGAAGTAACCACCACCTTACTTATTTGTTTTTCCACTTCCTTTTTCTTTAATCAAATAAGGGAATAAAAACTTTTATACTCAAATTATTTCCATTGACATTAAAAGTGGAAAAAAATTGCCATGGGAATTCAAATTACTGTTTTCCATTCTTCACTATATTTTCGAAACCTAACATTTCAAAGATTCTTATGTTGAAGAGAACTCATTTTGTTAAAACAATTGATCTAGAATTGCACTAGTGTTTTTATTTTCGAAAAGTAAAGGATCACAGAGTGAACCAGAGAAAGTTCCTTTACAATAAGATATCAAGTTTGATGGCAGGATCAAGGCTAGTTTTTTTAGGAGTTTGGGCTATAAGTTTTAATTATAAGGTGGAAGAATCTCATTTACCCTTTGTTTGGATGGTTGTTTCCTATGGTTCATTAATGTAAAGTATGGTATGGTATAGTATTGTGTTGTATTGTATTGTATTAATGAACACAGTGTTTGGATAGATTGTATGGTTTGTTGTGGTTTAATGATATTTTTATTGTTTGGTTTGAATGTATATTTAATGTATAATAACATGTAAGTTTACTAAAATACCCTTAACCTTTAATTACAAATTAATTTTTATATATTAATAAAATTAAGGTAAAAGATAAATGGAAACTTTAAATAAGTAGGTGGTGGGTGGGGGTGGTGGAGGGATGGGTGGTATGGGGTGGGGTAGGGATGGATCGTGGGTGGTGATGGGGCGGTGAGTGGTAGTGTGGGGGTTGGTGAGTTTGGGTGTGATGGAGGGAGGTGGGTGGGAGGGGTGGATGAATTTGGGTGTGATAGAGGTGGGTGGGTGGGTGGGTGGGTGGGTGGGGTATTATGGAAAAATGAAATACATAATCACACAAAAATCACCAAATTCGTGGTTATAAAAACTGAGTATTTTCATGGTTATTTAACCATGAAAAATAACGGGTTTACAACACCATACAACATAATTTTAAGAACAATGAAAACAAACATGATTTCATAGAAAACAATACAATAATGAACCACGGGAAACAACCATCCAAACAGGGTGTTAGGATTAGTGCTAATTAATTGGAGACAAGTTATTAGGGTGTCAAAATAAACCCCCAAGTTTTAAAAAATACATTTTCGTCCAACGATTTTTATAAAATAAAAATAATAAAATAAAATTATAACTATTCCAAGTTTTCAACCAACCCCCAAGTTTTAAATAATACACTTTTGTCTTAATTAAATTATTAATAATTTCTCCAAAATGGCAAAAAATCCAGCTGCCCAACTTCTTCTTCTTTTTCACGTCTGCCGCCATTAATTCCCTTCCCAATCTCGTTACTTATTGTAAAATTGCTCATATTCGACGATGCACCTTCGTCTTTCTCGGACTCATCGCCCTCAGCTCCCTCTATTCGTCCTGCTCGGATACCTCCATTTTTATTCTAGTAATTTTCATTCAAATCATCAAAATTGGTCATCATTTTTTAGTTCAATTGCTTGTGCATTTGTGAGGATTTGATTTTGTGGTTCTGCAGATTTATAGAAAAAAAATTAATCAACAATTAAGTAATTTCCTATTTAATTAGCTTCATTGTAGAAGATTTATTTAATTAAAGTTATTTTAGTCTAGCTGTTATTTTATTAGTCTAGTTGAAGTTATTTTAGACGAGTTGTTCTTTTATTAGTCTAGTTTACTTATTATGGAGGATGGTATTGTAGTAGGCGGAGAATATTATGGTGAATGAGTGGAGACTTCAGATTCCTGGATTTGGCATTCGAGAACAAAGGTGACAGTACCAATTGAAATTCAAAGGCAATGTACATATAAGCAGTTGATTGAAAGCGTCATTGAAAGTGGTCAACTAAAATGCTCGCCTAGCGACGTGATGATTCGTTATACGATAGTGTTGCGTCTACTAGGGGAAAATAACTCTTGCATTCATAAAGATGGACTATCATGTTCATCTGTATCTTCTTGATATTGCTTGTGATAGTTCTAGACTCATTCTAAGGATAAATGTGACTGAGAGTTCTGTTGTAGGTTCAAATGCCACGACGGCAACATCACCCCGACCACCACCATCTTTATTTGTTGAAGAATTCAAGAATAATCCTTGTCAAGAAAAGGACGATGAATTTGCCATTGATTTTAACAAATATGGCTCATCAGAGTATGCTACAACACAGCTCAGCCACACGAGTTTTTTTCGTGCGCAAACATCAATAATCACAAAGGCGTTTGTAAATGCATTGATGCTAGCTTTAATGAAAATAAATCATCGATCGTGGAAAAGATGTCGAAGCCATACTATGGATATCGGGAAAGCATTTATATCCAGGAAGAGGAGATATAAATGATCAATGTGCAAATAATATGGCCACAAAAAGATCACATGCCCAAAAGGTTTGTCACACAATAGAGACTGATTTATTTTTTTCAAGTTATTGTAATAATCTTCTATGTTGTGTTTTGATTTTTTTAATTTGAACTTCTTGAATTTGTTGTGTTGTGAACTTGGAACCTCTATTGTATTGTCAAGATATTGAATTAACCAAACTATTTAGTGTTCTTGTTATGTTACATGTTACATATTTTGAATCAATGATAGGAAAGCTGATCACTAGACCACCTTTATGAATATTAGAATTGCAGTTATTTAATATGTAAATTTCAAACTAGACCAATTGACAAACTTATCACTACACCATTTTTATGTTTATTAGAACTGCATATATTCAATATTTAGATTTCAAATTGGACGATATGTAAACTGACCACTAAACCATCCTTATAGTTATTCAATATTTGGAATAAAAGCTGGATAAATTAATTAATGGTATAGTCTAATTTAGAACTTGAACATGGGAAAATAAATTTATATTGAAAATTGTAAGTAATATGAAATAGTAATAGATAATATTATCATTAGCATTAATATACTATGATTACATCCGTAGGAGAATAGTAATTATGCTATATAATAAAAAAACTATTTTGACATGAGAGAGAGAATTGGTAGGGCTATTGAAATCTGCATTAGGAGGGGGAGAATCCAGAGGATTGTTGAATTCTGCAAGAGCGTGTCTTCTTTCCTCAAGAAGTATAGTGAGTATCCTCTCTATTCTTCTGACGACCTTCTTGAGTTCTTCAAAACATCCCTCATAACCCCCAATCTTTAGTGTTGCAGCGATTGACTCATCATTTTTATCCCTTATGTCAGTTTCTAGACCTCCAAAATCTCATAACAAATGGCTTATCATTCGCTCTACATAGCTCAGGGGTGCTGAAGCTATGTCATTTAGTAGTCCATTTGGTACATCATTTAATAAGTCATTTCCTTGATCCATATCGAATTTGTCGTCTGGTCTTTTGGTTAATAAAATTCGTGAAGAAGGGTAATTGTGAATGTCACTACAATTCGTGAAGCAAAATATTTATAGAACCGAAAGGGCACCTTGAAAGGTGAAAAAGCACCTTCAAGTGAGGTGACACCTTTTCATGTGCCTTAGATATCTGTACTTATTCTAATAACTACCCCTTATAATAATATTGTAATTGTAGTTATCCGGACCATTCCCCGAATAAGGCATCTTTACGTGAATCAACACCTAATTAGGAGAGGTTTCATAAGAGTGTTTTCTAATAGACTATATTTGGATTCTACTACGCCATAAGGACCATTGCTATTCTAATTTAACCCGAACAAGGCACCTTTACTTGAAGCAACGCCTTATTAGGAGAAGTTTCATAAGTGTGTCTTCTAATAGATTGTATTTGAATTCTACTACACCATAAGGAGCATTGCTATTCTAATTTAATCCGAACAAGACACCTTTACAAGAATCAACACCTTATTAGGAGAGGTTTCATAAGTGTGTCTTCTAATAGACTGTATTTGGATTCTACTACACCATAAAGACCATTGCTATTCTAATTTTACCTGAATAAGGCACATTTACGTGAAGCAACACCTTATTAGGAGAGGTTTCATAAGTATGTCTTCTAATAGACTGTATTTGGATTCTACTACAATGTAAGGACCATTGCTATTATAATTCAACCCAAAAAAAATTCAACTATGTTGGTATTTAAAATTAAGTTTAGTCTACAAAAATAAATTTTGGTATTTACCTTTTAAGCTTATCAAAATTTGGATATTGATAATAGCTGAAACAAACTACTTAATGAGGTGCTTTGTGACCTAAAAAGTCGTGTACTCATATTAATATATACAATGATTATTTATAGTAGGCTTGCAAGTGAATTTATTGTATCCAGACGAACAATCTATTAGAATAGTCAATATCACAAACACAAAACCCCAAATTAATACATAATTTTCTTTTTTAATTCAAATACATGATTATCAAAATAGTAATCTCATGGTATTTTGTTTTTACATAACCTAAAACATCATTATTGTTGAAATATTACAAAAATAAATTATTATTGTTGAAATATTACAAAAACATAGATATTAATATCAACGTTACAAGTTTGTAAAGAGTTATCTAACATTTGAAGTATAATCTATGTCGTAGTTAATGTGTAATTACACATTATTTCTAATAATTAATATATCAAGTCACCAATTTCATGCCTTTTAACATATTTTTAGTCACCATTTTAAGTTTTTATAAATTTAAGTGATATTTAATTTAAATCTTACATTAATAGTTATATTATATTATTATCATATGCTACATTAATATCCTAGAAATAGATTATTAATAAATTTCATGTGTTCATCTTTTCCTTGTCAAATCACTTCGTAAAACAATGTGATTTAATGAATCATTGCACCAATCGATGCAATTGATGACTAAAGCACGAAATAACACATTTTCACTCCTATAAATTTAACACGCACACCTCTTACTCTTCTCACTGGCAATCTTTATCTTCCTCTTCTCACTTGATCCAAAATGCCGCCAATGAGAAAACACTGAAACGTTTGTCCTGACTGTCTCAACATAAGAGATGATCTGAATCGGCTAGTCCAACGTATCAACGAGAATGTTGAGCGCCAGGAGATGAAAATCAGGCGCATTGCTCGCTTGCTAAGGGCCCTATACCTTTTTTTGGGGGGGGGGGGGGGGGGGATTGAAATGGATGCTTTGATCATCCTCTCCCTCAACTCCCCTTTTCATGTTTAAATTTTAATATATTTGAATGACAATATGGGCCTCTTTATTTAACTATATGAATATTTATTTTATCTAAATATATGAATATTTAAGTTATGTTTTGTTTTGTTGTTGTTGAGAGTTCTTATGTTTGCATACGTTTGAAATTTACAGAAATATTTCACCACTAGACTCACTAGACACAACATTCGTTATAATAACTGCTTCATTAGAAAAATTGTTAGGCGGAGAATAACACTAGACTCACTAGCTAAAACAATCGTTATAATAACTACTTCATTATGAAAATTGTTAGGCAAATTTATTTCACCACTAGACTCACTAGACACAACATTCTTGTAAGAACTGCTTCATTAGAAAAATTGTTAGGCAAATTTAACACTAGACTCACTAGTTAAAACAATCATATAATAACTGCTTCATTATGAAAATTGTTAGGTAAATTTATTTCACCACTAGACTCAGAAGACAAAACATCCGTTACAATAACAGGTTCCTTCGGGCAAATTGTTAGGCAAATTTATTTTACCACTAGACTCACTAGACAAAACATTCGTTATAATAACTGATTCATTAGAAAACTTATTAGGCAGATTTAAACACTAGAATCACTAGCTAAAATAGTCATTATAATAACTGCTTCATTATGAAAATTTTAGGCAAATTTATTTCACCACTATACGCACTACACAAAAGCATTTGTTATAATAACTGGTCAATTGTGAAAGTAAAAATTGCGAAATGGTAAGTATAAAAAAAGCAAATCAATATTTTTCAATGAACTGTTAATGTTGAGAAATTTGCAGCTATATAAAAAAGAAACTTAAATAATTGTTCCAAAAAATAACTTAACTTAAATAATTATTTCAAAAAGTAACTTAAATAATTGTTTCAAAAAGAAACCTAAATAATTGTTCAAACAACTTCTTCATTGTAGTCTTATAGCCATTTTGAGCAGCATCTCCAAACTCTTCAATGTCATCTTTGCCATGTATCTGTGCTAAGACATCAGTAATTCGATCATCACTATCAACAACAGAATCAGCAACATCACCAGAAAGAGTCTTGCAACTAGCATCATCACCTTGATAAGGCAAAGGACTAGAATGGTCATCATTATTGTGGACATGACCAGTCAAAGGACTAGAAGGGACATCATGGGCAGGATCAGGCAAAATAAGAGTCTTGCAACTCTCATCATCGACTTGATTAGGCAAAGGACTAGAAGGGCCATCATGGGCATCATCAATATGGTCAGGATGACTCAAAGATAACCATCAAGAGTATTCACTATATCAAAATTAACAGAAGTGAATAACACAGTAATTAACAATAGACCATAACAATTTCTACTAACTAACTTGAATATCACAGAAGTTGACAGTACATTTGGTCTTCTTAGCATTGGGAAATTGCAATGCCTTCCGGATCATCTTCCTACTAGACCTAACCGAAGAAAAAACATATTTAGAACGCCTTCTTGATTTTTTTCTCCAGCAATTTGGAAAAGGAAACAAATTCATCCTCAATTGATGTCAATCTATTTGTAATGATACTCGTATCACGACCACAATAACTGCACGTCTCTTTAGCTATTCCTCCAAGATCTTGATCTTGAACTTGAACTTGATCTTCATCATGATCATGTTTGTGTCCAGTATCAGAAGTAAGTTTCATTTTCACGCGAAATTGATGTGTATCGCCAATCTCCCTCTTTAGGACATCAATATTCAGGTCTGATACTTCATCATCATAAATTACAAATTTTTTAATGTAGTTCTTACTCGTCTCCGCATCATCGGGGTATAAAAAAGATCTCACCACCTCAAATTAACAAAAACAACAATAGATTAAATCAGAATAGGCAATCACCAACTCAAGTTCTAATACATTAATAGGTTCGTATCATTACCGCACGGTCACTTGCATTTTTAAAAGGATCAACAGGTTAGGGATTCTACTCCGTTCGCCATCTCAAAATTCTTTTAATCGGCAAAGGACGTTGTTTAGATAGGGCAGCAGTTTACCCAACAAATGACATAGCTTCATATGCCCATGCCTATAGTAAATAAATAAGTAGAATAAGCATAAAGACTTCAATCACTAATCTATAATAATATAATCAGCATATTGGTTCATAATAAAATACTTACAACGAAGGCCCAGGGGTAGCCATAAAGAGCATACTGTTGTGGTTGCTTTTGTTGACAAGATACTCGGTACATCTTGTGAATGTCCGGCTTTGTCAAATATTCAAAGGTCAAGTTTAAGCATTCCTTACCCCATAAAAATTTCTCAAAGAAATTAATACAATATACCATGGTGATCCACTTCTTATCAACTTTTTTTGCAACATCGTGAGTCAACAAGACGGTATGGACAAACATGATCACTACAACCCTATACTTCTCTAAATTGGTCAATGTACCTTTTTCTTGAACCAATTTAAGCAGCGCACCAGTGGTCAACCCCATATTTTCAGTAAGCTTTCTTAGTTTATTCCAAAACTCAAACCTCTTGAGAAAATGGTTTTCTTCGTTTCCTCACTGAAAAAAGCTCTGCATTCAAACATGTGATCTGTGCAAACTCCATCAACCCAAAACAACAGGACACTCCCTCCACTATGAACCATATCTCATACTTCTTCTTATTCTTCGTAACTTGACGAAGAAGAAGAGAATGAATAAATTTTCCATTAAATTCATTTTTATTGAGTTGACAATGACATGAAGTGGCCAAAATAAGAGTTTTTAAAATATTCGGTAAGTCCTTGAGCTCTAATAATTTGTAGCAATTCAAAAAAAAAAAAACTGACATCCTAGACATTATTGAGATTTTGCCAGAGAAACTACCACCAAGCTTAGCCCTCCATGTGATCAATCCATACATTGTGAGGTCTATAATCATCTCATTAACATTATTTTCTTCTTCATCCTTTTCTTCCTATCCTTCTTGTTTTTCTTCATCATCATCATCATCATCATCATCATCATCTTCTTCTTCTTCTTCTTCTTCTTCTTCTTCTTCTTCTTCTTCTTCTTCTTCTTCTTCTTCTTCTTCTTCTTCTTCAGTGTGATTTTATTCTTCATCATCAACATTTTTTTCTTCTTCTTCATCATCATCATCATTATTTCCCCCTTCATCTTGAACACTATTTTCCACTACTTCTTCTTCTTCATGAACATCACCATTCTTTCCTTTTCAACAGTTTCTTCTTCCTTAACATCATCATTCTTTTCTTTTGCTACTCATTTATTGGAATCCTTCTTTCGTTTATCAATGTAATTATGCAGTAAGTATTCTCCTTCCTCCTCCAATATAAATCTTTTTTTATGTTGCATGTTATTTTCAGTGGACTCCACCATCGATTTACCTTTCCGAATATATTTCTTACTTCTTTATTTATCTTTCTCAATAGAATTTGTACTTTTTGTATTATCTTTTTTGGGATTTTTCATCCTAGCCATGAATATAATCAAACTGTGAATAAAAAAAAATATTACAAATCAATATCGGAAAAATAAAAAAGAAGGATAAAATCAGTACCTATATATCTCTTCAAGGTAATGTAAGTCTTGAAATCACAGCTTTCTAAGGAATTAAAATCACAACTTTCTCAATAGAATTTGTACTCTTTATTGAAGAACTTCAAATAACAACTATATTTTTCTCAAGTTTTTTAATATTATCCGAAGCAGGAAGATCAAACGATGGAATTTGGGGGAGTGAAGATGATCGATCAGTTGGAGTCTAAATTCTTAGATTTTTGTTAGTTTAAAATATAATTTCAAAGTTTTTAAAAATACAAAAAGACCCCCGCATGTTTGCTAATCAGCTCATTAGTAATTGTTTGGGCAAAAATAAATGAAAAGAAAACGAGGGCCTTCCACTTACAAAAAAAAAAATGGAGTCCTGCCAACTAAATCATCCCAATAAGATATAGAATTACCGTATGAAAATTTTCCTCTCATCAAAATGCACTCTTATATTTACTACAAAAAGGGAGAGACACAAATACAACTTACTACTAATAATTAATAAATTAATGCGTAAGTTTAGGTAATATTTGCTACCATCAACTACTATTTCTCTAATTTCTATGATAAATAAATATAGATGTTCAAAAATATTTTTTTCGCAAACAAGTTAAGATTCTCACTTTCATGATACTTTTGGTAAGGATATTACAAAATCTTTTAAACATACAAGTTAAAATTATATCTTTTCTGATACTTTTGGTAAGGATATTTAAAAATCTCTTTTCTCTAAAGGAAATGCAAATAATACTTAGATTCTTATTAGATATATATATATATATATATATATATATATATTTAGAAGATCAGATCTACATATAAAATTTTTCCATATATTAAGACGATATTATAAATGACTAAATCTTTGCTTGCTTTTAACTAAATAAATAAATATGCAAATCTTAGAAAATCACTCCTACACGTGCCTTGCGTGATTTCGTAATTAAAACCTTAATTAGCACTCATCTTCACCATTCTCTAATCCCTTTCCCCCATAATTGACTATTCATTGCAAGGTTAGATTTTCTTATTTTCTTCCCCTTGTTCTTTACAAGTTTGGTCTCCGTATACTCTAATCTATCATACATCCATATATTATGTAAATCATGATCAATGAGTATTTGATTTACAGAAGATAAAAAAGAAAAAATTATTTGTGTACAAAATAAATAATTACTCTCCCCATTCCAATTTATACGAGGATTGATCAGTTTGGGGAGTCAAACAACTCTTTCTTTGGCTACGACTTTCTCCAACTCTTTTCATGTATTGTGAATTATTTATTATGCAAACTTATAATATAGTACTTTTATGTAATTTTCAAATATGTAAATTTTATTATAAAATACTTGAAGAACTTATGTTTGAAATTGAGTCAAAGAAAAAGCATATTTACAAGAATTTTTCTCTTTTTGGTTAGTTACAAAAAAAAATTGCAACATTTGTATATATGATATATCTGGTCTAATTGATCTTCTTTTCCATTTATCGGTTGTTTAGACATGGAGCCCTTTGCAGAGGTGGTAAGTAAGAAAACCTTTATTTTCTTAAAAAATTGCATTTAACCCTAAAGTTGGTTTGTTAATTATTAGTGTAATTTTAATTGCATCCGTTTTTTATTTTGTAGAGTTGCATATTGAAAGTGGATGTTCATTGTGATGCCTGCAAGATGAAGACGGTGGAAGTATTGAGCTCCGTATGCGGTAACATGTTTATAATTATGTCAAAACGAGTTAAATTAATAAATATATGCAGGTTGAATTACATTTAAACAGGTCGAAATGGTTGAATCAGTGAATTTGTTTGTTCATAATTAGTCTAATGTTTACTTGGATCAAAATGTGTGGGGTCAATTTAGGCTAAATAATTGATCATATTTTAATTCTCTCAACTCAATAATTTGTTGTTCTTTTATAATTTCTTTAATTACTACATCAAAATAATAATAATAATAATTTTAAAAAATCTTTATTTATCATGATTTTATTTATATCAATAAACGCTAAATTCAAAAGATTTTCGATATTCAATAAATTTTCTTACGTGTCAACCGAACTACGTATGCGACCCTTTTGGGCCAAGCTTTTAAATGAACTAGCTTGTGATTTTTGCCAAAATGGCCTGTGAATAAATATATGATTAATACAACTCGCTCATCAAATTCAGATTCATAGTGCAAATTGTATTTTCATGAGCTAAATTTGATATTTCTAGATTCTGAAAGTATGAAACGTGATTTTTTTTTGTCCTTTGAATATAAGATTGAGAATGAAATTGCATGTTCTTACACTACCGAATAAATTGAAATTAGCAACAAACTTCGTCGTTAAATTGCTTGTAGCTAACATAATTTTTTGATAATTCATTGCTTATCCATCGCTAAATAGGATTAGCGACGAATTTATTATTTAGCTACAGAATTTGTCCGATTGTTAATTCTTTTTTTAGCAGTGTTACTAGTGAATGTTTCTTTTTGTGTCGGAGTGTATGCATTTACAATAAATGCAGAAAAAGGAGAAGTAAATGTATGTGGGGAAGTGGATTCAAACCTACTAGTGAAGGCACTAAAGGGAACAAGAAAACATGTCGAAGTAGTATATAGAATAATTTCTATTAGGGATTCATTTCATTATTCACAATATATATAGTTGTACAAAGGTTGATTCCTAATACAGTACGAATCCTAACTTACCTTAAATGGTTAATTCATAATACAATTAGAATCCTAAGTTACCTTAAATATACATCTATCATAATTACAAAATATACGGTGAATGTTCGAGAATATTCGCTAATACTCCCTCTTAGACGGAGCGGGAGGAGGCCGAACGCTAAGGCTGGATCGGAAGTCGGTGAAGAGTTGTCGCGGCAGTCCCTTTGTGAAAATGTCTGCATACTGATAGGAGGAAGACACGTGTAAAATTTTGACCTGACCACGGGCAACCTTCTCTCGCACAAAGTGGATATCCATCTCAATATGCTTAGTCCGTTGATGTTGGACCGGATTATGAGACATATAGATGGCATATATGTTGTCACAATAGACTATAGACGCCTTGCATAATGGACACTGGAGCTCCAAAAGAAGATTTCAGAGCCAACAGATCTCATCAACGACATTAGTAACTCCGCGATATTCTGCTTCAGCACTTGAACGGGATAGTGTGGCCTGCCGCTTGGCGGACCATGAGATAAGATTATCCCCAAGAAATACACAGTACCCTGAGGTGGAGCGACGTGTGTCGGGGCATCCTGCCCAATCTGCATCCGTGTAGACAAGCAACTTGGTTGGGGCAAAGGGGTATAGATGTAATCCAAAGTCTAGTGTGCCCTTAATGTATCTGATAATACGTTTGAGAGCGGCAAAATGGGACTCTCGGGGGTCGTGCATAAACAGACACACCTGCTGAACGACATATGCAATATCAGGCCTAGTGAAGGTAAGTTATTGAAAGGCACCTGCAAGACTCCGATATAGAGTGGGATTAGAAACTGGCTCACCGTCATTGGCACTGAGCTTGGATTTGGAGTCAACCGGAGTTGGCATAATTTTACAATTTGTCATTTTAGCCCTGTGCACTATCTTTTCTGCATATTTACGCTGACACAAAAACATAGTAGCCGCAGATACGGTCACTGATATACCCAAAAAATAACTCAGCTTACCCAAGTTGGTCATAAAAAATTCAGTTTTGAGTAGAGCAATGATTTCATTCTTCAACCCGTCAGAGGAGGCAGTAAGAACAATGTCATCCATATATAATAGCAAATAAGCAGTGTTGCTACCTCGATGAAAGGTAAATAAAGAGTTATCACACCTGCTGCATATAAACCCGATCTGCAGAAGATACCTGGCAAAGCGATCATACCAAGCGCGGGGTGCCTATTTCAAGCCATACAATGACTTCCTGAGACGACATACAAACTGCGGGACAGCCGGATGAACAAAGTCAGGGGGCTGATGAATGTACACATTTTCTTTCAAATCCCCGTGAAGAAAAGCATTCTTGACATCAAGCTGATGAATCGGCCAATGCATGCCCATAGCAATACTGAGAACAGTCCGAATAGTGGCCGGTTTAATAACCGGACTGAATGTCTCACCACAATCAATACCCTCATGCTGATTAGTGCCATTGGCAACTAGTATTGCCTTATACCACTCCAAGTCACCATTGTCTCTGAACTTGTGACGAAATAGCCATATACACCGGATAATATTCACATTGTCTGGTATAGGCACCAAATCCCAAGTGTTCTGATTGGTTAAAGCGTTAAACTCATCGCACATGGCCGCATTCCAATTAGGGTCCAGTTTTGCTAGTTTCAGATTTTTTGGAATGAATGATAAGGTTTGTGTGAAGAGGTTGAAATGAACCTTGGGTTTGAAGATCCGTGTTGTGCACGAGTCTCCATGCGATGTGTAGGCAGCAGTGGGGGGTCTGGACTAGGGGGTTGCAGGGCTACTGTGTCAGGATTGGGAGGCAGCAGTGCTGCCGGACTGGGTGGCTGCAGGTTTACGGCTGCGGACTGTGTGGCAGCTGTGATGTTATGGTTGCAGGAGACACGGCAGGAGGCAGTGAAGGTGTTGGTGAGATGCCGGACAGTGGCGGGGATAGGACATGGTGGTCTGTCGGAACAGTAGGCTGTTGTTGGTACATAGATTGGATAGCCGGAGACACTCGGTTCATCGAGGAAGGTGTAATTGGTGGTTTGAAATCTTTTGAGGTTTGAAAATAGAAAGGTCGTCTCGTCAAATGTGACGTGACGGGAGACGATGATTGTGCAAGTGGCAATGTCATAGTACAGATAGCCCCGGTGAGTAGGAGAGAGACTAATGAAGACACAAGAGGCTTGGTGCGAGAGGCAAGTTTGTTAGGTGCAATGGAGGCTGTGTAGGGGTAGCATAAGCATCCAAAAAAACGTAGGTGATCATATGATGGTAGCCTACGGTATAAGATTTCGGTAGGGGTCTTGTTTTGGAGAGTGCTAGTTGGTAAAATATTAAGAAGGGATTCTACCATTTTAACAGCATAGTCCCAAAAAGGCGGTGGTATACATGCATGAAACAGAAGAGTGTGAACCATGTTATTGATGGTACGTATAATTCGTTCAGCCTTTCCGTTTTGGGAGGAAGTATAGGGACAAGAAAAATGGAAAACCATGCCTTGTTTAGAACAGAAATTGTGAAATGCCGAGTTATTAAATTCACGTCCATTGTCACATTGAAATGATTTGATAGATTTTTTAAATTGTGTTTTAATTAATTTTTGAAACTCAAGAAACTTGGCAAAAACTTCAGATTTGAATTTCAGTGGGTAAATCCAGACAAAATGTGAAAAATCATCTAAGAATACTAGATAGAATTTGTGACCCAAAGAGCTAACAATCGGAGATGTCTACAGATCAGCATGAACAATATCAAAAGGAGAAAAAGTAACACTGTTTGATGACATAAATGGAAGATGAGTATGCTTGCCTAGTGGGCAAGAAAAACAGTGGTGGGCAATTTTCTCATTATTACATTGAATATGCTTAGAATTCCTAAGAAAAGTAAAAACTGGGTCTCCGGGGTGTCCGAGTCTGTTGTGCCAAGTTGAGGGAGAGATCGCTGAAATGGATAGAGGTGCATGCGGTCTGATAGAGGAAGATTGAGTAAATGGGTAGAGATCTCCCATACTATTGCAGTGTGTAAGAATTTTCCCCGTATTGAGTTCCTTCACAGAAAAACCAAAATGGTCAAATTCGACAGACACATAATTATTGCTAGTGAATGTTCTAACAGAGATTAAGTTTTAATGATGTTAGGGGTGTATAGGACGTGGTTTAGGGAGAAAGGCGGGTGTGGATGTTTGGTGTGTGTGTTATCGTAACCTTCAATTGGAATGCCATGACTATTGCCGACAGTAATAAATTGAGGACACTTTAACCGACGTAGTTGAGATAGGTTACCTGCCGACCGGGTGAGGTGAGATGTGGCTTCGGTGTCCATGTACCAATTTTCGTCGGGCTGTTGAAGGTTCACGGTGTTGTAGGCCTGGCCCAAATCAGTGGAGGCTAGGTTGCTGCTGCTGCTAGACCGAGACCATGTGGGCATGCTGCTGCTGGTGGTGGGCCTGTCTGGTGGCTGGAGAAGGGCCCAATAGGCCAGTCGACCATGCTAGTTGCTAGAACTGGGCTGCGGCAGTCGGGTATGGGCATGCAGGTGAGGCCTAGTTCTGATGGTTGGGCCATGTTGGCTGTTGTCCAGCCCACTGGAAAACTGTAGGATTTAGGCATGGCTGATGTCCAGCCCACTGGTTGCATTGGCCCTTGCCACGGCCCTTGCCTTTGTTGTTGATGCCGCGGCCTCTGCCGCCACGACCTCCACCATGGGACTGCTGCTGTTGGTGCTCATGCGGTGGTGGCGGGGTGATGTTGGTCGCCGGTGATGTCATCCCTTCAACGGCTAACGTCTTTTGATTATGTTCCTCTTATTTATCATGTCGAGTTTCTTCCAACAATAGTTGTGAACCTGTCTTGGTGAAATTAGGTAGTGGGTCGGCTTGTTGAATCATCATTGCAAGTGTATCATATTCACCTTTCGGTAGACCAACAACTAATTGGAGTACCATCTTAGTTTCAGAAACAAATGTCCCGACGTTGGAAAGTTGGTCGGCTATGAGTTTTAGTTGTTTGCAATATTCAGACATGTTGTTAAAATTCTCGAGGCACGTATTGTTGAATTGTTCTTCCAAATACATGATCCTAGTATTTTTGTTGTCCTAAAATATTTCTTCCAACCGTACCTAAAGGTCACGTGCCGTGGCACCTATTTTCATGATAGTACAAAACAAGTCTTTCGAGATGGTGTCGTATATCCACTATTTGACGATGGCGTCAAGGCGATGCCATGTTGGTTTGGTAATGTCGGTGGGACGAGGAACAGAGTCATCAATATGGTCGAGCACGTTGTACGCAAATGCATGAATATAGAACAGTTCCGTCCACATGGAATATTGACAGTCTTCTTGATCAAGAATTATAGGATTAGAATTCTTGATGTTGGTAACGGCGAAAGTCGGGTGAAAAGAAGACGATGATCGTTGAGAGGGGTTATCAAAAGTGCTAGTGGAGGAACCGGAATTTGTGGGGGAAGACATGGTGGCTGCCTTGTTGCCGCCGGCCGAGGGAAGGGAATAGTGGCCGGTTTCGGCCGAGAAAAGAAAAAGAAAGGAGAAGAGTAAGGTTTAGGTTTTAGGCTTCTGATACCATGTAAGATAGAATAATTTTTCCCTTAGGGATTCCTTTCATTATTCACAATATATATAGTTGTACAAAGGTTGATTCCTAATACAGTACAAATCCTAACTTACCTTAAATGGTTGATTCATAATACAATTAGAATCCTAAGTTGCCTTAAATATACATCTATCATAATTACAAAATATACGGTGAATATTCAGAGAATATTCGCTAATAGTATATGTGAAGCTCAAGCATCCTGCTCTTATCCCCACAACACATTATCGTCCTCTTTATAATGGCTATGGCTATAACTACAGTGCACTAAACGGACCCTAAAAGACATAGTGGTGGTTGGTTTAGGAGAGTTAGGTGGTGATAATTGAGACATATTTCAATTTTTATCTGAAATAGCTGAGAAGGATAGAGAAATCGGTAGCCGTTTGGTTTGAGAGAGAGAGAGAATGAAGGAATTTTTGCTTTGGAAGTTCAAGTGAGGTAAAAAAATAAGACTTTTGGCGTAATGAAGGTGGACAAGGAATTGGTTATGGTTTGGTGAAAAAATAAAGAAACTCCTCGTTTCTCGCACGGTTGCAGAACATATATGACCATTAAAGGATCATTTTGGAAATGGGGGCGGGAAGGAAATTTATGACACAATACTCTAAGCAGTTTAAAACACATAAGTATCGAAGAAGCTACTAACCTCAGTCACAGGAACCAGGTTCCTTGACATTTTTGAATCATGAAGGCAAAAACTTTGAGAAGTGCAATACCACCTATACTTGTGTTGCCCAAAAACTTCCATGTGTGTACACCTATAACAATATAGAACTGAGTTAGATGCCACCAAAAAAATACCTTAGCTTGCGGAGAGACAACTAGTTGAGCCTGATTCAATCCCAACTCCAAACGATTTCTTTCAAAGTGCTACCTGCTCAGTGCCTTGGTTCTTCTGTGTTGCACTAGAATCTTTCCATATTTAGTGCACTTGTATTATCACGCAACAAGAATACACAATAAGTAAGCAACCAATATCCTCAAATTGTTGTTTGAGCCATAGCAATTGGGAACAACAAGAGGCAGTAGCTACATATTCAGCTTCGGCAGTAGAAAGGGCCATAAATTTTTTTGTTTCTTTGCACCTCATGAGATCAAGTGTGGCCCCCAGAAAATGTGCCACTTTGTATGTGCTCTTTTTGTCCTCCAAGTGTCTAGCATAATCAACATCAACATATCCAATCCAGTGAAAATTATCTCTTAGTTCCACTTACTGTTCTGTCTGAGGATCTAGGGACCAGGTGCCACACTTTGTTTCTTTTAAATTTATGAAGCTCCTCTAGCACGGTAGTTATCGAGTCAACATCTTTCAATGCTTCCTTAATATTCCCGGGCTTAGTTTAAGACATGAAGATTGAGAAGACAACCATGTTTCTCGCCCTAGATCTAGTTTTAATACAAGTATATAAGGGAGTAACCGCATTTATAAGTGGATGAGATCCTTTGTGCTCTTCAGTTGGATATTTGTACTTCTAGAATTTCTTGGGACCAGGTTCCTCCATATTAGATCTATCATTAACTTCATCTGAGACTTGACTTTCATGATTGATCTATCTAGCCTCAGGGGTCATGACTCAACATCAGCTACCCGATGCTCAGTGGAGGGACCCACATGCATTTTTGAGGTTATGTTGCATCTTCTTCATTGTTCTGCTGGACTTGACTCATTAATTTAGTCTTTCCATTTGAGATTCACATAGCTTCATCTGGAACTTTTTTAGAAAGTTTACCGTCTTCAGCTTCATCACCATGTGTCCCTTATGAGCCTTGCTCTGAGAAGAGCAACCAAGAGAGATTCCTTCATCACCTTTAGCATCAAACTTCATCAAAGCTTCCTTACCGTTGTTGAAAACACAATATTTGCATCCAAAAGCTCTCAGGTAAGTCAGCTTGGGTCTTCATTCAATGAGGAATTCATAAAGAGTCTTCTCAAGTAGGGACCTAATCATGCACCTGTCAATCAAGTGACAAACAATGCTGATAACTTCATCCCACAAACTCTTAGATACACCACTAGTTATCAACATTGTTCTGTCCATATCTTCAAGAATTCTATTTTTTTTATTTCCACAACACTATTTTGTGGAGATGTTCTAGGTGCAGAGAAGTTGTGACTTATACTATTTTCAGCAGCCATGATCAGATCTAAAACTCACAATGTGATTTTCTAGTTTTCACTTGAATTTGTTTCACAAAGGCGGTGAACACAGAATATGTATCATCTTTGGTTCTTAGAAACAAAGTCCAAGTGAATCTGTAGTAGTTATCAACAACCACAGAAATATGCTTCTTTCCTACTTTGCTTGGAATCCTCATTGGCCCACAAAGATCCATATGAAAAACGATCAAGTGGCCTTGAGGAACTCACCTTTTTCTTTGGTTGGAAGAATGATCTGTCATGCTTCATTTTCATGCAGACATCACACTCCTTGTGATCTTTGAACTTGGTCCTTAGCAACCCACGAATCAGGTCATTCACCACAAGTTAATTCAGCAAAGAAAATCTTGCATGATCTAGCTATTTGTGCCATGGTTTTGTTACACCTCATGTTTTTATACATTGTCGATATCGTAACGTGGCCAAGAAAAGCTAAAAAGTAGGACCCATCCATGAGGTTTATGAGGTTTACGGGCATGTTATGTAAGTTTCGAAAAGGCTTAAGACTCATCATATCAATGGAGATAGGTTTCGATGAAAGTTTTTCCAGACATCACCTTTCAGAGCTTTTTGTAAAGTATGAGGCACATCTTACGTCTCTCAGGAAGTTCCTATAAGATGCAAGGCTATCTCAGGAATAGACAGGAACTATTAGTGCTCATGGAATGTCCTGAGACATGTCCTATGCGACACAGGAAGGTCCTGTAAGTCGCAAGACATGTCTCGGGACAAGTCGGTGCCATTATTTTTCCCAACTATAAATAGACCCTCCAATGAATTTGAGCTCATTTCATTTCATTTTCTTAACCCTAAGAGACCCTAAACTTACTCTAATAAGTCTCCCGTGATTTAAGGCTAAGACTAAAGGAAATCCAAAGGAAAACTACGCAAATCCGACGTAAGGAATCCCGTGGTTATTGTGGAATCGTCTTTCACTTCATTATGGTGATTCTTCGAGGATACTTGATGGTGAAGTAAGCTTGGAACTGAAGTGCCTCTTATAGTTTAATGTATGTTTCATATCCTACATCTTATTCTTAGGATCGTACAAGTATTTAAAGTAGAGTTATTGAAGGATTCTTAAAAAACAAGTGGTTTTAAACCTTGAAGGTGAGCTTGGTTGTTGTGGGCTGCTTTGTATGATTTAATTATGCCATATGGAATTGTGAAGTTATGGATGGAATCATGGTGATGAGTAGAAGTTGTAGTTAATATTGTTGTAAGGATATATGTGGAGTTCAAACTATACATGGTCTTACAAATTACGCACGCAAGTTGCTCAACAAAATATATAAATGAATTTTCTCATAAGATTTGAACCCGAAATTGATACAAGTTCTTCATATAATGTAGATTATCGCTGCAAAACGTGCAAAGCTCGTGGATCATAAATAGCCTCTTCGATGAGGTATGTAAGGCTTTACCTTCTTTCATCTATTGTCGGCATGATCTAAGGATAGACTATATCAAATCGAATATTCCGTAAGAACTAGTATTCCTGGAAAATACTAGCATGGTTATCCCTAATCATCGATATTGCATTCATTCGTGACATATGGAATTGTCTCTATGATCTTCACATATCCTTGTCAAAAGTGTTTCCTTTTAATCTATTGAAATCCATTGGTTTGTTTCCCTTGTTAGGATGGTGTATCATTCTTTTTGGTAATCATGGTTATACTGTTATGCTCAGAGTTCATTATATATTGTAACGAATGCGTTAAATGAGTTCCATAATGATCGATGGAGGGTTAACGACCATGTGTCACCCCTTATTGTGGTAGCCGAAATGACATATTCCCCTTCTTGTTCCCAATGGTTTCCCTGAGGTCTTTCATGTATTATTATATATATGTAAATATTTTATGATACCGAACTGTGCTATAGCAGGCCGAATGTGACATTTGTATTATACATACCACTGTAGTCAGGTATGATAACCCTGAGTCCTATCAAGGCTGAGTATAATAACACTGAGTCATATTAAGACTAGGTAAGCCCACACCGATTCCCTATTAGGGTCGGGTACGACATGATATTGGCATTGCCCCAAAGTGTGGCTATACATACATACATAAATGGTTTTCAATGATAATATACATTGCATATGCCTACAGTGTCTTCCCGAGGCTTAGGTTGTTTCTTTATTTTGCCTTACTCTGGTTATTGTCTTTTCTTATGTTTACCTGCCTTACATATTCAATACATCTTTTGTATTGATATCCCTTTCTGGGGCACTGTGTTCATTTCCACAGGTACAGGTAGACAGACTAATGTACCTCCTTAGTAGGACATCTACTCTCATCTATTGGTTGTCGCACTCCACTTCTCCGGAGTTGCTATACAGAGTCGATAGGCGCTACTGCATATGCATATATTTATTTTGGGTATGTCGGGGCCCTATCCCGACTTGATGACACATGTTAGTACTCATAGAGGCTTGTAGACTAAAGGTTATTGTATATATGTTTTGTGTGGCCTTGCCGGCCCTTGTCAATTGGTCGTATACTCGTGATAGCCTTGTCGGCCTAAGTTATGTACATCTATTATATTGGGCCTTTTCTATGTGCAGGTTTCCTTTGCTTTCCATCTTACTGTTACTATTTGAATGCCTTGTCAGCTCCAGTTTTGTATCGTTGCATCCACATACTATAGTTGGTTCGCTCAGGCCTTAGGGTTTTAGGTGCCAGCCGCACCCCCCACGGTTGGGGTGTGACGAGTTCAACATCATCATTCATGGCATTGAGGCATGTCAACTCGCTGTCATTTTAATAAATCAACATCTGCCAAATAAATATTCAATGTTGTTATCCTCGTATGTATTATTCTCAGTTTTTTCACTACTAGTTGTACTTTCATCGCTTGTTCTAGTGATTTTTCTTACTTTCTTTTTTCCTTTTAGCCTTTTTATCTCTTCTCTAAGGATTTGTATTTCTTCTTTTAATTCTACTAATTCTTGTTTCACCTCATTTAATTCTTGTTTTACTTCATTCAATTCTTCTTTTGTTTGTTTCAACTCTAATTTAATTTCTTTTAATACTTTCTTTGTATCTTTAAATTTGTGTTTGTATTTTTTATACTTGTTATACCATTCTTCATTATTGTGTGTTTTCAATTTGATATTTTATGTTTCTAATTCACATATTTTTTGTTCTTGTTTATCTAGTTTCAGATTTAAATATCCGTTGGTTGTTTTCTCTGCGTCTTTTAAGTAAATGTTTTCACCTTTTGAATTATTGTCCGGTGTAGTTTTTTCTTTCTTTTTTATTGGTTCATACTTGTATCATTCTCTTTCTATTATATTTTTCTCGTGTTTTTAAAAACGTAAGTACACTAGGTTCTTGATTTTCCATTAAAATTGTCCTTTCTTACTTAATATTGCTAAACTGTCCAATATTTTTTCTATTTTCTTTGGCAATTTTGGTTTTATTTTACTAATATCTACCATTATTGGCTCTTTACTTCTTCTCCAAGCATTTATCGGTACTATTTCTGGTTGTTGAGTTATAATACTAATTATAGTGTTTTCTTTGCTCGTACTAGGTTCATTTTCTTCTACATGTTTACCTTTATCTTTATTTGTCTCTTCTACTAATATGTTAAGTTTTTCTAGTATTATTTTAACTGTTGGTACTTCAGATACATTCCATAATTTTGTTAATTCTTCTCTTATTACTTCTTGCATCCGTGTTTGGTTTTCTTTTATTTCATCCATTATTATTAATGTATTTTTTATTTTTTCTCTTAATATTATTTCTTCCCATAACGCATTAATTTTTTGTTAGGGTTAGTCAGGATTATTTATTTTTTTTTCCATCTATTTTTCATATTTATCCATATTTTATCAAATTTATCACATCGTTGTTCTAACTGTTTTATCTTTTCTTCTAGTTTTATTTCTTTTGCCTTGTATTTTAAGTATTTGAGTTGTGAAAATATTTCTTTTGATAAAGCTATTTTTATTATTTTTAATTTCTATTATTTCTCTTTGTATATTCATACTTTATTTACAAATCTTGTTTTTCCTTAGTCATTTATTTCAATTCCGCTATTATTTGTCTTATAATTTATCATGGTTAAAAAATCACTTCCTAAAAGCAGTTCATTGAAATTGTCATATTCTATTACTCCTATATTTATCTTATATTCTAAATCTTGGATTTTGAATCTTAAATTAATACTTTTGGTAATTATTATTTCTCTTTCATTTTCTGGATAATTATAAGTTTGTGTTTCTATTAAATCACAATCATTTTCATCAATCTTACTTATATGTATAAAACTTTTAATAGTTCTAGTATTTATTTCAGCTATGCAATCTGTTGTTATTATGCCTTTAAATATTATTACTTTAATTTTTAATCTATTTGTGTTTATATTTATTAAATCTAATATTCTAGGTTGTACAATACTAGTTTGTCGTGACATTATTGGTTCTCTCGTAATACTCAATCTAGATCCTTCTATTTTTGGTATTAATCTTTTGGAAGGTGTAAGGGTTCTGGTATTAAAATCCATATATATTTCTTCTGGTATTGTTATTTTGGAATTTTCTTTATGTTCTATCTGTTCTAATATTTCTTGGTACATTCTTGGTACTAATATATTCATTTCATGTTGTTTCTTTACATGGTGGTTTTCGGTTAGGGCATATATCATCTTTGTTTTAATACTTATGTCTTTACTTCCTGGTGGCATTGTTATTCCATCTAGTTTATAATATAGTGTTAATGCTAAGTCTTTGTGTTCATCTTTTAATGATATACTAAAGTCTGGCTGTACCATAAATTTTAGTTTTTGATATATTAAATTTCCTTTTATTACTGATATTAAAGCATCTTGTATATTTCCTAATATCCTATCATCTAATATGTATATTTGTACAGGTGTATCTATGTTTTTATGAAAGTTTGCTTTTATAGTAAATTCTACTCCTCCAAAGTATATGTTTCTATATTTTCTAGCTTCTCTAGTAGATAGTTTTGCTAACTCTCCTTTTATTACTTCATATGTTATCAAGTTTATCTTTGTTCTTCCATTTACACTCATTGTATCTATTATATTTTCATGCTTGTGTGCTATATATATTATTTCTTTATTTCTTCAAAACCATTTTGTTTTAAATATTTTCTTAATAGATAATTCCTTTTTTTCGTCTTGTATCTTCTGATATGTTTCTGGCTTAAAGCTTAATGTTTGTGTTGATCCTCCTTCATATGTATTCATTTGATAATATATTTCTTTAGAGTCTTCTATTATTTATTTTCCTTTATCCATATTTTAATAGGTTGATGTACTTATATTGTTCTTCTATAATATTATTTAGATCTTTTAATTCGTTATCTTTTCTGGTTATTTCTCTTAATTTTCTCTCCAGCAGTTTCAGATTTTCTTCTTCTTTTTGTCTCAACTCTTCGTCTTTTAATGCTATTCTATTTCTCAATTCTTTAATAGTTTCTCCCTGTTCATATATTTGTTTTGAATTTTCTTGTAAACGTTGATCTCTTTCATTTATCAGATTTATACATATTCTGCAACTTACTATATGTTGGTTTATATCTCCCTTATATATAAGGGGTTATTCTGCTATCATTTTAAGTTCTCCTAACTTATTTTGTTATTCTTGTAGTTTGTTTTCATCCATAATGTTCTACTGTCATTCGTATGTCTTCTTTCAAATATGTTATTACCAGGTTTAGTCTAATTATTTCAGTATTGAGATCTATTAATTCTCTGTATATTCTTATAACCTCATCCAAATTTGTACTTATTGCTGCTAAGTCAGTCTCTTCATCTATCTTTTCATAATCTTCCAGTCTCTTTATCGCTAATTTTATTTTCTTTAATTCTACTAAATCACTATAGTATTTTAACATTATTTCAATGTAGTTTCTTCTTTGTAGTAAGAGGTATTTCAACTCTTTAAACATAAAATTTCTTTTATTTAATTCTATGGCCTGGATAATTTCTGGACGTTTTTTCATTGTTTATAGCTTATTTCTTTTACATGCTTTGATATAAAACTAGAAGAAAAGATAAAACAATTAGAACAATGATGTGATAACTTTGACAAAATATGGATAGATATAAAAAACGGATGAAAAAAGAAAATAAATAATTCTGACTAACCCTAATGAAAAAATTAATAGAATCCTTAGAGAAGATGTTCTAAAGATGGGTGACCACAATCTGTCAGAATCCACACTTTGAAAAAATGCTGAAACTTTTTAATTATTCCTAAAGATGGCCAAAGAATGAATATATGATTAAGCATAGATTTTGGCCGTATCTCCCCCTAATAATGGAGCATAATAGTCATGAACTCTTTCATTCAATTTGTCGTCGGACCCAACACTTCCACGTGTAGTTCCCCTTAACTTTGGCAAGGATGACCTCAAATTTCGACAGCAGAAATTAGGGGTAAGTGGGTCCGAATATCCTAACATTTTTGAACTACCCGGACCTTACCCGGTATAAGATCGGTTCCTAAATTTACTATCGGAACCTATCCGTAGTAATCATTACCCGGAACCTACTCGGACCCGCAGGGTCCAGGTAGGTTCCCAGGTACCCTGTAAATAAAAAAACACAGATTAAGCAACAGTTTTTTAGCCTATGAGAATAAAAAAGAGTTCTAAAATAATTTCATCCAGTAGTTTTTTAGCCTGCAATCAGAGTTTTTAGTACCCTTATAAGAAGTTTTATAAAACTTATTCATGGTAGAAAAGCTAATTCTGTAACCAAAACATAAAATTGTAAGCCAAATTTGACACTCAATTAATTGAACGTGTTGATTTCAAAATAAATTTGGAAATATCTGAATTAAACTTATTTTCGTGTTCATATGCTCTTCGATACAAAAGAAAAGCTTTCTTATACTAGTAAATCTCTAAATTTCATCTTCAGAGCTACAAAAATATACACAAATTTTAAAAATAGATTTACATTTCAAATCAAAAAGTAATACAAATTGAAGATGAGTATCGCCTGAAATAGAACAGAAGCATAGGATATTAAAAAGAAATTGAAGAGTTAGATATGAACCCATATGCATTTTAGGAACGACGTGAACACAACCAATGGAGATAAAGAGGTAAAGGTGAAGCTTCAACGACGACAACGATGAAAGTACCTGAGAGAAAGCTTCAACAACGACGATGATGAAGCTCGGTGGTGTAGCTAAAACGCCATTGCTATTGAGAGAGTTTTGTGTGTTTTCTCTTAGGGCACAAAAAACATTCTAGAACAAAGGGGTGAAAAAATTGAAATATTTGCGTCTTGGGGTGGGGAAAATCAATGTGCAGGCGTGCAACAAACAATTTTGGAGAAAGTTAAAGGTGGTCCAAATGTTTCTCAAAAAAGTAAAAATATTTAATATTTTATCGGTTCCGGGTATCGGTTCTGGGTCCGGGTACCCTGTCTCTATTTGCCGGAACCGGAACCGGACCCAGACCCGACATTGATCGATTCCTAATTTTACTACCCGAACCCTACCCGTTATTATAATATATCTACCCGGAATCTACCCGTTAGTGTCGGTTCCGGTCGGGTATCTGGGTACCCTATACCCGTGCTCACCCCTAGCAGAAATCATTTAAGATCAAAAAATTGTGTGGATTGACCTTCGCATGGGTGCTCTTTAATTTTTGTCCCTCAATTAGCTGATTTTTAATTTTCTCTCCTATTTTTCATTTAATGAAAATTTATGAGTCAAAATATCTTTTATTCACGGATCTACTAAATCAGAGATTCTGGGTTTGAATCCCAGTAGAGGCAAAAAAAAGAAGAAAACATCACAATGCACATATTATGCCAAAGTTATATAGAAATTATGTCTTAAGGGGCATAGTTTCTATGTAACTAAACCTTAACTTCAGACATAATTATATAGAAATTATGCCCTTAAGGCATAATCTCAAAATATGCTTGTTCAGCCAAAGTTATATAGATATTATGCCTTAAGGGCATAGCTTATATGTAACTAAACTTTGCCTTCAGACATAGTAAGTCATAATCTCTATACAACTTTGGTCAAATGTGCATAATTTTTATGAAATCTTGCCTTGCAATTTTTTTTCTTTTTGACTTTGCTGGGATTCGAACCCACAATCTCAGATGTATTTTCGGAGGCATAATTACATAGAAACTATGCCCCTTAAGACATAATTTCTATATAACTTTGGCCGAAGAGACATATTTTCTAATGAAATCTTACCTTGCGAATTTTTTTTCTTTGACTCTGCTGAGATTCGAACCTACAACCTCAAGGACATCTTCGATCATTTTTAGGCGAACGCAAAAATTAAAGACCACCCTAAGATAGGGAAATCGTGTGAATTTCCCATTTAAGATCTGTTTGGACTTGATCTTTTTTTTAAAAAAAAAATCAAAACAGTGTTTGGTTATATATTAGAATAATTAATTACTTAAAATTTGAAGATAAGTTTTTTCAAATTCAAAAAAATGATCCTGTACACGTAAAGTTATGGGTAAGATTTGCATATACTCCACATTTCCTAGATTTCATTTGTAAGAATATACTAGGTATGCTGTTGTTGTTGTTGTAAGTGAAAATATTTTACTCACAAAATAATCCACAACATCTTTTTTTCAAGTGAAATGTATGTCCAAACACAATTTCAATTTTTTAATATCATTTTGCAAACACTAATTATTACTCAATTCATGTCCAACGATTAGTTTTGAGTTGAACAAAATACCATGATACTACAAAAAGGTGTGGTAAAACAATTGGAGTGCCTCCACTATTAATCATAAGTAGGCGTGGCCAGTGGGCCGAGCTCGGGACCGTCGGGTCGGGTTTGGCGGGATCGAGGGAGGGCGGGATCGGGTCGGGTCGGGCGGGATCGGGACAGGCGAGATTCGCCTCCTCCACCATTAATCATAAGTAGGAAAATGTTCAGTATCAACAAAATCATCCTGTGTAGGAATAAAATTCTATCTATAAATAGGACCCTTGCCCTTGTTGCCCCTACTAGAAGAAGCATGACCCCTATCTGTAAGCATACGTTTAAATCCTTCTATTATAAATTTATAATTATACTAATAAATAATTAAAGAAAATGAAATTAAGTGTGATAAATAAAATAAACAGACAATAATAATTTACTGAATGAACAAATGTACCAAACGTCGACGTAACGTCGACGTGTAATCGAGAGGTTGAAAATTGAAACTTTGATGGATGAAAGATCTTCAAGCTAGTTGCCAACTTCACTCCCAATTCCCAAATGAATAAATAAAATTTAATATTTAGTAGACAATGTAGACTTGTAGAGAGATAGATTGAGAGATTGTAGGAAGATTTGTGAGAAAGATGAAGAGAAAATGAGGTATTTATAGTTGAAAAATTGGGTTAAAGTGTAAATATAATAACTTATGGGTTAAAAATAAATATTAAGGGGGTAGGGGAGTTGGGGGAGGCAAAAAATGGCCGTTACACAACGGTCAAAATGTAAAATGGTCGTTGGTGCAACAATTATTTTTGCAAAAGGGGGATTCGGGCGAGATCGGGGCGGGACCGGGATCGGATCGGGATCGGGATCGACGGGCCTGGGGCAGGCCGGGACGAGACCATGCCCCGTCCCTGTTCGAGTTCCGATACCACAATTTTTTTTTAAATGTTGGGTTCGGGGCGGGACCGGGGCGATGTCGAGCCGGGACTGGGGCAGTGTTGGGCCGGGACCGAGCCGACCCTGCCCACTGGCCAACCTTAATCATAAGTAATAAATCCGTGTTCTGAGAAAAAAAAAATCCTTTAGTAAGGTTAGTGATTCTATTCATGTGAATTCAAATTAATTTGACGATTTTAGATTTCAAATAAATAAAATTAAAAGAAAATAGTTATTCACTTCGTGAAACAGAAAAGGCAGAGGGATGCGGTCAAACATGGCGAGAGAAGATCAAACCCCATTCACACAAACTAATACATCATTTCTGGATCTTCCTCGAACCCCACGCATAATGAGGGCTTAATACATTGAGTTGTCTTTTTTTAAAAATGTATTATGTTATCTTTATCTCTTTCTCATAAATTACACGCTAACTAATATTGATTATTTTCAAAATACTTAATATTCAAAATAAAATAAAAATAATAATTTTATCTTGATTTTACAAAATAACAAATATTTTGGAATACATATTTTTAGTAACTTTGACAACTACGTACGTAGGGAAGGGAGGAGTACACTTTAAGTTAGAAAAAAAAAAGGTTTTGTTCAATATCCCGCAATTGAATAGACATAATCAAATCAAAGAAGCAAAAAAGCCACCAAAGCTGACTAATCAGTGTATTTATATTCCCCAACTCCTCCCACACACTTTGAACTTAGCACTACTATTCAGATCTAAACATAAACCCTAAAACTTTTTCAATCAACCTCAAAAATCCCCAAATTGACTATGTTAACCGTACAACAACAATCAAGTTTATGGGACGGAGTAATTGAACTAACCAAGTCGGGTCAGTTAAGAGGTACTGACCCGTTAATGTGGGCCATACAACTTTCTTCAAGCCTTAATAACGCTGGACTATCAATGCCTTCAATTGATGTTGCTAACCTTTTAGTTAATCATATTTGTTGGGCTAATAATGTTCCTATTGCTTGGAAGTTTCTGGAGAAAGCTTTGGCACTTCGTATTGTTCCTCCTATGTTTGTTCTCGCTCTTCTTTCTAACAGGTATACTCTGTTTGGATGGTCGTTATCCATGGTTTCATGATGTACAGTATTGTATTATATAGTGTTGTGTTGTATTGTATTGTATTAATGAATACAATGTTTTGTTAGACTGTATCATTTGTTGTGGTTTAATATAACATTTTTATAGTTTGGTTTGATTGTATGTTACTGTATAATAACATGTAAGTTTACTAAAATATTCTTAATTCCTAATTACGGACTAGTTTATATATAGTATTAATAAAACCAAGGTAAAGAATAAAATAAAAATAAGTAGCTGACGGGTGGGAGTGTGGCTGGGTGGTGGGTGGTATGGGATAGGGTGGGTGGATGTGATGGAGGGGGTGGGGTATAATGGGTAGATGAAATAAGTAACCACGCAAAAACCACCAAATCCGTGGTTATAAAAATTGAGTTTTTTCATGATTATACAACAACGGGTTTACAACACCATACAATATTATTTCTAAAACATGGAAACAAACATGATATCAATAAAAACAATACAATAATGAACCACGGGAAGCAGGGTTAGTCTTATCTCAACTTTAGTCTTTTTTCACTTTGTTTAATCGTGGAATGAAATGGACCTGAATACAGCGGAAATGGTAAATGAGAATGTTCAACTCTAATAGTTGAAGTGTAGGAAAATGTTTAATTCATAAAGTCATAAATTTTTGAATGCTCTCTACAATTTCCACTACATGTTCTACAATTCTTCGCTCTATGCTCTACAATATGAAAATAACTAGTAGCATTCCTATTTATAATAGTATAAAACCTACTTTGACTATAAACTGGAAAACATATTCCTATATAAATTTGACTATAAATCCTATTTAAACATGAATTAATAAATAACAAATCCTAAACAAATATGGTTTACGCTCTCTGTCTACTTCGAGAAAATAATTACTCCATGTAGCCCATATTTTGAGTTTGTTACCCAGCGTAGCCTATATCTGTGTATAAACACCTTTTATACACTATTATATATACTTTTATACAAGGTTGATACATTATGTATAATGATTGCCCCATGTATAATGTTGTATATTGGGGTACATGGCATAATATTTTATGTTGGGCTTAATAATATTGAAATCAGGGATATCTTTAGACTGATTTACATGTTCTGTTTAATCTGCTTCATGTTTTGTTTGAAGCAGTTTTTTGCCCATCTGTAACCTTGCATCTTCTTGATGCTTTTCTAATGACATTTTATTATTTTACCAAAAAAAAAAAAATTAAAAATTTCCCTTGATTTTTTGGCTCAACTTAAGGACCCGTTTGTCCATGAAAATTATTCACTTTTATTTGGATATTTTTTTCGTTTTATTTGAAAATCAGTGTTTGACAATGAAAATTTCAAATCCAACTTAGGAGTTTTATTTCAAATTTTGTAGACTTGTAACTTGTTTTCTAACTCACTTTTCACTTTGAAGTTGTTTAAGTAGTTCAAGCATGAACATTATTCCAAATATTCTTTATAAAAAGTATAATCAAACATAACTCCATTTCAACTCCAACTCTATAAATTCCAAATAAAGTGAAAAATGATTTGGAATCTATGGCCAATTGCCTACTTAGTCTTTTCCCTTTTGTTTAATATTTGGAATGAAATGAACCTGAATACAACAAAATTGGTACGGAATATTTATATTAGGGGACATATTCAGCCGGTTAAAAATGATTAAATAATAATGTTCAACTCTAATAGTAAAAGTTTAAGCTTTAAGATGAGATGATAGCTATTCAACAGACTTCCTAAGTTAAAATATAGCAACTATTCATTGATCAACAAAAATATTTTCATGAGCTTGTTCTAATAGAAAAGAATGAGCACCCACGTAGAGGAATGTTGAGACATAATCAAATTAATGAAAGCGTCCTATTAGTAAAAATGTTTAGTTGAGGTGGTCATACAATTTAATTAAGGCATTTAGTGTTGTTAGTCTTTCGTGATGTGTAGTATTGAAATGATTGGCTCATATAAAATGATTAAATAATAATGTTCAACTCTAATAGTTAAAGTTTTGAGCCGAGGGTATATTGGAAATAACCATTCTACCTCCCAAGGTAGGGGTAAGGTCTGCGTACACTCTACGAAAGGTCTACGTACACTCTAGAAGGGGATGGATATAGAAGATTCGTATAGCCAACTCCTACTAGTTTGGAAATTGGGATTGAGGTGTGGTGATTGGTTAATGGATTGTTAGTCTTATTTGTTCACACTTTCCCTTCCTTTTTTCCCTTTGCAGAGTGATCCCTGCTCGAAGGAGCTATCCAGCGGCATACAGGCTTTATATGGAACTTCTAAAAATATATGCTTTCTCATTGCCATCTCTGATTAATGGTCCAAATTATCAAAAGTATGCCTTGCGAACTTATTTTGAGTTTGTTTGAACTAACGCAAATGCAGTCAACTATTCAGTATCAACAGTTAACAAATGTGAATGCAATTGCAGGATCATGGAAGCAATAAATGATACATTACATCTTTCCCAGATATTTGGACTTCAGGGGTCTGAAAGTGGTCTAATTGTGGCTGAATTTGTTTTTACAATTGTATGGGAGTTACTTGATGCGTCCCTTGATGATGAGGGATTGCTGGAACTGACTGATGAAAAGAAGTCTAGGTGGCCTATTACATCTCAAGATATGGGATTGAATAATCATGATGGTTTTGCTGGGGGAAGAACAGAAAAGCATGAAGTATTATGTAAAATGAACACAGTTATGGCTATTGAAATAATTGGTGATTTTTTTCGAGATAAAGTGACTTCCGCAATCCTTTATTTGGCACGCACGAACATGTAAGATCATATACCTTTATTCCCTCAACTGATACTCTTGTTAATAGTGACAGTACCCTTACTCAAGTTTGCATGTTATGTTTGCCTTCTTTTGCTGTTTTTAAGCAATGAATAAGTTCTAGCTGTACTAGACTAATAAATTGATATACCAGTGGCTCATTGTTCAATTTTCTTTCTTCTTTAGGTCCACACATTGGGAGTCCTTTACCCAGAATTTAGGACTTCTCGTGTCAAACTCATCAGCTTTAAGAAACTCCAAGAATATTTCTTCGGAGGCTTTGGTGCAGTTAACATCTGATAATCGTGTAGTCCTCTCTAGAAAATGCAAAACAAGCTCACATAAAAGGTTTCATGCTGTATTGGCTTCTGGTTCGCTTGTATCTTCTGCAGATCAGTGTCATGGTGCTAGTCCATCGGTGCTCTGGCTTCCCATTGATCTTTTTCTAGAAGATACCATGGATGGGTCACAAGTAGCGGTTACTAGTGCTGCTGAAACACTTACCGGTATACATAGTACAATCCTTTCAGTTATTGTGTATAACCTGCTCTAAACGACATTGCTAAACTGGAGTTGTATTGCAGGTTTAGTGAAGGCTCTGCAGGCAGTTAACTCTTCAACTTGGCAGGACACTTTTCTTGGATTATGGATTGCAGCCCTAAGGCTTGTTAATAGAGTAAGATTCATGATGAAATCCCTTCGATCCATTGTCAAGTTGAATTCAGGCTGTATTATCTTATTGTTTTTTCCTTTCTTTCTTTCCCCTAGAGCAAAATTATAGAAAAAAACTATGCTTCTCAATGTGATATTGCTGGGAAGGAATGGTTTCAAGTTTTAAAGTGCTGGAAAGTCGATCGATGTATTAGCTAAAGCTAAACTTAGGGTTACTTTGCCATTGAACTATTCACTTTCTTTCTACAAAAGGTTCTGGGAATATGTATGATGTGCGTCTGTTACAATTGTGATTTGTGGGGGTGGGGGGAGCAGGATGACAGGTGCAGTTTATCAAAAAAACTGAAACTGCTATTTAACAATCTTGATAAGAGTGTGATTTTGGGCTTTTGGTTCCATTGTAGAATCTTCTAACCGCTTTTGGTCAATTTAGGAAAGGGATTCAAGTGAGGGACCAGTACCGCGCCTGGATACTTGCTTATGCTTGTTGTTGTCGATTACACCACTAGCAATAGTGAATCTTCTTGAAGAGGAGGAAATGAATTGCAGCTCTACCAAACAAAGGAAAGATAACAACAGAAAACGTCACCAAGACTTGGTATCTAGCCTTCAGCAACTTGACGATTATGAAGGCTTGTTGACCCCACCATTGCCTGCTGCTCCATTGGCAAATCTAGCTGCCGCAAAAGCAATGATGTTTGTTTCAGGTCTAAGTGTTGGGAGTGGCTATTTTGAGGGAATGAGCTTGAACGGCATGCCTGTCAATTGTGGTGAGTTAATTTCTTTATTGAATTTCAAGAAATTTCAGTGCGTCTGACCTTGTATATAGTCGTCCCATGTGGTTTAACTTGCTAATCTCTAACAATTTGTAGCTGGAAACCTGCGACACTTGATTGTCGAAGCCTGCATTGCCAGAAACATCTTGGACACCTCTGCTTATTTGTGGACCGGATATGTAAAAGGTAGATGCAATCAAGTTCCTCGTAGCATCTCGAGTCAAATGCCTGGCTGGTCATCATTGATGAAGGGGTCTCCCTTAACTCCTCCAATGGTCAGCTCTTTGGTATCAACACCAGCATCAAGGTACAACAAAGTTGTCAATTAGAAACTTTTCCTTGTTTTCTGATGTCCTAGTTATCTTCTGCCGAGGATACTTGCTTCGAGTAGTTATATTTTACATGGTGCCACTGGTTCATTTTGCCTAATTGGAGTTTTCAAACATGTTGAGCGTGAAAAGATATACAGATAAGAGAACTGATGCAGTTTTAACTACTCACAAGTGATACTTTCTGATTGAAAGAAAGACAGACCTTCAACATGAAGTATTCCATCCTCGCTGGGTTATAAAACGGGCGTTAGTGGATCAGAATCTGAATTAGAATGATTAAAGAATAAAACTAGAAGTTATAAAGAATGCTCAACCTACTCAAGTTTTCGGTAATGGTAGAAGAGGCTATGGGAAATAAACCAGAATGGAGAAATTAAATGATTTTATTTAAAAGGAATTTCAGTGGGATGAGTTTTATATACTGATTTTGAGTAGGTGGAAAGAAGATCGTGATCCAGTTTTAAAGGAGATCTTTTTTATGAAAAAGAAATTGGAGAAACGGAGAAGGAACAACATGGATAAAGAATTCTTTTGAAGGTTTAATCTTATACTTGGTCTCGCTTTGAATTATCTTACTAGAAAAAAATTTCACCTATCTCATAAAGAAAAATCTTACTATTAAAAGCTCTTGAAAATGCTGCCATAAATTGGAAAATAGATCTAGTTTAAGGGTTGATTAGTAATTCGGGCTTTCAGTTTCATCAATCTATATCTCCAAGGGGTATGACATGTTAATAGTCATGAATTGGAAAATGCAGTTGTGCCATAAGATAAAATCTTCCTTAAATTTTCTTAGTAATTGCCTGGTCTTCAGTTAAAACCTTTTCTTTCCTGAAGCCAGGTATATCAGATGTTTTTTTCGAAATTTATACAGTGGTATGGAACTGAAATTAAGCTCATGGATTTGATGGAAGTTTAGCAGAAATAGAGAAAATATATGAGATTGCCGTCAATGGCTCGGATGATGACAAGATTTCTGCTGCTAGTATTCTCTGCGGTGCTTCTCTTGCTCGTGGTTGGAATATACAGGTATACTTGCCTTTCTCTCTAGATAAAACGTGGATGTTACTATACGGGGTAGTTGAACCTCAAAGCTCTCTTTGTTCAAAGCCTTTAAAGTCTAAAATATTTATGAATTTTTTATACACATTTGTTTTTTTCCGTTGTGAAAAAAATATTTGTTTTCTTCTTTCCCTTTTTTCTTTTTTCAAAGAATTCGTTTAATAGTTAGTACAGGTTCCGAAACACCACTTGTACTACACAGCTAAACCCACAACCATAACCAATTACAGTATAAGTAGTGCACAAAGGCCGAGAAGCTCCAGCATTGGCATATGCAGTCGATCCCTAACCTATCTATAAGAAAAGAGAAGAAATTGAATCAAGGAGGGAGGTTGAGGATGCTCAGCTAGACACCATCTTTCAATCTCATTAATGTCAAGAGATGAAGAATTTCCACCTTTCACGGTTGGCAGTTGGTTGAGTGAGACTAAGTAAAGAATGTATCTGGTGTGTATGCAACTGGAATTAGAGAAGGCAAGAAGCTCCCCGCTGGTTGGTGGCTCGTATGACTTGTAGAACAAGAGATGGAATGGTAAAGGTGGTGACCATTAAGCATCGACTGGTGGCGGTGATGGTGATGAGATGAAAGAAAATAAGTTGAAAATGGAAAACCCCTTAAGCGAACATGGAAAGTGGCTCATTTTGGAACAGTGATAGTTTTTTCTGAAGACTACCTGAAATACTCTGCCTTAATAATTTAGAGCACATTACATTTTTTTTTTGAGCTGCAAAAGAACTTAGATAATAGAGTGTACTTGTTTTTGAAGTTGGTTTCAGGAAAGCCATTTCTATGTCGACACACTCATCTCCTGTGTTTCATCTGCATTGATGTAGGAACATACTGTTCTGTTCATCACCAGGTTGCTTTCGCCTCCTGTTCCTGCTAATTATTCTGGAACTGAAAGTCATTTGATTGGTTATGCTCGATTCCTGAATGTTCTTCTCATCGGAGTGTCATCTGTTGATTGTGTTCAGATCTTTTCTTTGCACGGATTGGTACGTTGAACTTCAGCTGCTCCTATCTCGTTATAAATTACCTTGAATGACATTTATGTTGCTCGTGTGGCTGAAAAATCAGTAAAAAGGCATAGAAACTAACTTACAATTGCATGGCCACTCAACATGGATGGAAACTTTGTGACATTTGACAACTGTTCAAAAAAAGAATCCGGGAAAAGCATGACAAAAAAACGGCTCGAATGTGTGTACACTACATGAAAGTTTGATGATATCACAAATTGTTTTTTAAAAAGATACATGTATGCACGCACGGCCTATACAACATATTGTAAACTTTAGTATGCCATGCCAAAGGAATCCTGAAATAAAGTAGTCATTTATGTACCTATGAGGGCCTTGATGCTAAGCCAGAAATGGTTGTTGGATTTTGGGTCATTTCTTTAAATCTAAGGTTGCATCTTTAACATACTTTTTCGATGGACATGTAACTGGTTATGCTGGCATTGCTTATCTGTAAAGTGATATACAGAACTGTTTGAAGTAGGTTTCAAGAAAGTACCTAGAGCTGCAGCTGTCATAAGATTAAGATAGAGAAAACCAGATTGTTCATTTTATATAATGTTTATGCATTACATTTTCCAGGTTCCACAACTTGCTGGTGCATTGATGCCAATTTGTGAAGCCTTTGGTTCATGTGCACCCAATGTGAAATGGACTATAATGTCTGAAGAAATTTCTTCACATGCCGTCTTCTCAAATGCATTTACTCTTCTGCTGAAGTTGTGGAGGTTTGATCAGCCGCCTCTTGAGCATGTTAAGGATGTTGTTCCAATGGGATCCCATCTAACTCCTGAATACATTTTGCTGGTGCGCAACTCCCAGTTGACATCCTCTAATGATCTGCAGAAAGATCAAAGCAAAATCAAGCTGCTGTCTAGACTTTCAAGTCCATTATCTGGAGAACCCATATTTCTTGATTCTTTTCCAAAATTAACCCTTTGGTACAGGCAACATCAAGCATGCATTGCTTCACCTCTCTCAGGACTTGTCCCTGGAACTCCTGTTCATCAGATTGTTGAAGCACTGTTGAACTTCATGTTCAAAAAAATAAATAGAACTGGTCAGTCCCTGACACCAACTACTTCTGGAAGCAGTAGCTCATCTGGGCCTGGAAATGAAGATATATCTCTCCACCTTAAGCTGCCTGCTTGGGATATTCTGGAAGCTGTTCCTTTTGTACTTGATGCTGCTCTCACTGCCTGTGCTCATGGTAGATTGTCACCACGTGAACTAGCCACAGGTTAGAGAATCTGATCTGGATTATAAATTAGCAATTGTCATTGACGTAGTGTCTAGCCTTCAGGAGGAAGTGTTTATTGTGCTGGACAGCCGAGCATGCAAGAAGGCGACTGTTTAGAGAGAGAGATAGATAGAGAGAGATGTAGCTCTTAAGACCCAATTATCAGATGTAAGAGACTTACTGTTCATTGCTACGATGATAACTCTACAACAAATAAAAATGGATAATCAGAACCTCCACTTTTATCTGGAGGAGAGAAGTGTTGAGGGGAGATATATCATGTTGAAGTGTGACTTTCTCATCTAAAAGCTTAAATTGTTAAACATAGCACTTTTTTTCCATTTCACAAAGAGAGCACATTTTTTTACTTAATTATATTCTCAACACGCCCTCTCACGTGCGACCTGGTTGTTATTCATGAGCCAAGGTTGGCGGTGAGACTTGAACCCAGGACTTCTGTCTGCCCCATGTTGAAATGTGTGACATTTTCGTGTACTGCTTCTAGCTTAGAATCTCTTCCAGTTGAGCTGCACTAACAAGCTTAGGTAAAGTACAGATAATGTTAGTGACTACATGCAAAACCTTTTGCTTCTTCCTAAGCTTAAGTTGTTAGATGCAAATTTTCACTCACAAGAGGAGAAAAGAAAGAAACAATAAGTATTTCTTAACTTGTGATTTCACTGGTTCATTGTTTAAGTCAATGAATTTGTATTTGTTAGTATTTTGACAGATGCATTTTCCCGTTCACAGGTCTTAAGGATCTGGCCGATTTTCTCCCAGGTTCTTTGGCAACAATCGTAAGCTACTTTTCAGCTGAAGTGACACGGGGTATCTGGAAGCTTGCTTCTATGAATGGAACTGATTGGCCAAGCCCAGCGGCAAATTTAGCAACAGTGGAGCAACAGATAAAGAAAATTTTAGCTGCAACAGGTGTGAATGTCCCAAGTCTCACCGTAGGTAAGCACTCATCTAAGTTGAAGTGATTGCTTTTTAAGACCAACAGAGTTGTGGCACAAGAAACCTATTTCCTGCTTCTCTATTTAGAACATTCTTTTCTCAAACATATTGGTTTTGCACCAACTGGATAATACCAGTTATCTCTGGTGATAATTCCACAATGGGAGGTGAAAATGTCTACTCTCTCGCTGTCATATGTACGAGTTGGATATAATAGAGTTCTGATATCATAATTTTCAAAGAACCGAGTTATGCCAACTAAACAAATTTGCTGGTGCTAAGCTTGACCTCCCATGCATGTATAACCTGTCTCTGACCATTGATGCATTCAAAAGCTTTGCTATACTGACCTGGACATTCACACATCCTGTACATCTGGTTCAGGGTTTTTAACTGTTCATTGATCTCTTTCTGCATGTCTAGCTTATGTTTTTTTTGTTTGTAGGTGGAAATTCTCCAGCTACCCTTCCATTGCCCCTCGCAGCCCTTGTGAGCCTCACCATTACATACAAACTTGATAGATCAACTGACCGCTTTCTGAACTTAATGGGCCCAGCCTTGAGTAATTTGGCTACAGGTTGTCCTTGGCCCTGCATGCCTGTCATGGTTGCTCTATGGGCCCAAAAGGTGAAGCGCTGGAGTGACTTTCTTGTTTTCTCTGCATCACGGACCGTGTTCCACCACAATAGGGATGCAGTGGTTCAACTGCTTAGAATGTGCTTTGCAGCTACACTAGGTCTAACTACATCTTCTATTGCTAGCAACGGCGGTGTAGGTGCACTTCTTGGTCATGGTTTTGGCTCTCATTTTTCTGGCGGAATCTCTCCTGTTGCCCCTGGTATGCTCTACCTGCGTGTCCATAGAGCTGTCCCAAATGTCATGTTTATGACAGAAGAAGTTGTTTCCCTTTTGATGCATTCTGTCAGAGATATTGCAAGTAGTGGATTACCTCCCGAGAAATTGGAGAAACTCAAGAGAAGTAAATGTGGTATGAGGTATGGTCAGGTTTCTCTTGCTGCAGCAATGACTCGTGTAAAGCTTGCAGCGTCACTGGGTGCTTCATTAGTTTGGATCACAGGTGGTGTAGCTTTGGTCCAATCATTGGTTAAAGAAACCTTGCCATCTTGGTTCATATCAGCACATGGGTCGGAGCCCGGTGGCAGGATGTCAGGAGGGCTAGTTGCAATGCTGAGGGGTTATGCCCTTGCTTATCTTGCTGTACTGTCTGGAACATTTGCATGGGGGGTGGATTCATCATCACCTGCATCCAAGCGGCGGTTAAGTACTCTTGAGGCACACTTGGAATTCCTTGCAGGTGCTCTAGATGGGAAAATATCCCTCGGTTGCAACAAAGCTACCTGGAGAGCTTATGTTTCAGGGTTCATCAGCTTGATGGTGGGCTGCACACCAAGCTGGTTGCTAGAGGTGGATGTAGAGGTTTTGAAGAGGCTAAGTATGGGTTTGAAACAGTGGAGCGAGGAGGAGTTAGCATTGGCTCTTTTGGGTAGTAGTGGTATTGGCGCAATGGGCTCCACCACTGAAATGATTATAGAAGGTGGTATGAACTTTGTTAGATGAGTTGATTGCAGTTAATGTTCTTTCTACTACTACAATAGTTTGTACCCAAGTGAGGGACTTGCCTGTACCATAGCCTCTTAGATTTATCAAAGGAGCTTTAGCTTTTGTACATAAATCATGTAGCTGAGTATAGAAACCAAACTATGAAAACCCTGCTGAACTCTTTATCTTGGACACTGCTATTTCACTTATATTACTAAATAACATGTGCTGGTATCCGTCTCAGACGTAGAGGTGACTTGTTATCTCGCTGTATGCGTCTTCTTTCTTATAGGATTCTGAAGAGCTTTATTTAAAATTGAGTTAATGGTCAAATTGAATAGCAGATGTATGAGTTTTCTATCTGAACTATCACCATTTATTTATCAAAACATATCTCAAATAAATATTTTTGTCCTATTTAAGAAAAGGATTAGGAAATACAAAGTTAATAATAGAATTTTATGGATTTGAAAAAAAAATTGACAACCTATTAATTCTGTCTTTACCGAGAGGATGTAGAAGCTCGTATTACTAAAATCTAGACCTTTTAATGGAGATGCCGACACTAGGAAAATAGTTTGATTAAAGGACGAATTCGGTCAAAAACAAAAAGTATTAGTAACAAGTTTTCAAAACAAGATTAGTTTCGTAGTCGGAATGATTCGTACTTGAATAATGTATGGGTCTTAGAAACGTTTAAATAAAAAAGAGAAGGAAATATAAAGCAAGGAGAAAATTAACAAAAGGGGGAACTTAAAGACGAGCAAGGCTAACTCAAGAGTTAACCATCTTGACTTCTCCTCAGTAACTTGTGGTTAGAGTCATACTGAGGTAAATATATTTAAATTTTACTCATCGACTGTGTAAAAATTTATACAGTTATTTAAGGTAATTGGGAGCTAAATAGCAAAAATGAGAAAATTACACCATAAGTCCCTTAAGTATACATTGAACAGTTTTGGTCCTTTAGGTCTGTCAAAAGTTAGCACTTATAATTTCCATCAAATATTTACCGAACTCTGACTATTAAATTTAATGGGAGCTTTTAAAAAAATAGTGTGAAACTAACATTTAGAGGTACAATTGTTGTAGCTTTTGTTATTTTTGATTTATTTCTATAGTTCGATGTAGCTTTTTAAAGTACAATAATTTTCTACTTAAAAAATCAAAATTGCTCAGTGCATATTTTAAGAAAAACTATTTTGAAGCTTAACACCATTTTTGTCATTTTCTCTAAAAATGTCGGAGTTGGTTCCTATTAGGAAGTAAATATTGGGTCATTGGCACTTTTGCCCCTATTTTGTATTGGTCTTTAATTTTTAATCCTTATAACAAATAATTTTTTTTTTATTAAAATATATTTATAAAAGTGCATTGTTTCGTATATATTTCCTCCTTCAAGAAAATATGGGAAATTAAAGCAAGATTTATCTGGGGTTTTAACTTTTAACAAACAACTCATTAACTGGAGTTATAGACCAATCAAGAAAATGGAGGCAATAGCTCTTGGACTGACATGTACTGCTTTCCCTCATGCCTTTCCTTCAACTTCATCCCTTTCAAGAACTCCAACACTTACTTCAATCAAATATCTATCCACCACAGGTCAGCATCTACTTTAATCTCTTCTACTCCGTTCGTCCCAATCTAAGTATGATAGTTTGATTAGGCACGGAGTTTAAGCAATAAAGAAAGATTTTGATCTTTAATTAAATATTTGTGGGATCTTTTAAATCTTGTGTTTTAACCAAAACTTACTAAATAGTACTTTTTCTACTCATTTTTGAGCTTAAATGATTGAAAGAATCTAAAAGTTTCAATATTTAGCACTGCATAGGTGCAAAGGGATTGAAGAGCAGGACCTTTATGGACTTCCAAAGGAATATTATGATGATGTATGTTCTTTTTTTTGCCTATCGTCTGTTATTGTTTGTGGGTTTGCTTTTTCTTGATGTTTGAGCATATTTTACCATCTGACACCAATGAATTTACTTTATTTTTTATTTGGTTATCAGTTTCTAGTTTGATTCTTGAAAAAGGGTACAAGAGAAAGTTAATATTCCACCTGTTAGGAAAAAGATTGATGGGGTTATGGGGGTCTAAAAGCTTTCAATTTAGTGCAAATTTGGACATGTTTTCTTACCTTTTTTTTGAAGTAAAATTTAGATATTTAGAAACTCCATAAAAATTTTGTAATTCACATTTTTTTTGAATTAAAATATATTAAGAAAGGCTTGATAAGATAGAAGAAGCTGTCTACCTCCAAATAGTAATACTGCAATAAAAATTACTCCCTCCGTCCAAATTTATGTGAATGTGTTTGACTGAGCACGGACTTTATAAGGAATACTTTTGGAACTTGTGGTCTAAAATAAGCTTATAAAATTTTTTGTGGCTAAAAATTATTCCATTAAGGGTAAAGTGAAATTTTTGAAGTTAAATTGTTACTCCCTCCGTCCCAATTTATGTGGCACCATTTGACTTGGTACAGAGTTTAAGAAAGAAATGAAGACTTTTGAAATGTATGGTCCAAAACAAGTTTTATATAAATGTGTGGAGGTAAATCATTTCATAAAGTTAAATTGTTTCTAAATATAGAAATGTGACATTCTTTTTGGGACATACCAAAAAGGAAATAGTGCCATATAAATTGGACAGAGGGAGTACTAAATATGAAAAGATGTCATTCTTTTTGAAACTGACTAAAAATGAAAGAGTGTCACATAAATTGGGACGGAAGGAATAGAGGAAAGCAGTATATAAGCAAAAGGAGAGGAAAAGGGAAGTGTAATCTTGTTAGCATGCTTCAAAAATTGGTGCTAAGCTTTCTCTTATTAGGAATGGCAAGCTAAACAAAGGGAAAAGACTAAGGAATTCCATAGACTACGTCAACAGGAGGAAGATGAAGAGGAAAATAAGGTGGACGAATATCGTGAAATTGGATTGCGCTTGAAAGATTATCCAGAAGAAGAGCTCCTTAAGGCCAAGAAATTGGTTGCCAGCTTCATTAGATCAGCTGAAGAAGTGGAAGAGGTGAACAACTTTTATTGCTAATGTGTTCTCTTATTTATTTCTTTGTGGATATAGATAATATACTCAAGGTGTATGAGGCTTTCCATGTGATGCAACTGTATTTGTTTTCTAGAATAATAGAATTACAGCATTTATGAGAAAATTAATATTATACCTTGTTGAGTATTCGACTTACTTACCCAGCCAACGAGAATCTTAACAATGTCAAAGTTGTTATGGAGCTGGTGTTAATACAAAACAAGAAAATCACTAATTGCTTTGTCTTTTTTTCCCCCTTTAGTCCTACTGATGTCTTAATTAAGAAATCTAGTAGCAAAAGGATATTTTTTTCCTTTTTCTACCCCTTGTTACCTCATGTCCCCTTCACGAGAGTTAGAAGCAGAAATTCTCGTTCGCAAGGACATATATATTTTCGTCAATTGCTAATTCGAAGATGTTCAATTAAGTTATTGGTCTTGTTGATTTATGTGACCTTTGAGAAAATTAATCAAAGAATTTAGTTTTGGAGCTGTAGTTTTCTTTCTTTTCTCTTTCTGTAGTTTGCAGAACAGATCCCAGCAACCCTTCTTTTTCTTTAGGGCCTTCATTTTCTGATTTATGGTGATCCATCACGTCGTTAATTTAGCCCTTTAGAAACTCTTCTTTCTTGTAAAATCTATCTATTATACATGAAGTGTAACTACTTGGATGCGACATAGAATACATGATTCATTCAAGGTTTTATGTCCTCTTGTCGCCCAGCGGGAAGAATCCAAAAATATTGTCGTGTTGAGGGTCAAATTAGCTTAGATAAGCATTTCGAATCCAATGATATATGAGGTAAGCATATGGGTTGACGATCAAGTGCCACTGGTCATGAGCAGGGCCTGATCTTACCTTAGGAAGTTCCGCAATTACTTCCTGAGATAAGTGAAAAAGTAACAGTAGGCTATTTTAGGTAGGGAAACCTTACTTTTTAATCAAGCAGGCTCTATCCTTTCAATTTCTGTGAACCACATTTACCTGTTGCTTATTCATGATTTTGCACCTGCCTCATCTTGTTTGTTTGGTTTGACCCTGCAATAGAACTATTTTACTCTATCATGCCTTAATTATTTTTGAAGTGCATATAATAGAATTGGATCATTGAACTAAATTCCAATTCTTTTTGATGACTGAGAAATCACCAAGGGCCAGCGGCTCACGTTTCGAAACACCGGTGGATAATGGGTCCGCCCCTCTACGTTTTCTCACTTAAATACTAGGCTTTTGTCTATCAAAACTGTGACATGCGCCTAAACCACACATCACGTGTTGCGCTCTTACCACTAGACCGAAGCCCTAGGGACAATTTTTTCCTTTCTGAATTCCAATTTTCTAATAGCTTTCTTATTGGACATTGCTTCTTGTATGGATTCTTATGTGCAGAAAATTGAGGAAGCTGCAGAAAAAGGTGAACTCGATGAACTTGTTCTATTGATCATATGGAATCGGCTTGATCTTGCTCGGCGTGATGTAAGTATTTTAATGCTTATCGTTCCTTTTTATGACCGACTCAATGACCCTTTTTGATTGCCTTTCCTTTTGCCTGTTTGTGCGATGGATTTGCCTCTTGGTCATGAGTATAAGAGTCACATTAACCTTAGCATGTTCTTTTGTTCATGAGCTCAGATGTTTTGGTTTCAATTACCGCAAGGGAAAGTGGTGTCTGCTTCAAAATTTAGCACACTTATGCAGTAGCAAATTTAAAACTGAATCTAGACAGGGTTTTCCCCCAAATAAAATGGCTTTGTTTAAAAAAATTGTCCAAACATGCATGATATTTCACGCACTTCTATTATAAGGTATTGTTCATTGACAATTCTGTCAACTACTTTGGATTCCATCTTGCCGTGTTTAAAGTCTTTCATATGCAGTGTGCAATCTTTGGTTAGTATGGTACTGTTGCATAGGCAGTTGGAAATGGGAATAACCATCTTTTTCTACTTTGGGGTAGTAAAGAATCTGCACCCTCTAAGTTCTGTGCTTGTATAGAATATCCTCTAGAAGTTGTGGCTTTTCAGTCCCCACTTCAACTCGTGAGGAAAAGGACCAAAAATAAAACAATCTAATGCATGTAAGATATCTTTGTTGCTCTTTCCAGGATGAGAAGGATGCAGTTCGAAGTCTTGATCTCTTGTACAGGCGAGTTGAGGTAAGTGAAAACGGGGCTTCAGTAGGAGTTCTCTTGACCAAAAACTCATTTTTCTGTAGTATCAATTAATGATACGTTGACTATTTAACCTTGTATTTCATTTAACTCATATTGATAATGTCCAACTGAGTTTCCTTTCTCTCTTGTGTGTTGCGTTATTCTGCCAACCAAAAGTAGCTTTTGCGTAGCTTACTATCACCTTGATAAAGTGCCACTCATCTTAAGTATCCAGTTTTGACAAGTATCTTACCCATTTATTGATCTTTGACGAATTCACAAATAGATGTGGTTTACTTTTTATTTCTTTTTCTTACTTGTGTCCTTTCTTTGTAGTTTGTTCTACATTTCAAATCGTAGGCTTTTACTACAATATGCATGTTGATAGATAGATAAGCTGAGCAAGAAATGCTTTCTTGTTGTGCCTTTTCTTTTTTTCTTTTTTCTAACCCCATTTCCCTATTCACTCTGTCTCTCTTTATTGTTTTTTACTTTTGTCTTTACACCTTCATCCCTGCATTTAGACAGATTTTGAAGCGGGAAGCAAGTCCTGCCATGAGACTACTGAATGATCTTCTGAATATGCATGATGGTGGACTAGACAATGAAGGATGGCTCAAGGCATGTAAAAAACGTATGGTTGATACATTTCCTCGAGAGGACCCGTTTAGTATTCTTGTACCTGCAGGTTTTGACATTGACACGGTATATTTATACTCTTTCAAATTGCTTTTCTGATTTGATATAAACTGTTCATCTTTCTAATATTAGTCTGTGAGATCCATAACCCAATTTCACTTGTTTGATATTTACATTCACCTTTATATATGTGACGAGTGCGTTAATTTCGTTACTTCAAGACATCTGAAGTTGCTTTTCTTCCACTCTCCACGTTTCTTGTTAGCATCAAGGTCCTATAAGACCAGCTTTGGTCGCTGAAGATGTGCTTTTGAGGGTAGATTTTGTCAGAGAGGTGGACGAACTGTTATAGGAGGTACGATCTGAATATACCGAATCATTAGACGCACAAGGACTTGATCCAGAATCAGTTGCAAGTAGATTGAAACAACAGGAGAAGCAACGCGCAATACACCTAGTAGTAAGTCTTTTGGATCTGGCCATCAACTTGGAGTGGTAGTTAAGTTCACTGCCTCCTTCCCAATTGAGAAATATTGGCAGCGTAGAAATCTCATTAGAGAAGAAAAGTTCACAGAAGGTTCATCGACAGTATACCTGGTTCACGAGGTTGTACCATTTTGCAGTTAATATATATGGAATGTCCAATTCCAACTATCATTATAGTAACGACGACTCCATGCCACCAAGTTGTAACAACTCATTTCAGATAATTTTGCGATGTCTCCTTCCTTCCTGCCCCATGGAACAACTGTGTGCTGCTGTTCTCTCCCAGCCGAGAAGAGTTTCTATATTTGAGAGCTGGAAGCATAGCAATTGAAGCTTTATTTATTAGCCAGTGTACATTTGTAGTATCAGTCAGTAGGGGAACATGGTACTGTTTGGATTCAAACTGTTATAAGAGGAGAAAACTCAAATTATAACGACTATTACGCTTGGAAACTAAAAAGCGACTCTTGGTTGTCTTCAATCAGCATTCGAGAGAATTATTCCCTTCGGTGTGTTGTCCAGACACTCTTTGTGTAATGTCGTATGAAATGATTCTGATTCTGTGTTTGGTTAGGAAAATGTTTTCTGTGAAGAAGCCATTTCCTAGTGTTGATTACCAGAAAATGTTTTTTCAAGTAGGAAAATGACTTCCATTACAACTATTACTTGCTCCAGCTAGTACTTAGATATTATTATTGATCTTTAAAACTCAAAAGTTTCATCAAGACACTATCCAGTTTCCTAGAGGGAGCATATTTACCGAAAGAAATATGATTACCTCGATAAGATATTCCCTTCATTCTTCCTCTATGTTGTTTACGGAATCTGGTTCTTTTGGGGTTATAGTTGATGGTTGTTTCTGAATTCCTACGAGATGATAAAATATGGCAAAAGCTATACCGAAAATTAGTTCGCGTAGGAATGGACGTATTGGTTCACGTAAGGGTGCACGCAGAATACCAAAGGGAGTTACTTTTAAGCTTTTTTTTTTATTTTTTGTGGTGTTTGGGCGAGATAAAAAAAGAAGAAGCTTTTAAGTGCTTATTTTTAGGCTAAAAAGGTACAAAAATAAGTCAAAAGTTAGGTAGGATCAATTTATCGCTTTTAGCTTTTAGCTTAAAAGCCACTTTTAAAAAGCCAATCCAAACACCTTCCTAATCCACTTACCAATTAAATACCGGAAACTTTTTCCTCCCTGTAAAATATTCTTCATCTTACCAAACACACTAAAACTTAAGTATGGTCAAACCTTTGCAACTATGTTAAGAAGCTATAATTTGGCTGCCATATGCTTGTTGGCAATCTTTTGTTTGAATCACAGTAAGAAGTAGCAACTGTTATATTTTAACAGGTAGGTGCATATTTAAATCATTCTGGGTTTGTAGAGTGACCATTGATGACTGATTCTGCAGACGTGCCAAATCCCCCTTTCATCTTTCCAGGAGGACGAGGTGTTTGAAGACTTAAGTGGCTTTGGTCATCTACTTGAGCCTCCAAGCATAAAGATAAGATGAACAACCATTTGATATCCATTACAATCGGCATTGAATCCCTTACAAACTAATAGATGTAAACAAATAGCACGTCCCTCCACTAAAATGGGCTGGTATGCCTGTCTGCCTAATCTATGTAGAGTGTGTGCTCTATTCAGCAATAGAGGATATAATCACGTCAATAAACTTGCAGCAACGAAGCTACAAGGGCATTACTCTTTACATGCTTTACATAAGAACTCAAGGTTCTTCGAGCTCAAAAGAGAATGTTAAGACACAAGTATTCTCGGAGAAAGCCTCTTGTTTATTCAGCTGTTAAAAAAAGCCTCTTATTTAAATATATACGAGCTATACAGATTGCCTCTTAAAAGAAATCTAAGATGCTCTATTTACTTGCTAAAATCTATAGTGAAGGAAATAAGAGGCCACATGATACATGACTCAAATTGAAAAAAGTAACAGGCCAGTGTAAAGGGAATCAAGTTTCGGCTAGTCCATGTGCTTCAAACAGCAGACAGCTGTGAGACTTCATCTCATATGCAAGTAATCCATCTTCAACTGGAGTTCCCTTCTCATCAAAAAATCCGGGGAAAGGGAGGGCTGTGTCAACAAGACGATGCCATACCATATCTGTTGGAGGTGGTGGAAGGATAACACTCACTGAATCGCCTGCACTATTGAAAGCAACAAACAGGTCACCTCCGTTATCAGAGACGGATGTCTGGCCGTCTACAACATCAGCCTTCAAAGTCATAGCCAAGAATTTGCTAGACAGGTCATCCCATTTCGGAGGAAATTGGTCACTCCCATGCCACTGGATATTCTCTTCCTTCAAGAAGGTTCTCTTTTGAAGAAGATCACTTCTTCTCATTCTTAAACTACTCAAGAATGAAATAAACTGGGTAGTCTGAACCCCAAAACCAGTTTTTAAAGTATCCCAATTAAAAGATTTTCGAGCATCATATGCAAGGAAACCTCCTGAAGACTGACCACACTCATCTCCCATGTTAAGTACTGGTACACCTAGAGAAATGAACAATATGAACAGAAAATTACGAACTTGTTTAAGTCGTCTCTCTAGGACAATATTATTACTCGTAGCACCTTCTTCTCCACAGTTCCAACTTAATTCTGAAGCCACTTCACTACTACTGAAGCTAACCAGGTCAACAAGAGTAAGTCCAAAATTTCTGGCGATATAATTAAAAGAGAATGCAGGGCCTCGTCCACCTGAGAAGATATCCCCACTTCCACAAAGTCGCGTTGCTAGATTGCTTAGAAGACCCTCGCCTCTCAAGAAGTCTCGAATGTCATCACAGAATCTCATATTTATCTCTGCCCATCTCCTCCAGTGAGGGAATAAATCTTCCTTCGAATCATTGGCTAGTGGATTCCAATTATCTGCAATCACCTTGACGTTTGAAAGTATAGGATCAAAGGCAATAGCTTCAACTAATGGAGGACGAGATAGAATCTCTCCATGGAACCCTCTCAACAAGGAAGAAGCGTTTACAAAAACAAAGCCATCAATATGAAACTCAATTACCCAGTGGCGGAGACAGTCCAGAATCATCTGTTGGACAATGGGGTAATTGCAATTCAATGCATTTTGAATATTCAGAGCCTGACCACTTCTTATGCAATACGAAGAGTTATCAACATGCATCAAAGCTGCATCCTCTGCAGTGTGACTGAAAACAACTTCAAGAAAAATCTCTATCCCAGTAGCATGTAATTTCTTAACCATATCCTTCATAGATTTAATGGCAGAAAGAGGGTCATCAGAATGTCCATACATATTTCCAGGTGAAAAGAAATTCCACGGAAAATAGGGTCCTTTCTGCTCCTCGAAAGGGAAAATTGGCTCCAGTAACACTGCATTCACACCAAGATCTTTGAAATGGTGCCAATTTTCACTAATGCCAGAGAAAGTTCCAGCAAGGTCATCAGGTAGCTTACTGGACTTGTCCTTTGTAAAATGAGTCACATTCAAGCGATAAATTATTAATTTCTCCATAGGTAAGCTAGTACGGACATTACCGCTCCAATCATACCCAGGTTCCTGGCATAGTTCTCCAAGATATTTTGGATATATCTCAGACCCGCCCTGATGAGGAATAACACTCCTTATAACCTTAGCATATGGGTCCAAAAGAACCAGCTCTCCCTTCCCAGAAGTAGCTGCCTTGCATCTATAACCATAAGTCTTAAATGGCAAAGAACAATCTAAAGCAGCATGCCAAATATCACCTGATCGATTAACATAAGGATCTAGATCAATCTCTAAAGAAGGCTTTTCAACTGCTATGTCATCATACAAGCACAAAACAACACTTTTTGCACTGCGTGAGAAGAGAGAAAAATTCAAGGATCCATCTGGGTTAAAGGAAAGACCCAATGGATCAGGATGCCCTGAACTGAGACCAACTGGTACAACAAAATTCGTCTTCATGTGGCTTCTGATTTTTGAGCTTTCCATGCCAGAAACTAGTTGTGACTTCATATAGAAGGAGAAATAGAAGGGGGCTAAACTTGCTTCAAAATCCAGCTCAACTGTGACCTTGCCTGAAGGTCCTTTCACAAATGGTGTTTCAACAGTACTACTTTTTCCATGTGCTCCACGTCTGTTTTGATCTAGAGGCATAAAGCATGATGCATCAGATCTAAATAGGCCCCAAACCATAACCAGCTCAGCATGGGCATCTGAGAGCTCTAATGGCAAAACTTCTACCAGCACTTTGTACTTTCCATTTGTCTTTTCCACGAAGACTTTCACTTGACCACTAATATCTGTCCTGAAAAGGTAAGTGGGAACTCTTTTTGCAGTTGGAACAAGTGAAATTCCCGATGCTGATAGTGCTTTTATTCGATGAGTTTTCCTAGAAACTTCTTGATCATTTTTTCGACCTATGCCAGAGAAATTCATCCCTTCCAATTCCAGCTTCCTTAGACTGCATATTATTTTTCCACGGTTACCTGGAGATGCAGGAACCAAATTGGTTGATTCACTACTGCCATAGCTCAACAAACGTGAATGCACAGCCAACTGTATTGGTGAAGTTGCCATTTAAAAATTCAGCACAAAAAGTTACAATAGTTCAGATATAGGACTTGGTGGATCATATATTCTTAATCAAGTCCTGCAAAAGCACAAAAACAAACATTATTTTTTTTATAAGGTAGAACATTATATATCTCAAAGGAGTTGAAAGAGGTAGTTGCCTTGGCGAGAATCCTTTAGCAGGCAGAACAACTACAGAATAAGACACCAATAATGGAAGTAATAGATAAATTGAACAATGAAACAAATTACAAGAATCATTGGCAAATCCATCATAGAACTGCACCCACTGCCTCCAGAAACAGTGGACTCAAGAAAGATTTTTGTATTTAGTCATTTATGTTGTGCTTGGATAATTTTTGAAAAAAATCTTGGAAATGTTCTTTCGAAAAGATTTTTAGGAAAAGTTTTCTGAAGAATTATTTGTCTTTGGATGACTATCTTTGACGAAAAGTCTTTCAATATATAAGTGTTTGCTTTTAACATTGTTCAAATATAGAAAACTATGATTGGACATGCATTTACTTTGATAAACTATCTGTCAAACCTCCAGTTATGTAAACACTATAACGATATTCCAAAATCTACATCATTAGACAAATAATATGTTGGTAAAATAGAACAATAGAGAAAATAGTAAGAACATAAGTAGTTTCTTTTTTTGGAAATAAATTAATAAGTTTACATTTTCAAACTGGAATTGCTGGAGAATATGAAAACATAGGGAAAAAGTATGTGATGATTATAAGGGGAAAGGGTCATAAATGCCCTTTAAGCTAAGTTGATCGGATTCAGGTGCGGGTATCCGAGTGTCGGATTTGGCAAAATCTAAATTTTAAGATTCGGGGGTGCGGATCAGGTATGGATACGGGTGCGGGAATTCGGCTAAGAAAAATCAAAATTATAAAAATAGAGCTATAAAGACTCCAACTTCTTCTTTCAAGCTCTCTGATTCTTCCCCTCAAAAGAAAAAAAGAAAGTCATTCAAGGCCTTCCACCGACTCTCCTTACATGGCTACTACTGTCTACCAGAAGTAAGAACTTAGAACACAACCCCTTGAATTCTTGTTTCTCTCTATTTGGCCTAAAACATGAAGCAACGAGTATGAGACAAAAGTACTATAATATTGAAAGTATGTCATTTCCCATGTCTTAAATATGTTTTATCTTTCATTTTGAGAAATCAAAATCTCAATTGTTTCCCCAAATTTTTCCATGGACTCCAATCGAAGTATCTGAAGTTGGTTGACCGTGTCCGAAACGTATCCCGCTCCCGCACCCTGTTGAGACGGATGCGGCAATAAAAATGAAGAGTCCGTGCAACTTAACCTTTTAAGTGTGAGAAATATACAACATTTGCCCTCCGCTAATAGGTTGGTCCAACCATGCCCCTACCATTACTTAGTTGGGCCAAATATTCCCTTATTTCACATGAAACCTAACAGAGCATAATTAGAAAACTAATTGGAGGGCAATTATGGACCTACACGCATACATTAAGCGCATATTTGGTCAAATTTAGTTCCTAACGCAATTATGCAATAACTTAGTTACATTGTACTGAATTCACTCATCAATTTAAGGCATCACATAGAGCATATTTTGTGCCATTTTAAAGCAATTTAAAGTGTCATTTTATGCAACTTAAATTAGAAGCCCTAGGTAAAGATACAACAACCATAATATCATTGAAAAAGAAAATTCATTACATTACTTCAAACCATAAAATATTTTTACATTCCATCAAACCACCAAATGCCATTAGATTCCATCAAACTACAAAATGCATTTACATTGCATCAATATAGCATAACTAAACCCACCGATTGCTTCAAAAAATATACGCATACAAAGAACTAGAACATTGAGACATTTCATAAACAATTGAGGGAAATAAATGAGGAAGATGACTTTAATAACACTCCAAATGCTTAAACTTAACTCAGAATTTACCAACATTAAAGGAAAAAACTAAACCCACTTACAGATCTGTGAAATTTAGAAGAGGGGGTGGTACACTAATAAGTCTAATTAGGGGTCATTTGTACTTTGTCCTTAGTTTATGCTGGCCTTTGATTTTTTCCTTCAAGACAAAATAACTTATTTCGCGGCACATAAATTTATATCTTCACATAATAATATCACACATAGTCGGATTCTTAAAGAACTTATGCATTTTGAAGGGTAAAAATTAAAGACCAGTTCATTTGAAGAGCAAACCGTGCAATTTCTTCATATTTGACCCAATTAAGTAACGGTAGAGCATAATTGGGACCGGAAGGCAAATGTTATGAAGTAAATAACTTATAAATAGACTAGATTAAATTAAAAAGGTCATTACTATTCTGGATTGGTTTTAGTTCTAGTCTAAATAGAAATTAAAATAAAAATATATGTAGAGAAAGAGAGAAAACATACCCATTTGATTTACTCAGAGAAGCAGAATGTGAGGAATTTGGTGAGCAAGTTAAATCTGGGTCCATTTATTTGTTCTTTTCTTTTTTGAAGGAACGTGGAATGGGCCCCAATTGCTTTTTGATTCGTGAAATATCTTACATCAATATAGAAATATATATATATATATTTTAAAAGTTTTTTTAAAAAAATAAATAAATTGTGTCACTCAAACTAAAATAATTTTCTTATTTTTTTTTCTTCTTAAAAACTAAAAGTAAATATACTTTATAATAAAAACTAAATATTTTTAATTTTCAAAAACTTGATCTAAATTTGAATCACCGGAATTTAAAAAGTATTCTACGTTACTTTAACATATCAAAACAAGGGTAAATGTCGTCTCCTCGCACTGTATTTGTGGATCTCGAAGATCTTCAATGATCAAGTTAGCACTATTATCGGCATTCAAGCAGCCAAATACTGTTTGAAAAAATAGTAGGCATAGTGCAGTATTTTATCAAATATTATGTTTGTAACTTTATCAAATTTACTTTTGAAATAAAAAAACAAAGAATTATACGTATCCAGTGATTCCTTAATATTTAGCAGAAATAACAATTAGGACTAAGTTATTTTAGGCTATAGCAGTCCTCTGATAAGTTTTATAATTATGATTATAATCTGACTTAAACCATAAACTATGGATAAACCAAGACAAAAAAGTTCATCTATCATCCAAGTGAATTACAATAAGTTCAGCAAACATATCATCTATCAGAACTCAGAAATGGTATATTTTTTCTTTGGAATGAAAAAAATTGGCAAGATATAAAGTAACTCATTGAATGGTCCAAATTGGCCTCTATTTTCCCTCCATTGATGTTCTGGTCTATTGCTAATCATTTCTCCCAGTTTTGCAAATTATCACTGATCTTGTGCTTGAGGGATGAGAATGTCCTGCCTAATGCAACATGCCTGTTGGGCTCATGGGAATTATTCCCAATTTAACATCTTGATGGAACTTATTATAGAGACCTTTTTGGTTGTTTAGATATTGAAGGGATGAATTGAAGTACCATTATGGCTAAACACTACTTGAGTTTACAGACTCTACCGCTTAGGCGACAATGAGATAGAACTTAGGTTCACCCGCTCAAAACACAACTAGATTATCAGCAAATGAACTAAACGGACAAGAAGATCTACTAATAGGAGGAAAAGGTGATAAGGGAGCATACATTAAATGAATGTAGAATGGAAACAAGGATAGGAACTACTGGCAAATCTTTCCCTAGAACTGTAGTGGGCCTATTCATATGGTACCTAACGTAATTCTATAATTTTCTGCATTCATTGACAATCATCTCGATTCAGAATTTAATTTGAGTAGGCAGCAACGCTAATACGTAACTTTTAAGATGTCTTGGTGGTGAAATGGTAGACACGCGAGACTCAAATCTCGTGCTAAAGAGCGTGAGGTTCAAATCCTCTTCAAGGCATATAATATTGAGAATGCTCATTCATTCTTTTAGCCTTTGAATTCTGCACAAAACCAGATCCCGGACATCAGATAGTATGAACAAGTTAAAAGAATTCTTTCTCCTATAGTGAGCATTTACAGGCGCCTGAAATATCATCATCACCATCACCATCTCTGCACGTATGAGTTCTGCATTCGGTACATTCTGATTGTGTTGTGTTCTACTGCAGAAATCCCAACACAACCTATAGTGGGAAACGGAACAAAGAATAACCGCTTCCTTAAGTTGTTTCTATCTGCTTTGGGTGACAAAACCGACTGTACATTCCGTGTCTCAGACGCCCTCTTCAGAATGAGTCTTACTACTCCTACGTGATCTCTTGGTAGCAACAAGTGGATTATTCTCCTCATCGTCAAGTGCTATCGGTCTGTCTAACTCTACACCTTTAAAAACTGGGTGTACATAAGCATCCTTGAGATATGCTCTTAAATTGAGGTTTGGTTCTGTCGCCCGTTCTAGTGTATCCTTCACCATTGCATCCTGCACCAAACACTTAACAATCTTAGCCTAAGTTGACCAACATGGTAAATAGCATTCCTAGATAGAAGAAGATATAAAAAGTATGTGTGAAGATTGAATTCCTTCCTATTAGCAATCAAACCAGCACGATGGCAGTATAATTGACCAGAAATTTTCTAGGGTGTGTTCGGTACGAAGGAAAATGTTTTCTACAAAAATAAGTGGGTTTCTTACTTATTTTCTTGTGTTTGGTACTTAAGAAAAACATTATACTAAAGCATGTATATAATCTATACATATACTATGGGAGGTGGGGTGGGGGATAGGAGTGGGGGTGGTGGGGATGGGAGCTGTGAGGGTGTAACAACCTTGGGCCTAACTCACACCGCAAAAGCTAGCTATTGAGGTGGGAGAGCCCAAGTTTATTTAAGTCCCACACCAACTTCCCATTCAGATGATGTGGGACAACACATGATCATAACAATCGCCTCCGCTTGAGTACCAATGACCTTGTTGGTCACGATTGGGCCCAGTTGGTCACGGTTGGCACCCCTCTAGAGTCCAGGCCACCACTCCTGGCACGCAGACCACCACTCCGAGGCTTGGCCCCACGCGGCGAACGATTGGCTCTGATACCATGTAACAACCTTAGGCCTAACTCACATACCAAAAGCTAGCTATTGAGGTGAGAGAGCCCAAGTTTATTTTAAGTCCCACACCAACTTCCCATTCAGACGATGGAGGAGAACAAAAGATCATAACATAGGGTGGGGGTGGGGTGGGGGAGCTGATGAGGTGTGTTGGAGGGTGAGGGAGCTGATGAGGTGTGTTGGAGGGTGAGGGAGCTGATGAGGTGTGTTGGAGGGTGAGGGAGCTGATGAGGTGTGTTGGAGGGTGGGGAGGACACCATTAATGTGGAATGTCACTTGTGGAACTTGTTTTCCCTACTTTCATTAGGGAAGTATTTTCCACATTTTTAAGGAACTTGTTTTCCTAAAGAAAATGTTTTCCAAAAATTTTGACTAACCAAACATGGGAAAATTGGAAATCCTCCCTACGAAAACACATCCCTAGAATATAATAATTCTCCTCTATGAATGTGAGTTTTTTATTTACAAATTTGGAGTCCTAGCTTATAACGTGTTGCAGTAGGTAATGGAAGCTAACCTGCAAGGGGAATTTAACAAATGCCGACTCATATCGGCCCTTGCAAAATATATGGAACCAGATTGTCAGAACTGGAAGTGCAATCAGTATAGGTGTTGATCTGGCAACATTTTTGGTGCTCAACAGACCCAGCAAGAGAAGCTGGGATATCACCAAACCTGTAAGTATACCGCGATGGACATCTGGCCAAAATGAAGCGCCGCTCTCATACTTCTGATCGTACACATTAATGATCTAGAGGAAAGAGCAAATATCAGTATCTAACCATTAGATGGATCTAGGGGGCAGAAACAGCAAAATATTAAATGTTGAAGTTCAAGACCTACTAAATTGCACCATCTAAAATAGTTCAAATTGCATGAAATGGATAAAAGATCTAATAATTTCAAGCTGTCGTGAAGGGAAAGCAAGGCAAAGTAGCACAACATAAGTATGGAAAAACATCATCTAATTTCTAACGAGTGACTTGCAGAGCCGAGTAGCAATTAAAGTGCCATATGTATATGGTGATGAAGTACTTGCTTATTCTTGTGCCTAAATGTATTATAGTAGTTTTTTTTGGCTTTATATAATCCTTTAATTTCTCTCTGTAGACCTGCTACTCCATTATTTTAGTAGGTACTTCTTACATCTGCCATTTGTTCAGTTTCTTTTCGAAAGAAATCTGCTAACATCTGTTGCAAAAGGAATAGTGAACATACCTGATGGCGAAAAACCATATAAGAGAATGCGAAGAAGACGATGATGAAAGGCAGGAGTATAGGTGTAACCACCGAGTACACAAGCCCTAGTAGGAAGTAGAGTTGTATGCGAGGTTCTGATATAGAGAAATTTAACGAACCGGGATCTGTTGCCTGCTCTCTATCCTGATCTGTCTTTACCAGAAACGTATTCTTAAGATGAAACACAACTAAAGGAACCAATCTAAGAATCTCTGCAGCAATTCCAGCCCAACCATCAACCATTATGTAGGTAATGAAGAAAGTAGCCTTCAAGGGAATAGCTACACCAACTGTTTTTGGAATTCTGAACGAAAAAAGAAAGAGGTTAAACAAACTGTGTATGATTGACAGAAGAAGAAATGCTTACAGAGTATATAACCATTAAACCAAGGAATCCTTTGTAATACTAAGGAATTTCCTATAAACACGTTCAAACTCCTATCACAATAATCTGAAGTCACATAAATAATCCAAACTCTTTGATGCCTCATACTTCAACACAAGATGTAGCCCTATAATAGATCGGTCATTGTAAAACATCTGCAGTTACAGTTTCGCTGAACATCATATAATGGAAAACTGTTGCTGCACTTTGAGGGGAAAATATTATTCAAAAAGTACTACTAAGAATCAAATGTCCCCATCTATATTAGATTGGTCACAAGCAGGTATCAGCTATCAAGTTAATGTAGTTTATGTCACAAGGAACATTTGACAGAAGCAATTCTAGGTAACAGTGAGATCCTAATGCCAATAGGTTAATTTTTCAGATAATTCCATCTCTGAACCAAGAACTAAACAATTATAGGAGGTAACATGTTTGTCAAGGGATAATGCTAACATAATCCTCTTTCGTAAAAAAAATTGTTTCTTTCTAGTAGTCCAACGGTAAGATCGTCAACATTTCATGGCTTCCATTTAGACAAGCAGTAGGAACTCACTCTGATGGAGGCTCTTCCACAAATCTCTGAAGCTGCTCAAATGCTGCTCCAGTGATGATACTTCCCAAGAACACATTGACAAGGAGAAAAAAATGATACTTAGTTGCTGATCTTCTGTCCAAAGATGAAAGTGATGTATAGCCTTCTATTTTTGACATGGCCATTAGAATCATAGGAAGAAAAACCAGAAAAATCTTCAGTATAATCCCAGGAAGAACACCTTGGATAAAAGATTTGACAACTTCCCTGTAACAGAAATCCCAGAAATAAGAACCTCAGATATTGATTTCTTAAATACATGAGATCCTCAAGTAATATATGAAAAGAAGTCCTCAAGTGCAAATATTGAAGTTTGATGCTAAATTTATGGGTTTCTTTGTCTTTCTAGATAAGTAAGCTAAACTGATTACCTTCCCTGGGAAAATATTTGGCAAAAATGAAAGAGATAAAGGGAGACCACTGAAAAGAGTATAAAAGTATATACATAGACCTCTAGTTCATTGTATCCGGTAATCTGAATGCTTACATGGAATTGGTAGAAATAATCTTATGGTATAATCATCCATCAATAGACTCTTGTGGTCCGGCCCTTTCCCGGACCCCGCGCATAGCGGGAGCTTAGTGCACCGGGCTGCCCTTTTTTTTATAATCATCCATCAGTATAACAGCATTTCAGAAATTGCTCCCTTTACTTTTTTTCTCTTACTTGTATAAACACTAGTACCCAGTTTACTAATTTAACAACAAAAGATCAATTTTCATTTTATAAGTAAAAAATGACAAAGTAAGAAGATCACTTACATTTGTACCAATGGCCTCAAGACAGGAAGTTTATTCTCAATACCATCAATGCTTGCCAAAGATTGAACGAATGCAATAGGGATCATAAAAAAGAATGTAAGAAAGAAGAAAGCAACAGCCATTATCAGTTTCCGGACATTGAGTTCAACAAATGGTATTGATAGATTATCCCAATAGACATCACGTGGTTCAGGAGCCCATTGTGTCAACCAAATGGTTGGGTTACTTGATTGTTGTGTTTGAGCACAGACAGCCGCTCCCCAACGAGATTTGAATGAAACAAATGCTGCAGGAACTATTGTCTTGGGATCACTCATTACCTTTTCTCTTTCTATAGTTTCCTAAATCAAAGAGTAAGTTGATTACCATAATGCAACAGGAAATCCAAATATTTATTGCTAAAAACTTCAAGCCTTTTCCATTGGCAAAGTTACCTTGTGTTACTAATTTGATTGCCATAAAGTGAAGTGTTAGCGGTAAATGGAAAATCATCTTATTCAGCAGAGACATTAATGATATTATGTATATTAAATTGAAACCACAAAGTCATTCACAAGCTTAGCAAGTTCTTAGAGAAAGTTTAGCTACTGGTAAAGTAAAGACAGGAACCCTATGTCTTATTTCAACATAATCAAACATTAATCGGTCTACAATCACCTTGTACAAGCTAGCATACAAAATCAAGTTCAGCCAATAAAATTTTAGTACTTTCTCAGGTTCTGTTATGTTTTTCTTGACTCTAAATCAAAGAATCACCATATTTGACAAGAGACAACAAAAGAAGTTGAAAATATTTTCTCGCATGTAACTACTGCAAAATATTAGCGAGAATAAACATTTGGCCCAATTCATGCAAGGTACGGTCACACATTTTTTTGAATTTCCTGAATGTAAATTAGATTTCCCAAAGTTCTACATTAATATAACTATGCATTGTGCCACTGCCCCATCTTCTTTGCTCTAAGTTTAAAAGAGCTAGTTGAAACGCGTGATTTTTTCAAGATGGTGCTTAAAATATGGAAAAATCTGAAAGGTCCCATTTTTATGTACCAGATTGTATTTCAATTAAATCTTAGGCTCTGCTGAAGGTTTGTATGTACGTCCTGTTAAATAGTCCTCTATGACACGTTTATCTCTCCAGATTTGATCAAGTAAGCCATAAATACAAATGCTTATTGCTTATTTCTCAGCAAACCTCCAGTGTTCAAAATCAATTTGGTTTTCCAACATGTAGTGCATTTGATGGGAAAGAAAGAAGCGTGATTTATAAATATGAATTAGTTAGGCCTGTAACATAGAATGAATCAATTGGGAAGTACAATCCAATCCATGATTTTTTTTAAAATAGTGGTGCATGTAGATGGAGGAACAGCCGATACTCCAAGCAAGAAAAGAACTTATTCAGATGAATTCATAAAGAAGCAAGAGAAATAAGATACCACATTCAGAGACACTTACTTCTTTACTCAACTTCTCAATTTCAGCGGTATAATACTCGATGGCATCCACAGTTTTTCCCCGAAGGCCCCAAAACCCTGTCTATACATGACTGAACATGAGATTCGTTATGTATGATTAACACAATAAATTTAACAAGAAAACAAACAGGAAATGAAATTAAACCAATGCTTTGGTGTTTAGAAAGGTAACAAGGTAAGGGGAAAAAAGGTACCTTCGTTTTTGGCTTAATCTTAGGGTTTCTCTCATACTTGGTTTGGTAGTACGTAAGCCAATTTTGATAGCTCTTCCTCTTTTCCACCAATTTAGCTAAATTATTTGCATTGTAAACAACCTACGAGTTGCATAAGTATAAGGTTGATCAATTGCAGTAACTGCAAAATGCCAGGACATGTAAGAATGAGAAATGGCTAAATCCCTATACAACTCAGCATTACTAGGCTAGATAGGACATATCATAATTATGTCATCTAAGAAGGGAAGAGACATGATATTAAACAATATCCGTATATTTCCCTGTCAATGTATGAAATACAACATTATTGACATTCAAATGGATGGAGACCTGGTGTGTTAGATAATGATCTGGATGATTCACGCAAAAGAAATGTTCGACATGCTCGCTCACTGATTCATCTGGATCTGGAGGGACATTTCTCACAAGGACCTATAAGAGGAACAGCAGGTAAACTAACCAAACAGTTTACTACAAAACACTCAACGTTTCAATGAATTATGTCATGCACCTACAGTGAACTGATCAGGCCGGCGATTTTCAGAGGCAAGAAACCGCAGCCTCATGGTTGTTATAATATGATATTCTTTGTACAGTACATAGCAGGTCCAAAATGTGACTATGTAAGCCATTACCAGGTGCGCCCAAAACCTGAAAATTACTTTAGTTAGTAAGTGTGATCCTTATAAAAAGTAAAAACCACTAAACAAAGGAAACTGCAGCAGCTAAGCCTGACAAGAGTACCAAACGAGGTGCTATTTTATACATTACTTACTATGTAATAGATGTGAAGAAACAAGAAGGTATATCAATGTGATGCCATAAAATCTGAGCATGAATATATGTTTTATTAGCATGTTTTGCAAAACATACAGATGTGTGTGAATATCTTTTTGAAACCTTGATAATAGTATTTTATTATGACTTGTGAAGTGCAATTTGTTTACCAAATCAATTGTTAATGACGAACATTTTACACAAGAAACTCATTTTTTATAAAATGGTTGAATAGAAGCAAGTAGCTTTTTCACAACAATGTCAACTTGAGATACCAAGACAGAATGGGAAAAGTCAATCCTCACCTCTGTGATCCAGGTGGGACATTGGATATCGAAAGTTTATCAATAGTGCTGAATGTTAGATCCTCAATGCGCTCTAATGATTTCCCAGTCCAATTGACAGGCATTAAAACCCCAAAAGAAAGTAGTGCGATAGGAACGAAGATTTTCAAGCTGCATTGATAATACCGGAGTTAGCTCTGATACATAGAAACAAATAACGTAAATCAACTTTTTTGCCCACTTATCCTTTAAAAGTTCCTAGTGACAACGAAGGAAGCATTTCGTTATCAGTAAAAACTATAGCCTTTTAGTGAAATGGACAAGGAATATTATAAATGTCCTGAACTTACCCAAGAAGGTATATCCGTATATACACGGCAGAATCAAGACCAGCATGATCGATAAGCTCTGGTTCTGGCATTCTTAGAGCTGCAGGCATCCAATTCAAGAACCTTATGTATGTTCTGCAATCCAAGTTGACAATTTTTTTCATAAATGCTCCGGAACTTCTCGGGCTTGCTCGTATACCCTTCAGATACCATTTTGAGAAGTACACTCTGTCGTTGATTGGCTGGAGTCGTAGAATAGCAAAGGCCACAAGAAATGCAAATGCAGATAGAAGATTGAGCACAGCTGACAGAAGAATATCTTCACTGCTAGCCATGTTTCCCTTGAAATGTTACTTGTAACCTGTTATTTCGGCAAGAACAGGTAACCAGTGAGAACATTTATGGCGGAATTGACCAGAGAAGACAGGTAAGTATAAGGGATCGTTTGGTACGAGGCATTAGAGAAAATAATAATGGTATTAGTTTCGGTATTATTAATTCCTTGTTTGGTAATGTTTTCAACCTATTTATACAATATATTCATTACTATTCTTATACATAGAAAATCACGGCATTAACAATATCAGTATTACTCTAATTCACCATATTCAGTACTATTCATATTCTATTACACCCTATTCATTTAATGCAACAAACCAAACAATCGGCAAAAAATAATGTCATCATAACTAGTCCCGGCCAGCAATTCTAATCCCAATATTACTAATACACCCTATTCAATACTATTCTTATACACCCTACCAATCAGCAGTCAGCAGAGGGGGATGCAACCTTGTTCACACTGGGTTCAACTGAACCAGTAATTTCAATAGAGAACATAAATTTATGTGAAAACTTAGTACAATTTCAAGAAATCCTATTAAATTTTGAACTCATTTCAAAAGTTCAAGGAATTCAAGAGCAAGAACTTAAAGGTTGAACCTGTTAATCTAAATTTTGTGTCCCTTCTGGCAGTTAGCACCTTTTGCTTTATTAGACATGTTAAAATAATATCTAAAGTCAAAATGGATTATTAGCCCTTCCGAGTCTTGATTAAAACCCAAACCAATATATCACTATAAAATTCTGGGTAATTACTAAGAGGCTAAACATTAAATAGTAAACTAAATGAAGATGACATTGGTTCCACAAAAGATCGATAATGAGTTCTTGGTACATAATTTCATCATTATTTTTGGTTAATAGCAGGTTTTAATGGTTAATTATTTTTCACAAATATTCAATTTTTATGATAAACAGTAAAACATCTTTATAAAAAATGAAGGAGAACTATGAATTAAGCCATGTGATTGATTGTGTTATTGTCTATATTGTCAACTAAGAAAGAATTGATTAGAAAAAAATTGTTACTAACAATTTTGTACTTAAAAGGGTTAGAAAACTTAAACACAAATATATGTCAAATTCTTTATCAAGGCAACCAGATGAACCTGAACCTAGGCGCTCCTTTTTGCCAGCCACAATGATGGCGCACTTTCGAGGTTTGTCAATCACCCTTTCATTCTATCAGCTGTACGTTTGTAGTAACCTACAAGTTCAATGACAATATCATCAAATTAAATACCAAAATTTACATACTTCACCACAAACTAATTGAAGAAGCATCAAAGTTAGTATAACAAAAATTATTCAGAGACATGTAGGTAGACAATTCCCTGTTTTTGCAAAACCCCTCATAACCAAAAAATAAAATCATAAAATAAACTTATTGGGTCACAGAGAGATGGCAGAAATCTTGAATATGACATTCAGATCATGATAATTATGTTTAAGCTCTAGTGGAAACAAAAGCACGAGGCGATATCTTTTCATCTGTCAAAGCATTATTGATGACGAAATAGTCGTCAAATTAGTGGAGGTGCACACAACCTGGCCTCGTCAAACAGCTATGCCATTGATGATGGACGATGTAGGATGTTGAAAATATTTTCTTTTACTACATTAATGGTCTATTAAACAAATCTGAATCAAGAACAGAGGCCCATCAATTTCGTTTGTTCTCCTCTTTCTTTTTATGAATTCAAAGATTATGTTTTCCAAGATCAGGGTTCGGGTTCGGAAACAGCTTCTATATCTCTCATTATCAATCAAAACAAAATATTGTTTTAACTCATGACTAGGAACGTTGAGAAGATTAATGAACAAACAGGAAATGACCCGATATTCTTGCTTTGCGTCCTCACGTACCCACAAAAGAAGTTTTTTCTAGCCAAGCAAAGAAAGGTCATTATAAATATTTTTAAATTTTGTGAGCTTAAGAAAATCTAACTTAAACTATTCATAGTAATATTTATGTGACTATAAATATTTTAAATTTTGTGATCTTAATATTTTATATTAATTAAAATTGAAATAAGAGATTTTATGTTAAATTACTTTTAAATTTTAAAAACTACCATCTTTTAGAACGGGTTAAATTTAAAATACTTTCACATAAACTAAAATAAAAATGAAAATGGTACACCTGGGCGGTGGTTGACAGGTTGTTGGCAGTTGACTCTTGAGCCTTTGTTTGTCCTAGGTTATTTTTGTCTTCCAAATTTGACTTTTTGTTTGTCCCAACTTTTTCTTTTTGAAATGATTCATTTCTTCTTATTTGTTGCGACTAAAATACTTCTATTTACCTTGTGAGTTTGTGTTGAGGCAGACTTTAATACTTGTCTCAAATTAATATTTATTTTAATCGACATTGGATCTATTATTGTGTACATATAATTTTTATTGGCAGCTACATGACATTATCTATAATTTAAAGGTAAACAAAAACTTACTTAGCAGAAACCGAACAGTAATTTGCTACGCGTTAAACCATTTCAGGCAAGTAATCATAGTGATTTATTTCATTTTCAAAGAAATGGGGACATCAACAGATATAGTTTAAATTGAATCATGGGTTGATATACAGCCGTCTCTTTATATGCATTCGTGTGGGTAATCTTGAAGGCTCCTTTTGTACTACATTGATGGAACATATATGTTTCCATTCACAATGGAACAATCTCTTATACAAGATTAATTATCTCCCTACCGGGAATAGTAAAATTGATGGGTGGGTCATTAATTTGTTTGAAAATTGCTTGAATAAGATGAACGAACTCAAGATTTACTATAGATAACTCACAAAATATAATTAAATGTAGTTTCTATATGTCCACCAATCATTCTTTTGACATTTGTTAAAATTGTATTGTAAATATTTGTGATCAAGCTTAGCGTCAAATGAACAAATACATAGTGTAAAATTCCTCATTATAGTGATATCAGTTGCTCCTCTCGCCCGTTGTTTTTCCCTTATTCAAAAGGGTTTTCACATAAAATTCTCGGTGTCATTATTGCTTCTCTGTTATTCTTGCTAATATACACTGTGAATATTATTTTTAGGGCGGTGCAGTAATTAAAGTATCCAATATTTATTTCCGGTGATAATTTACATATAGTAAAATTTACTGACCAATTATCAACAAGTGGTATCAGAGCTTGGTTAAGTTAAGTAGTAAATTTTATCTTTAGTAAATGGAGGACACCTTTAAATTTACCGGCACCATAATAAAACTCACGGCGATGAACTACACGTTGTGGAAACAAAAGATGGAAGACTTTCTTGTGTGCAAGGATCTGTTCGAGTCGATCGAGGCCAAAGGAGTTTGCCCGTTCGACAAAGACAACAAAAAAGACAAGGAGTGGCCGAAGGTAAACCAAAAAGCTCTTGCCACGATTTGGTAATGGGTGGACGACACTGTTTTCAGCAACATAGTCAAAGAGATTGACGCTTAAAATTTTGGATTGCGTTGAAAATATCTACGAGAAGAAGTCGGCACATAACAAAGCATTCTTATTCAGCAAGCTTGTGAATTTGAAGTACAAAGAAGGCGTCCCATTTCTGAACATTTTTGCGAGATGCAAGACATCATGAATAGGCTCGCAACAATGAAGATAAATTTTAGTGACGAGGTTCATGCGCTAATGCTATTAGGCTCATTACCTGATAGTTGTGAGACTCTTGTAGTATTCCTTAGCAATTCTGCCTCGGAAGGAACGTTATCCTTAGCAATCATGATGGATTGCATTCAAAACGAAGAGACGAGGAGAAAAGAGCTTGGCTATCACGATGGACAAGCATTTCTCACCAAAAATCAAGGCCGGAGCAGAACTCAAGGATCAAGTGACCGTGGAAAATCAAGAGATGGGTGGAAGTGCTACCATTGTGGCAAGTTTGGCCACATAAAAAGGTTCTGTAAGCTCTTGAATCAAGAACGGAATAACCAAAACACCATGGATCAAAATACTAAGACTGTGGTGACGATGGTTGAAGACGTGGCACTAACAACGGGTGAATGCAACCATGTTGGTGACTCGGTTGCTAAATGGTTGATAGATTCAGCAGCCTCATATCATTTTGTTCCTCAAAAGGAACTTTTCACGACCTACAAGGTCGGTGCCTTTGGCAGCGTAAGGATGGACAATTTCACTTGAGCGGTGATCGTTGGAATTGGAGATGTGTGCCTAAATATGGATCTCGGATGCACACTAACATTGAAAGAAGTACGACATATTCCTGATTTACAATTAAATTTGATATCCACGCATGCCTTAGATAAAGAGGGTTATAGTCAATTTTTCGGAAATGGAAAATGGAAGTTGAGCAAGGGTTCGTTAGTTGTTGCTCGAGGAAGTGTGTGTTGCACTCTATACAAGACACGTGCGAAGGTCTGTGGTGGCTCATCGATTGCTGCTGAAAATGATATTAATGAAATTTGTGATTACTATGGAATAACATATAAAATTATAACTATTACATTAGATAATGCTTCTTCTAATGATTATGATATAAGACTTTTAAAACTTAGATTAACTTCATCTTTTCCTGATCATTTTCATATAAGATGTGCGTGCCATATTTATAACTTAGTTGTAAAGGATGGCCTAAAACTTTTTGAAAGCATTCTTGATAAAATACAATTTGTCATAAACTTTATTTTTAAAGGTAAAAAAATACAAAGACGCAAAGAGTATTAAAAAATATGGCATGATTGTGGATTATCATATTGAAAAATTCCAGAAGACGTTTCGACTAGGTGGAATTCTCTGTATGAGCAACTACTTGTTGCTTACGATTATAGACAACATATTACTTTATTATTTAACGCCCATAATAAAAATTCAAGGGATATGCTTGTAGATAGTGATTGGATAAAATACAATTTTTTGGTATTTATTATCCTACTATTTCAAATATGTTATTTTATATAGCTCTAATATTTTTGTTACTTAATGAATATATGCAAAAACCAACTTATAAGGCAGCTATTGAAAAAATGTTTTAAAAAATTAAAAAAAAAAAAATTCCTATCCCCACTATTTATATTGTTGGTGTTGTATTAAATTCAACTATTAAAATAGACGGTTGTAAAACACTTGTAGAAACGATTTATGATTGTGTAGAAGTACTTCCAACAAACCTAACTGAAGAACCAACTGACACACCAACTAAAGAAGCAGTTACGTCTAGCATACACACCGAATGCAAAAAAAATATACGTATTACCAACAACAAAGTGCAAATAATCAACCGGCTTTTTGTACCATCTTCTACTACTTCACTGCAACCTTATAAAAAATATACGGTTTCTGCTGCTAGTATTCAAGGCCTTAGAAATAAAATGTGTAGTGGTTCAACTTCTTCACAAGTTAGCGAATTTGATGTTTATGTTTTGCAGGGTGCTCTACCGTACGAATTAATTGCCAATGATGAAGGACAAGAAGACTTGCTAAAATATTGGAGGCAGAATGAGAAGACATTTTCAACGCTAACAAAGATGGCCGAGATGTGTTAAACATTCAAGCGTCATCAACAACGCCTGAAAGCGCCTTTTCCGCAGAAAGATTTCAAATTAGAGAGCACATACATTCATTGGCGAAAGACACATTGGAGATTGCAGTTCTATTCAGAGACTGGATTCGTGCGGAGCGTAGGAGGTGAGGCCAACCGGAGACCAACGAAGAAGAATGGTACAACTACAACAAAATCTTGTCCGATGGAGCAGGAGGCGACGTTGAAGAATTTGACAAACAAACTCCAATTCCAACAGAAGATCCTCAAGGCATTGTGAGAAAATTCGAAAGAGTATGGTTGAATATGTAATTTTTGAAATTGCAATTTTAGTATTTTACTATGTAATTTGCAACTTTTGAACAACACCACAAAGTTGTAATTTTGAAATATTATTACTATGTCATATTTCTATTAAATAATATAAGAGGCACAAAAACAACCTTGGATGTTTTTATTACACTATCTTGTTCAATTATTGAAGTGTTTGTATATAACTATATATTATTTTTTAAAATTAAGTGGGGGGAAAATCGAGTCTCGACCCGACCCGTCCCAACCCGACCCCGTTCCGGTGGGATGTGGGACGGGACGGGACCTCCCACCGTCCCGCTTATCCCGACCCGCCAAGCCCCCTATCCCACCGGGTCCCGTCCCGGCCCGCCCCATTAGACACCCGTATCTCAAAGTGCCCCTCAATAGCCGATTTAACAATACTTGAAGTGACATTATCCACTAGAGGTACTGCCACCTCTCAAACTGTCGTTGGTAGTGCGATAGCTGCCATTACTTCAGGTACCTCAATAATTGCTTCCTAATTTTCCCGAAAATTAACTTCCCTTCTATGTTGGTGGAACAACCGTTCAGGTTCATGTTGAAAGTCCGCAAGGTTATTTTGACTAGCAGACCTTCACATTCGATTATTTTACCTGCGTTCAAATAACAGTTAAGATGAAGACGTTAATACTTGAATAACTAAAGCAGTAATAAATTATTCTAATAAAATCATTAATTTCTAAGTCCCTGGCAACGGCGCCAAAACTTGTTACTTCCAAATGCACACGCAAATATACGTGGTCGCCAAGTAATACAGAGACTTATAAAGTCGGATATCGATCCCACAGATACTTGTGATTAATGATTGTAAAAGAGTTCACTATCACTACTAATTACACAAGTACGAAATAGTGTGTTTGTTTTGTTTATAACTAACACAAAAAAGTAAGTGAATATCTAATTTATGTTATTAGTTTGCTAGAACATTTGTAATGCTTGAGTTTATCAATGAGAAAATAATATTCCAGGGTCGTGGATGGTTCATCAATCCTATTGCATCGTCTAAATAACTAACCTTAGTATATTTATTCATGGTTGCTAATTAACTGGATTATTAATCGTGCAACATTCTCTCAAATTACTACATGTTGATTCATAACAGTTCACCACCTATATTCATATGAAATTGCCCTCTTAAGAATGCATTTAGTCCACGATATCTAATTGAATGCGGTATCTAGGTATATTCATATCCTAGCCCTCTTTAGGGATAAACATATCACACTCTCGTTACTTCTTCTCTAATCTAATATGGTCTTTCCCAAATGCGATATTAGATACTCTACTATTGCGCAGGCAATCAAAATATAATTATGAACAGAAGTAAGGAAACAATCACATATGAGTAAAACTACTACGATTACGTTACTTGTCAAATGTCAATATTCATGATTACACCACAACCCTAGAATTGTAGAGTTTAGCTACTCAGAATCGGATTACAATCATAGAAATTTATGTTCAATCTTAAAAAAACTGAAGTACGAAGGTAAAAGAGATAACCCTAAGATGATAAGCCTTACTCCTTGTTCTCTGCGAAATAATACGTTTGAACTCTCTCAAAAATGGTATAAGCTTCTATTTATAGTGTTTGAAAATAACCCTAAAAACCTATCCAAAACAAAATTAGACTTTAAGTCCACTACCAAATAGACATGGTTTCTCGTTGGGCAAAGTATAGGGCGAGACACTGTCTCGCTATAGCCTTAACTGGGCGAGATTAGGCGTCCATTTTACACTTAGAAAAAAATCTGAACTTTTGTATTCTGAACACCATTCCTCGCGGGGCAAGGTACAAGGTGAGACCTGACCTCACCCTAGAACTCGCATGTCCTTGCTCCTCTGTCACTTTATACTTGGTAGAATTCTTGAACACTGCACTTTTGGATTCTCTTTCTCGCGGAGCGAGGTGTAGGGAGAGCTTTGACTCGCTCCAGCCTTTGTTTGGCAAGGTTCAACAACCATTTACACTTGCACAAATTGTTCATCATATTTAGCTCCAAATCATCGTATTACTCATATTAAGTGCCTAGATGTGACAGAAACACCTATATCGGTTCATAATGCAAATCTAAGTTAGGTGTATTTAGTGCGATTAGTCCTTTAAACAAGGTAAAACATGGGTTTACATGTTCCAACCAGAAGGATTTGAAGTTAAAGGGAAGGAGAATAAGGTATGCATATCGAAGAAGAGCTTGTATGGGCTGAAGCAAGCTCCACGCCAATGGTACAAAAAGTTTGATTCATTCATGGTGGATCATGGCTATGGCAGAATAGAAACATATCACTATGTAAATGTTAGAACATTTCCTAATGGTAAATTCATCATTTTATCGTTATATGTAGACGATATGTTGATTGTTGGACAAGATGCCAAGCCCATTGGTGACTTGAAGAATGAGTTGTCTAAGTTCTTTAACATGAAGGACTTAGGTGCATCTCAACATATTCTCGTTATGCAGATTTCTCGGGACAAAAAAATGAAGAAGTTATGATTGTCTCAAGAAAAGTACATTAAAAGGGTGCTAATGCGGTTCAATATGGAGCACGCGAAACCAGTCAATACTTCTCTTGCGAATCATTTCAAGTTGAGTAAAATAATGTGTCCAACAATAGAAAAGGACAAGATAGCTAAAGAGGCTATTCCATACTCATCTGCAGTCGGGAGTTTGATGTATGTGATGGTGTGTACTCGGCCAAACATCGCGCATGATGTTGGAGTGGTTAGCATGTTTCTTTCAAACTCAGGAAAGGAGCATTGGGAAGCCATAAAGTGGATCTTCAAATACTTGCAAGGAAGCTCCAAACTTGGTTTATGCTTCGGGGGATCTGAACTAATTCTGAAAAGTGTCGTGGATGCAGATACCGTAGGAGATCTTGATGGCAGAAAATCCACATCAAGATACCTATTTTCTTTTGCGGGAGGAGTTGTTTCTTGGCAGTCCAAACTGCAGAAATGTGTCGCTCTGTCTACGGTAGCAGTAGAGTATATAGCAGCTACGGAAGCAGGAAAAGAGATGCCCTGAATGAAGAGATTCATTCAAGAACTCGGTTTGAAGCAGGATCAGTCGGTGGTATTCTGATAGTCAAAGTGCTATTGACTTTAGCAATAATTCCATTTATCATTCCCGGACGAAACACATCGACGTGAGATATCACTGGCTATGCATAGCGATAGAAGAAAAATTGATGGAACTGAAGAAAATTCATACGAATAAGAATGCAGCAGATATAATGACCAAGGTGGTTCCAAGAGAGAAGCTTGAGCTTTTTGTGAAGCTCGCTGGGATGAGTTTTATCTAAAAAGATGGAGATACCTCCTTCAGGTAAATGGGACTGGAGGGGGAGATTTGTGAAGTCCATCCCATAGTTGGTAGCCTACCATTAAATGGTTTGACAAGTTTCAACCATAAGTTTGACAACCTATCATTAAATGGTTTAGCAAGTTTCAACCATAAATTTGGCAACCATTAAATGGTTTGGCAAAGTTGCAAAACTTGACTTCTACATACATAGTGATGTCATTGATGACATCAAGAGGAGGATTTTCACTCCTATAAATAGGTAGCTCATGATTCATTCATAACACACCAAAAAAAAAGAGGAAAGCAAAGTGAGGCATCACAGACAAGAAATAGTATGCGAAGAAAACTAGAGAGTGAGCGATATTGTAGTGAGGTGGGAAAATCAAAAGAGGATTATTTCCTTTGAGTATTTATACTCGTAACTAAACAATGTAAAATTCATCATTATAGTGATATCAGTTGCTCATCTCGGCCCGTGGGTTTTTCCTTATTCAGAAGGGTTTTCACGTAAAATTCTCAGTGTCATTATTGCTTCTCTGTTATTCATGCTAATATACATTGTGAATATTATTTCAGAGGATGGATATTATTTTTTGGGTCAAGTGCGGTAATTAAAGTGCCCAATATTTATTTTCGCTGATCATTTACATATAAGTAAAATTTACTGAACCAATTCTCAACACCTTTTTGCAACAAATTGTGTCTCAATTCACGATAAGTTGGTGTGAGGATGTAAGAATCATATTCTAATACTCCCTCTATTTCAATTTATGTGAACCATTTACTATTTGAGGAGTCTACGAGATGGTTCTTTGATCATGTTTTTCTTACATTTTTCTAAATTATTTGAATTATAATTTATCATGTTTTATAGTACTTTTAATATAGTTTCTAAATATATAAATTTTATTTTGACAAAATTGAAAATTCATGTTAAAATTTAAGGTTAAAGTTATAAAGTTTGACCCTAATATCCCTAAAAGGTTAAACATCAATTGAAACGGCGGGAGTATATCCTTATGGTGCCGACAACTATATATTAAGAATTTACTTTTGTGGTCTAAAGACAATTAAATTTCTTTTTTTATGTGCTTTTATCTTGAGAAAAAAGATGGTTTCAGAAAAGAGGAGTCGGTGCCCCAGGGGCACATGCGAGTTGGTAAGTGGCAAGGTGATTGGGGTACAACCACTCCGACGTCGCGGGTTCGAATCCGTGTGGTGACTGTCTTTGCGGAAATATTGCAAGGGTTGTTCTTTGGGTTCGTATCCCGCCGGTCCTCTCCCCTTGTGGTCGCCACTCGCGCATATCCCTCGATTTACATCCCACCTGGCCAAGGGGCCTCTGGTACAGGTTGGGGGTTTCGCCTTTGGGACTTTCCCCTTCACAAAGAAAAGAGGGGTCGATTGTTGTACTTTGGTTTTTCCTTTTCTTTTTCCTTTTGCTTTTTGACCTCTGAGGACTCTGTTGTTATTTTCTTTTCGTTTATCTATTTTGAGGTGTCTATAAAGAATTGAATTCATATCGAAAACTTTATTAAGTATTTGTTCAATCTTCCATTAATGTTACTTTCCTAATTGGTAGATTTAAGTAGTAAAATGGTACCAAAAGGGCCACGTATTTTTCAGATCTCGATACTATTTTAGTAAGTTTCGTGGTATGATAACTTTGGATCATATGATGGTCCCAACCAAACTAAACTGCAATTTTTGCTTACATTACATTCTACATCTTGCTATTGTTGTTAGTGAATTTTTTCTCGCCAACAAAACTTTCACATGAATGACAAAAAAGCTAAAAAGAGATAGTATTTTTAAGGCAGACACAGGATTACGGGGCAAGGGGGATTTAGAGACATTAGAATATAAATTAAAATGTCTTTTAGGTGTAAAAATAACCCGCTGACTATGAGTGACCGGTCTATGACTCGAGAAAGAATTGAGTGAATTTTAGGAATTTGTTGGGCTCGGGACGGATCGTCAAAGAAAGTGAGCGGTGGGCTCGGCCCAAATCGGCAACCGGAGCAAGAATCGGACCAGTTCCAAAATTGGGCTGGACTGGCCCAATCGTTGGAACTGATCCAGTGTCTGGAAATTGCGACGGAACAGTGGGGCCTAGAGGGCAGTGGGCTCGCTGGAGGATTTTTGGTGCGGGATATGTTCGGGAAATGGTGAGTAATATACGGGGATATACCATCATCCAAAAAATTATACGAACTAGACTCGGGAGTATGAACTTTAGTAAATGAAAATTGGGTTTCATCAAAAATTACATGGCGATTAATTATGATTTTCTTGGAGGATAAATCAAAGCATTTGTAACCACGATGATTAGACGGATAACCCAAAAACACACACGGAGTAGACCGGGCCTGAAGTTTGTTAATTGTGGTGGATGGGAATAACGGATAACACAAGCACCCAAAAAACCGAAGATGAGAATAAGACAGATTTTTATTATATAAAATTTGGAGGGGGGAATAATATGTCAGACCTTTGGAAGGAATTATGTTAAGGAGATATGTCGTCATTTGAAGAGTATGATGCCAAAAATATGGGGGTACGGAAGCATGGATTAAGAGAGTGCGGATAATATTATTTATGGAACAAATTTTGCGTTCGGCTTTCCCATTTTGTGAAGATGTATGAGGACACAAAAAATGAAAATTGATTCCATTATTAGCACAGAACTCCTGAAACACCCTATTGTCATACTCTTTTCCATTATCACACTTAATATTTTTTATTTATTTTTCGAATTGTGTTCTAATGAATGCTCTAAATTTTATGAAGACGGAAAACACTTGAGATTTATTTGCAATTGGAAACGTCCACAAAAATTTAGAATAATCTTCCAAAAAAAGAACATAATACCGATGACCCAACGAACTTAGAACAGGAGATGTCCATAGGTCGCTATGAATAGCATTGAAGTATGAGAATTTGAGGCTACAAATGGCAACTTAACAATTTTTCCTAACGAACAAGATTGACAAAGTGGAGTACGACTCGTACCCTTACAAGAAATAAAACTATTTTTATCCAAAACATAAAATAGAGGATCCCGGATGACCAAGGCGAGCATGCCACAAGGAAGGAGAAATGACTGCAAAGGCTGGTGGCAAGGCTTGACTCGATGAACTGAAACTGGGTGTGATAGGATAAAGATCTCCCCTACTATCACACCTCATGAAAGGACTCCCCGTCTTGAAATCCTTCACAGAGAAACCAAAATGATCAACTTCAACAGAAACGGAATTGTCAGTGGTGAATTTTCGGACAAACACTAAGTTTTTAATCAATTTGGGGGCATGTAAAGTATTTTTCAAGATAAGGGGAGGATTGGGGGGAGATATGGTTTTATGACCATAACCCTAAATTGGAATAGAGCTACCATTAGCGACAATTATACCGCGAGGATTGCTCAAATTGGAATAAGATGAGAGAGTACCTGAATCGGATGTCATGTGGGTAGTGACACCGGTGTCCATATACCAATTCGGGTCTGGTTGAGTCAAACCCAGTATGTGCATCACGTCACGACCTCGATATCTGTCAGAGTGGGGCCTATTGCGTGGTAAGCTTGCGGAGGACGAGGCCCAACAATTCCAGAACTGGGCTGTCCTGGGCCGTAACTGCTGGATTTACTGGGCCAGTGGGCAGTGGGCCGTGACTGCTGATTGTTGGGCATGAACGTAGACTGTCCAGCCCATTGGCTGCATGATCCAGTGACTGGAAAATAGGGGATGCTGGCCCACGGCCCATTGCCCCAGCCCCATTGTTGGGACCAATAGGGAAGAGGCCCACCGTTTCTTGGACGGGGCCCACTGCCAGCCTGCTGACCACCGGAACCACCACCGAAACCGGCGCGTTTGACTTCCTTGATTTTTGTTATTATTCTTACGATTATTTTTGCCGCCACAATGAGTACGATTTTGGCCCGAATTATCAACAAAACCTGAAGAATTTGTGGAGGATGTCATTAGGACGACGGGGCTTGCTCCGGTAGCCATATTTTTAGCCAAACCAGCTTCTTCCAAAGTAAGCATGGAGTGGGCTTGATAAAAAGCGAGAAGTGGATTGCTTTGACGAAGGAGAGTCCCAACGCCATTATATGCCTCAGAAAGACCGACAAACAGTTGTAGAACCAGACGATTATTTGTTACAGGTGCGCCAACATTACAGAGTTGGTCCGCCAACTCCTTGAGTTTCTTGCAATATGCAGATACGTTTGGAAATTCTTCCATGCGAACTAGAGAGAATTCCTGCTCGAGTGTGACAACATGTGAATGTTGGTTATCTTGGAATATGTCACGCAATCTATTCCAGGTAGCCATAGTCGTGGTATCCGGCTCAATAATCGTCTGTAAAGGTCAACCGAAATAGTGAAATAAATCCACTGGAGAACGGTAGCATCAAGAGTAATCCATAACTGAGGATCCTCCGTGTGAATTGGTACAACGGGAGGAATTATGTGATGGATAACTTGATGGGAGATAGCGTGAATTTTAAACAATTCTGCCCACATCGCATATTGTACGTTTTCCATCTCAAGCACAATAGGGATGTTGTTCTTGATGTTAGAAACCATGAGGGCAGGATGAAAATTGTTCTTAGACATATTGAAAGAACAAAGAAGGAGGGGAAATTTAGGAATAGTAAGAGAGATTTTGAGAGCGGAAGACTATATTTGGAAAAGAAACCCGATGGGGGGTTTCGGCCGAGAAGGACACAAAATTTGGGAGATTTTTTTTTGTTAGATCTAGTCTCTTGATACCATGAAAGAAATAATCTCCTTTCTTATTTTCATTAATTGAAAGGTATATATACAAGTTACAAATAGGAGAATCTTATTCCTATTATATTCCTAAAACCTTATTCTACCATAATTCTAACTATACAATTATGGTAAGTGTATAAGACTAATTAAGGTAACATTTACACTATAATATTACATCAATATACATTCATAATAAACTACACAATATACACTGCCCGTGATGGGTTGCTGAAGCCACTGTCGAGATGGGCTGTTCTGGGCTGTCGAGATGGGCTGATCTGTTGTATATTCCCGTGATAGACACTATGTATATCAAGGGTATAAACCTTGTTTAACAGTCATATTAGTCTACTTAATGTAATCGTTGAATTACTAGTGAATGGGGAAACAAATAAGACATTATTGTAATTATCAAGAGTTTAGGGGGGGAATCCTAGCCTAAAAAAATTAAGCCCTCCACCATCCCCCATCCTATCAACCGGCTGATCACCATATTTTTTTCTTGTTTTTCCCATCAACAATGTAGGACTCTAAATCCACGTTTCATCCCGCTATTACCGTTTCCAATATCAAAACTCATATTTTCATCACTCTTGAGATGGAAAACGTTCATTACGCAACTTGGGCAGAGCTCTTTAAAATCTGTTGCCGCTCCCACCAGGTTATTCATCACATAATCTCACCGAAAAAAGGCAAGGAAAAGGTTTTGAAAACCGATGATGAAAAAGAACTATGACTTACTATGCGACTGTTCTTTCGTGGATTTATGCAACCATTTCAAGCGATTTTTGCATACTATTATGAAACACGACTCCACGGCAATGGAGGCTTGGAATCGCTTACAGGATATCTTCCAAGATAACAAGAATTCCCGAGTCTTCACCTTGGAGCAAGAAATTTTCCACCACTGACATGGCGGACTTTCCGAATGCATCCGCTTATTGTCAAAGTCTCAAAGTGTTATCGGATCAACTCAAGAACGTTGGGTCGCCGGTTACAAATAATCGGTTGGTTTTACAATTGGTTGTCGGCCTTACCGACGCGTATAGTGGCGTGGGTACGCTCATCCACCAAATCAATCCTGTACCATCTTTTTACCAAGCCCGCTCCATGCTTATTCTTGAAAGAGGCGGGTTTAGCCAAAAAAGCTGCAATCGTATCGAATTCTGCCATGGTTGCCGCCTCATCTAATGAAGCTACTACACATTTTGAAACTATGCCACAAAATCAGGGATAAAAAAGACGAAATTATGGTAAAAATCGTGGTGGTGGTCGCGGTGGTGGAAAAGGTAGAGGCCACCGGAATTCTGGCGGCGGCGGAACTGGCGGTAGAGGCGGCGCTAGCAGAAAAAATTTTGGCTAGCAATGGCAGCCCCGAGCCCAGTGGGGCGGCAAACCACCACAGTGGGCCGGCAGTGGCCTTGGGTTGTGCCACCCTGCCCATTTCCTTCAGGAAATTGGGCTGTGTCCATCCAAGGCAAGCGCAAAGACACGCGCCGATCGACGCCCCACCGGATTTGGGGCCAAAGCAACGATCCACGGTCCAGCATCATTTGGGCCACTACCGAACCAGTGGTAGGAGGCCCATTAGGCAGTGGCTAGCCCAACCGATATTGAGTCCGTTATGCACACATTTAGACTTACTCCGCCTGACGCAAATTGGTGTTTGGACACCGAAACGACGTCTCATATGACGTCCTCCCAATGTAATCTCTTGTCCTATTTTAATTTGAGCAAAAATAATGGTATAATTGTCGGAAATGGTCATTCTATTCCAATTCGTGGTTATGGTCCTACTAAATTATCTGCACCAAACCCACCATTAACTTTAAAGAATGTCCTTCATGCTCCACAATTAATTAAAAACTTGGTTTCGGTTAGAAAGTTTACTACTGATAATTGAGTGTCTGTTGATTTTGACCCTTTTGGATTTCTCGTGAAGGATTTTCATACGGGGATGCGTCTAATGAGATGTGATAGTCAGGGTGACCTCTATCCAATCACCACACCTAATCATCGAGCCAAGTTATCGTCCACTTTTATTGCTTTAACACCATTATTGTGGCATGAGCGTTTGGGTCATCCGGGAGCACATGTTTTAGCCTCCCTCAAATAAAATAATTTTATTTCATAAACTCAAACACATAATTCAATTATGTGGTGTTCATGTCCACTTGGAAAACATGTTCAATTGCCTTTTGTTTCTTCTAATTCATGCACACTTATGCCATTTGATATTATCCATTGTGATATTTGGACATCACCCATTTTGAGCTATTCGGGCCATAAATATTATTTGTTTTTGCTAGATTATTACTCTAATTTTTGTGGACGTTTCCATTGCCTAAAAATCACAAATTTTCTCCATATTTCTCACTTTTAGAGCATTCATCCGAAATCAATTTGAAACGGGTTGTTAAAAATATTCAATGTGATAATGGTAGGGAGTTTGATAATGAGCCTTTTGGGGATTTTTGCAATGCTATTGGTTTAACCTTTCGCATTTCATGTCCTCATACCTCCTCTCAAAATGGGAAGGCGGAAAGAAAAATCCGAACCATCAATAACATTATTAGAACATCCCTTGCCCATGCTGCACTACCACCATCATTTTGGCATCACGCACTACAAATGACAACATATATTCTGAACATACTCCCCCACAAACACTTGTTATATCAAGCTCCTCTAAAAATCTTATACCTAAGGGACCCGTCTTATTCTCATCTACGGGTATTCAGGTGCTTATGATATCCTCTCTTCCATCCACGACAATCAACAAACTTCAACCCCGATCTACTCCTTGCATTTTTTTGGGATATCCTTCAAATCATCGATGTTACAAATATTACGACCTATCATCCAATAAAATCATTGTGAGTCGTCACGTAATCTTTGACGAAATAAATTTCCAATTTACTAAAATGCATGGGTCCGGACCTCCTACCTATGATTTTCTAGATGATGGCATACCACCGTATTTGGCCCAACATTTCTTTCACATTCCCAAACCCATTGTTTCGGCCAACCTATAATTTTTGGGTGCAACACTACCCAGCGGTTTAGGCCTCCTTGCATGAGCCCAGTCTCTACCGGGTGCAATGGGCCACTATATGGCAGCCCACTGCCTGGTAGTGACTTGGGTCACGACACATCACCTGGCAGATTGGGTCACGACCCAATTCACTGGCCACTACCAAGCAGTCATGTTCCTCCCGCTGGCCCAATTCCAATTACGGCCCAACGGCCAGTCACCCGTAGTCAACACGACATTGTTAAACTCAACACCAAATATAGCTTCCACACTTTGGGTTACAAAATCACTATTGCCTCGTAATCCTGTGTCTACTCTTAATTACCTGAATTGGAAAATGGCCATGTATGATGAATTTAATGCTCTTATTAAAAATAGGATGTGGGAGTTGGTCCCCCGTCCCTATAATGCTAATGTGATTCTGTCTATGTGGATTTTCAATCACAAAGAAAAGTCTGATGGTACTTTTGAGCGGCATAAAGCCCGTCTTGTAGGTTATGGGAAGACACAACATGTTGGTGTGGATTGCGGTGAGACGTTCAATCCGATGGTTAAATTGGCAACGATAAGAACGGTTCTTAGTTTGGCTCTTTCGAAAGCATGGCCGTTTCATCAACTAGATGTCAAAAATGTCTTTCTCCATGGAGATCTAAATAAAATGGTATACATGTACCAACCTTTGGGATACCAAGACTCCACTTATTCAAACAATGTGTGCCTGTTGAAAAAATCATTATATGGGCTCAAACAGGCCCCCCGGGCCTGGTACAAGAGGTTTGCGAATTATGTTTCGCATATTGAGTTTTCTAATAATCGTTCTGATCTTCTTTGTTCATCTACCGTCAGGGCAATAATATTGTTTATCTTCTTTTATATGTGGATGATATTATCTTGACTGCCTCATCCAATGCTCTTCGCAAGTCCATCATGTCACTGCTTGGCTCTGAGTTTGCTATGTAGGATCTAGGGCCACTGAGCTACTTCTTAGGGATAGATGTGACACATCATGCATGTGGTTTATTTTTATCCCAAAAGAAGTACGCGGTAGAGATTGTGGAACGTGCTGGCATGTCATCCTGTAAGCCGCCGGGAACTCCGGTAGATACTAAACCCAAGTTGAGCGGCTCCTCTGGCAAGCCGTATGCCGACCCGTCACATTACCGCAGCCTTGCAGGGGCCCTGCAATATCTCACATTCACAAGGCCAGACATTTCTTATGATGTGTAACATGTCTGCCTATTCATGCATAACCCGATGGAGGATCACATGCATGCTCTCGCATTATGCGTTATATTCAGGGTACTCTAAAGTATGGCTTGCATTTACATCCATCGTCGACGTCCACCCTGGTTTTCTAAACAGATGCCGATTGGGGAGGTTGTCCGGATACCAGACGCTCCACGTCTGGTTATGGTATATTCCTTGGTGATAACTTGGTATCTTGATACTCCAAACGGCAAGCGACGTTGTCCAGATCCAATGCCGAAGCAGAATACCGAGGTGTTGCCAATGTGGTGTTTGAATCTTGTTGGCTCCGGAACCTTCTCGAGCTCCACTGTCCGGTTCCGTAGGCAACATTGATGTACTGTGATAATGGTAGTGCTATTTATCTCTCTGGAAATCCGGTTAACCATCAACGCACTAAACATATTGAGTTGAATATTCACTTTGTTCGCTAAAAGGTCGCTTGTGGACAAGTGTGTGTCTTACATGTCCCGTCACGCTATCAGATTGCATATATTTTTACTAAAGGTCTTTCGCTGATTTTATTTGAAGATTTTCGGGACAGTCTCAGCATACAGCTACCCCCGCTTCGACTGCGGGGGTGTGATAGAATAATTATAATTTATAAAATATTTATTGTAATTATTTAGTCATAATTGTAATTAATGTTAGGATCATGTGAATATGGTAGGTAGATAAGTTAGTCAACTAATACCCTAATATAAAGGATTCAAGTAATTTAGATCCAGGTGGAAAGTTGGTTGCTGAAGTTAGGATGGAGAAACGGTGATATCAAATACCAAGGATTTATTGTGCAGATATAAAGACTAAATAGGTTGTTGGTTTTTTCAAGTTTCAAGCCGCGATGATACCGTCAATGTTGTCTTGCTAGTTGATAGTTAACATTTCAGTTTAATTACTTTATGTAGTTTTTTTCTATATCTTTTACGTTAACTGTCTTTGAAGAAATAAATAGAAGCTTTATTTGATGATACTACAAATAGTTTTGTGGAGATATGCGTCGTTAGGGACATATTTTAATAATGGTGTATTTGAGCTAATTGTTTAAAAGTAAAATAATAAAAAATTAATCGAATTATACCGATACTGAAGATAAATCGACATGATTGAAATTATTTTAAAAAATCTAATTTTGATTATATATTGTAAATATGAATAGATATAGATTCATGTATACATAAAAATTAGGCATGCACACACATATATTCTCTTTCTTTTATCTCCTTTTAAAATATGTTAAACAAAAATGATGCTCATCTAAGTCCTATATCTAATAATAATTTATGATTTGATTAATTATAAAATTATTTATCATATGAACGTTCATGAAAATTTTCATATATTCTATCTTTAATAAATTTTAAGTTTTAATTTTACTAATATTGTTTATAACGGCACCCAAAGCGGCCTAATTCACTAGTAGTTCATAAATACGGTAATAGAATATCCTAAGGCGCCACATTAATAGATAACATATTTTCATGTTTCTTTCATAAATAAACACTTTTGATTACATGCTGTTACAAACGTTCAAATGCACATATTCTAATAAATCATCATTAACTAGCTATTTTTAACATAAACCTCCCACATGGTACAAACAATTTCTTCACATAAAGCATCAGTTTTTTTTCCAAAATTTAAAATAATGTATTTTTGTTTGCATAATATAAACTTATGACAAGTTTTACATTTTTTAAAAGCTGAAATCACAACTTGGAATCGAAATAATACTTTTTGGAGAATTTGAAATTTCAAATCATATTTTGAAAGTGAAGTTGAAGTTTTGTTCAATTTTCATAAACAAACGTTGATTCCAAATCAGAACTTCAAATTTGGTCCGCAAATCATATGACCAAACATTTACTTAGATTGCGAAAATTTTAAATTTCACCGATCATTTACATAGTTTGAATTCATAACGGTTTGAAGCCTGCGAACCCCATAAATCAATCATGCAGTTTGAAATTCCAGTAAATTTTCACTCTAGAATATGAAGTTTGAATTCCGTGAATCATTCTTAGGGTTTGAATTCAACGAATCGTTCATACAGTTTGAAACTCTAGCAAATTTGTGAACTCTCACATTGTATCGAAGTTTCACTTATTAAAGCTTTATATTTCAGTTGGAGTATTTTTGTCTAAGTATTAATTTTGCTTTTAAAAATGGCTATTTCAATTACATTTCGAACAATAATTATTTATGGGAAAATGACATAGGGTACATATTTAAGACTATTTATTATAAAATATAGATAGTTTTCCTTATTTACAAAATATAACGAAACATGACAGATCTTCATATTTTTTTCATTTTTATTTTATTTTTAATTAATTTAAACAAAAAATAATTTGTAAACTTTTTTTAAAAAACAAATTTTTAATTTTTTAAAAACAAAACTTTACTTTTTTTTTCAATTATTAATTTATTAAAAAATTAAAAGTTTTGTTTTGCCCGAGGCTTACAAAATTAACTCAAATTTTGTGTATGAAAAATGTATGAAATGAGCATATGTGAGCGAAATTTTCAATATAGTTTTTATACCGAAACTGTGAGCAAAATTTTTAAGCCTTGAATATTGTATGAAAGTTGTATACAATGTTGTTGTAGTTCTATTTTATACACGAAAAATGTGAGCGAAATTTTAAATCTTGAGCGAGATATACATTTTTCATACATACAATTTTGAGTGTAATTTTTAAGCCTCTAGCAAGATAAACACATCATATATTTTTCTTACACAAAATTTTGAGCAATTATTTTAAGTCTTGAATGTTGTATGAAAATTGTACACAATGTTGCTGTAGTTGTATTAATTTAACAGAAACTTAACATGAACTTTATACATGAAATGTGAGCGGAGTTCTAAGCCTTGAGCGAGATATAAATTTCATATCATTTTCCTACACAAAATCATGAGCGAATCTTTTAAGCCTTGAACGAGATATACACATTTCATACACTAAATTTTGAGCGAACTTTTTAAGTATTGAGCAAGATATACACATTTCATACACAAAAATTTGAGTGAAATTTTAAGCCTTAAGCAGAAAAAAATTAATTTTTATTTTATAAAATATATTTAATTTTTTAATAAAAATTTTAGTTTTTTTTTTAATAATATTTTTTAAAAATATTTTTTTTAAAAGTAAAAAAATATTTTTTTAATAGTTTTTTTAAAAATTTAAAACTGTATTTGTATATATTTTGTAATATTATGTTTTGTAAATAGAAAACTATCATCACGTTTTGTAAATATTTTTTCTTAATATATATATATATTACAACTAAGCAGTCCAAAAACTGGCCATTCGAGCTACGTAATATTTAGCAAACACACCCTAGCAGATCCAGCCTAATCGGCCCAGTCCAATTGAGAGAAAATTCGGACCCAAGTGTATGGGCCGTAGCCCATCATAGGTTTACTCACATCCAGCCCAGGTGTCAAAATAAGTCGTTGAGTCACACATATCATCATCTCAAATTGCAAAATATCCGCACCACGTGCACGATAGCCAAATATACGTTTCAAAAGTCTTAAGTCTTAACTAACACCCACTCTCCCTTTTAGCGCATATTAGCAACCCAACCCCTCCCATACTCATTCATATTTACTCCCTTTCTCTCTTCTTCTCTCTTCCCTCTAACATTTAGGGTTAGGGTTTTATAACCCACCGCTATTGAATTCGGGTTAGGGTTTGTTCAATTCGTGAAATTTCGATCAATCAATGCCTGGGAATCTACATATAATCAAATTGGGAGGGTTTGGTTCCTTTACGTTTAGGAATCCTGTAAAAAATTGTTCTTTTCTGTTCTTTGTAGAGTGTGTATCGAATTAGTTAGGGTTTTTTATGGCGCCGAGTCGAAGAAAGGGTACAAGTAAAGCGGCGGCGGCGGCTGCAGCTTGCCGTCAGTGGAAAGTCGGTGATCTTGTACTTGCTAAGGTTAAAGGTTTTCCAGCTTGGCCTGCAACGGTATGGTGGAGTGTTTTTGTAAATAATATTATTTGTGGTATTTGTGATTATTTCTTGTTTTTATGAGGCGGTTTTTTGTTTTATAACTGTTGTGAGTAGTGGATCTGTTGGGTTTTGTTAAAAATTGCACCAGGGCCTTTTATGTTCTTGAAAATGCAAAAAGACTAATTAAAAGTGTAATTAGAAACAACGACGACAAACAACAACATACCCCGTGTAATCAAGCTGGTGGGGTATGGGGAGGGTATAGTGTATGTGAGCGAAATTTTCATAGGCAACATTTTTTAGAGGTAACATTTTTTAAAGTAACACACATAAATAGAAATAGGAGGAGTATTCTTTTTGTTCCTCTGTTTTCATTTTTCTTTCCGCAATTTGAGTGAAAGATCTGGAATGATTCATGAGCAGAAAAAGGAGCAAGAAACAAGTTCAGCTTGGTTGCCAAGTTTGATTTTTTTTTGTCAAGTAAATCTACATTCATAAACATGGCCAAACTGGCTGCATATATGCCTAGTTTGATGGTTTCAACTGAAAAATTAAAATAAATAAATTTATCGGCTCATCTAATACTCTAGCTAATATAACAATTGAAAATCTCAAGTCTTTTAAAGCAAAATGAGTTTCTTTGGCAAATTAGTAAGATTGTCATTAGAGTTTCATAAGGGTTTAGACAGTTTCACTAAATTGAATTTTTAGCAACATAAAGTTCCTTTGGATGTGAACACATACATAACTTTAAACCTACCAGTCTATGTCTCTACGATGCATTGACTGATGCGCATGTGAAGATCTTGCAAAATGAAGACATGATGTGTGAAAGTTGTGGGATCAAGGAGCTTAGACTTAAGATTTCCTAATCTTACCTTTTGTCGCTCCTACATCTTATTGTAGTGATTTCTGGCTACTTTTAACTGCTTTCTGATTCCTCTCACATTGTGTTTTGAGTTGGAGTGTATCTAAAGAAGTTAGCAGCTAGTTTGCTCATGTATACACTTGATTGTCGGTCGGTTTGATACTTGTGTAGCTTAATTTGGAAATCTCAAGTTATATCTAATGTATTTCCACTTTCATAGGTATTTCTTTAGCGGTCATGAGTAAAAAAGAATATGTTTTTGTTGATTGAGCTATGTTGATTCCTTGTGCTGTCTTCCTTTCTCTTTATAGCTTTTGTTTGTTTTCCTCTCTTTATACTCATATTGTACTACTGTTGCTTATTTTTTTAACGCCTTCCCTTACTACCGTCTTACTTCTTCGTTGGGATGCTTATTATATCAATGGTGCCTATTTTTACCACTTAAACTTTAACACACTAGCCTATTCTATCAATGCTTAACTCTCTCGTTAGCTATGTCAATTTGGCATTATATTGTGGTAGTTGTGCCAAATCTGGCTTGGAGGACGTATTCAGTGATTACTTAGGAGAGAGGTCTTGGAAACTCTATTGCGAGTTAGGTGTATTGTAGGTGGGAAGTTTCACCTAGCTTAATCACGGTTTAGTGTGGGCATGGAGGCGCTATGGCATGTGCTCATTTTATGAGATCTATATTGGAGACGCTAAACAATAAATGTGTCTGGGAAGTTTATTTTAATTGTCAAGTAAAACATTCTAATGAACTTGTTCTTAAAAAACATAATAATTGGTCTGTTACCACTACTACTAGGGAATTAAAATTTAATATATAAAGTTCGAAAGTTAAAACTGCATATTTGCACTTGAATTAGAAATTTAAGTTGATTATTGCATACATTTCTGTTAATCATAATTTTTCCTATTTATTTGTTTGTATTTTCTCATTTGTTCTAATAGTTATACTTTCTTGTGCTGCCTACGTATATATACATACATTTGTTTTTTCCTTTATTCAGACGCTTCTTCGCTGAGGCCTGCACATTAATTGTTATAGCTGGAAAAATTTATACTAATTGTTAACTAAGCAGCATAATTAGAACGGGTGGTTGCCATTTATGAAGAAAATTAGAAATTTAGTATAGGAAAGCTAGTCGGGCAACTTAAATTCTAAACTCAAACCTGCGTATTTGCATTTGAATCAGGACTTTTAATTCATTTTTCAACATTTTTTAATTGAAGATTTGCTGAATCTTTGGTAACTGCAGGTTCTTGTGAGATTAGTGGGACTTAAAATGGATTTCTAGGGGACTTAACCAACTAAGACAAGGCATAAGATAGTTGCTCTCACTTACATGCTGTTAGACTTAAATAAATATGTCCTTATATTGCCTGGTGTAAATCTAATTACTTTATAAAAAATGTTTTTCTATTCAGTGATGTGGCATTAATGAAGAATTCGGCTGGTTTAGTGCAAACAAAGCTTTTATTTGTTTGAGAAAGGGTTATTTCGTTCGTTTTAGTGCAAAAGCGGGCAACCTTGTATGGTGACCTGGTCTTCCATATCTGTCTCCATGGCCAGCCGTTACGGTTCTGCTCCAATGAACTAGAAGCCATCATGAACGTGTAGCAATTATTTACAGAAAAGATTCCTTTATTCCGAGGAATCCAGAACGATCTGTCAGACCCCTCTCCCTGATCACTGAATGAGTTGAATTACCCTTTCCAATTCCCAATCATTACAGTTCCTCCTGAAATTTAGATCCCAACAGTGCTAGATCTACACTGAGCCACGGATTGCTGCGTATCTGTAACAATGCTATATAGTGCACATATATAGGTTCATAAGCCTGGACTATGCCAATTAAAGATCTAGTTATACCTTAGATTAATAATGTCATATTGACTCACATTGCTCATTTATTAACGGGTTGTTGTGGCCATACATGACAATCTTCTTTTGCGTTTATGAATCATAACATTTAGGTGAAGACATACCCAACCTTTAGAATCCTGCCTTTATTGGATATCAATTTTGGGATCATTGTCGCATAAAACGAAACTGAAACTAGTGCATATAGAATAACACAATGCAAAATTGAATCTAATGCGCACAGAATTTTCAAAGGTTATGAAAATTCTACATAATTGGTATTTGGAAGTGATGATTCTCTTTAAGTGAAGATGTCACTATCCTTTTCGTTTAGGTTGGGCATTAAGGTGTGAATTGGTCAAAATATCTTTGTTAGATGATTACTGATTGTAAATTTGTTTTCTAATATAATTGAGGAAATGAATCGTTTGCCTCTTTGACAAGTTAAAGGCATTACAAAGTTTAATGCCGCTCATCCTACCAATGTAGTAAAAAGAAGGAAAAGAGTTGGATAATGTTTGCTAGAGATATTTGTTTTTCATTTCACTGCTAAGAAGATAAAAGGTATAACCTTAGCCTTTGGGTAGTAAATTGGCAGTAAGTGGTAGCGCCACTATTTTCCATGTGGTGCATCAAGACTTGAGGATGAATATGAGACTCCCTGTTTCACTTGTCCCTTTCCCTATTTAATCGACAAATGAATAAGAAGGCTAGGAACAAACAATAAAGTATTAAAATGTAAAGCGTGTTCAAGTAGAAAAGAATTTAGATGTCATTCTTCAGAAAGTATTGATTGTTGACATTGTGAGGAAATCCTGTCGTACATGTAGTATACATAAAAGGCGGAGGACTTGCGAAAAATACGGTTTGCTGTGGAGGTCATTTAATCATATTCAATAATATGGTCCTTGCATTTGCACCAACAATTCACCAAAAAACAAAAGATATGTCCTCAATTACAGAAATTCATTTACCACTCCCTTAATGCTCTTCTTTCTCTTCCCTTCAAAGTATTCATGTAAAAAGACAATTTAGCTATTCCTCCTTTTGTGCATTTGGCTTGTGACCTGGCTATGCACCATCTTCATCTGACCGTTTGAAGGTGAAGCCTAGATTGGCAAATGCTATCTTCTCTCTCTTTAGATTTTTGGCTGTTTGATATTACTCCTGGTTTTGGCCACATAAGTATGTATCCTACACCACTTTGTGGATCCAAATTAGTTGGTCTGTGGCCCTCGTTCTCCTCTCTTTTCAGTAGCCTGCATATGTGATCGTCTGTTTTTTTTTTTTTTTTTTTTTTTTGCACTCCAGTAGGTTTTCAAATGTCTTAATTCACCTGATCTTAAGTGGCTTCACTGTTTTATGCTTTGTGACCCTGATGAATTGTCATATCCTTCTGGTCGATATGCTATAGATAGTTGGAATAACAACTTCAGAGTTTCAGAGTGTATTGCCATCCACTTATCTTTTATTTTATTTTATGAAATAAGTGGTGTATTGATAAACAAAGCATCCAGCAGATGCATAATTACAGAAGTAGGAAGAGTCAGCTCCAAGTAGGAAGATAAGCTTCAAGAATGGACAAAAAGAAATCTATCAAAGAACTAATGAGCTGACAAAATCAAGAATACATAGAACTAAGCATCTGGCCTGAGCTTGGAGTTGGCAGTTGAAGTCCCATCAAAGCATCTTTGTCACTAACGTGATCTTGTTTCCATTCCCTTCTTTAAAAGCAATGTGTCTGCTAAAGGTTTCACATCCCTTCGTGAAACTTGTCCATATTTTGGGATAACATGATGTTTTTGGTTTAGATACATCAAGTAAATGTCATTAATAGCAAACCAAAACGTTTGAAGAAGTATGTGAATTACGAGTTTGTAATTCAATCACAATCTAGTGTTGCTAAATGTTTTGGCTTTGCTTATACCTTGAAGTTGTGTCGAGCCTGAGTTGGGCTTCTGCTTAGGTGACATTCTAGCGTTGGCACCAAGGCACAATGATGCTATTTGTATTGTCAATGAGCTCCTTTTTTGAAAGTGCAACACTAAACAATAAGTACATTATGCAACCCGGTACATAAATTGTTGACAAAACATTATGAATGAATTTAATAATGATGAGGAATAAGAAATTAAAAGTGTATTTACTAAAAGTTGGTTAATAAAAATTTAAAATTGCATTTGTACATCAGAATAGGAAATAATCTATTTTTAACTTGATGGACATGGTCTTCATTCACATATTTTGCTTAATTATAGCTTTTACGTATGATTGTTGTTTGTACTAATATGATTCGTGTAACATACGACGCCGCTATTAAGGACGTTGCCGACATTGTAACATCTGGTGAATCCTTCCAAGATGCCCTTCCACAAATTCCATTAGATACTTTCTGGATTCAACATTTGTGAAATTTTGTATTTGTCGGTTGTTGTTTTTCTCCTTGATTCATATTGCTCTCAAGCGGACCTCCACATTGGATTTCCCATTAGCGTACAAGAACTTATTTTTTATTAATAAATGTATGCTATTGTATAAGGTTGTTTATCGGGCAGATTGGACGGATAATTACTTTTCGATTTGGCTTATTGGTTGTTGGGTTTTAAATATACTAATTCGCTAGCCAACCAATAAGATATCGATTGGTTCGGTATTGGATTATCCATTATCGGGTGATTGCGATTATCGGACGAAGTATCGGCTAAATCTAAGAAAAATGAAAATAAAATCTTGTAGTCTAACTTCCTAGATATCTCCATCTCTAGCAGCAGAAACTAATTGCTCGCCCGATGCAGAACAACCAAGTGAATTTCCCACCAAGGCTAAAATAATTCATAGTTTTCGGATGTCTTTCTGGCATGATAATAGCACATAAATTTCTTTCGTTCTAACAAACTAATTAGTAATAACCCCACAACTAAACCGTCCTTGCACATAATTTCAAAGACGTTAATTTGTCTTAATAGTTAGAATCTCAAGTTGATAAACAAATCCAATGAAAAATCTTCCTCTTTCAACACCTCAAACCAATAGTTTTTGACTTGATCAATCAATCAACCCAATTCTTAATGGGTTAACAGTTTATTCGATAATAAAATTGAGTAATCTGCTCCCGCATTGATAAGCCGTTAACTGTAAATTTTTAATTCGTGCACCAATCGTTAATCCGATAAACCAATACCAATAAGCCAATTTTGCGGTTGGGTTATCGATACCGGTTCGATTTTGAATAGCCCTACTAGATTAACTAATACAACAAGATACTCAGTGAAGTTAGTCTAGGGAGGGTAGAGAGTGTATGCATACCTTACCCCTACCTTAGGAGGTAGAGTGACTGTTTCCGGTACACCCTCAACATAATGACCAATAATTCAAAGCAGTATGAAAAAATAACGAAAATAAACTATGGCACCATACTAGAAAAACATGATAGAGCAGTAACAACCACAAAGTAATACGATAGAAACAACAATATTAATAACATAAATTGAAAGGCAAGCAACTACAAAAGAGATTCACGAGTGTGTGACATCATTGTCAATCTTTTAATTTCCTTAGAATTATCCTAGATGCTTGAAATTTCATTACTTTTGATGGCCAAGGTACCAAGCCTCACTTCCACGTCAAACTTGCACTCCAAGTATTCTGTCTTAGTCCGACTCAATCCTTTAGACTCCCGGGTTTGTATCCAAACCTCCAACATAGCGTTTAATTTCCTTGCGAGTCTCATTGATTAGAACTGTCATCCACGAATAGCATACGCCATGACACCTCACTTTGGATATGGCTCGTCAATCCATTTATCACAAAGTCAAATAAAAACGGGCTAACAGTTGATTCCTAGTGCAAGCCCATCAAAACTAGAAAGTGTTTGGAGTCTCCTCCTAGTGTTCGTACCCTATTCTTGACTCCATGTCCTTGTTTGCCCGAATATACGCCACAGGTACACCTTAACATCCAAATATCTCCAAAGAACCTCCTTGAGACTTTGTCGTATGCCTTTTTTAGGTCGATGAACACCATGTGTAAATCCCTCTTCCTATTCCTATATTGGTCCACCGGTCTCTACAAGATAGATTGCTTCTGTAGTTGAGACCGATTCTCGAAAATAGAGACGCCTCTCACCTTCATCTCTACCATCCTCTCCCAAACTTTCGTAGTGTGACTTAGCAGCTTGAAACACCTAAATTTATTGCAAAACCCTTGTACAAAGGAATCATCGTACTCTACCTCCATACATCAGACATTTTTGTCGTCTTAAAAATGACAATAAACAACCCATTCAGTCACTCCAAACTTGCATTGCCTAAGCTTTTCCAAAATTCCATTGGGATCTCGTCAGACCCGGTTGCGCTTCCCCCGCATATCTTATGAACCGCACCCGTAACCTACTTTACCTATATACACTTACAATACCTAAATTCGCGACGCCTCCGGAGTGCTCCAAATCTCCCAACACAATGTCTCTGCCCCCTTTTTCGTTCAAGAGTTTATGGAAGTGTGACTGCCATCTCGTCTAAGGAGAGCTTCATCTACCCGTTCTTTGTTGTCGTCGTCCTGAGGCACTTCATTTAATCTTGTCACGTGCCTCCCTCTCCCTCGCCTTGGCTAGTCTGTACAACTTCTCATCCTCACCTTTGTCCTCTATTTCTACTTATAAATGTTCAAAAGCTTCCATTTTTGTCGTTGTAACCGCTTGCTTCCTTCATCAGCATCTTATACAGTTCCCTATTCGCCTAATTCTCCACCTCATCCTTGCTTTCTACCAACTTCACATACACCACCTTCTTTGCTTTCACCTTCCCTAGAGCTTCTTCATTTCCCTTGATGACCACCACGTCTACCTATTAGACCGCAACCCTCCCTAGCTACTTCCCTAATGCATCCGATCGTCTATCCCACTTATTGTCCCACTACTCCCCAGGCCCTCATAGCCATCAACTTCTCCCATCTCCATGGCAATAGTCATGTTCAAACTTCCCCATTTGATCCTTGGCCAGCCATCCATGACTCTTGTTCCTCTTCATCTTAATCTCCAAAATCCATCACCTAGAGCTTATGTCGAGCTGTAAGGTTCTCGCTCGGAATAACATTGCCGTCTTTACAAAGATCGTTATCGTCCTTCCTAAGGAGCAAAAGTCACCGAACTACGGAAGATTACCAAGTGCTCTTCCTTCGGGAAACTCAAATTGGCTCCACCCACCCAAAAGCTTTTGGGAAATCCAAAAGCGGGACTCCTCCATTTTTGTCCCCAAAGCCAAAACCCCATGCACATCGTTATAATCCTCGGAATTGACCTGATGGGACCATTGAAATCTTCCCCTACAAATAGCTCGGTGGGTGGTATGCCTCCCCTACCACCTCATCCAAATCCTCCCAAAAGCATTTCTTGTCCTCGTCGAAGCCGTTTTGCGGTGCGTAAGCACTAGTAATGATCAAAGTGGACCCTCCAACGACCAACTTAATTGTCATCATTTTCTAGCATCTACCACTTGTTTCCTTAGCTCCATATCTATTAAAATGCCTACCTATTCCTATACCTCGAACGTCCCACAACTTATACCGGTCCACGCCCATAGCCTTAGTTCCTACATATTTGGTTTTCTGGACACAAGCTATATTAATCTTCATCTTCTTGAGAATCTTCATTAGCTTTATGGACTTATTCCAAGACCCTACTCTCAGCCTAGAAGCCCCTTAACCCACTTACCACCCCAGACCCTCACTCCCGCCCCCGATCGAGAATAGATTAACTAATAAAAAGGTATAATGAAATGTCATAAAAAAAGGTATAATGAACTTGCATTTGCTTATTTGGTTTGGCGATAGCTGTCTGACTATCCCCATTTCTCATTCTTGTTATCTCTTTGTTTTGGTGTATTTGTTGAGTCCTTTAATTAGCAAGTATCCAAGGAAAATGTTATTTCACGAGGCACGTCCGTTGACATTATAGTTGGCAAGTGTCAAGTTCTCTTGGTTGTTGAACTTTTGAAGATATTGATGACATTATTAATGCAAGGTAAAAGATACACAACATTATTACTAAGGGGATGATGAATCTACCTAAGATCGTTACAAGTAGAATAGTAAAAGAGAAAGATCAACATTGATTTTCTAAGCCCTATGTAATATGTGGATGAAAGCTGTTAAAAGCATCAGGTTATATTCATTGCCATTTTGGGGCATTGAGTTTTTGTCTCATTATAGATAATTATCTTTCAAAGTGCTTGAACTTGCATTGTTTCTTGAAAATAGGAGGCCTTGAAAGTCTTCTTTCAGGATAAGACTAGTAAAAAATGATATGAAATCAGACAACCATTGTTAGCGTATTAGATTTATGTTCTTTCATTTTTGGCTTTGCTGGTGTAGAAAGTATAACTTCCATTACCCTCATGAAGTTAAACTCCTTTCAAAGTCATGGTGAAAGGCTGCGTGCCTCAATGGAGATATGGTGCACGTCTCCCCCAGTGTGGGGCCTGTAAAACATTGAATTAAAGGCAAAAGTAGTAAATATGTTTGTACGAACACTAGATCTCTATAAGCAAAATTGTGATGGCTATTTTTTAGATTCATCGAGTGAAGTAGAGATTGAAGAGAACGTTGACTTTGCGTTGTTCAAGGCATTTTAAGCATGTAGTTCGGTGCAACGTAGAATTTTCTGCCCCGATTTACCTTCTACCAATAACTCGGATTTTCTTCTAATTTAAGCAGGAATTAGTATCCTATAGGATACAAATAGCACCGATTAAGCTCAATTTATGGGTTTTTTGTTTTTTCTGTAAAGCATATGCAACCAGTAATTTTGTCTCTCCATTTTCTTTGACATTGCAAATAGACTAGTTCATGTTCTTAATAAGTTAATGGGTTTGTTTGAATCCTGCCATACACAAACGTTTGGTATTTAAGTTGAGAAGGGTAGAGGGCCGGGTCCATTATATATTGAGTTTCGAACCGTGTGCCACTGTTCTTGGGGATTTCTCGGTTTTTAAAAAGTTCTATTTAATTAGTTACTACTTACCCTAAAAAATGTTTTTTCATTAGTTTCAAATTTGTGTATCTCACGTGATGGGCAGAAGCGCCTAGCGCCTAGTTGCTGCGATCGTCTATTTCCTTTACCTATCACTTGACCAAGTTATTACTTATCCTAAAATAACGTTCATACATTAGATTAAAAATTGTGTATTCTCACATGATGACCAGGTCTTTCGGAAACAGCCTCCCTATTTTAGGGGTAAGGCCTGCGTACACTCTACCTTCCCCAAACCCTACATGTAGGGATTTCACTGGGTATGTTGTTGTTGTCACATGATGACCAGAAGCACCTAGTCGCTTTCTTCGTTTATTTCCTTTACCTCTCATTTGACTAACAGCTGTAAGCTCTGCAAGGAGATGCCTAAACATGTTTTTGTGCTTATGACAGGTGAGTGAGCCGGAGAAGTGGGGTTACTCGAGAGATCGGAAGAAAGTGTTGGTTTATTTTTTTGGAACCCAACAAATGTGAGTACTCTATTTCTTGATCGTGACGTTATATTTTTTCTTCTAATCCTTGGTAACTTCTGTGTGGTTGAGCCTCTTTCAGTATCTGCAAACTTGATTGAATGAAGTTGTCCTTGCTTAGATTTCTTAGAAGTACTCCTGTACTTTTGGTAAGATAATGATCATCAATTGATGCTTTCACTGTTGAAGCATACTTGAGAATTAAGAACTTACCACTGTAATTAAGAGAACCAATTTTTTGAGGATGTATGCTGAATGTGAGGAATTCAAGTTTGTGACATAATATCTTGCAGATGCACCACTTAGTAAGATCCATTGACTGATTTTTTTTTTGGTATTTGGGAGCTTCATATGTTAGGAGTTGATAGTTCTAACTGACAGAATGGTCTAACTCAATTTTTAGCCAAGGAGTTGGAATAAGGCTGAGGTTTTTCGACCACATCTAATTTGGCCCCCAGTTTTTTTAATCACATGAAAGTAATACATTTAGAGTGGTGTTGCCTGTTAATTCTGGTTTGTCTTCACACTTTGCGTGTATGACATCTTTTATTTTCTGTGCTTCCATTCCATGACTTTGATATTTGGCAATTATTTTTTGAACCCAGAGCCTTCTGCAATCCTGTGGATGTCGAAGCATTTACCGAAGATAAGAAACAATCTCTTTTTGTTAAACGTCGTGGAAAAGGTGCTGATTTTATTCGTGCTGTGCATGAGATCATTGATTGCTTTGAGAAGTTGAAAACGGAGCAACCACTCAATGGTAGTTCTACCGATGCAGTTGCTGTTAGGAGTGACAATGTGGTTGTTGAGTTGACCAAAACTCATTTGGAGGGTGAAGGTCTCAACATACTTGAATCTTCATCAAAAGAGAACGTTGGAGATGAAAGTGAACCAGACTCTGAAAACGAGACTGGTGCAGTTGCTGCAAAAGACGATGTCTCCCATGATGGTGAAATGCTGTCAGTTGATCCTACTAGTGTGGAGATTATGGATGGGCCAGCTACAAAGACATATTCTACCCGAAGGAAAATTGTAGGTGGAAGGTCAAGAAATGGTGCTATGGAAAGGGCTCCATCTGCACGCAGGTTGAGAAGTTCTTTGAGAACCGATCCTGAAGTTCTTCAAAATCGTTTGTTGCCCTCTGGCCCTCACAGCATTCGTGCAGGATATGGTGCTAATACAGTAAGGGACAGATCTGGGAGAAGGAATAAAATAGATGGAAAACCATTAGATGGTTTAGATAGGAACAATATGGAACAACCTGCTGTTGTTTCTAATGGCAGCACAGAAGCGAGTGATTCCGAAATTGCTACTGTTGACTCTGGCAGCTTTAGCTTAAATGAAGGCAGCAGTGTGGAGTCTGGTTGTAAACCTGTGTATAGGTGTGCTGTGCAATGTCAATCGGAGGTTGAGTTGAGCCGAAGGCTCAAGTTCCAAAGTAGTGCGGTAATACTCAAGAAGAAACGGAAGCCAAATAGAAAGAGGTTGCACACTGATTTAACCGAGGCCTCTGCTGGTTTAGACAAAGATCCAGCTCCGGAGACACTGACTGCTAGAACTACAGATGTTTTGCCTTGTGACCCTGTAAAATCTGATGAAAACAATTCCAAGGAATTGAAGGAAGATGGTGATGAGCACTTACCACTGGTCAAGAGAGCCAGGGTGCGTATGGGTAGATCAGCACCTGAAGGGGAGGTGCTAGATAATGAGGGTCTGAATGATGCAAAATCACCAGGAGATTCTGACAAGTCTTTGGAACAGGTACCTGAAGCAGATGGATCTTGCCTTCAGAACTCTACTTGTATTAGAAGTGATGCATACGATTCATCTCCATCAAAGAAATGTTCTCCCAAGAGACCAACTTTTTGGGAAATCCGTAAACAGTTTGGTGGTTCGCTGGATGGTGAATCTGCTTTACCTCCATCCAAACGGCTTCATCGTGCCTTGGAGGCTATGTCAGCTTATGCTGCAGATGATGACAAACAAGATGCTGATGGGCTCTGTAAAATGAAGACATCTATAAACGGGTATTGCTCGAGTTCCAAGGAGGTTTGCTCTGAGCTGTCTGGAGGTATTAAACTTGAGAATAACTCTGATGTGGGTAGAACGGGAAGCCCAGCTAGTGCTGTACAGGAAGATGCTACTATTGTGGCCAGTGCTAAAGCGGTAGTAGCTCAGGAAGGCTTGGAACAGTTATCAGAGGTTCCAGCTCGTACTACACCTTTAACTTGTAATGATAGCTCAGTAAAGGTGCCCGGTGAAGATAAATGTGATTTCCTCTCGGATGCTGTTATAAAGACACCTCAAAAAGTGGAGGCATCAAATAACTGCCCTTCTAGCACTTCTGTTACCCATTCTGCTAATGACAAGTCTGATTGTGAGTTGCAGGGTACCGTCAAATGTGAACGTCTCTCACCAGGGCCAGTTATGACATCTGATGAGAATTGTGAAAATGAAGCCGCAGAATCAGCAAAACATTTTGAAGATCCAATTTCTGAAGTTTCTGGGAAATCTGTTGATTGTGGATCTAATGATGAGGTAATGATGAGTTCACCGGAAAAAGGTGGTACTATGGGGTTGGGTAATGCAGAGGCTGAATGTGGTAAATATAACAAGTTGTGCAGGGTGTCATTAGATGTGAGCATTCAAGACAATGAAGAGTAAGATATTTTTGTTTTTTCCCATAATAATTTATTATTCTGCATCTTATTTGCTCATGGTCCCTGATCTGTTGTACCTGATGACTGATGTATTGACTCTTGCCTGTATGCCTTGTCTTAGGTCAATTAATATGAAAGCATCAAAGAATATAAGTGCGACTTCATCTTCAAGTCCTGAAAAAGTTGTGGATGTGTCACTCAAGGAGATGCACATGTCTGGTTTAAGCTCTGTATCGGATGATCAGTTCGGCGATAAAGCTGTCTCAACCACCCTTTCGTCATCCTCTCTTACTGATGGGATGGACTCCTTTGCTAGGGCATCTACACCAAATACTTTAACATGCAACATGTCTACTGTACATAGTAGCATGCATGTAAGTATTGGAAGCTCTAGTCCTTTGCCTCATCAGCTACTTGACAAACCAAGGACCGGTGGGAAACTCAGCAGCAGAGGAGAAGCCGATATTGCTTTAAGTTCCTTTGAGGCTACTCTTGGGATACTGAGAAGGACAAAAGAATGCATTGGTCGGGCCACACGTGTTGCTTTAGACTGTGCTAAATTCGGTATTGCTTCCAAGGTAAAGTTACATGCTTCTCCTCACAATAATTTTGTTTATATTAGTTTGTTATGGTGCGTGTTACCTGATCTGCTGAATTTCCTTGATTTGTTTTCCTATTTCCCCCTGTACTATTGCAAATAACCTTCTGTAGTTCACATGAATAATGTCATCTTTTCCTTGAATCCTTGTCTGCTTTCAGAAGCTTGGGTAGGATGTGTTGTTTTTCCCTGATTTTTGGGCAGTTTACAAGTTGTCAGCTTTGTTTATTTAGTGTCTATTTTGGCTTTCGGTGTGATTCACTAGGGGAGGGAAAAAGGGGGTCTGATGGAAAAGAAAGTGTTGCTTGGTTGTTTATCTTCTGCTAAGGGGGTCTGATGGAATATAAAGTTTGTTGCTTGTTGTTTATCTTCTGCTAGAAAGAGCTTTATTGAGTTGAATTTTCTAAGCTTTAATCCTGTCTATTTATTGTATTAGTTATGAGCGTTCAGGTCTCCTCAGATTGCAGAACAAGTAATTTGGTCCTATTTGTCTTAAGGGACTGTGAAGGGTATGTTAATACTCAACAGGGAGGGGACATGATGTTTATCCGATCCCTTAGTGTTTTTTGGTGCAACCAAGTAGTTTCTGTTTGTATAGAGGATTGGGTCTCTTTTGGAGAGAACCATATTTTGTAGGTTTGTCCTTTTTGGTATATCTCTTGTATACCGCCAAGATGGCGTGTTTATATTATTAATGAAATCTTTTACTTGGTAAAAAAAAGAGGATTGTGTGGTATTTATTTGGGAACCCATTTATGTTGTTCTTTTGCTGGCTGAAGTTTGATTGAAATAGAGATTCTAAGGTGGTTCAAGAGTAAAAAATGAAATATTGTATGGATAGAATTCGAGAAATGGAATTAAAGGTATCTGCCCTCTTCGAGAAAAATAAACGAACTACAGGTACAATAAGGTGAGGTTAATCCTGAACATGGTTGACATTTGTTTCCTGAGTTCCCTACAAATATTGAACCAATCTGCTTTCCTAGATGCATGTTTGATGTAATTTCTCAGCTTTCATAAAGTTCAGTTACATGTTCCTTTTTCACCTAGACATAAGTTGCAACATGCCCTTTTTTTGGTGCCCTGAGTTTAGCTGTATTTGACAAGTCCTTACATCTTGGCCCCTTGTCCCGGAGAAGAGGAAATACAATTCGGAATTTTAAGTTTTGAGTTCTTATTGACAAGGATTGGGAAATTTTGGAAGTTTTATCTTTTACTTCCCAACATGCATGGTAGTCCTGTTTTGTCATGTTGCTTTAACTTTTTTTGGTGTTGAATGGTGGGACTCAGGTTGTGGAGATCATTGCTCAAAAGCTGGAAAACGAGTCAAGCTTACATCGAAGGGTGGATCTTTTCTTTCTTGTTGATTCCATTGCACAGTTTTCTAGAGGACTGAAAGGTAACTTGTACGAGTATTTTCTATGTGTGGCATTGCGTTTGTATGCTTCTTTTGTATCTTCCTGATACACTGTTGTTCCCTTCTTGTATTTGTAATTATAGGTCACATTGGTGGCATATATCCTTCCGCGATTCAGGGTGTGTTGCCACGCCTAATATCAGCAGCTGCTCCTCCTGGAAGTAGTTCTCAGGAAAATCGAAGGCAATGCTTGAAAGTAAGAGGAACATTTCCTTTTCTATTCCTTTCGTTGCATTTCAACTTTAAAGTTGGGCCAACCCCTAAATCTCAATTGTCTTGTTTCTTCATAGGTTTTGAAGGTTTGGCAGGAAAGAAAGATTCTTCCTGAGCCAGTTATTCGACCCTACATACGAGAACTTGAATCATTTTGTGGTTCATCATTAAGTCGTGCATTCTCTCGACGTCCCATGAGGACAGAAAGACCTTTTGATGATCCAATTAGAGAAATGGAGGGCATGCTGGTTGATGAATATGGAAGGTAACTTATTTAGTACCTTGTAGATGTTATTGTTAAAGGTAAAAAAGAAGATACTTTATGATTTCAGACGTTTCCCTTGAGATGTTTCGATTGTGTCTTTTTGTACTTCTTCAGCAATTCAAGTTTTCAACTTCCTGGGTTTCATATGCCTGCAATGCTTAAGGATGAAGAAGTAAGTGATTCTGATGGTGAGAGTTTTGAGGCTGTCACTCCAGAACACCCTGCTGGAAACCCCGATGGGGAGGAGGCTATCTTGGCTATTGAGAAGCACAAACATATCCTTGAAGATGTTGACGGTGAGCTTGAAATGGAAGATGTGTCTCCTGTGTGTGAAGGTGAAAGTGCTCCCATCAGTTACAGTGTCGGAACTGATTCTGCTCAGATTTCACGTCCTGATGATGGGAACAGTCTTGGAGCCTCCTTCCATCCTCCACTTCCGGAGGATGGTCCCCCCTCAGCTCCTCCTTTACCAATGTCTTCCCCTCCACCACCACCTCTGCCCTCAGTTACGCCGGCACCATCTTCTTTTCCACCTCCATCTTCTATACCGAATCAAAGTGTTCAGTCAAAGTGTTCAATGGGTTCCCAGGTAATTTTCTTGGGCTATGAGTAATTTTCTTCTTCTTGTGAATTTGTATTGGTAAGATCAAGCTATTGCTTGGAATTATTTTAACATGTGGAATCTGAATGTTCATGTTCTACAGAATATCAAAGACAGCTTGCATGGAAATGTTTTTCAGCAGTGTACAGTTGCACAAGTTCATCCGTCAGTCTCAGATGCTCTTCATTGTCAACCCCCTGACGACAGAGATATTCATTCTGAGGGGCCATTGAAGGTGCTCGACTCTGCTAGTTCACATCCTTCCAGCAATGGAGCTGTTTCTCATCCACCATTCTGCTTGTCTAATGGGGCGCAGCCACCTGATGTGGCTTCTGGCAAGGGCTTCCACTTACGGCCACCTCACCCCGCTCCTTCAAATCAGTTCTCTTATGTTCATGCTGATCAGCGGAAGGATATAGCAACCCCTTATTCCAATGTACACCATATGCAACACGCAGATAATAGAAGTTTTCCCAGAGATCGTAATGGAATAAAGTCAGCGCGACGGGAAATTGGAGAGAGCTGGATGGCACCATCCCATTATTCTGGTAAGGCCTTTGCCGTTCTTTAATGCTGAGTATTTCAATTGTCTATAATATCCTTTGGTTTCACTGTTGCTTGTGTCTTTCAGGTCCATGCTACCCAGATGGCTTCAGAGGTCACTATGCTGCTGGACCATATCCTGTTCCACATGAACCACCTTTACCAAGCCACAAATGGGGTTACCCTCCCCGGGGTATGAATAGGAGGGAAATTTTCACTCACAGACCGCCGCCTGACCGCCCAATTCCAGTGACATCTAGAGGTTGAATTCTTTTATCCATCTGGAAATTACATGTACTGTTGTTTTTTTTTTTTTTGCGGCGTACTTCTGCTTTTGAAGTACCCTTCACGTTTTAAGTGTGACTTTAGCCAACCAGATCTAATATTTCTCGAAGCCTTCCAATTGTGAACCGTGAGCCATTTTAGGCTAGTAAATGGGGCATGGGATGCACACCTTGCACTCCGCATCAAATTTCTAATTGAAGCTTGGCAAAAATTTAACCGAAAGTTTTTATATTCTATCCACTGATGTACAGTTGTAGATTGCAGGGCTTGATTTTACTCCTGCTAATGTACTTTCTATACTACTATTGCTGTTAAATATCCAAACAGAATCGTTTACACTATAGCCCACTGAAGTTGTAGATAGGGTGAAGTTGATGGTGGAGAACAAAACATTTAAGCATTTAGTGGCCCAAAATAACATATAACCTTTCAATTTGAAATTGAACAATAATACACAACTGAAGGTTCCGAGTAATAAAGAGAGTAAGTGTGAGTGGTGTCAATTTATTGTTATTGTGGGCTGCCTTACTCTTTCTAATTTGATTTATTATTATCAATGCAATAAACGAGAATGTAATTTTTTTCTATTTTTGCTTACACAATACTTAGTTGGTGGCTTCTGCTGTGCAGGTCCTGGCTTTTGGAGACCAAGATAAGATGATGCAAGAGTGGAAGCTACAGCTGCTGGTACTGCTACTTTTGAAAAATTGAACAGTTTAGGCAGTGGTTTTATGTCATTATCTGAGTAACTTGTGCGCAGAGGTGCACTGAAGCAGAAAATGGCGAGGCGATTCGTGGTTGTATATATGTATGTATTTTAGCGTTCCTTTGCAATTGTAGAGGGGATAATCCATCGTCTAAGAGAGCTCTGTAGCATATTCCTAGGCAGCTGAGTTTTGTATATTAATGAGTATATTGTTTTTTTTCCTTTTAGTTAAACGGTTTATGGTCTCTCATCTCCTAGTCAATATCAGAGGTCTGTCAACAACATTTGCAATAGTTAGGGCATTTCAGGTTTTACTCATCATGTGCACCCATTGTTAAAGTAGTCTCACATGATCCCTTGTACATTCTGGAGCAACTCACCTCATTCAGTGTAATCAGAATTGTGAAGCTGAAGGCGTAAGGTGATAAATTAAATTTGTGGTCTCTCTCGGCAAAATATATTATGATTCGGTGTGTTACTGCTGCAAGTGGTAGTAGCATGAGATATTATTGATTGGTGTACGTGCGCTATGTTAATACATTGGGAGTTAACCTGGCCATTTCTTCCCATTTCACCAAAAAAAGACTGATCTTCTAGCAGCTTGCTTCGTTGTTCAAGCCTACGTTGGACGAATGAAAATGTGGCATGACAAAAACAGATAGTTACAGTGGTGTTGTCTAGCTGTTACGGAACTAAGGATATCTCCAATATTGGTAATGGATAACGTCTTCAATAATTTATGGAGAAGTGCTTTGGTTCAGACAGAAACTTACGATCTATAACCAGTTAGCTGGTCTTGAACAACTTTTTGAAAATATAATGTTAAGTAGTACTTAGTAATCTTTTGGGAAATATTAATTGAACATTGCTTTATTTAGCATGACAGACTGGCACCATTTAGAAAGAGAGACTCGACTTGGAAGTCATTATACCATACAGTATTAGTATAAGTTCTTTTCTGTTTGCAGAGAGGCCTTCTGAAATAATATCTCAAAGCGGCTTTGAAAGTAAAGAAACACTTTACTAATAAAAGAATAAATAAACACAAAACTAACTTTGAACCTTAAAACACCATTAGTAGAAGTGTCCATTGGTTTATAATTGATATGTTAAAAGTCGTGAAGGTCATAACTTATAAGGACACGGATATTAAATATGTGGAGCAGTCAAAAGAAAGAAATAATCCAAAATTGTTGAACACTTCCTGGATCTTGATTGACTTTGATTATCGTTTAGTAAGACTTTAAGGTGATAAAAAAGGTACTTTTAAACAAATACTTTTACTATTAATGCTACTTATTAGTTTTTCTTCTTATGGAGCGTTCAAAACTAATACTGGTAGTGGTAATTTATAATTATAACTATTTCGTATGTATTTGAATCTGAAACTTGATTAACTTAACCTAATTTAACTTTTTAGTCAGAGTTTATAAATTTGGAAGTGGAGTATAATGTATTTCTTCTATTTCATTTGTTTGTGTTACTTTTTTTTTGTTTTGTTTAAAAAAGAAATGTGTTTTTTTAAACAATCTTTTTATTTCAACGATCATAAGATTAAAGTGTATTTTAATATATTATACATATTTTTAATTTAAGATCACAAGAGTATTATTTTCATATGAATTATAGTTAAAAATTAATTAAATTGGCCTAATTTAACTTCTAAAATAAGTTGCGATAAGCAAAATGAAGACCAGACAAATTGGAACAACATAAAGGAACAGATCGATACATTTAACTCCGTTATGTAGGTTGAACCAAAACAATTTATTATACGCAATCTAATCCTATTTTTGTGCAAAAAAAATAATATTTTCACGACAACCCAACCTTGTGATCCCATAACAACAAATTTTACGGGTTACGGCTTCCCCTTCACAAATTGGAACAACAAAACATAATAATATCTGGGCAAAGTAAAAGATTAGGTGGCAAATGAAGATCCCACCACATTCACATTCACATTCACATTCACATTCAAGATTTACAGATAGCATTTAGCCAAAAAACTGTTATCTTTGAAATCCCCTCTTTATTATTAGTAACTATGTATTCTTAACCCCATTTCTTTTCTTGGGTAAGACACATAATTGGCGTTGACAAAAAAAAAATGGGTGCTTCTAAATCAGTTCCACAGAAATCAATCCATGAATTCACTGTCAAGGTGATCTTTTTTATCAACTCATATTGAATTCTTTATATCTATGTTTGAGCTTTTTTTCTTTTCATTGCTATATTTTTCTTTAACTTCTTGTTGATGGGTGTTCATTATTCACTTGTTTTGTTCTTGCAATGTTTTATTTTTTTTCATTGTTTTCCAGGACATCAAAGGGAAAGATGTAGACCTCAGTATTTACAAGGGCAAAGTGCTTCTTGTTGTTAATGTTGCTTCCAAATGGTTCAATTCTTCTTCTTTTTTCTTTTTTAAATTCAAGAATCCAACTTTAAACTACTCCCCCTTTCAAATGTTTGTTTGTTTTTGACTTAGACACGGAATTTAAGAAAATAAAGAAGACTTTTGATTATTGTGGTTGTTAACTAAAGATACGCAGAATGTACCAAAATATCTTTAATCTTGTGGTCTTAATCATGTCACGTGGAAAGTTAGAATAAAAGAGTTGCAAAAAAAGGAAAGTAAGACAAACATTTTGAAATGGAGGGAATATATTTTTACTGGTTTCTTTGTTATGTCATTTTATTTTGATGATACTATTACTACCTCCTTGTGCATATTGTGAGAGTATTTTTTTATGTTGGGTGAAACAGTGGGTTCACAAGCACCAATTATACCCAATTGACTCAACTCTATAATCAATACAAGGATAAAGGTGGGTGCTTTGTTAAGTATCTTGGTTTCTTGAAATGTTTCCTCCTTTTTGTTCTTTTTCAATGTTTTATTTCTCTGGGGTTTGTTCGCTCTAACTAGAAGTGTATGCTATAGAATCAAAGAAACGGGAGACAAAATTGAAGAGAGAAAGAATGAAAACTCGTTGTATTGATTCTTGCATTGAAAATAAAAGACTACATCACTATTTAGTATGTACTGATAACTAAAGCAAATAGAATAAACAAAAATATGTTATTTTCCTTATAAATATTTATAGATACTAAACGAAAAGAAAACTAAATACTGTATTATGTAATTAATATAGATCTAGACTTAGAAGGAAAATGAATCTTCTAGAATATTCCTAAACTAAAAGAAAAGTAAATATTATAGCATTAATGTAAATCATAACATAGAGAACGTAAATTTTAACAGTTTCTTGGTGCCTCTATGGACCCTTATATATATTTGAATTGATTTTTTCAGGTTTTGAGATCTTGGCCTTCCCTTGCAACCAATTTTTGAAGCAAGAACCTGGTACTAGTGAGGAAGCTCAAGAATTTGCTTGCACAAGATTTAATGCAGAATATCCCATTTTCCAAAAGGTATGCTAATAGAATGTACCTAACAGTAAACTTATGGTCCTTTCACTATATTGTAATGACTTGCATTGTTTCTTGTTACACTTTCAACAACCCTATTATAGGTGCCTTGGCTTACACAAGTCATAAGCATATGTTTAGTATCCTTGAATCCTCGCTATCTATTTCACTTAATTTGGCCCTTTTTAATTCCAATATTCAATAAGCTAGATTTTCTATGTAATCTTGGACGAGATTAAAAAGACTCGTAGCAAATATTGGACATAATGTAAGCATACAACATGGCAAAATCTTAATCCCAACTAGGTGGTATGGTCTACATAGATATTTTTCTTACATTGTATTCTATTTGTTGGCTAAGTCTATATAGATTCCAAAATATTGTAGCTGGGGACTAAGTGTAATAATTACAAGCTCAAGAATTTGCTTGCACAAGATTTATTGCAGAATATCCCATTTTTCAAAAGGTATGCTAATGCCTAATAGAATGATTGCAAATAGCATTTGAAAATTTATGGTTCTTTCACTCTATCATAATGACTTGCACTATTTCTAGTTATACTTTGAACAACCCTTTTATAGGTGCCTTGGCTTACACAAGTCATAGGCATATTTTCTGCTGGATGTGGAAACAATTTGTAATTATTACACTTAATCCCGAGCTAATTAGGGTAGGCAATATGATCTCACAATCTATTTCACTGATTTTGGACCTGTTTGATACCAATATTTAATGATTCAGGTTTTTCTAACTGTAGAAGTGTCAATCTTGGACAAGATTAAAAAGACTTGTAGCAAATGTTGCATAGTGTAAGCGTACAACATGACACAGTTTCATCGCTACATGGAAGGCTTTTTGGTAAATATATAGATAGGATAGCTTGATAACTAACATAAATAATTATGATCCTTATTGTACATAAGAAATTGGGTGGGTATAGGGCATATAACAACAAGGTTTCCTCGGTCATAAAACTAAAAAGAAAAAGCAGAAATTCTTAATCCAAACTAGGAGGTATCGTCTATATAAATCTTTTTCTCACATTTTGGTCTATTTTTCGCTAAGTCTACATATATTTCAAAATATTCTACATCTTTTGAGATAAGTTCCTCCATGCAATTTAAGTATATCTTGTCTCTCTTAAACACTTCCAGTTATCTTGGTTTCACACCTAAGGACCAGTTCATCTGGAAGTCTAAATAGGACATGACGAAACCATCTCAAGCAACCTTTACTTTAATGCAAAATTACAAAAGTGATTAAGTTTGCTCCAATACTCTCAAACAATCTTTTCTTATTTATACTTTACATGTGTAAATTTGCGCCTTTGCCACGCTAGTCTTCTCTAAATTTGTCTAATCTTGTATGGTCATACATCTACGACACTCATCTTATGGACTGTTCAACGGGACCTGTCTTTCACTTTATTATGTATCCTCCTATCGCATAGTACTTCAGCAATATCATGCATCCTATTTCAATTATGTGTTACATCTTCATCTATCATACCATTCTCCTAGAATATCTAGTCTAGACTGTAGATATTTGAAATTGTCTACATTAATGAATCGCAATCTCGTGTAATCTCACCTCAACTTCACTTTTCTTATGATGGCTATATTTACCATGCATATATTCTGCCTTCTACTTAATGTTAAAAAAACTTACCTTTTAGGGTGCTTCTCTATAGTGCAAACTTCTGGTTAACACCCTCGCTAGTTTCATCAATGCAAAGAGTTTGTGCATCATAGAAGGACAAATTAACTAGAAAGCAATGAATGTAGAAGCTTTTTACTATGTAATGAGAGCTCTAATTCAAACCAAAAGAACAAAACGAGCTGCAAAATTTCCTAAGTAAAAGAGAAAGAAACTGAATGAAATTTGGAGAGAAATAGGTTCAAGCAGAATGATGCTGCTTAGGGCTCAGGAAGTTACAATGATCTCAACCTCAAACTGAAATAACTAGTAAGAACTTCACAGTGAGGCTAATATGAGAAAATAATGTGTTACCTGGGAGGCGGGGACTAAGCAGAAAATTTTGTACAGTTGAACTTTGGACATACAGTTGTAACTGCCAAATGTGGGCTTACTTTTTCGAGCTTAAAGTTCTATATGTTTCTTTCTCCTTCAGAAAGACCTTGTCCTTGAGGTTTTAAATCTGGAAACTGAGAGCAAAGAAAGTGATGGTTTTCATGTGGGCTCCTTGGTAATAGATTCACCTACTGAACTAAAACTTGATTAGTTGCGTTCCTGTTTTCTGTCACTCTCCATTCAAGTATTGCGATTGCATGATTAAGGTGGTCAATTGGGGGTGCAAACTGGTAAGTCAGTTGAAGGAGTTATATTCTCTCCAACTCTCTTTTTCAGCTGCTAGACATGAAATATTTGAGTGAATCTTTGAATATACTGGCATTTGCAAATCATAGGTTGCTGCTTCTGCTTTCAATCTTTGTATGATTTGATATCACCTAAAATATTCAGTGGACAAATTCAAGTTCTTCCTGATACACACTAAGGATTGCAAGAGATTTGTGACTTTGTATAAATGTAATTGTTAGTCGCAAAACCCCTTCACCCTCTTATTATCACCCTGCACTTTTGTCCCGCCTCGTGCTCTTTTTAAATTGTTATTCTACACCTTATCCATAAGTTATCACTTGAAAAGTTGTAGAAGGATCTGTTTGGAAAGGTATAATGGAATTCAACCCACTATAGTCAACATACAATGTACATATGGAGTGGTTCACTTCTTCTTTATTAGTAGGACTAGTGAAGCAAATAACTGGCTGGGGATGGCCTTGTTAGCAAGCAGCATTCTTTTGAGAATTGTTTCTGACATTTTTGCTCAGAGATACCTGTAGGGTCTTTGGTTCATTGACTGGCCAACAGGTACAACAGTGAAACATGATTACAGTTTAGTTGGGGGTAGCCGTTAGGTTCCTCAAATGCATCAGCATCAATACAACTCCAGAACTCAACTGCCTGAGGGAAGTGATTATGTGTGAGCTGTGGCCTCTTACATATCTGAGCCACATATCCATATACGCTCTTTCTGTGGGGAAAACTAGTCAATCCAATCCATACTTAGGAATATATCATCACCTTGATTACCTTGCTCAATGTGCAACATAATGTCCCTCTTGCGTAGTTCATTTGAAATTGAGAGACTGGTATCAGAAGTCATCAGGTGGTCTGGCTATAATCACATACGTTGGATAGGTACTTGGTGAAATGAGGAATTTTCAACTGATTAATCACTTGTGGATCAGCAATACTGGGAGTTGATCCGTTGTCTGTCAAATAACAGTGGTTGAATTGATCTCCCTTTTGAACTCATTAAGAGACACTTAAGATTGCTCTACCTCCATTATGTTTTGCCCTTCTGGTATCTATTCTTCTACTTCACCTGAATGACCTTCCTCCTCCTGGATAGCCATCATACTGTGTAGTAACTTAGGCTTACAGTGAGGACCAGGGTACTAATACCTGTAATAACTCTCAAAATAAAACTTTTTCATCTCTAAAGGCATCACAGATTAACAGTGTATTGCTTTTGTGACTGGAGTTTGGGAGGTTTAGTGGCAGGAGATAGAGATCATTGTGGTTGGTTTCAGGGAGGAATTATGACAGCTACTATGTGATTTGAAGTTTTAGCGGGTTTAAGAAACAAGGGCAAAAATAATCTGTTTAAAATGTCTGTGAAGAGACTAGTGGAGAAACCGTTGGCTATATTGTTAACAATTATATACTTAACATCCATTAAGCTGATAAATATATATTCAGAAATGGAAGCCGCAGTTGTAATTGTTTGAATACCTCTAAGAATTATCACCATGTACTTTGCTATCGTATGATATGGACTACCAAGTTAGTCTGGCTCTACTTAATTCTATGATATAATAAAGGGAGAGAATGTGATAATAACTGCCTTGCCCTTTCTGGTTAGTGGATACCCTACTTATTTTGCCACTTATCTTTGAACACCCACCCCCACCCCCCACAACTAAAAAAGGCTGCTTAAGTAAATTGTTCTAAACTTTATGTTACTCGGGACTTTTGGCAGCATCTTGATATTCATTTTGAAATTTGTATGACGTAGTGTGTTACTCAGTTTCTAGCCCACATCAACAGAATAAGATGCTTACAATATTTGACTACTTATCAACAACTTGTAATTTCACTAAGCAAAAATGGTCTTGCATAATTTGGTTTGAATTCTCCCTTGATGTTATAATGGTCTTGCTGTGGATTATAGTTGTTAAGTGCCCACATTGGTTGAGGAAATGGATTGTGGTCTTCTTTTGATCAAGTTATAATTTTGTTTGATCAAGTGATTGTTGTCTTCTTATATTGTCATGAGCTAATATTTGGGGTTGAGTTACCCAAGATTCATTTTTCTTAGCGGTAGCGTCAGAGTCATTGTGATTCTATGTTTACTCAATGTTGGGTCCTCATGTTAAGTTTTCCACACTCCAGATGCTCAGTCATGGGCGTGTGGGGAGGTGTTTGAGAAAATGGGTTGTTGTCCCCTTACATGGTTTTGGATGATCATCACCTCATGAGTTGATACTTTTGAGATTGAGTTTGGTCCAAGATTCATTTTCTTAACAATAGTCATAGTTTTTGGCTTAATTTTAAACCAAGCCTTCTTATTTTTCTCTAAAACAATTATGCTTTGATTGTTATGGTCTTAAACAGTCCAATTGTATATTCCTTTTTAATCCTACATCAGATAACTTGAAAACTGTCATATCTCTGTTAAGCACATATTATACCTAGGACCTATTAGGTTTGGAGAATATTATAATCTAAAATCGAAGAGTTTAAGGTTTCCAGTTATGATGTGTCAGGTACACAGTCTTGACTTTTACCCAAATCTGGAAGCAGCCATCTTTCTGAGTATAACATTCTGCATAGAATGTGTTATGCTGTTATTCGGTCTTGTTAATTAAGATTTTGAATTAATATGAATAAAGCTTATATTGCTGTTTGATTGTGACATAGAGTACTTATTAACAAACTTTAATCACAAAAAAATGATTCTCAGGTGCGAGTTAATGGTCCGAATGCAGCACCAGTCTACAAATTCCTTAAGGCAAGCAAAGGTGGGTTTTGCGGTTCTAGTATTAAATGGAATTTCACAAAGTTTTTGGTTGATAAGGAAGGGAAAGTTATCCGGCGCTATGGCTCAACCACTCCACCATTATCAATCAAGGTCTCTCTCAGTCTCTCTCTCATGCACACACACACACAACACTACATAACACAACACACTAATGCTGACGTTCGTGCAGTTATCCTTCCCTTGCCCTTACATAAGTTCTCAAGGTACTGCTGTCACAGTGGTTTCGAGTAAATACACCTTATCAATTCTCCACAAGAATTCTGATGAACCACTTTGATTGTCCTATATAGTTGTTTCCTAATGAAGCCGAATATTGATTGAATTCCCTCGGTCACCATTCTTTTTAGTCCAATGACCATGGTTGATAGTGTAGCACAGTAGGATTTGATAAATTTATCTAGATCCATCTTAAAGTTGAAAAGAACTGTCCATGAACTGATAGTAGTGCTTGTTCAGAAGAATTCTACTGAACTTGAGAATGCACTATAGTTGATAAAGCAACAGTAGACATTTTTAGAGACAAAGAAACAACGGAAGGAGCAAGAAAGGTTAATAAACTATTCTCTGTATACTACAAATGTAAAGCATTTATTATATCTCTTGTTTGGGTTCATTAATTTCTTTCAAAGATTATGATATATAGACATGATACGAAGGATTCTTAATGCGAAACTCTGATTCTCCTTCAGAATTTGTCAACTTAATCCCAGTTGAATTTTGGAAGAGCAGAGGCAGGGTAGGCTTGGAGTGGCTGACTGAGCTGTTGAACGTCATTTTTAAGACGGCGAGAATGCCCGAAGAATGGGAGGTGGAGTACAATGGTTCCTTTTTACAAGAACAAAGGTGATATCCAAAGTTGCAACAACTATATGGGTATCAAGTTGATGAGCCACACTATGAAAGTTTGGGAAATGGTCGTGGAGATGAGGGTGAGAAGAGGCGTGTCTATTTCCGAGAACCAGTTTGGATTCATGCCTGGGCGTTCGACTACAGAAGCCATCCATCTTATTAGGAGGTTGGTGGAGCTGTATAGGGAGAGGAAGAGAGACTTATATATGGTTTTCATCGACCTCGAGAAGTCATACGATAAAGTCCTTAGAGGGGTTCTCTGGAGATGTTTGGAGGCTAAAGGTGTACCTGTGGCATACACTAGGGCGATCAAGGATATATATGATGGAGCCAAGACCAGGGTACGGACAGTGAGAGGAGACTCGGAGCACTTTCCTGTGACAATGGGGCTGCACCAGGGATCAACTCTTAGCCCATTCTTATTTATCTTGGTGATGGATGGACTGACGCGACAAAAGGTGCCATGGTGTATTTTATTCGTAGATGACATAGTCCTGATTGATGAGACTCGCAGCGGGGTGAACGCAAGCTGGAGGTTTGGAGACAGACCCTGGAGTCTAAAGGGTTCAGGCTGAGTAGGACTAAGACAGAATACACTGGAGTGCAAGTTCAGCAACGAGAGCGACCGTGAGACAGATATGGAGGTGAGGCTTGGGACACAGGTCATTCCGAAGCAAGTAAGCTTCGAGTACCTCAGATCTATTATCCAGAGGAATAGAGAGATTGATGACGATGTCACACATCGTATTGGGGCAGGGCGGATGAAATGGAGGCTTGCATCTGGAGTCTTGTGCGACAAAAAGTTGCCACCAGCTAAAAGACAAGTTTTATAGGGTGGTGGTTAGACCGACTATGTTGTATGGGGCGGAGTGTTGGCAGTCAATGCGTCGCACACCCAAAGGATGAGAGTGACGGAGATGAGGATGCTGAGATGGATGTGTGGGCATACAAGGAAGGATATGATTAGAAATGAAGATATTCGGGGCAGAGTGTGAGTGGCCTCGGTGGAGGATAAGATGCGGGAAGTGAGGTTGAGATGGTTTGGACATGTGCGGAGGAGAGACACAAATGCCCAGTGCGGAGGTGTGAGTGATTGACTATGGACGGGTTCAGAAGGGGTAGAGGTAGTCCGAAGAAATATTGGGGCAAGGTGATTAGACGAGATATGGAGCAGGCGAGACTTACTGAGGACATGGCCTTAGATAGGGGTTGTGGAGGTCACAGATTAGGGTAGAAGGGTAGTAGGTAGTCGAGCGTAGTCCTACTTACTCTTACAAACTGGTAGGTGTAGTGTTATTACTGTAGGCATGCTTAGCATATCATACGAATAGGTGTAGTATCGCTCTATAGTCTTCTGTAGTTTTATTTCTTCTGCTATGCGTTCTTGAATGTACTTGATTTATCTCATTTATCTGTGTAGTTACTGCTTCTTTTCAGGATGCGCTATCACGACGTATTCGCACATTTTCTTACTACTTAAATTTTTGATCGGGTCTTGACTTTTTTTTCCTGCTGTGCTTGTCCACAGCCGCTCTACCTACCAAGGTAGAGGTAAGGTCTGTGTACACTGTACTCTCCCCAGACCCCACGTCGTGGGAGTGGGGAAAAAAGACTATATATTAGTGCCAATTAGGTTAGAGGAAATCTTCAAGTTGCTTATGTTTCTGCTCATGTAGACATTGTGGGCTAGTCAGTTACTGTATTTAGTCTAATACTAATATTTTCATGTTAACAAAAGTTTTGGGTATGCTGATTCCAATTGAAGAACTAGTTCCTTGTCCCTGTAGTTGGTCCCTGGCCGAGCTCAGGATTTCACTAAGGGGATACAATATATGAAATAAACTCGCGAAGAAGTCAAGTGGATTCAACATCTACTATCTACTATAAAAATTAATTGACCTTATATATACAATGTAATTTTCTAGTGAAGGGGATTCAAATGAACCCCTTGCGTCAGGGGTGTCTCAATGATATTTGAGGCCTAAGACCAAACTTTATTACGGGGCCTAAATTAAATAAAACTTATACTTATATTTGTGTGAAACCTTTTTCTCTCCACCTTTTTGAGATGCAAAGTTATTTAATTTTCTTATAATCCATTTTTATGCCAATAAACTTAGATTTTTCTTTAAAATTACTCTAAGAGACATGAAAAACTAACAAAAATATAGTAATACAGTAGTAAAATGGAGCTCCATAAGTCAATACCAATCATCTTATGGTAAAAAAGAAAAGTTTTCTATAAAAATACTAAACTAAAAAAACTAACACATAATAAATATATTAAATATAATTATGGGGCCTAAGGCATATGCGAGACGCTGCCTTGCGTGCTCTCTAGCTCCACCCTGGCCTTTACATTGTTAAACGGTGTTGACATCAACATATCTTGCTTGTATTTTCTTGCAGGCAGATATCGAGAAGGCATTAGGGGAGAATTGAGAAGGTTGTTTCTAGTTAAGAGGACAGCAGAAAAAGCTTTCTGACATTCTATTTGCTAATATGTTAAGTTCATTCCTTTTTTGGGTCTTTGTTTGAAGGATTCATGTGCTGCAATCCCTAATATTTGTATATTAGCTTGAAGTGTTTAACTATTGCTCTGTCTACTACACTTCCACTATCCCCATTATCTTTTTGTATGTAAACTGATATTAGCTATTAGAGGTTGTTCGGTTCTTTCCCCAGACCCCACTTGTGGAATTATACGGGGTATGTTGTTGTTGTAGGTTGTTCAATTCGCAAACAAGTTTTGTATATGGATTATAATGCAGAATATTATAACATGGTTGCTATAATTGTTATATTTTATTTATTGTTAGATGTTTGTTCGTCATACTAAACCTCAAATGGGGGATATGAAGTACATATGAGGTATGCTTATAAGTAATTGATTGTGTAAATATTTTTATCTCGTGGCAATTTGTGTCACAAATATGTACACTAAAAGGGCGTTTTTTTGAAAATACAAGACCACTGAATTATACATGTGTGAACGTGTCAGTGCAAACAAAAGGGCTAGTTATAACTTATAACTTATATATAGCTCCTCCCAATGTCACATCTAATCAAATTTATATATGTACTATTTGAAAACAGTAACCTTATGCAGTATTATTAATTGCTTTATGTTTTCTCCAGATTGTTCTGCTTTTAGAATTGAAAACAGTTTTTATAACGTTTAGCAATTAAAAATATTTCAATGTCTTTAGTTAATCCTAATTAATACAACTTATTGTTTTTTACAATCTCCTTTAGAATGTACATACACTGTGCAACAAGCGTTATATCCGATTCTGAAAATGAGTCTTAACTCTTAGAAACGACTTACAGAGAATTAATCGACTATCGTATACAACATACCCAGAATCGGATGGAAAACATGTAATGTTGCTCTAATAAAGAGGGAGTAGTATTTATGGCCATCAAAGCTGCTCACTGCCCTTTTTTAGTGTATGCATCTGTAAAACTACAAGTAAAGATAGTAAAGTATCTGTCTGTAGATGGGTAAAGACAATAAGTCGGATCTTATGCCATCACTTTGCAATCTCCACACTCGTCTCACCTGAATTAATTTTGATATCAAATTATTGGCTAAAGCAACTCAAAAATATCCTTAATATAATGTTATGATATTATTAGCTTTAAATTAAACCCGCATAGTTTTTTCAAAAAATCTTACATTATTAAGAATATCATTCTTATACATAACTCTTTGCTTTTTCAAGTTCGCTATATGAGATTTTATTCGCAAAGCTACGCACAATGTCACGTCTAATCAAACATCAATTGGAAGAGTTGGTTAGATAAGGTTTTTGGTGGTTTCTTCTAATTATTATGTTTGTCTTTAACTGAACGTATTGAACAAGGGAGAAGTATTATAGCTCGTGGGCTTGTTGGACCATTGCCGTTATATAAGAATGTCTTAAAACAGATGTCACTCCCACAACCAATATTATCTTTTAATGTTGGCCAATATTTGTCTCTTAGACGAGTCACAGACACGTGAAAGTAATTTTCATGTTCCCTCTTTGTTGATTTATTAGCTCTATCTAGCATGGAATTTCAACATTTCCATCATCATCATTGATCACAATATAATTATTCAACTTTACTTTCTTATTTTATGAAACCAACCTTTTAACGTCAATCTAAAGAATGGATATCGTGTCTAACTTAAATTTAAAAGCTAATTTGTAAGATGAGGATTGTCCAAGTCCATATAAAGAGTTTATATTCTCATTTCATATCCGATGTGAGACTCTTAATATTCCCCTGCACGCCCAGACCTTGTTAACTGGAGCGTGAATGATATAATTTGGTCTTAACACTCCCGCACGCCTAGACCTTGTTAACTGGAGCCTGAATAATATAATTTAGGGGCCAACATCAGTGAATAAAGAATTGAAATGACCATGGCTCTGATACCATGTAAAAAATGAATCTTGAGCCTAACTCAACCCCAAAAGCTAATCCCACATTAGATATGAAATGATCAACCATGACACGGAGTCTCGTAGAGAGATCTAAGATGTGATGTGAACTTTTTTTGATGAAGTATGAATCGTACACTTCTTTTTTTCAATCCTCTATTTGATATCTACTTTGAGATTTAAATTAATTCGAATTCGTATCGAGAAATTCGAAGATGAAATATTCTCTATTAAAAGACGACTTTATTTTATGATTTGAAATATGAGACACAATTACAAACAGTGAGATATTAACTACTCCATCACAACCTTTAGTAATATAAATAATTACATTCACAATGTATAGTGTGTAATTGCGCGATCACTAGACTAACGATAATTCCGTCAAGGATTTTTGATTACTCAAATTAAGTACTTGTTGGTAAGAATTTTATATTTTCTCTTCAGTCGGATTTAGTATTGAATTGAATTTTAGATACCGGATTGATGGGATTTCTTCCTGTGTAAATCTCAACATTTACTTATGAAAACCAAGTTAATTACTTAGGGTCTAATTAACGTATCAGCATCTGAGGCCAAGCTAGATCAATACTAAAGGTATTCATTGTGTGTACCTTTTATTTTTTGAATTTATTAAGTATAATAAATCTGTCTTGCGATGATTCTTGGTGTAAAATTCACCGGAACAAGGAAAATTAAACAAGCTTTCATAGTATAATTATTACTGTTCTTAAGTTAAGAAAAATTTAAACTTATCACTAACTCTTCTCAATCATTAGCACATATATATCATTGACTAACATGTACACTACTAAAAATCACTATTTTCCCACTGTGGCTATCCTCACCAAATGTTGGTGGGAAAAAAACCTAAATAGTAGTAATATTTTCATACGAAAAAATTACGAAGTTTCCTCACGTTTCAATGGAAACTTGTACAGGTGGGAAAACCTACAAAACATTAATTTCCATCATGTGTTTTCCTATTGAGCTGGTTCGATAAAAATTAATGAGATAAACAAATCATATTTTGTAATATAAATTTTTCAAGTGGAAAAAACTCTATTTCTAGTAGCGGTAGAGGTAGGTAAACGAAGAGGACCAAGTTCAATTTGGATGGAAAAAAACTGTATTTATGTCAAGATGATGGAAATTAATTAGATCAAATTTGCCGTACTGTCAATAATTGAAGAAAAGATTGGTAAGTGCAGATTGAATAGACATTGAACTGGTTTGCCTCTCGGCCGGCAATATTGATAGTGGCCGGCAACTGATATTTGACCATACACCCTTCATAGTTTGGTTTTGTCACATGATACTATACATTGTCTCACACATTATGATTAAATTAGCTATAGAGACAGTTCACGTGAGACCACACACATTCTTGAATGTACTTGAAACTACCTTTGACCTGGCCCCCTCTTTGATATAAAAGACACTTGGCAAACACTAGAATAGTAGAATCTCATGGTAGGTATCATGTCAAAATATTGGTCTAGTCCATGATCTACTCTCAAGATAGAGTTGGTTTACCAAAGATTTTATTCACAGAAAGTGTACTTGTATACATCCCTCTAAGCTAGTTCAACTTGGTTGTGTACTGATATTTTAAATATTATTCAGACCCCTTTGGCCAAACGCCAATCAATATGAGAATTTTTTCACCGACATTCAATGAAAAATTATTTGTGCTGTAAAATACCACTTTATTTTTATCGAATTAGTTCATTGGGATAACACATGGTGGAAAACAGGTACCATTGAAATATTAAAAAATTTCTTAATTTTTTTTGTGTAAAAACACTGTTATTTAGATTTTTTCCACCGTCATTTAGTAGAAAATAACCACGGAACATTTTTCAATGAAAAGATAGAGATTTTTTTAGTAGTTCAGATGCTAGTCTTTTAGGTACATAACTAAGCTGATATGTCACAGATGGAAGAACAACATGTTCATCAAGGGTATAACAACTTGAGATCCCATGCTAAGAAGGGCAAAAAAGAAGAAACAAGAAAAGAGAGAATAGATCAGAATCTTCACAATATCAAGAATAATATGAGGAAGAGGGTAGAAAGTACTGAGATCCAATGTTTTGATACCCCAGTCCAAATATAGAATATGAACACCACTTTGATTGAGATTCAGGACACTGGAAAGAAAATTACCAATAGGAGGAAAAGTTCAATAAGAGTGTTGCCATCCCTCCTGAAGTAGTGTTGTGTGCTAAATAGATGAGCTTGGAAGAGAGACAAGCTAGATTTCATATTGTTCCTCCTCTTTTTGGATTAAAACCAAATCTGGCTGAGATGATAAATGGGAGAAAAGCAAAGGAAAAAGCTGAAGAAATACATGAACCTGGACCATATTTGGTCAATACAACAAAACAGGTTCCTCATGTAATGGAGAATAATAGAGAGGATCAAGATGACACCTCCTATAAAGATTGTGAAGAAGACTTGTACATGGTTAATACATATGGTGATTATGTCCATTCAGCCTCTGATGATGAGCACATGAAAAGCGAAGACCATCACTAATATGTGTCATACCTAACAAGTCCAATCAAATTCAATAAAATGTGGCTTATTTCAATAACTCTCTCCTAGAGGAAGCAATGCAACTCAAAATCCGATGGATATCCAATTCAGTTCTATGGAATTGACTCTCAATCATCAAAAGGATCAACATTCTAATATTTCTCATGATTAATACACTCTTGGAATATTAAGGGCTGCACATGAAGACTACTTGACAGTTGTTTAGGAGGCTTGGGCACAAAATCAGGAAGGCAATCCACTTCAAGTTTTACATCAAAAACTCAAGACTGTGAGCAAAACCCTGAGTACTTGGTCCAGAAATGCTTATGGGGATTTCTATGAGAAACCTAAAAGACTAGGACTCATCAGAGATCTAGAAGAAACCTATATCAATAATAATACTCTAGAAAATAGGATGGAACTGTCAAAAGTCCAAGCTGAATTCACAAGATTCCTTGAGCTGCAAGAAAAAGTCCTTAGCCAAAAAGCAAGGGTGAAATGGCTTGAGGAAGGTGACAACAACACTGCCTTCTTTCATGGTGTGATAAAAGATAAAAGAAAGAGGCTCTCCATTCATAAAATCAAAGACCAAGAAGGGAATTGGGTGGAAGACACTCCCCAAGTTGTAGAAGCTGCTGTGAATTTTTTCTCTCAATTGTTCAAAGCTGAAGATATTGAAGAAGATAACTCTGTTCTAAATGTGATAGAAAGGGTGGTTACTTCTGATGATAATGTCTTATTGACTGCTTTGCCTACTTTACAAGAAGTTAAGGATACTGTATTTTCCATTGATCCAGACAGTGCACCAGGGCCAGATGGTCTTAATGGAAAATTTTATCAATCACCTGGCCCATTATAGGACTGGACCTTCATGCTCCAATCATTGCGTTCATCCAAGGTGCTATCCTTCCAAAAAATTTCTCTCATACTTGCATAGTTATGCTTCCTAAAGTTAGCTCTCCACAAGAATTCTCTGCTATTAGACCTATTAGCTTGTGTAATACTTCTAGTAAAATTTTTGCTAAATTCATCAACTCTAAATTGTCCAGAATTCTTCCTAGAATCATTAGCCAGAACCAAAGTGGTTTTATAAAAGGGAGAGACATTACTGAAAATATCCTTTTAGCTCAGGAAATTGTAAATGATATTTCTAGACCTAATTATGGTGGGAATGTTGTTATTAAAGTAGACATGTTCAAAGCTTATGATAGTGTCTTGGCCTTTTTTATGCTTTATCTTAAGAAAATTTGATTTTGCTGATTCTTGGATTAATATGATCTATAGGTACATCTCTAGCAATTGGTATACTATTCTTATAAATGGTAGCAGACATGGTTTTTCCAAATCAGGAAGAGGGCTCAGACAGGGATATCCTCTCTCCCAAGTCTTTTTGTTCTTTCTGCTGAACTTCTTTCTAGATTGCTAAATGCACTTCATAGAGTACCTACTTTCAATAGTTTTTTCATGAACAATCCTGGTCCCCAAATTAACCATCTCTCTTTTGCAGATGACACTATCATCTTCAGTAGTGGAAGAAAGTGCAACCTTCAGACAATACTCAAAACTTTGGCAACATATGAAAAAATGTCGGGACAACTCATTAACAAAAGCAAATATTCCTTCACTATGACCACTAATACTACTTTGAGTTCCATTAGAAGGGTCGGGAAAATATTACATATGAGATATGAATATCTTCCCATCAAGTATTTAGGTTGTCCAATTTATACAGAGAGGAAAACTCTTGACATCTTTCCTGAAATGATCAATAAAGTCATCAACAGGATTAAGGAATGACACCTCAAGTTCCTGTCCTCAGGAGGAAGAGCAACCCTCATCAGACATGTTCTTTTAGCCTTAAATGTACACACCTTGGCAACTGTGCATCCCTCAAGGGCATTTTAAAAATAATTGAAACATATTTGGCCAGGTTCTTTTGGACTGGCAATGAAGAAGGTGGAAAATACCATTGGATATCTCGAGACAATTTAAGTTATCCATACAAAGAGGGTGGTGCTAACTTCAGGAAGCTTGAAGATACTTGCAAAGCTTTCACTGCAAAGCAGTGGTGGAATTTCAGAAATAATAACTCTCTGTGGTCTATTTTTTTGCATTCCAAGTACTGCAATGAAGGGCATTCTTCTACTCACTATGACTTCGTTGTGTTGGTGCAGTTATGAAGTCAGGAATGGAGACAATTGAACACCTATTCTGTGATGGACAATTTGCTCAAACACTATGGAGTATCTTTGCTGGAAGAATGAGAATCATCAGCAGGGATACTAATCTCAGGGAACTAATTCATAGATGTTGGAATTGCTCCTCAAAAAATCCTGTTGCAGCTTGTGTGATAAAAATTCTCCCTCCTATAATTATATGGGAGCTCTGGAGATCAAGGTGTAGGTCCAGATATGAGGAGAAAAGGCCATCAATCAACAGATCTACCTCCCTCATTTCTTTCAACATCTGTCATCTAATCAAAAGCACCTTTAAAAAATTGGAAATTCCGGATCAATGGGACAACCTACTAAAAGTCACGGAGATCAACTTGAATGCTACTTTCAGTACTCCAGTCAGATGGCTTAAACCCGTCATTCTCTTTGTTAAGATGAACTCATATGGATCTTGCATTGGTAATTCAAGTGGAGGAGGGGGAGTAATTACAGATTCTTTGGAAAATTGCATCATGGCTTTCATCTTACCTTTAGGAGATGGTACCAGTAACACAACCGAAGCCAGGGATTTCCTTTTTGGATTGAAGTGGTGTATTGATAATGGGCATAACCTTATTATTGTTGAGACTAATTCCTTACTCCTCCGGAACTGCATCTCTGGCAGTTGGTCCTCCCCTTGAAGGATTAACGAAACAATTGATGAGATTAGACGCTTGACTCTGGGAAACAATGTTTTTATTAAGCATTGTTATAGACAAGTTAACAAAGTGGTTGATAAGCTGGCCTCTTTGAGCCATGACACTGACATAGTTAGAATGTTTACTAACACCGACACCATACCAAGGCAGATCAAGGGCCTCCTCAACATGGATAGATGGCAATTCCGTGCTTTTAGAGTCAAAAGAAGGAAGCCTGGGATGAACCTCCTTCAAGTGCCGTTCGGATTGCCACTTATATGCATAATTTTTTGTACGAAGGCGAGGTCTAGTCCTCCTTCAAATGTAATCCTCTTCTAAGTGGCAATGATATGGGATCAGTTGAAACTTAAAAAAAAGGTACTTAACCAAACTAGTTCTAGTAATTAGAGAGCTATAGATGCCGTAAGTTGTGAAGACAATCAATTTATATGATTTTGTGTATATAGTATATACTAGTGTGGAGGATGAAGCACCCGTTGGAATATGTAAAGCAACAACGGGAATAGTAAATAACTATTACAGTGATTGAAATGATAAACAACAATTAGGACAACAACAAGTTGTCAATATCTTGATCTTGAATGAAACTTCAAATATAGAACTTGTATTCGGAAATACAAGAACATGAACTGCTACACTTGTGGCTTATAGATCCGCTGAGAATACGAACGGTTAGTGTCCTTCGTCTGTTAATATATGTTCATCTCTTCTTTTTCTATAGAATTGAGCCAAGGCTTCAATTTATAGGTGTGCAAGATGACCTCTTCAAGTACCCCACAATGGTAATCAATTGCCATGTAATGGATGACATTTAACCCCCAAGTAATGCAGCAACATAATGGTCCAAGTAATGGCCATTATTGGGTGGTTTCAATGCCATTGAAGCCCCCTCAACAGCCAAACCTTTGGGATTCCGTCGAGCAAACACTGCTTGGGAAGCGCCGCGGCTCCAAAAAGCCGACGAAACTTACTGCTAGTCACGCGCCGCGGCGCTGCTAGGGGGCGCCGCGGCGCTCCGGCACCGCGACCCAGTCCGGGAGGCGCCGCGACTCTTCTCGGCTCCGTGGCCCTTCTCGGCTCCGCGACCCTTTTCCGACCCGTTCCATCTTACACCTCGCACAATCCTTCCTTCGTTTACCAATATGGAACACTTGTCATTTAGCAAATAACCATCCATCATTCTATGTCTCAAACATTTCACTTACGTACCAATATCTCTTTCATTAACGAAATTTACGATACTTGGCACTAAGATTGCACGTGTGTGAAAATGATATTTCCGACGTGCGGGCCCCAATTGTTTGAGTCATAAATGACGGGATAAACTTAATTCCACAATAGTAAATTTCCAACAATCCCCTCTTGAAAGAGATTTTGGCGCACACACAATGTGTCTACTTTCAGTAATCTTTCAGCGAAAAGATATTGCATTAGGAGAGGTAGCTTACGCTTTGAACCTTCCCTAGTTGAATACCATCGGACTTACTTACTGCGCGGTGAACGTGATGTCTTGAACCGTCAGTGTTTAATGTAAGCCAAGACAACGGTACCAACACAATACCTCCCATTTATTCGTTTCTTCTTTGTTCTATCCGTTGTAGCCGTGGACACACTTGGTTCTTAAGTGCGTTCATTTGAGGCGGCCTATCCTCGCACTTAAATAGGTGATCTCCTACAAGGTATCTTGCTATACCCCACTTCATAAGTGTTAGGAATCATTAAAAGTTTCCCCAACCTTAACCTCAACCGTTTGAGGATCGTTAAGGTTTGAAAGCTTAACCTTTACCCACCATGCATGTAGCACTTTACTGTCTATCGCGGGACTGACTTTGGATTTATGTTTCTTAATAGAAATCATAATTTGAAATGCTCCTGCTTCCATCGAAGCGCTCAACTGAACCTTTTCCAGCTTAGTTTTCTCATTGAACCAAATTCTTAAGATCTCCAGTCGGTATGGTTGGGTTACCACCGCAAATGTTCGTATTGTTTGGGTTTTTAAGCTCATTCCCCTAGATAGGCAGAACTCTTGATCTTTGGGTAGTCCCTTAGTTAAAGGGTCCGCTATATCCTTTGATTAGTAATCAAAGAAGTGCCACCCGTGATGATTAACTGCCATACGGTCTCATGTCTCCGACAGATCCGATAGATATGTCCAGACGCTGTCATCCGTGCCCTTCCTGAAGTTGACCGACTAGCCACAGTGTGTATCTGCTGAAGGCACGGGTTTTCCCAATAAGGGACGTCCTCTAAGGAGTCGTGAAGTTACTAAACTTCTTTCATGCTTTGTATAAAGCGATAAACTCCGATTCCATCATGAATCGGCCGATGCAAGTTTGCTTAGAGGATTTTCCAAGAATTCTGGCCCACTCCAGTCACCCGTAGGTTTTGTACGACTGAGTGTCCAATATCATTCTATCAAATGAATGATCTTCTGTCAGATAGTGTAACATGTTCAACGTCTAGATAAGCCATTATCTTTTAGTCTTCTTCCCTTGTGATTGGTGCCCAGGGAAATTCCTAGCGCTTACTTAAGAGTGTAACAGTTTTCGCACAATCAATGGATCTCTCTCCTTCGTATGTGCGAACATACTTTACAAACTTTTAATACTTACACCCAAAAGAACATATCTTTTAAGTTTTGTTTACAATAGTCCAATCTTTAACCGGGAAGGAAGGAGATTCAATATCTGATTTTAGGGTGTAGGGAATATAAGTTTTTAATGAAAACACTTTAATATTCCTAGCCTTGCTTTTACACACTTTTATTCAGATATTAACTATACACATTATAGATAAGGAAGGATTAACTTAGACCTTTTGGATTCTGGCCCACTTCAGTTGGACTGAGCGTCCATATCCTCCTTACCATACTTTGGATCCTATGTCTGGGATAGATATAGGACTTTTGCTATATGATAGAACATCATCTTCAACCTTCTCCTCTTGTCCCAGTTGACATCCTCAGCCTCTCGTGGGCGCTTGTCTCCACCACCCTCGGGAGCGGTGACACCAACTCGTCCTTGATCTTTAGCCATACTAGCATGACTATCAGCAGTATCTTGAAGCTCAGCATCAGATCCAGAGATCCCTTCTTTGACGGAAACAGATTTGTAACTGTCGTTAAAGAGAGAACCAAAACTAGGACCAGATTTGAAAGAACGGTTGTCAAGAAGAAAGTCACATCCAGATTTGGTCACACACTTGTCGACCAACATCTTTCGAATCACTAATACAAATCTTGTCTTAAAATTATTGGTATATGTAAAGCAACAACGGGAATAGTAAATAACTATTACAGTGATTGAAAGAATAAACAATAATTAGGACAACAACAAGTTGTCAATATCTTGATCTTGAATGAAACTTCAAATATAGAACTTGTATTCGGAAATACAAGAACATGAACTGCTACACTTATGGCTTGTAGATCCGCTGAGAATACGAACGGTTAGTGTCCTTCGTCTGTTAAGTTAACACCTGAAACACTTGCAACTAATTAGATAAACCACAACACCACCGGCTGAGTCGAGAGATGACTCTTTGTCTTTAAGACAAGATTTCCCTCGTATATAGGCTTTACGGAAGTGTGGACAATAGTCTCCCAAGATGAAACAACAAACTATCAAGTGTGCAAAGCCTACACAAATGATCTCAGCGAAGAACACGAGTAATGAAGATTGCTAAGAGAAGGATTGCTTATCAGGAAAATCTGATCTGTTTGTGGTGTTGTATACTTTTTTTTTCTGTTCATATGTGCATATATGTTCTCATGTTCATATATGTTCATCTTTTTTTTCTATAGAATTGAGCCAAGACTTCAATTTATAGGTGTGCAAGATGGCCTCTTCAAGTACCCCACAATGACAATCAATTGCCCTGTAATGGATGACATTTAACCCCCAAATAATGCAGCAACATAATAGTCCAAGTAATGGCCATTATTGGGTGGTTTCAATGCCATTGAAGCCCCCTCAACAACCAAACCTTTGGGATTCCGTCGAGCAAACATTACCTGGGAAGCGCCGCGGCGCTGCAGCATTTAGCACCGCGGCTCCAAAAAGTCGACGAAACTTACTGCCAGTCACGCGCTGCTAGGGGGCGCCGCGGCCTAGTCCGGGAGGCGCCGCAGCCCTTCTTGGCTCCGTGACCCTTTTCCGACCCTTCCATCTTACACCTCGCACAATCCTTCATTCGTTTACCAACGCGGAACACTTGTCATTTAGAAAATAACCATCCATCATTCTATGTCTCAAACATTTCACTTACGTACCAATATCTCTTTCATTAACGAAATTTACGATACTTGGCACTAAGATTGCACGTGTGTGGAAACGATATTTCCGACGTGTGGGGCCTAATTGTTCGAGTCATAAATAACGGGATAAACTTAATTCCACATTAGTAAATTTGCAACACCACCAATAATTACAAAGAACATGGCTCAACAACCCAATCGTAAAATAAGACAATTAAGTAAAGAATGAAAGCTATAAAGATCATATTAAATGATCGTTAGTTAGCTTCCAAACAAGTATCATCGCACTCGAAATTATGTATCTACTTATCGTATTTTTACCCCTGCTCGAACTGGGTCACCAAAAGTCACGATCAGAATCAAATTTGGGAGTTCGCCGCGGGGGCTAGAAATACAAGCTAATTAGGTACGAGCAGCAAATTAGTACGTAAGCTATAGAGTTTGTGAGAGTGTAGCCATCCTAATAGAAATTTAACCTTCTTGTATAATAAAATCAGGTATATATTGATTGTATAATTCTCCATATGAGACCCTTGGCTTCCTAGTTAATAGAGCCTTCCAATTATTTTTAACTCTCACGAGGCGAAAATTTAATGGTCCAAGTCGTTGGTAGAGAAGCTACCTTTAATAAAGGTCTAGCTAATTGATAGGGTTGGAAATGCTTCGTGATTTGCACGGTAAAAGTTATAGATTTGAATGTTTGATCGATCGAACTCAATAACTTTAACTCAATTCTTACATAAATATTAAATTTCAAATTAAGTAACTCAAATAATTAGTGAATTCAGTAACATGTTGAATTCGTAAAATTCAAATTCTCTATTCTGCATAACGGCCTCTTGATTCATGGGAGATGATTGTAAAAATCTTGGAATAGGAGGAGCTAATCCAGTAGGGAGCAAGTAAGTAGAGTGTAATAGTTATGCAGGCTCGCCAGTCAGATGTCTCTAAAAGTTCAGCCTATGTGTGCTGAGTATGGGTAGTAAAATTGACCCAAACTCATGTGATATGTTCGACTCTGCTCAAATTTTAATGAAATTGCGCTAGAGCGATTATTTAAGTTGTGTCCAAGTTAAGTTAACCCATCAAAGGTTAGCCGCTAAAAGTTAAATAAATTTATGGTGATGTTCAATCTTGATCCATGAAAATATTTAATATTACCCCATGAAAATGTTTATTTTGACATTGTGTATCCATTTGGTCTTGATGTCTAAAAAGTAGTAATGCACTCGAATCACTATTTTAATTATGTCATATCTTACATGGAACGTAATTTGGAATTGTAAAAATGATGGGTCTAGTTGAGCGGGTTGAACTATGACCCATTATTTAGCCTCATGTAATCTTTTGGATAGAATTGAACAATGACTCATTTATTAATTCAACTCAATTTTACCTGTCTATTTGTTGTTGGGAGTTTTTGCTCTATGGTACTTTATAAAGCAGGACGGGAAGTATTTAACTATTACAAGTATTCGAAAGGATAAATGAAGATTTCAATAGTTCAACTAGTAATCTGAAAATTACAAGATAACCACAAAACTGAAATTACAATTTTGTTGAAAACGAAAAAAATGGAATCTGGTTTTGCTGAGTCGAGTGTGGCACTCTGTCCTTAAGACAATATTGCCCCGTATGTATCCTTTATACGTCCTGGACAATTTGTCTCCCAAGATAAAACAAGCAATGGAACCCTTGAGAAAAGGAAACTCAAGAGCTACGTGAAGAATATTGAGTAACGAAATGATGCTTGGAAGTTGTAGGAAGAAAACTGTTTTTGTTGTGTATTTTCGTGAGCTTTATGAACTGTTATTTTTCTGTTCTTTGTAGTGCTCAACAATGGTGTAAGGGTGTGTTTATATAGGTGAGGGAGGGGCTGAAAATCGCCTCCATAATAGCCAAATAATGGCCATTATGGAGGTAGTAAAGTCACCAACATAAATGGTGAAAGAACCAACGGATTTGGCCATTATAGGAGGAGTAATTCGGCCAAAATAAATGGTGAATTGAGTGCTTGACGTTTGTTTTGACCATCGAAATTCGAACTTCGGGGACCAAAGCGTACATCTTGAAACTTCATCTTGAAACTTCGGGGACCAAAGCGTACATCTTGAAACACGGGACCAAACAAGTACATACGAAAGAATTCGGTTCAAAGCGTACGTCGAAACTTCGGGATCAAAGCGTACTTACGGCAAAGTTTTTCGGCCCAAAAAGATAATATCGACGGCCGTGGCCCGTGAACCGTGAACCGTGAACGAGAACCGGAACTCGGAACCGGACGGGCGGCGCGCGTGGTCTTTCCTCGAACCGAAGCACATCTAGGTCCTCCCTCCTTTAAACACATGGGATACCCCTTGGGGTCCCAAACCCCAAACCAATTTCGAGTCTTATATACACAACAATTCTTTCTTCCTCTACCGATGTGGGAGAATTACACACAATACCACACTTTCCATGCTTCAAACACCTTACTTAGTGAACCAATATCTCTTTCATTTCTCAATGAAATTTGACGATTCTTGGCCCTACGGTTATCTACGTACTTAGTAGATCATGCATGTGTGAAGAACCGGATTCTCCAACATACGTTACACTAGTGTTTAAGCCGTTAAAGTTGGTCGGTCGCAACTCCCGCCAAAGGCAAATTTCCAACATTTGTCACCCACCAGATTTTACCACTACATATAAATCTCAAAAACTGTTGGTAGCTTTTAAAATTTGGCAAGCCATGAATCGTGTCATTAATTTTGTCCTTTGGTCTCGTATTGCTTCCTTATCTCTGTCCAGCTTCACATTAAATGCTTGTACAAGTATTTAATTTGTAACACCATGAGTAATGCAGTTTATAGATGATGGGGCTTGGAGTGATTTCACATGAGTACAAAAATACCTTATCTTATTACTCCTATATAATTGTGGATACAGCAAACCTGTATGATAGAGAGGTTAATGTAGGGTACCCATACAATACAAAGACAAGACAGTGATGGCCCCCAACTTATTCCAATTTATCCATGACACAAGTTTGATAACAAGTCTCTTTCAATTGTGGGGTTGCATCAATAGACAAAGCCATTGCTAAACCTATGTCCCATGCATCCCTATTGAGTCTTTATTCACCATATGTTTTCCTTTCACAGATCTACTCTTTAGTCTTTCCCTTATATATATATATATATATACATATGTTCAAGTCTTGAACACTACTCAAAACATTTTTCTTCATTTCCAAATTAACACTTGTTCAACTCTTGAGCTTTTCAGTACTATTATATATGGCTACTCTTGCAAGTTCAATGTCGTCGTTAAGGGGTTCGAAGATCAGAAAATGGCAAGGCTCAAAGCAAGTTAGAGAGCATAGAGCAAGACTTTACATTATCTGGAGATGTACAGTCTTGCTTCTCTGCTGGCACGATTGACCAATCACCTGGAATATATGGTACTAGAAATAGCGGTTCTAATAGAGATAATCGTTGTGATAGGCTCAATTTCTAGTAGTGTAATTAAATTTTTTTTACAGGTTTTTAAAGGGTTGGCATAGCCCTGATTTTTGTGTAGGAGTAGAGAGTTAAATTACATGTACAATGTGAAGTATATACAAAGAGCCGATTGAGTGAATAAATACTCAAGGACACTTTTCTTATTACTAATTCGCCTTTCTGTTTTTCATTTATATTTACATCTGCAGTGTTATAATCTGGAACCGGACCATAAGTTATGGACCACTATTCTTGCAATTTGGTTTAAGAAAATGAATATCAGCAAGGAGTTCTACAATTATAATTTAATTAGAGACTTACATATAAGTGTAAAGAGAAGTATGAGATATGGAGACCTTTTAATTTAGAAAACACAAACGCTATTTATTTGATATTAGAAAAAGAACTTTCATACTTCCTTTCTGCTACGTCCCGCAAGGACGCCTTTTCTTCTCACTTATTTGAAAGAACGAAGTCGAACTAAATTCGGTCAAGTCGTTGATCAATCTTTTAGTATATGGTAAGCCGTTGACTGATATATGAAGCGGAGGTTGTGCATAGGATTTGATGTTGGGTGATTAATGAGAATAACTGTGTTGGTGGAAATAAATGATGTGTGGTAAAAATGGAGAATATTAATGTAGAAAGATCGTACAAAAGTTAAAACTCTCCTTTCGAACAGAACTACTATCTCAAAGAGTCGAACACGATCAAACAATCACGACTAACAATCTGAAACCATTTCATGACATTAATTGATCAAATCTATGGAGATAATAACTATGACCCGTAATCACTCCAACCCCCAAAATAGCACAATGACTTGAGGCTTTGACAAGTACTTTTTGCACTCTATTTAGCGGAAAGAGGAGAATACAACTATGTCTCGGTCTCAAACAAGTTAAAAAAACTATTACATGCATCAAAGTTAATTGCTCCCCGTTTATATTATTTTCCATGCGTGCACGCGAAATGATGTAGAAAAATTTGAGGAAACAAAACCGAGAAGATACAATGCACCACTAAATGGGAGAGGGCACACGGCTACAACACTTTCTTATCCAAAATGATGATGTCCAAATGATAAAGGATCCAGCTCTAAACTGGAAATCTGTATTCAACTCCTACAAGAACATTTCATAATCAACCCCTGTATATCTGCCTCACAAGGTAACAACACTTCCAGTCAGAAAGATTATTGCCCCAGCGATAAAGAATGCAGCTATAAACTTGAACGCCTACAAAGATATTCCTAACTACGGTAGCTCTGTAGGCTGGAAACATGATTACATGCTAGAACAATAGAAACAACTAAAAAGAGACCAAAACGTGGATAAATTATACTACACCGACAAGTCCAACTGAACAAAGTAATCTGCTTATGGAAAACTTGACTACACACATTGATATACTTCTCTCTATATAAGGTGTTATTTATATACTTGTTCTGTACAAATACTCTTCTAAATCGGGATAGGATACTTCAGGTCTGAAATAGCTCTCAACCAATGTTGCAAAATGAGCATAACAAACTGAAATTCTAGAGATGTTTGTTCTTCCAAGAAACTTACTTAATAGACGAGAGATATCTTGGAACTAAAGCAAGCAGTCAAATGGCTTTTCTATACTAGTCACGACTTATACCCACTTGATCACATGCATAACTCGCGGTTGTCAAAGATTTCCCATCCATCATCTAGAAGATCCTTGTTATGGATCACCGACTTTACATCTTCAGATGCCTTGCGCTCCTCCTCATGATTAGATACTGTATCCATCTTTTCTGGAGCAAGCAACAAATCTGCAGGGTCAGGCACTTGATCCGGTACCATACTCTTCAAAGATGAACTTGACGAGGCTAAGATACAGCTAGTCTGGCTGGAACAAAAGGATTTGCTTAGAGGAACACGATCATCAAATTTCTCCTTCAACAACCTCACATCTTGGCATATGACAGAGATTTCACCTCTGCAAAAGGGTGCAACAATCTATTGAGTCTTTTAAATGACTAACAAGTAGAGCGATATAGTGGCATAAGGATCTGGGTGAAGGGAAAAACAGGAAAGAACTAATGGAAACCTCTCCAGTCTGTGTTATAGCTTTATGTAATAATACTAGTTGAGGAAAGGCAGTGCTAAGAACGGGCCCAAGCTCAAGATATGAAAGTAATAACTTTGATCAAAGAAAAATAATTTGTCATGTTCTATTTAGACACTGCTTGTTAAAATGGTGGCATGTAACAATCTATCATTGAATAAGTCTCCAACGATATTTAAGTTTTCTAGTCAAAATAAAAGAATATTTTCTTAGAAGATTAATTTTAAGGTAGCAAGTTTGACAGAGAATAAGCAGGTAGCGAAGAGAGTAAAATATTTATAAGGAAGCAAGTTTGGCAGTGGATGAGCAGATACCAAAGGGACACAAGCATACTTTAAGACGAAATTCAAAGAAAACCAAAATTTGTTAATTCTTCATAGATACTCTATACTTAAATGCTCTTTTCTCTTCTTTTCCCCCAAAATATGCTAATGTATTAATTCTTAAACTAATATACATATCATCATACCTCAGGAAAAACCTCCTGCAATGCTTTATAAACTTACTTAAATCCCATCTCCGACAGCTATGGATGTAATTCTGCTAAAAAAGATAAGGAAATATGGGCAGAGACCACAAAAGTATCAGTACTATTAAATGACATCACAAAAAACTCAGATTGAATAACGTAATGTCATAACAAAAAGAACTGAATTGATAATAAAACGCAATAAGCAAATAAAGTGTCAAGATCAAATCAACTAAATACACCTCAATCACAAACTAGTTGAGTTATATTATGCATTCATCCTCTTCCATCCATTTTTCTCTATGACTTCTCGTTTCGTTCTAATATTTATAAAATTCTAATGCATGCACGAGTATAATTTATTGAAGAGAACAAAACCCTACTTTGTTTGAATGGTTGTTACATATCATTTCTTAATGTATCACATTATATCGTATTGTGTTGTCTTGTACTATATTTATAAATACAATATTTGGATAGATTGTATCGGTTCACGTGCCACACAACAACAATGTGAAGGATAAACCTAGAAGAAGAAAATAGGACTATTAGATAATAAGACGGGACGGGACGGGACGGGACGATACGGGACGGGACGATACGATATGATACGATATGATACGATACGATACAATAGAGTTCCCCGACTTGTTATTAATTATAAACCGCTTAATAAAGCCTTCAAGTGGATTAGGTATCCTATTTCCAACAAAAAAGATTTACTTGATAGGCTTAATAGCGCTATTATATTTTCTAAATTCGATTTAAAATCCGGATACTGGCAGATCCAGATTAAGGAAGCAAATAGATACAAGACTGCTTTTAATGTTCATATGGGACAATACGAATGGAATGTGATGCCATTCGGATTAAAAAATGCCCCTTCTGAATTTCAAAATATTATGAATGATATTTTTATGCCTTATAGCAATTTCATCATCGTTTATATAGATGATATTTTAGTATTTTCTAATAATATTGAAACACATTTCAAGCATATTGATTTATTTAAAAAATTATTATACATAATGGTTTAGTCATATCAAAACCTAAAATGACCCTTTTTCAAACTAATGTAAGATTTTTGGGTCATAACATCGAAAAAGGAAAAATCATTCCTATTAATAGAAGTATTGAGTTCGCTTCAAAATTCCTGGATATTATAACCGATAAGACCCAACTCCAGAGATTTTTGGGCAGCCTGAATTATATTAGTCCTTTTATAAAGGATTTGGCAAAAGATACAACCATCTTATATGAAAGACTGAAAAAAGTTCCTATACCTTGGACAGATAATCATACTCAAGCTATCAAGAGAATTAAGGTTAAGGTTCATAACCTTCCTTGTCTCACCTTAGCCAATCCTACTTGGCCAAAAATTATAGAAACAGATGCCTCAGAAATCGGATATGGGGGTATACTAAAGCAGCACTCTCCAGTTGATAAACAGGAGTATTTAATACAATTCTACTCCGGCAAATGGAATCCCAGCCAGAAAAGTTATTCTACAGTTGCAAAAGAAATTCTAGCAATTGTAAAGAGTGTTTTAAAATTTCAAGGGGACTTATATAATCAAAAGTTTATTATAAATATTGATTGTCAGTCAGCGGAATTTATGTTTAATAAAGACTGCAATCATGATGTTTCTAAACAGATGTTTGCAAGATGGCAGACTTTATTGGCACCATTTGATTTTGAGATCCATTATAAAAAAGGGAAAAATAATAGTCTGCCTGATTTCTTGACCAGAGAATATTTAAGTTCATAAATTAATAATTTTGTCATACAGGATGATGAGACCTAATTGGCAAGGCGGCGATCCCAATTATAGAGGGCGCGGCGGAAGAGGTAGAGGAACTGGACAAGGTAATACTATTGTCCAATAGGGAAACAAGAAGCTTATAGCACAAACAGGGACTTCAGCCATTGATAAAGAAAGTCCATTATACCAACAGTTCATGGATTTCATCAAATCCAAAGAAAACAACGACAATCCACAACCATCATCACAACCATCATCACAACCATCATATGCAGAAGTTGCTCATGAAGAGCAGGATGATAATGAGGGTTATGAAAAACATGAGAAGAAAGATGTCATACTCCTTCTCAATTATAAAGATCTGCAATGGAAAGAGGAGCCATGGAAGCTTATGGAAAGGTATTTGGAAACTGAGTCATATCCCATCTTGACTTATAAATCAAGAATGCATTATGAGACCATACTCACAACCACGGGATCAGCTGAAATTCAGCACTATTTCCCGATGCATACTAAGAAAGTTTATAACTTTTCTAAAATCATTATAAAAATGATCTTTACTCCAGAAGACTGGGGATTTAGCACTTTAAAAGAACGGGAATATTTCCATCCTGAACAAAGAATTCAGGTAAAGTTTAATTATTGAGATTATATAGATAGTTTTTATAAAACCTTTTTATATGAAAACCCAAACAAAAAGCATTCGTGGTTTATAAAAATATGTTCCCATGTTTATAAACAGGACATACCTAACTGGTTTTGGCATTGGTGGATAAAATATGGTTCATCTATTAATATCTTGCCACAAACATTCAAAGGTTTATATACCGAATGGATTGATGTTCCTCTTAAAATCATAAAATTAGAAAATCATAATACAATTATAAATGGCATTGTTAATATGCATTTCTTCATCGAATTTTCCATCCCATGGATCATGAGATGGTCAGTAGAAGTGGGTTATACCCCAGAACAAATTCTTTGTCTACAACGAGCCTATTATATAAGGTTCTGGAAAAAGTTATTACAAAAGACCAATGAAGGTGTTTTGAATGGACAAGAACTCATAGATCAGATAACCTCGGCAATTGAAGGTTATACTAAATTAAAAGAAGATCAACCTCATTCAGAGATTAATAGTCCGCTTCAACATATTGCCAGAAAACTCCAGCTTAAAAAAGAGGTAATATCAAAATCAGAAATTATAGCATCTTATATGGCAGAAGTAAAAAAGGATTTAATGAACAATCTGGATGAGGAATTCCCCTCAGATACTTCTATGTCATCCATTCATCCAGAGGAGGAAGATATTCATGACTCCCAAGACCCTTATGATGCAAACTTTGACATCCACGAGTATGTTTCGAAGTTTCAAGATAAAATGAGGCATCCTCCAACACAGGAAAAGACAAAGGGAAAGAAAAGGTGTAATACACAGGAAAGCAACCGGTGGACCCATCATAAAAGCCACCGAACAGATGGAATCTACTTTAATAAAGTAGATGGATTATTGTACTTTAGTAGGGCCCATAAGTTTTGGCCGTTTTTACTTTATTACTTTTTATCTTTTAGGTTTGTCAGCCACTTGTTAGGCCACTGTTTACTTTTGAGTGTGTCGGCCACATAGTAGGCGACTTTATTCGTAGGGATCCATTATAAAAGGATCCAGAGGTTGAAGGTAGAAGGCAGGCTTTCGCCAACTACTCTCTCAACTCTTTGTAAAAACTCTCTTCAATAAAAGCATAAGTTTTTCTTTACATCCTCCTGTACCGAGCACAATCTCTTCTTTGCATAATTCCAGATATTCGGAATTCATCTGGCATGGCCTAGCTTTTGTGGGGATATTACCCTCTTTGAAATCATCCTCATAGGGGAGGGAGACAATATGTTTTTTCCTATCCCAAAAAGCATTGGGAAGGTCACTGCAAACCTGTATTGAAAACTGGTTTTGTATAAAATCAATTTTTTGCCGTAGCTTGGGGTTTCCCAATAGTTCTTCAATATTAGAAATATAAATCTTTTGTTTTAAGAAACTAATTTGTTGGTGTTTATGAATCAAACGATGTTTGAGCTCATTCAACACCCTAGAAAAATGTTCAGTTATAAACTGGAAAATAATGGATTTTCCGTCAAAGGTTCCTATGATACCTTTCTTATCAATTTTAGTAATTGGAAAAAACTTTTGTATAAAAGGTGTGCCTAAAATAATTTGGTTGGAAATATCTTTCACCAAAATAAAACTTTCTGCTATACAAGTTTTATTATTGCAAATATAAGCTTTTGGTAATTTAAAAGTAATTTGTAATTTCTGCCCATTAGCAGATCGAACACTATGAGTAGTTTTATGAAAATAAGTAGAAGGAATAAGACATTCCTGTATATAACTTACATCTGCCCCGCTATCAACAAGAGCAGTGAAATCTTTTTTGAAGTTATAATCAATCAAAAGACTAATCTTTATATAAAACTTTTGAGAAGTGATTAATTCCAAGGTTCGTAAAAAGTTTCATGTTTCATCAGTGGCACTCGTTATCAGAAGATTATCTAAGTCGGAGATATCATCCACTATTGCTGAATCTATGATCTTCTCTTTTCCTTTACCTTCAATATTGGTAATCCGAGCATCGAGTATATCATTACTCTTTTTTAATGCCAAAATCTCTTGCTTGAGATTATTAATCTCTTTTTCTAAATCTTTGGGAGTACTAGTAATACCTTGTTTCTCCTTCATTTGTTTCTTTAATTCTGACATAGTATAAGCACTTGATCGTTCCAGAGTTTTCCTTCCTTGTAGGTTCTGGAGTATCATGGAGCTGATCTATAATCTGTGATCTCATATTTGGATCTTTGATTAATTTTAATAATTCCACAAGGTTATCATCTTTGAGAACATTAATGTTCATGTCCTGAAATTGAGCAAAAATATTATAGAACTCGTCGTCCTCCTTATTCTTTTTGCTGGAACAAGGTTGTCCTATTTGACATGGTAGGCATTCTTCTTCTGAAGGAATATAATCTTCTTTATTAAGAACCCGAATTTCCTCATCTGAGGAGGAATCCTTTGCTTCGTCAGTTTTGAAACCTGAGTCCTCTGGCTCCGAGTTAAGCAATAGTTTTGATAATGACTCCTTAAGATCATCTCCAATGTTAGGGGCTTTAAGTTTTTCTTAACTCTGCAATCCTTATAATAGTGGCCTGTCCTGCCACATTTCCAACATGCTTTGGGGTTCTTGTAATTTATAAAATTCTTGCGAGTCTTAAATTCTTTCTTCCTTCTCACATTTTTATCCAGGCGTTTTGTTTTCCATTTTTGGAAGCTTTCCTGGCTCTTAGCTTTTCGTCTATGAGACATCTTGGCTTTGGGTATATCCATACCAAATTGGCCACAAATCTCTCCCAATTGTTGTCTTTCATTGAGGTTCTGACTTTTTATCTGCTGGTTCAGCTTGATCTCATTACATAACGCTAACCCTTCTTGTATGCATGTGCCTATTAGACTACCATAGGTATAACTATCATAATTGATTGTAATTCCCCATTTTCTAAGAGATTTTCGAACTTTTTCAGCAAAAAGGGCTGGTAATCCATCTATAAATTTGGACTTCCAGTGAGGACTATTACATTCTAGTAGCTCCATGACCGTGCTAAGGAAAACATCCTTATACCATCTAAATGAGGTGAAGGTTTTGCATCTTAAGTTCTGGAATAAGGTTCTGATATTTTCAGAATCATCTGACCATCTTCCAGTAAAGTGCTCCATAATATTAATTCCTAAGGTATAAACTGCATTTTGTGCAGGTTCTACTCCTGCTTCGGTTTTTACAACCCCAATAATACTATAACGATGTTCTGGGGTTAAATAATGATCCCACCAACCTTTCAACTAGCCAGTGAATCCTGATATGATCATTTCTGCAACAGTTTTGTCTGTGTTACCATTAGCTTTGCAGATTGTGCTATACATGAACATTCTATGAACTGCTGTATAAATTTGTCGTTCTGTATAACCATCTATGTTCCATTCATAGATACTTTTCCCACTATAGCTATTGTTATCAACAATCTCGTGTTCCTCAAACAAAACATCTTGAGGAGTGGGCCTAGGATAGTAATACATCCTTTGTACTGGTTTCCTAGCATATTTTTCTAGGTTATTAATTTCGTCAGACATCTTCTGTTTATAATCATCTCCAGATAGGTCAAACTCATAATCCTTTGTTAAAGGGCTGATTCGCAAACCTTTAAACTTGTCATCTAGTAACGGTTCAAGTTCTGAGTAAGCTCTTAACTTGAAATCTTTAATCTTAGGTGGGGGCTGCACACTAGGAGTAGCTGCAGAAGTATGAAGATTAAGAGAAGAAGGCACTGACTTCATGATTTTTGAAGTCAATTTTTCTATTCTATTATGTAACAGAACAATTTGTTCACCCAAAACATTTATATAAACATTAGTGTAATTATTTTGTTTAAGCATGATATTAATCTACGAAGTAGTAACTAAAGCAGTATTATTTTCAATAAGATTTGAAAAGGCAGCAAAATCGAGAACTTTATTATCCTTTTCAATCTGGAAAGGCTGTTGGAGAGGGAAAACAGTATGAGCAACTCCTCCGTTAGAGAGTTTGTACTCTTTCTAGAACAGAGATATAATCTCCCACATATTTGACCATAAACCAAGGAACAAAAGATATGATTTTGTTAGCTTGAGAAATATCTTTATAAAATTCCTCTTGCAGCGCTACACGCTCACTGTTATCAAAAGCATCAAAAAAACCATTTTTTAAAAGGTTCCCATTTGGGTTTATAAAAGTCTATACTGATTTTTTCTCGTGCGGGTGATCCCCGGCTAAAATCATTTTTTTTGACTTTGATCCATTAAATACTTGGATAATCCATATCTGACTCAGTTATTTCTGGGTCTTCATTAACACCTCTGGCAATATTATCCGTACCAATTATAATTCTATAGACTATATTATTATCAGTATTATCAGACATAGGAGGGTGTATAAAATCCGGAATACGAGATGTAGAAGCTCGAGACGGAGACTTAACAATATAATCAGCTGGAGAAATATAAGAACGATTTGAAGCATCCGATCTATTAGATTTAGAACCCAAATCATTTGTCAAGTAGGCAGGTTTAGAAAACTTTAACTTGACCGTCCCATTAGGGGTTTGTTCAATATGAGTAATATCAGTATTACAATTACTCTTGGGAGGTGCAGCTCCCTCTATGACCCATTCTGTAGGAGAATCAATTTCATCCCATTTAATATGTCTGCTAGTGGTAATTTTTGATTTACCAAAATTAGTTTCTATTAAAATAGTCTCATTTTTAAAATCCATGATTTTGCACATCGGATTCATAGTGTATAAAGGCTTAAAATAGATTCTATAACAAATAAATATAACTTCAGTTCAAGGCATATAATCATAACCATGTAACTTAATGCTCAGAATTAAAGCATTCAAAGAGTTTTCATCTTGCAAAGATACCTGCAAGTTAGGATAAACATTAAATAAATAGGACCGTATGCCAAACTGGTCTGTACTATCCCTATTAGGGATTTTTTCCAGTTCTGGTTTCTGTCATCCCTTAAAGCTGCTATAAAGCTTTCTGGTAAGCCTCTTAAAGTAAGTGGCTTAAAGGCAACCTATACTAGCCCAATATGCATAAAACGATGGGTTTCCCTATAAGGGGCAACATCACTATCATTTAATAATTTAAAAGTAGCATGATCGCTATCTACAATGATAGTTTCTTCAGTAGTTTTGACTTGTTTAAATCCTAATTTTTCAAAAGTACCCATCTGGTATATCAACCTGGGTTGGATTTTTGGAATAGTCCACTTATTAAGTAGATCTAAATGTTGAGGTATATCATATTCTTCTTTTTTACTATTTTTAACAGTATTCTTGTTCTTGATGATATTCATCAATTTTTAGAGAAAGTGTTGAACTCTGTTACCTATTACTACTTGTAAACATGACTCTGATACCAAAACAAGCGGAAGTGATCACAGAGAGGCACAATAAGAGGTATTATTTATGGGTTGACAGTCCTGGTAGTGCCGTCTTGACTCAAAACAGATCCAAAACACCGTAACGCCACCATGGCTCAGCGAGTTACAACAGGATCATCAGCCTGAGTTTCAGACAATCCGCCTGGGCTGTCCTCTGCCCAACCTTAGTACCTTCTCACATGAATCATTAGCTATATTATAGTATTAGTACCATGATTTCAAGTAGTCTAGTGCAACATAGGTTCAACACAAGGGATTTAGCCGATCATGGGCTAATCCAAAATATATAATAAGTATAAAATTAAAATACAAAAATTTAAATTACCTAAGATGAAGAGATTGTGCTCAGTACAGGAGGATGTAACACATGAGAATAAGAGGGAGGCCAGAGCTCATATATGCAAAGAACTAACAGGAGCCGTTCAAGTAGGTAAGGAAAAAGATAGGTGGTGATTGGAGAGATTTCATGGCTAATCACTTGATGACCCGGTGGAGGCGGGGACCACTCATGGCAAAGCAATGCAATGTCGATAAATGGATCCTATCAAACGTCGAGAATTTTGTACACAAAACATAATCAAGCTCATTGAAAAAACATCAGACTAGACAATTCTGATTACTATCACACGTGTAACAACTAAAAGGTAAAACCCTAACAAATCATCCAATTTCATCAGAAATTAATAACGGAAGAAGTCAATCTCTAACCTTTTGGTAAAGTCAAGGATTTGGAATGCACGGAGGAGGAGGAGAGTGGCGGCGAAGGCGGTGACGGGCGGAAGAGAAATTTGGAGGAATTTATCCCAGGATAATCTTGTAAATTTATGCACGGATCAGTTTTGGTATTTTTAGTGTCATCAAATATTTATAGAACTTTGTAGGTTAAATCTGACCCGAGCTATCAAAAGAGAAAATTAGCGAAAAGAACTTATATTGAATGCGGTTATTTCTGCTATTTTTTATTTATTTTCAGAATTTGGTACAATTTTTTGAAATTTAATTTATGCTATATTTCATATTATTTTTTAGTGTCTAGTACATTTTTTTGTATTGAATATTTTAGTATTTGATGAATCTTTTTTGTTATGGTAATTTTTTTTAATGTGTTTATCAAATCTAACGAACATAGATTATTAAATTGTTAACTAAAGATGTTAATTTTTATTAAATTTAAAGGATTAAAATTAATCAGTATATACTTTAAGGGACTATTGTTGTCATTTTCCCACTCTACATCTTCGGGTAGTTCATTAATGTGGAGGGTTTTGCTTGGCCCCATTTATCCGTCCCTTTTTGGTCCTGAGACGGAGGACCGACGAGACAATGGATCACGACTGTAATTTTTCGTCTCTCTTTAGTACACACTAACGGTTGCTATCCCAAAAATCTGAACTTGGCTGTCTTAGCAGGAGAGGAGGGAAGCAGCACTGGGAAAGTGGACAGCTTATCCAGGCACAATACATCCCGAAGAGTAATAAAGGTGCACTAAGATAGACTCAAGTTAAGAACAGTCATAGACTCAAGTTAAGAACAGTCAGATGCATAAAACATCTCGCATTCACACAAGATTCAGGAAAGAGTCACACCCCAATAGAGACAGTCTACCGTGACACAAGCATCAAGGGCTAACTTCACAGCTGAAACCTATGAACTATAGATCACATTGAGACAAATTTATCATTGCTATAGGCTCCCTTCAAGATAGGGTTGTTAAGATTAAGGATGAAAACTATTTTGCAAGAATACCAAGTCAATGAAACAGCTAAGTCATGCTAGTTGCAAGAAATGATGAATCACCTACTATTTCAGAAGAATTTCATCTGCTATGGAGTTTTAAGGATTAAAAAATATTTTGCTGGAGGAAAAGAACTCAATCAGGAGATGAAATGTTCTATATTGCAACGACCTCATACCCAGTTGCACTCCTTCTATGTTGAAGAAGATGTCATTATAAACAAACTGGAGCAAAGTTAAGTCCTTGCTGGGCAAAAAAAGAGAGTAGGGGAATAGTTATCTTTAGGGGGGTAACAAAGAATAATTTGTTACAGTTCATCTAAGAAGCCACTGTACTTGAGCTAAATACAAGGTGATAACAAGAGTCGCATATTACGAGGGAAACTGGAAAACTTTACATTGCCTGATAAACTGAATATGACTACAAAATTTTATACAGACTGCAGCTGCATGGTACGCTTACGCTTAATAAACCGCATGTTGGTGTCACGGAAAGGTCTCTTTCCCCATTATCTACTGCAATCATCCCTCAACTGACTTCTCTTGCGTCCGTCCTTGCTTTCCTTGCCCTACATGAAAAGTTGGATAAATTTTATTGACAAGTTAGCTGTAGCAAATAATCAGACACAAGGTACCAATTCTGGTGAACTGCAGTGGAGCAAGAATTCTTAACCAGGAGATTCAAATAAACCTAGAATTCAAGCCTGCAATTTAAAACTTAGCCACCTTTGCCACTAAACTAGAAGCTTCCCTTATGTCAAGGAAATTAAACAATTTATATGTACAAAAAAACTGGTTTTACCCTATTTGCACCATATAATTTTCCAACGAAAAGGATTCAATTTGAACCCCTACCGGACCATGTAGCTCCTCCCCTGTTGTTGAAGAGTTTCTAAGTTATGCACTATTCCATTCAAGAAGAATGCAAAATTGCAATACCCCTCCAAATAAGGCGCTCAACCAGCATTTGGTTACCCTATGTGAAAGCGCCGATATGCTTATACAATGAGAAATGTCACTTTTACTACCTATTCATATTCTATCACTGGATTTTCTTCTATAGCAAAAGCAACAAATTCTGAAGATATATAATCCAAGCATGGATGGAATGTGCTGAATCAGAAATATTTCCTTTTCACTAGGTTAACATTGAAATCTATTGCCTAGCATCCTTGAAATTATACACTATCTGACAAAATATCCTGTCTCTATCAGCTTCTATCCACATACAACATACACAGTTTAATCCCACACAGTGGGGTCTGGAGAGGGTAGAGTGTACGCAGACCTTACCCCTACCTTGGGAGGTAGGGAAGTTGTTTCCAAAAGACCCTCGGGAGAAAACATGACAAAGAAGGTCACATAAGGTTTGAAGAAAAGTAAAGTAAAGTAAAGCCACATACAGAATGATAATCAATTTAGCCATCAAAAGCAAAATAATATTATACTTGATTTATAAAATAAGAGAAATGGCAAATTAACATCTTTCCACCACATATATGCTTGAACACTGCGCCAAAGAGGTAAAAGTTTAAATGTCTCTGATATTTATGCAAGCACAAATGATAAAAACTAACAAAATGCCTCTTAAATGATGCGTAAATTAGAAATTGTCTAAAAAAGAAAGGAAAAAGTTTGTGTCACGATTACATCATGCTCATGCAATAGAATGAAGCTCGTGCTGAAATAAAAATGTTGCTACTGTAGTCACCAATGCACTAATTGATGTTAGCAAAATAGAGTCAAAATTGTCTCGATGGTCAAAGATCCAGAAAAAGTTTGTAGGCCTCAAACATGAAATCCTTTTGGGTTAAAGCATTCATACCATAGAAAACTGTGAATGCAGGACTGCCAAGTTTTTTTGCCAGGCAATTCTCGAATTGTGAAAGAAAGACGCTCATGTGCCAAGAAAATTGGCTCCCAAGCTACAAGGATGATTGGGTGACAAATTTTGTTCCGCACCATCATAACTCACAAAAGCATGAAATGTTATGCACCAACAACCAGCTTAGTTCAAAGAAATGAAAATAAATACAATTTAAATATTAAAAAAAATCTTGTTTTGATATCAAAGAATGAAACACAGAGAATTTGACTTATGACGTCACAGCAGTATAGATTTATCTTAGACCTTGCTAATTAAACCACAGGACACAAGCATGAATATGATAGAGATTCCAACATGCAATAATACTTCATTTCTACATAGTAAATATCAGAAGAAATTGTTTGAGACTCACTGAAGCCTTTTGACCTGTCGCTTTCCTAGCAGAAGGTGCTCGAGCAACTGATGAAGCCGCAGCAGCTACACGTATTCTGAAGTACAAATCGTACCAGAATGAAAGTCAACAACTTAGAATCATACAGCAATGCCACTAGGGATAATTATAATAGCGAGCCATGAATATCACCCAAAAAAAAGACAATTTAGAAGTTAAGTCTGGTTCTTAAGACCTTTTATGAACGTCTACATATACATCTGTCTCGTCCACGATTTCCTCCTGCATCCATGATGAAACTGGTCAAAAGTATAATGTGGTTTAAGTTATTGAAAATGAGAAAAACTGGAGAAAAAGGCATTCAGTGAAAGGAAAATAAGTCTAATTGGATGATGAATGTTCATGAATTTGAATTAATTTTGGAGGTTAGGAAACAGGATGTTCAAAAGCCCCACTTGCAAACTTGCAATAAGTTGCAAGCACTAAGATAAATCCATATGAATTGATCCATAAGGTACGCTTGGGGAAGACAGTGAAGAAACAGATTACCTGCAGGAGTTCTTCAAAAACATCTTCCAGAGTAATGATGCCAATGACTTCCCCCTCTTCAATATCTTCCGCTAAAAATGTTGAATTATTTGTCGTTACACCATTTTGATGCAACGACGGGAATTTAATTTCTTGATTCTGCATCGAGACCTTAGCAACATTTATAATAACAGTGTCTGATTTTTCATCATGCGTGCACAGGAGTGGTGTAGTTAAATGTGAGTCCCCATTCCAAAATTTGTTTTCTCCACCTTTCACACCTGCTCGATCAGAAGCAAGGTTGTAGTCTTTCTTGCTTACTTTCTCTACCGCTGCCATGTGACTGCTTCCCTTTTGAAATTCATTGAGAATATCATACAAAGGCATATCCGCTGGTACCCTGAAATACTATGTGTGAGAATTTATATTTCTCAGTATACTCCAAGTCAAAAATCAACACATTACGTACCTAGGCATTCTCCTGATGGAAACAGCACTAACGGGGGTCTCTGTTTCTGCTCGTATTGTAAGAAGACTCTTTACCTGTCCCGTGTAGAAGCAAAAGGGAAGCTGATTCTTCATTCAATAACCAACAGGGACATAGATAATGAAATATTTTGAGATCAAATTTCACACAAACCAGTAGAAGTCCAATAATATTCTTTGGATGTCCAGAATAAACAGGAACACGGCTATGACCTCGTGCTAGGATTTTCCCAATTGCTTCCCTGAATAGAGGAGACTTTTAGATAGAGAAATCTGCAAGCATCTCTCCATGCAAGAGCCAACAGTGGCTCAAGCTTCAAATTTGTACCTCTAAGAAAGTGATCACAGTTTCTAAAGCTTATCTCTATGGAGGTTATAATGCTCTCTTGAAACTTCAGTTATATCTTCGTGAGTTCAAGCAACAGCAAAATATTTCAGCCGTTCACTCTCTAGAAGATTAAAACTTCTTAGATTTTCTTAGCACTCTATGTATTTTAAAGCAATTAGACGAATAGCCCATGAAAAATGCAGAACTTAGCAACAAAGGAGGTAGAACAGAATTCTTCTATTCCTTCTCAATGTACCATTCAAATATGGAAAAGAAATTTTATGAAGGATGAGAGGCATAGACGTATCACAAATGGGACTCGTCTTTTAATTGTTGCATGAGAATAGAAGCCAGATCACTGTGGCTAGCCTATGTTGGAAAGACTTTAAAGCTTAAAAATCAACTGGAATGTGCTCTTTTTATCATACAAGCTACAGAGATGGTTATCCATGCAAATTTAAAAAGTAAAGAACAATGAAAATGGACTAATTTATCATAAACTCACCAGTCCAACTTTGAATTGACATCCAGCGAAAAGGTTGATTCGATAGGTGTCATAGCCTCTGCTGCAGTCTGCACAAATCTGAGAAAACTTAGACCACTGTTCTTATAAGTTGTGAAAACATGTCCGACTGAAGTTACTAAAAGACAGAAGAAAACATTAATTTGGTAGGTAACATGATATCGAGAGCCTATGTGAACTTGCTGACTATCCATTTATTATACTCCCTCTGTCTCATTTTATTATTATATGTGTTTTAGTTTGACTGCTCACAGAATTTAAGAAAGTAAGGAAGACTTCTGAATGGTCTTAAAATGTACCAAAATTCCCTTTGAATCTTGTAATCTTAAAAATGCCATGTGGGATGTTGGAATTAAGAAGTTACTATAGAAAGTGACATTCTTTTTTAAAGAGACTAAGAAGGATAGTAAAATACGTAAATTGAAACATAGGGAGTAGCATTTTGAAGCAAAACTACTCTACGAAAGCGCAGAAGGTTATATCTTCTTTTGCCAGAAGCAGATGCTTTACCAAAAGCTATCCAGATCAAAAGAAAAAGGAAAGAAGGAAAACAAGGAAAAAAGTGACAAGAAAACAGGAGAATGCTGTTGCAAACCTTTTCTGTCAAATCCAGTGCTCCACTAATAATAGTAATTTCATCATGTGTGAGTTCGCCACCTTTACCAGCCTAAACTTAGAAAAATATAGTGTTATTTATAACAATATTAAGTCACTTGTTATGGTACTATACTAGAGAAAACTGTCGCATAATAGTGGTAGCTTTTAGAAGGTGACACTTCGGTCATGACCAGCAGCTAAATCAACTTCAGTCTTCTGCAATGAACACCAATTAAGAGGGATTACCTCTATACCGTGGATAGAAACAAGGGCTTTCAACTGAGCTCGCCTGAACAAAGCATCATGATGTCCCAATACAGCATCAAGAACCTAAGCCATGTCAAATTTCAACATTTAAATGTGTTGACTTCACAAAGAAGTTCTTTAAATTGTAAACAACAGTATCGACTGCATGAAGTCCTTCAACAGAGACCGTATATCAAGTGTAGAATAAAACCCTGATAGTTTTCTAGCCACAGTAATATAAGATTTCAAGTCTGCCATGTAAAGATTAGTCACAGTTATGAACCAGTACACTACTGCCTACGAGGGATGAGATCCACATGCAATTTTTTTTCGTTTTTGGATAGATATCCACATGGAATACTAATAAAAACACAGTTGAAAGGATGGAAATATTATTTGTTCTGACGTGCAGATCATTCAAATTCTTGATACCCACAACAAAAGTATGGCATTTCCTTTACAGTACTTTGACACTATGACCTTAGATGTTACCATACATGGCCCCATCCAGAAACTGTGCAAAACAAATTGCAGCACGACCAACTAGAAATATAGGGATAGACCACCGACCAATTAAGTGCTAGTAGAGACACCAGAGAAACAAAAATTACCTTTCCAATTGGGTAAGAAATGGGATAGCAAATGATCATAAAAACACGAACAAGCCAGACTAAGTTTGCACCTACAGCAAGCCCATATCGGGAGCATATTGCTTGTGGAATAATCTGAATTTGCAAAGCAAAAGCAATGAAATTATTGCAGTTCCCAGTTCAATCATACATGTCTAACAATTAAACAGTGGATGGAAGTTTATTACCTCACCAAAAGCTAAAACAAAAGTCACAGAGAGAATGATAGCCACAACAGGATGGAAAATTTTGTCCAAGTATATTGGAAGAGCCTGCAAAGTCCAACAGAAATTGTATCACTTATAAATGTAATTGATCAAAACCGCAACACTACACATTGAAGGCCAGAGCCAAAATAAACATGCGATATATATTGCAAATTTTGTAATATATGTGTTCCAGGTAGGTGATATCTACTATTTGGGAATAGGTTTTAGTCTAAGGCTGGCCAGTGGGCCGCCCCGCCCCGCCTCCGGTCCCGCCCCGATCCCCCCTAAAAAAAATGGTGTCGGGACTCGAAACCAGGACGGGACCTAGGCTCGTCCCGCCCCAGACCCCGCCCCGACCCCCCTTTGCAAAAATGACCTTTGCACAACGGCCAATTTATATTTTGACCATTGTGCAACGGCCATTTTTGGCCCCCCTACCCCCTTAATATTTATTTTTAACCCCTAAGTTACTATATTTACACTTTAACCCAATTTCCCAACTATAAATACCTCATTTTCTCTCATTTTATCTCACAAATCTTCTTACAATCTCTCAATCTATCTCTCTACAAGTCTACATTTACATTGCCTACTAAATATTTTATTTTATTTGCACATTTGTATAATTGTATCAAAGTTCAAAAATTGGGACGAAAGTTGGCAACTAGCTTGAGGATTACCCATCGAGCAAAGTTTCAATTTTCAACCTCAATTACAAGTCGACGTTACGTCGGCGTTTGGTACCTTCGTTCCTTCTTAAATTATTATTGTTACTTTATTTTAATTATCGCACTTAATTTCATTATCTTTAATTATTTATCTGCATACTTAAAATGGAAGGATTAAGAGGTATGTTTAAGAGTAAGGGTAAGGGTGCTTCTTCTAGTAGGGGTAACAAGGGCAGTGGTACTTCTTCTAGTCATCCTATTCCTAGACAGGATGATTTGATTGATTACACTCATATAGATGAAACTGAATTTTTTAATGATATACCATTAGATGATGAGATATATTCTGCAACTGAATCAAACTTTAATTTAGAAGATAATCTAGATGACACACCCACTAATCACCCACTAATCTAGATGACACACCCACTAGTGCACCTCAAACTGAAATTGGAACGCCTCCTATTCCCCTAGTATGAGACGAGGCCCTACACAACAAAAATTAAAATCAGCTGCATGAGATTTTTTTGATAGGGACCAAGAGAATCAAATAGTTAGATGCAAAATTAATAAAAATGTTTATAAATTTAAAATGGGAAAAGGTCAGGGTGGGACGGGAGGTTTATTGAGACATGTACAAAGCTTTCACAAAGCTAGGTGGGATGAATACGAGGCTACAAAGTCGGGTGTGCCAATGCGCTCTCAGTCGGGACAAGGTTCACATAATGTCCCGGACCAAGTACATGATCAAATTAACCCGACGACGGGGGAATTGTAGGTCCTAAATATTTAGAGAGATTGTGAAGAAATTAGAAAATGTGTTTATAAATATGTAATTTTACTATATGATTTGCAACTTTCAACATCATAAAGTTGCAATTTTGAAATTGTATTACAAAAAAAAATTGCAATTTTTATTACACTGTCTTGTTCAATTATTGAAGTGTTTATATATATTATTTTTTAAAATAAAGTGCCAAAAAAAAAATAATGAAAATCCCGATCCCGATCCCGATCCCGACCCCGCCAAGATCGGTCCCCTTTTTCGACGGGATGAGGAACGGGACAGGACGTTGGCCAGTCCCGGCCCGCCGGTCCCGTCGGAGGACCTGTCCCGACCTCCCAGTCTCGTCGGGTCCCGCCCCGCCCCGAACTCGTCCTGTTGGACACCCCTATTTTAGTCTTGTTAGTACATTGATTTTTTTTTTATAACTGTGGTGTCCAGGCCAGCTTGCGCGCACCTCGACTAATTCACGGGATACCTGCCACCTCCTACCAGCACCTCCTACCATGTAACTTTGTCCGCCAAGGCTAGGACATAGGGTAAGAAATCGCCTAGTACATTGATTTTGAACCTATTGCTTTTCCAGGAGTATTTTTACCTTATTGTAAATTCATATGACAATACTAATATAGAGAGTTTTTAATATTATTATTCATATATATTCAACTTATTTCTTACTTTTTATTTTTTCTTTGGTATTGGTATGATGATGCCATGAGTTGAGCTTAAATGTGTCTTCATTATGGAGGAAAACATTTTTTGGTTTTCTAACTTCTCATGTTTGGTTGATCAAATTTTTTGGAAAACATTTTCTTTAGGAAAATAAGTTTTTTAGGAATGAGGAAAATGACTTCCCCATTAGAAGTAGAAAAAGGAAAACAAGTTCCACAAGTGACATTCCACATTAATTGGGTACTCTCCACCTCCAACACACCTCATCTTCACCCCACCCCCTAAGCCCCATCCCCACCACCCCACACACGTACCCCACCCTACATCTCATAGTATTTATCTACATTATATACAAATGCTTATATTTTTTGCTTGATTACTGAACACAAGAAAATAAGTAAGAAAATCACTTAATTTCCTGAAAAAGATTTTCCATCGTACAGCACACACCCTAAATGGAGAAACATGGCGAATGAGGATTCACATAGCCGACCTCAACTTGTTTGGGACTGAGGCGGAGTTGTAATTGTGTTCTATTATAGTACTCCTAGTGGAAACATTTATACAGTAATAAGCCGTGAACATGATAAAGAAAGTTGATCAAATTACAGCTAGTTTTTTTAAGAAAAAAAAACTTTTATCAGAAACCCGTGCATGTCCTTGCTATGATTAAGACTTTACCCCATCTACATATGCTATAAGTGAAACAACTCACCTCCATTGCAGCAGCATTACACAAAAGCAAAGTCACAAGAAGTTGATGTTGCTTTTGAACAACAGGTAATATAGTAGCTGAAAACAAATAAGTACAAATAATTATTTCTTGATCAAATACCCACATAATAAAGATTCAGGAATTCAAACAAAACCTGCTTGTTTCTTCTCTGTAGAAGTACCACTTCTTTGAAGAATTTCAAGTTCAACAAGTCCCATAGACATTAACCCCAACGTAAGTCCCGACATAATTCCAGCGAAAAGTACGAGGAAACAAGAAATACCTGCATAAACAAACCACCATGGGTTACCAAATTCAATGTCTTGTTCATCAACACCAAATGGTCTTTTAGTTTTATGGGCATTAGCTAAGGCTATTGCTAGGACATTCATTAGCAAACCCATTAATGGAAATTCTTGAAGAAACTGATAGGGAAAAAGAAATCGGTGGACTTGTTGATGATGTGTGTGGAAGTGACAGCAAAAATATTATATATAGCAAAACAAAAAAAAAGAGAAACGGAGCTGGTGACAAATGGCAAGAAAGAGACATAAATATATGGACTATGTAAAAGGGAATATAATAAAGGGTGTTTGGTTGTAAGTTATGCAAGATTTGGTATTAAATCCGCAAGTAACATCACGTTTGGCAAACGTAACATATTTATATATAAAATTAATATGGTGTTTGATTTATAATTTAAAAATTCACATATAAATATATGTATAAGTTATAAGATTATTATATATTATTTTATACATAATAAAAAGTGAATAACTAGTATTTCTTTCGTCACAATTTATATGATATACTTCGGATTGTGAGAGTTAAAATAGAAAAAAAAGGCTGTGATTTATTCGTATGTTTTTTAAATTGTTAATTCTTGTAACTTATAATAATCTCGCTGGATAAAAAAGAGTGTACATTTAGCCATTTACACACCCCTTAAGAAAATATTAACTTTTAGGTAAAAATAGGTAATTTAACTAAATGTCTCTAATTAAATAGGTATTGAAATTTGGTCACCTAACACTTAATAAGGGAAAATCTGGAAAAGTAAGGTTAATTTTATCTTGATTTGATAAGTGAACACTTTTTTTGAACAAAAAAATTAAACGTTAAGTGGACACTTTTTTTGATCCGGAGAAAGTACATTTTATGTAGTTTCTAACTATGTACATTATTTTTCAAAAATATTAAAAGATTGTATGTCCAAATGCGCGGTCAAAATAAAGAAGTTTAACTCTCGAAATACGAATTATGTCATATAAATTGAAGCAGAAAGAGTATATTATTAGAAACCACCTAAAATGTATTATAAGTTACAAGAATTAACAATTTAAAAGACATATGAATAAATCACAATTTTTTTTAATTTTGACTCTCGAAATTCAAACTATGTCATATTACTCGAGACATAGAGAGTAGATGAGTAATATATAGATGATTAATTAAATTCTGAATAACTTAATTTTACATAAAATAATATATAATTTTTTTAAATTAATTTATACATTACTAATACATGTAAGTATTAGTAAGGCTTTAACTAGCTATCAAACAACCCTTTAATTAATGGTGTTAATGTCATAATAGGAGTAAAAGTAATTTTTCAACTAGTAATAGTCTTTACGTTACTTGAATTGATTTTATTTTCGTTTACTAAATTAAGTAACGGAGGGGGTGAGGTATAAATGGAGTGTGGTAGAGAGAATCAGCAAAATGGGACCATATGGAAATTCAGTTTTTTTTCTTGGGATACAAACAAGGGGTATCTATGGGAAAAGGACTAGCAAAATGTTGAGTGTGGGACCAAATAAGACATTTGTTTTGAGTCAAGGAAGCAAATTAGTACTCCTTTTGGACTCAAAAATTAATGACATTGATGCAAATAATACTCAAATTGCACAAGTTTTAACTTTTTTTCCAACTGGAATTTATGGTTTGCTTCACTTCAAATATGTCTTTAAAATTCATTTGTTATGATTTACTTATCTTATTTGGGTTTCTTTTTCATGAATGGAGCTTTAGAGTAACTGATAAAGTTGATGACATGTGATCAGGAGGTCATGAGTTCAAGCAGTGGAAACATTCTCTTGCAGAAAGACAAGGTAAGACTGCGTAACCCTTGTGGTCCGGCCCTTTCCCTGACCCCGCGCATAGCGGGAGCTTAATGCACCGGACTGCCTTTTTATCTGGGTTTCTTTTTCTTGAAGGAAGACAAATCATTTATCATAATTGATTTTTATTTTTCTTAAAAAAATACTATAAAGCTTTCATACCTTAAATAGGATGATATGGAGGTGGCAAAAGAATAGGTTTGGTGGTAATTAGCATTAGCATTATTCTTGTAGTTTTGTTCTTCCATTTTTGTTACTACTTGTTATTTATTGTGCTTCAATTATTGTATTATTTTGCTTTGAATGTTATGTTACGCCGTCCATATTATTTGTTATGTCTTATTTATTGTGCCTTATTTATTTATGTATTTTTTTTATCAAACTGTTTTTTTTGAGTTACTTGACCCATGATCTTTCGAAAACAATCTCTCTATCTCCACGAGATAGGGGTAAGATCTGCTTACAGTCTACCCTCTCCAGGCCCCACTGATAAAATACATCAAATATATTATTATTATTATTATTATTATTATTGTTTTATTTGAATAAAAGGTTTTACTATAATTGGTTTTTATTTTACCAAGGCAATTCAGTTTTTTCATGGGATACAATCAAAGTATCTACGGGAAAAGGACTACGAAAATGTTTGTGTGGGACCAAATTAGACATTTGTTTGAGTCTGGGAAGCAAAGGCAATTCCTGCAAATTTATCTCTTGGTCCTGAAAGTTAATGAATCGATGCAAATATACTCACTTCAAACTATTTTCCAATTGAAATTCCAAGTTTGTATTAGATATTTGTCTAAATTTCTTACTTTATTTAATATTTTAAAATAGTATTTACCATAATTATTTTTTATTTTTTCTAAAAGAAAAATATATAAATCTTCTTGGAATAAAAGGTTTCGATTTGTATATAATTTAAGCTCTCGTATAACTACATCTACAATGTAATGTTGGAGAGCCTTGTTTAGAGAGTTCTCTCGATATTTTCTTACTCACTTTTTTAGTTTAATTGACCAAATTATATTAATTTATTATATTTTTAATATTTATTACTTATTTTTTGTCTGATTTATTATTGTTTAAGGTTTCATTATTACTAGCTTTCGCATGATACCTAGTTATTTTGATCCTACCATTTTGAAGTTGAAACAATGGATTAAACTGCATTATAAATACGTATTAAAATAAGTTTCATGTAGATAATATTTGGACATAGATGATAAAATTTGCAAATAATGGAATGTCATATGCATATCAATTTTTATTTATAATTTTCCCATTTTTACAATCTCAAATTGATTGAGATTTGGAAGTTGAAAAACTAGTTTAGATAATGTATTACAATTGAAATATTGGGTTTCATTCACATAATTTCAAATGTTCTTTTCAACTGATATTTATATTCAAATTCAATGTTCAATTCAAAATTAATATTGATTTGCATTTACATGACTTCACACGTTCTTTTAACTGAGATCAAGCCAGAGTTTGCTTGATTAAACTTCTAAAAGTTGCTTTATTTTTAGAATTAACTTTGTCAAAATAAATTTTATACAGAAGCACATTAGAGAGAAGTAGTTTGTGTTTCGTCAATTCATTGAGAAGTTTTTTTTGTACTGTGTTATTTTACTTGAGAAAAAAAGTTGAAGTTTTAGAAAAAAATATAAACTTCAAGTTCTTATTTTAAGTTGAAGTTGAAAAAAATATGAACCAATTTGACAAACAAACAAATGTAACTTCAAAATATTTTAATTTTTTTGCATGGACAAGCAACTAATCGGGCGGTCTTCTAAATAAATAAGAAAAATTCTATTATATTATATGATATTAGATTATAAAGGCAAAAATTAATTATTGTATGAGAAGTGGCATAACTCGTTAAGGACCTTAAGCTTAGGGTCAGATGATTATTGAGGTTTTAGGCCAATTGCAAAGCAAAACAAACTCTTCATAATAAGAAGAGTCGCCTAAACCTAGATTACTTAAACAATTATGGAAACTCATGCAAATTGCCTCCTTTCTGATAATTAAATAGTGGTAGCAATTTGCACCATCCCAATTTTTTAAAGTTACGTGCGGGGACGTTGTTAATATAGAGTACTCTTATTAATAAATAATTTAAATCGATGATTAAAAAATGAAGACTTTACTTTAATTAGTTCATAGAAGAAAACATAATAAAACTTTCGAGGGGAAAAAAGAATGATATTAATATCAGTAGTGGTTTAACACCGACAAAATTAGAGTTTGGTAGCTTAATCATATATTCAAGAGTGTTTTGAGGGGAAGAGCCGGCATTGAATTGGTAGAGCGGTGATGGAAATGGTGTCGGAAGCTAAAACAAAGGTGGGACGACAAATAGAAAATTGGGCTGACCGGAAGTAATTAGGTTTACAAAATTAAAACCTAAAATTACGGAATTTCTATGCTTTGTAAAATACTGTTTATTAGGTAATAAATTTAAAAGTATTAATAAAAAAGGTAATTAGGAGGACTTAATCAGATTTTAGGTATAAAAGGTTTTCACGTAACCTTGAGAGCTTCTCTCTAGGCGATTTTTGCACCTAGTGAGAGAAAGCTTGTTTTCGGCCATTAACGGCGGTTGTCCTGACCACCCATGGATTCTCTCAGATATTAAAACCAACAACTTTGAACCCTAATAGCATCGCTACTGTTTCAAGTGATGCTATACTGCCGCCACATTGATCCAAATACCACAAAAACCTATTGTTTACCTACATGGAGAGTCTACATTGAAATATGATATGGATGAGATATTTGATGACTATAGAAGAAGAATTACAATTTGCAGTTGTGGGAAAGTTTATGGATGGCCGGATTTGCATTCATTGAGAACTTTCATTCCTAAACAATGTGAGTTGAAAGGAGTGGCTAAGATTGGTTTTTATGTAATGGACATGTGTTGATTAGTATTAGCGAATATTCTCCGAATATTCACAGTATATTTTGTAATTATGATAGATGTATATTTAAGGTAACTTAAGATTTTTATTGTATTAGGAATCAACCATTTAAGGTAAGTTAGAATTCTTATTGTATTAGGAATCAACCTCTGTACAACTATATATATATATATTGTGATTAATGAAAGGAATCCATAAGGGAAATTATTCCAATCTTACATGATATCAAGAGCCAAACCCTAATCCCTACTCTTCTCTTTCTCCCAAGCCGCCGCCGACCACCGACCACCACCCAAATTCTTTTCCCTTTCCCTCGGCCGACGTCAACGCTACTACCACCATGTCTCGCCCTACTTCCCCACAAATTCCGGTTCCTCCACTGGCACTTTTGACAACCCCCTCAACGATCATCGTCTTCTTTTCACCCGGTATTCGCCGTTACCAACATTAAGAATTTTATCCCTATAATTCTTGATCAAGAAGACTGTCAATATTCCATGTGGATAGAACTGTTCTACATTCATGCCTGTGCGTACAATGTGCTAGATCATATTGATGATTATGTTCCTCGTCCCACCGATGTTGTAGACTCGACATGGCGTCGCCTTGACGCCATCGTCAAACAATGGATATACGACACAATTTCAAAAGATTTGTTGTGTACTATCATGAAAATAGGTGCTACGGCACGTGAACTCTGGGTACGGTTAGAATTTTTTTTTCAAGATAATAAAAATACTCGGACCGTGTATTTGGAAGAACAATTTAACAATACGCGTCTCAAGAATTTTAACAACATGTCCGAATATTGTAAACAACTGAAACTCATAGCCGACCAACTTTCCAACGTAGGGACATCTGTTTCAGAAACCAAGATAGTACTTCAACTAGTTGCCGGTTTACCGAAAGGTGAATACGATACACTTGCGACAATGATTCAACAGGCCGACCCATTACCAAGTTTCAACAAGGCCCGCTCACAACTTTTGTTGGAAGAAACCCGCCGTACTAAACAGGAGGAGCACAATCAGAAGGCATTAGCCATTGAAAGCACACCACCGACGGCCACCCAGCCACCACCATCAGACCACCAGCAACAGCAGTCCCGCGGCGGCGGACGTGGTGGTAGAGGCCGTGGTAGCAACAACAAAGGGAAGGGCCGCGGCAAGGGCTAAAGGAACCAACATCCAAGCCCAGCACCTGCTCCCTACTTTCAGTGGGCTAGATAGCCCCCGTGGCCCAATATCGAGAATTGGGCCTCGCCTGCATGCCCCTACCCGACATCAGGGGCCCAATTCCAGCAAGGTTGGCAGCTAGGCCTCTTGGGCTCCGCCACTGCCAATCGGTAGGTCCACCAGCCCACACAATAGGCCCATTTAGTAGCAGCCAATCAGCACCCGCAAGTTAACAGCCTGGCCCCCACCGATTTGGGCCATGCCTTCAACACCGTGAATCTTCAATAGCCGGATGATAATTGGTACATGAACACCGAAGCCACATTTCACCTCATCCGATCGTCAGGTAACTTATCTCAACTGCTTCAGTTATAGTGTCCTCAATTTATTACTGTCGGCAATAGTTATCGCATTCCAATTGAAGGTTACGGTAACACACATACTAAACATCCCCACCTGCCTTTCTCCCTAAATCACGTCCTTTACACCTCTAACATCATTAAAAACTTAATCTCTGTTAGAAAATTCACTCGCAATAATTCTGTGTCTGTCGAATTTGACCCTTTTGGTTTTTCTGTGAAGGATCTCAATACGGGGAAAATTCTTGCGCGCTGCAATAGTGTGGGAGACCTCTACCCCTTCACTCAATCTTCCACTGTCAGACCGCAATCACCTCTATCCCTTGCGGCTATCTCTCTATCAACTTGACACAACTGACTCGGGCACCCTAGAGACCTTGTTTTTAATTTTCTTAGGACTACTAAGCGTATTCAATGTAATAATGAGAAACTTGCCCAACACTATTTTTCTTGCCCGCTTGGTAAGCATACTCGTTTTCCATTTATGTCATCCAACAATGTTACTTTTTCTCTTTTGATATTGTTCATAATGATTTGTGGACATCTTATGTTGTTAGCTCTTTGAGTCACAAATTTTATCTAGTATTCTTAGATGATTTTTCACATTTTGTCTGGATTTACCAACTGAAATTCAAATCTGAAGTTTTTGCCAAGTTCCTCGAATTTCAAAAATTCATTAAAACACAGTTTGAAAAATCTATCAAATCTTTCCAATGTGATAATGGACGTGAATTTAATAATTCAGCATTTCACACTTTCTGCTCTAAACAAGGCATGGTTTTCATTTTTTCTGTCCCTATACTTCCTCCCAAAACAGAAAAGCTAAACGAATTATACGTACCATCAATAACATGGTTCACACCCTTCTATTTTATGCATGTCTTCCACCGCATTTTTGGGTCTATGCTGTTAAAATGGTAGAATCCCTTCTTAATATTTTATCAACTAACACTCTCCAAAACAAGACCCCTACCAAAATCTTATACTGTAGGTTCCCATTCTATGACCATCTCCGTATTTTCGACTTCTTATTCTACCCCAACCTAGCCTCCACTGCACCTCACAAACTCGCCCTACGTACCACGCCATGTGTTCGTTGGTCTCTCTCCTACTCATCGGGGCTACCTGTGCTATGACATAGCCACTCATAAAATCATTGTCTCCGTCACGTCACATTTGATGAGACGACCTTTCCTTTTTCAAATTTACAAAAATTTCAGACCACCGATTACACCTTTCTCGATGAACCGAGTCTGTCCCCGGCTATCCAATCATTATACCACCGGCAACCCACTGTTCCGACAGAGCCTGCACCAGCAGCTCCATCCCCGCCACTGTCCGGCGTCGTCTCTGACCAGACACCTCCCAGCTCTCGATCGAACACCCCACTACTCGACCCGACTATGTCTCCTGCCCAACCAATGCTGCCTCCAGAACCCGATAACCCACAACCACAAAATCTTGACCACCCACTAATGCCTACCCACCGTATGGAGACTCGTGCATAACACGAGATTTTCAAACCCAAGGTCTATTTTAACCTCTCCGCACAAACCATATCACCCATTCCATAAAATCCAAAACTAGCCAAACTGGACCCTAATTAGAATGCGCCATGTGCGAGGAATTTAATTATTTAACCAAGCAGCACACTTGGGATTTGGTATCTAGACCGGATGGTGTGAATGTTATCCGGTGTATGTGGCTATTTCATCACAAGTACAGAGACAGTGGTGACTTGGAGCGGTATAAGGCAAGACTGGTTGTTAATGGCACTAATCAGCAGGAGGGTATTGATTGTGGTAAGACATTCAGTCCGATTGTTAAATTGGCTACTATTCAGACTGTTCTCAGTATTGCTATGGGCATGCATTGGCTAATTCATCAGCTTGATGTCAAGAATGCGTTTCTTCATGGGGATTTGAAAGAAGCTGTGTACATACATCAGCCCCCTGGCTTTGTTCATCTGGCAGTTTCGAAATTTGTATGTCGTCTCAGGAAGTCATTGTATGGCTCGCGCTAGTTTCTGATCCACTCTATATCAGAGTCTTGCAGGTGACCTTCAGTATCTTACATTCACTATGCCTAATATTGCATATGTCGTTCAACATGTGTGTCTGTTTATGCACGACCCTCGAGAGTCCCATTTTGCGGCCCTCAAACGTATTATCAGATACGTTAAGGGCACACTGGACTTTAGACTGCATCTCTACTCCTCTACCCCAACCAAGTTACTCTCCTACACGGATGCAGATTGGGCAGGATGCCCGGACACACGTCGCTCCACCTTAGTCTACTGTGTATTTCTTGGGGATAATCTTATTTCATGGTCCGCCAAGCGGCAGGCCACACTATCCCATTCGAGTGTTGAAGCAGAGTATCGCGAAGTTGCTAATGTCGTTGCTGAGATCTGTTGGCTCCGAAATCTTCTTTTGGTGCTCTAGTGTCCACTGCGAAAGGCGTCTATAGTCTACTGTGACAACATCTCTACCATCTATATGTCTCACAATCCGGTCCAACATCAGCGGACCAAGCATATCGAGATGGATATTCACTTTGTGCGTGAGAAGGTTGCCATTGGCCAGGTCAAAATATTACACGTACCTTCTTCCTATCTGTATGCAGATATTTTCACAAAGGGACTACCGAGACAACTCTTCACCAACTTCCGATCCAGCCTTAGCGTTCGGCCTCCTCCCGCTCCGACTGAGGGGAAGTATTAGCGAATATTCACAGTATATTTTGTAATTATGATAGATGTATATTTAAGGTAACTTAAGATTCTTATTGTATTAGAAATCAACCATTTAAAGTAAGTTAGGATTCTTATTGTATTAGGAATCAACCTCTGTACAACTATATATATTATGATTAATGAAAGGAATCTCTAAGGGAAATTATTCTAATCTTACAATTAGGTGTACTTTTTTTTTTTTAAGATTATGTAACTCTTAAGTCAAAGTTACATAACTCTTATGTCAAAGTTACATAATCTTACAATTGATACTTTTTTTTTGAAGATTATGTAACTCTTAACTCTTACAATTAGAAGAATATCTACTATTCCATGAGAACTCTTAAATGGGATCCATGATTTACACCGAAGGAAGAAACTAATATTGCTTTGGCTTGAATTTCTTTTCCAACTTTAGCTCCTAGTTGATTTGGTGAATCACAAATATTCACCTTGGCATCATCAGTTGGAAAGCCATTAACAATTGATGTTGCTACTCAGAATAAAACAAGGTCAAGTTATGCTAGGGTTAAGGTTGAAGTTGATTTGCTTAAGGAACATCCAAAGAGAGTAAAAATTCAAATTGTTAATGGGTGTGAAACTAATTCAAGATGGGTGAAAATTCAATATGACTTCATGCCAAAATATTGTAAGGAGTATAAATTACAAGGTCATGATGAAAGTGGATGTTGGAAGATTCACCCAGAGTTGCTACCTGAGAAAGATGAGGAGGAAAATGTTAATGGTGATGAGCAGAAGCAACTTGAAGATCCTAACAAAGCTAAGGCAGTCGCAAAAGGAAAACAAAAGATGAACCTTGACCCTAATCATGCAAACCCTAACCTTAGACATGTAAACCTTAACCCTAATCATCCAATAAATATTCTACAAAGTGGGAAGGTTGTGGGCAATGTGGATGATATTTACAAGTTGAAAATTCAACAATGTAATAATAACAAAAGGGATAATGATGGTGATAAGTCGCAGATGCAATTAACACCGCCTACATGAAATAATGCAGATAAACAACTTGCTACAGTACCCTCTGATACTATGCAAGTTGGGAATAAATTTGATGCTTTAGGTAATGTTCAAGAACAACAAGATGATGTGATGGAGGTGCATAATATTGAGGAAGGAAAAGAGATGGTTGCAGCGGGAGTAGTGCATGAAACTGCAGATCTTGTAGCTTCAGTTCATGTAGATGTGAGCAAATGTGGTGATAGACCTTTAAATGTTCATGCACTTGTGTACACACTAGGTAAGAAGGCTAAATCACCTACATGTACTGTTAAGAGTCCCACATCGGAAATGGAATGGGAACATGGACTCCTTATATGGACTTGGACAATCCTCACCCTACAAGCTAGCTTTTGGGGTTGAGTTAGGCCCAAGATCCATTCTTTACATGTACTAAACAATGGGTTGATAACGTTTTTCTAAATCTGTTGATATGGTGGTAATCTGAATCAAACATGTCAAGAAGTGCCTTATACTACATATGCAAATGGTAGTGCAAGACAACTATGGAAGTGATTAGATGGAAAAGGATGGAGAAGAAGGATAAATTGTTGGAGAAAATAGAAAAGTGTTGATCAGGAGCAGTCTTCAGAATCAATAACTTCTTCACAAGAAATTAATGCAATGTTTGGAAAAGTGGCAGATGAAACAAATGCAATAGATGAATGACATGCACTTGAGAATGCTATAGGTGTGGAAACTACGAATGATGCAGTTAAGAGTTTTAGGGGAGATGATCAAAATTTTACTTAAGGCATCTGTTGGTGACAAAGTTTGGGAACATGACATGGAGGAATCAGTTGAACCCCCTGATATAAATGCTAAGGCATACTTGGTACTGGTAATAGGATGCAAGAACAATTATGTGATGGTGGTGGTATTTCTTGCAGTGAAGAGGTGAATAAGGGAAATCGTACTCCTTCAGATGTTCAATAGGACGTGCAGAGGATGGGAACTGGAGAAGAGGAGGGTAATTTGCATGTAACTACTACCCATTTAGTACAACACAAGTCATCAGTTGTGGATTTTCTCAATAAGAGCAATAGTAAGAAGCAAAAATCAGAAAAGTTATAGAGGAATAAAGGTGCAGGACTTAAAGAAAACGTTACTGAGAATGCAGCATATCAACAACAACTTATGCAACTTTCCTTCAAAAATCAATCTACAGCTACTGAACAAGTGCATGACAATAACCAGATGGTAACTAAGGTACCAAGAAAACAGAATTAGGTAATGCCAATTCAAGGTGTCTCTGGAGATTTGCATATCACTGTTGTAGACAAATAAAATGTTAGGAATGACTTTGATGAAGATTCAACAGCCCAAAACTTTCATAATACAGATAGGGAGGGTAATCTATCACCTACACATATTGAGAAAATAACTGGGAAGACAAAGAAGAAGTCAACTAAAGGAAACCTTATGTCTCAGGGGTGCAAACAAGGAGAATTGTCTCTCAATCTACTATGTTAGTGATCATGAATGCACTCATATGGAATATTAGTTCAGTTAATACTAAAAAGGCCTTCAAAAGGCTTTTGATAATGCATACAAGACACAGATTCCTTTTTATAGGTTTGATGGAACCCTCCAACAAGCTTACAAGATGGAATCATATAGGAGGAGGTTGGGACTAGAGAAAGCCTATAGTAATGTTTCTTGTAAGATGTGAGAATTTGTGGATGAAGAGTATGAGGTTACTATATTGATGTATAGTGTACAATACCTTAATTTGAAACTTAACAATTGGGATCTGCAGTTTGAGAGGAGTCACTCTTGTATATGCAAAGTGTGATAAGGTGGAGAGAATTGAACTGTGGGATTCATTATATCATCTTGCATCAGATATGACATTGCCTTGGCTTGTTGGTGGTGACTTTAATGTTATCACAAATGATTTAGAGAAGTATGGTGGTTAGCCAGTGTCTATGAGTGAAGTAGAAGATTTCAGACATTGTATCAACATCTGTAATCTTTCAGTCTTGGGTTACAAGGGTATTGTCTTCACATGATGGAATGGTAGAGGGGATGATGCTTGTATTTTTAAAAGACTAGACATGTGTTTGGGTAACTTGAAGCTACAACATATATTCCCAGGATTGGAGGTGACCCACTTGATAAAAAATGGCTTAGATCACCCCCCTTATTACTTGAATGTAAACAGGAGGCCCAACAATTTAAGAAATCCTTCAATTTCTTACACGTTTGGACAAACACATGCTTCTTTTATGGAGGTTGTGAGGACTAATTGGTAGACATATATGGAGGCAAATTCTTTCTTCACTTTCAATAAAAAATTGAAGAATTTGAAGAAAGTTTTGTCTACTTAGAGCAGATCTACATATGGTGACATTTTTCAGCAGATCACAAATCTTGAGGAAGTCATCAAAGCTCATGAGGCTATTTTTAGGCAAATCCATCATATGCAAACAGAGAGAAGTTGATGAAGGTGAATGCAGATTTGACTAGAGTGTTGCACCTTGAGGAAGAATTTTGGAAACAAAAGGCTAGTATGTCATAGTTTCAGGATGGGACAAGAATTTCAATTTTTTTTCATGCTCATGTGAATGGGAGGAGGAAGATGCTACAACTTAGAAGAATTCAGGAAAATCATGGTGTATGGTTAGAAAATGAGCAAGACATTGCAGATAAGGCTGTGAGATTCAATCAGGCCCAGTTTCATGAAACTGTGGCCCTTACTCACTTTGATATTCTACAACATATTCCTTCATTGATATTAAGGGAGAAGAACTTGCAGCTTGTTGAAATGCCTACAAAAGAAGAAATGAAAGAAGTTGTTTTTGGACTCAATAGTTCAATGCAGGTGGACCTGATGTCTTGTCACGACCCAAGTCGGAGGGCCGCGACGGGCACCCGGACCTTACCCGCCGGGTACCACCAACCGTACATTCAACACCTAATCATAAATAAATACGGACTAAGCCGAAAAAGATTATGGAAAACCTTAACCAGAAAACCAACGTATATATATATACACCCCAAAGGCCGACAAGGCCATACAAGACTACTACACATAGGACACATGTCTACAAGCCTCTAAAGAATACATGACATCACAAGGACAGGACAGGACCCCGCCATACCCATATGCGTATGCAAAAATATTGTACCACGACCAGACTGCAACTCTAAAACAAATAGAGTGCCCTAACATCAGCTGAACCAGCAACCTACTAGCGTGGACCGTCGCCCTGCCTATGTGAATCTGCGGGCATGAAACGCAGTGTCCCCCGACAAAAGGGACGTCAGTACGACTGATGTACTAAGTATGTCAGGAATGAATAATAACATATCAGAGATATAACAATATCTGAAACAGAAACAGCCGACCAGCAGTAAATGCCTCTAAGGGACCTAATACATATGCCTAAATGTTATGCACAATGCAAATGCGGTATACATATAAATATTGGCCTCATTGGACATCTTCCTCCCCATAATATATATATATATATATATATATATATATATATATATATATATATATATATATATATATATATATTGGCCCTTCATCAGGCATCTTCCTTTTCATAACAGTCTCTGTGAGCATCACATCATTTCGGCCTCTGCGGGCGTAATCATTACCATATCCCAACTGATCAGGTGGTCCCTATTCCCAATATATGGTCCAGGATAAGACATGAATAAAATGCAAATGAAAATGCATAAATGACAATAGCACCTCCTGGGTGACATAATATCCTTGTAACTTTAGCTAACACTGTGAATATCAACATCTTTTTCATATGCCTCAATAAGGTCTTAAAAACATATTTAGACATGCTCTTATCATAGCCTTCGGCTAACATTAGAAATGTTAAACATTTCTCCTATATACCTCAATAAAAATTTAGGAACATATTTAGATATGCTTTTAGCATAGGAATCAATAACATGTGTCACACTCATTTTTAACCGCACGGTTCGCGATGTGATGGGTCGATTCCCTCTGCATTGATTAAAGCTGTTGATGAGTCGTCACCTAATTATTCTAAGGTGAATTAGGGCACCTAAATGCTAACTAAATGCTGCAATGTGAACTCCGATTATTGGTCTGCAAAATTGTGAGATTTTAGGTAAGGGTTCTTTATTATCCTAAAGGGAAGGGTTAGGCACTCTTTAAGATCCGCTAAGTTGCAGTTATCCGGTCAAACTCATGTTAATTATTATACTATGAAAATGCATGTTGAAAAATATAAAGTTAAAATGATGTTGCAAGTATTTAATGAAAGAATGCATTTGTACAAGTATGCATTTTGTATGGCATTGTTTAAAAATACATGTAAAGTTGATTTTGGATAAAAGTATGCATTTGCGTGGCTTTATTTATAAAATACTTAGAAATATGATTTTTGATAAAGTATGCATTTGCATAGCATTATTTATAAAATACTTATTTTTTGCAATTGATAGTAAAGAAGAGAAAGCAAATTATATGTAATGCAAAGAAATGATTTTTTATGAAAGTTATTTTAAGTTACAAATTGAATAATAAAAACGAAACCTTATTATATGATTAATAATGAGTAAGAGGCGATCAAATTATTTTGAAAGTTTAAACATGCATGACGCGCTTAAAATAAATAAACTCGCGGTGGATTTCCAATTTTAAAACTACACGAGCCTAAAGTAAATAAACTAGCAATGGATTTCTAATTTTAAACTACCCTATTAATTTATCAATTCAATGCCTAATTATTCTAAGTATTCTAACAATCACACAAACAGAGTAATTAAATTACAATACAAAATAAAGGAAGGCAGAATTAAAATAAATTGAAAAGAATGCTGAGTACGGCGACGACTGTGTCATTTCTTGGGCCTTGGGCACAAGTCCGGCAATCTTGTTCCTTTTGTCTATGTAGAATTCCACTTTGATATCCCATGTCGTTTAGATATTCCTCGCAAGGTGTAAAAAAGAAAAGATAGTTAGAAATAAATAAATGTGAGTAAAAACCTTCGGATCCGTATAAAACAATAGAAGTTTTAGTTACGGAAGACTCAAACTTATTTTTTTAAAATAAAAGAAATTCCATTCATGTCGTGGTTGCGAACTAATGACTCGTCAGTCAACCGAGTTGACTCACTCGATTGACTCGCCAACGCATGCTGGTTTCTCACATGGGATTTTATTTGTAAGTCTCATCATCGCCCTTTTTCCGAATGAAAGCAAATCGAGGGACAACCTTTCGGAAAGAGCATGACCTCAAATTAATTATACTCATCGGCCTAAATATAGTATCATATTCAAATCAGTTAATTTTGATCAAGTGTAACAATCTGTTCTTTTGAAATAAGGCAGTAGCCGAACTGCATTTTCTCAGAAAAAGGGAGAAACTGACGACCCGACTCGGATCAGAAAACCCGACCCGGAGAAGAAAATAAGCGGACGACAGTGGACCACAACCGTGGTAAAACAGTGGCAAAAATAGCCAAAAATAGAGCAAAGCCCCAAAAAGGAGCAATAATCAACGGAGCAAACAGAGGCAAACGCCGGAGTAATTATCCAGTTAGAAACTATCACAAATTAGCAAAATGGTAAGAACAGTCCAAAATCAACCAGCACGCCGGAGTATGTCAAAATGAGGTTAAATCAGTCCAACAAACACACAACAATATAACCACAAGAGAAATAGAAATGACCGTAGTGTCGCCGGAGTGGATGATTTGGGCTGGGCGAAAATGGGAGGTTGGGCTGGATTTTGGGTATTGGTTTTTTGAGAATAAGAAAAGGGTAGAATAAGTTGTGGTAAAAAACAGAAAAGGGGTTTATTATTAAAAAAATGCTTTATAAAATATAAATTATAAAGATAAAAATAACAATGTGATAATAATAAAAACATAATATTTGCGAAATGCTTAATGCTTGATTAAAAATAGAAATGCGATGCCATTTTGCGAAGATAAAAAACAACGCAAAATATTAGGGTAAAACTATGTTTATGACATAAAGGCAAATAATAGTAAAAAATATGAATATATGTATGCATCTCAAAATTGTTTTGGGGTGTCAAAATATTCAAAATTGCAAGCAAATAATCGAAAAAGAGGGACAAAATTGGGTGTCAACAGATGCCCCTCTTTGGCCGGAAACGATGAAAGAGTTTTCGGACAAAGAAGTTGACTAAGTAGCCAATTTTGTTCTGATCACCGAGACTTGAAGGAAGATTAGGGATACATGGAAGAAATAGAATCCCGAGGGGGAGGAAGTTGCAATATCGGTAAGGAGAGAAGCAAAGCTGGTGAAGATTAAAAAATATTGCCCCAGTATCGAGTTATGATGACACTGGTTGAAGATGTAGCAAAAATTATTGGAAAATAGCGGAACGACGTTCGACGTAGGCCGAAACCTTTGTTGTCTCGGTTCGCTGTAAGACATAGCTCCACGTTGTGCTGAAGCTCCTGCCGATTAAAACTCCTATGGACTAGAGCTAAGATAAAATTAGTGCATAACTGCTGAGTAAAATGGGTTTATGAGAATAGGATCCCGTGAATTGAAATGACGTCGTTGTACAGACGTAATGCGGATGGCATCATTGCATAAGTGTAATGAAATGACATCATTGCCTAAACGTTATGCAGATGACGCCGTTGTATAGGTGTAATGAAATGACGTCGTTGCTTAAATGTTATGCAGATGACGCCGTTGCATAGGCGTAATGAAATGACATCGTTGTGTAGACATAATGCAGATGACGCCGTTGTATAGGCGTAATGAAATGATGTTGTTGCTTAGACGTTATGGATATGACGTCGTTGCATAAGGCTAATGAAATGACGTCGTTGCTTAGACGTTATGCAGATGATGCCATTGCGTAGGCGTAATGAAATGACATTGTTGCTTGGACGTTATGTAGATGACGTCGTTGCATAAGCGTAATGAAATAACGTCGTTGCTTAGACGTAATGCAGATGACGCAGTTTGGTGGGCGTTTGATTGAAATTAAAATACCCGCATTAGGAGGTGGGTGCCTGATTGCAATTAAAATACCCGCATTAGAAGATGAGCGCCTGATTGAAATTAAAATACCCGCATTAGGAGGTGAGTGCCGATTGAAATTAAAATACCCGTATTGGAATGTGGGTGGCTGATTGAAAATAAAATACCCGCATTGGAAGTGGGCACCTGATTTAAATTAAAATACTCGCATTAGGAGGTGGACACCTGATTTAAATTAAAATACTCGCATTAGGAGGTGGACACCTGAATTATATTAAAATACCCGCATTAGGAGGTGGTGCTCGATTGTAATTAAAATACCCGTATTAGGAGGTGGGTACCTGATTGCAATTAAAATATTCACATTAGGAGGTGGGCGCTTGATTTAAATTAAAATACCTGCATTAGGAGGTGGGTGCCTGATATGACGTCATTGTATTGACGTAATGCATTATGACCCTGAGGTCGAAATGCTATGTTGAAGTTCTCGCAAACTCAATCTGGATGAAAAGTTAATGAGTGGATATAGGCAATGTAAGATGAATAGATGAGGATGAGAATATGAACTTGGCACGAAATACCGTCCTTGTACAGACATAATGCAGTTGGGACCCTGTAGGTCAAGAGGGTGCTTTTGTACAGACACAAAACAGGAAAGTGATCATTGTGGGCTGAACTGTGATGCGGAAGTTCTTTGCCAAATTAAACACACATGTTGCGGCTTCCCTGCCTTTGTCAACCTGAATATCTGCACTCAAAGAAATTCGTGAGTTTAGGGGGAGGGGCGGTTGATTCACGTTGACTTTGTAGCTTTGGCTCTTGACGCTTGCAAGTTCAGACTGTTTGGATTGAAGACTTAGTTGGCCGACATTTTTCCATGTTTATTGGCGTATTCTTGCAGTGAACCCTTAAAATTTGCCCCAGTTTCTGGTATATATGAAGATGCTGAACTTTTAACTGGACAAAACCGAGTTTGTGTGGGCAGCTTTCTTGTCCTATTAAGGCGATCATGTGGGCCTATTGCGTTGTGTGCAAGATAAGGGAATAAAATTTCCAATGGTGTGACCGAAGCCGATATAGGACGCGTACGTATTCCGACAAGGGAAATCAGGTCATACCGTAGTTTGTTACAAGCAAAAAGGAATTGTGAAGTTTTCCAAAAATGGGGCCGAAACCGATGTGGCCGCCTACGTATCCCGTCGAGTGAATCAGGTCATAACGTAGTTCATGTCTGCTATCGGGGAATGGAAATCAAATTCTGGGTTGTTTATCTGAGACTCTGTGGGAAAAATGAATTTGAGTTTGTAGAATATTTTTTGGTAAAAGAGAGTGATTCGAGTTTGAAAAATGATGCAATATATTTTGCAAGTTTTTTGTTGTTTTTTTTTTTGTTTTTGAAAATATGAAAAAGACAGAATCACGTATTGACTTCAGTTGGTACCAAACAATTAGTATTGTGCTTATGGTTCCCGTTATTTGCTTTCTGTCTAACCGAGACTGACTCCAGGGTAATTCCTACAGCTTCAGATGCTACCTCAGACATACTTGAGTATCGACACTTGCTTCAAGCCAAGGTTTCGACCTTTACGTATCCTCATGTTTCAAATGCCCTCACTTAAAGAAAGTCCATTCCTCATATGTATTTCAGTATTTTGAACTTTGGGATGTCTAGAGAAGTACACTCACACTCAGAAAGACGTTCAATGCATTTAATTATGACACCATAGGCTTGGTCGTCATGCAAGTATCCACTAATGTGAGAACCCTCGATATAGGATCATGTAGGGCTTGTTATGATTTTGTAATGTAGGCTTGGGGAAAGGAAAATATATCATTTGGGTAAGGAGTGACTAATCCTTCCTTGAGCATTGGAATATGTCCGCTCTTGGTATTTGTGTGCCTTGATATTTATTTTTTTTGAATCTTTCGTTCGAAGCTTTTTCCTCTTTTCAGAGTTATTTCCTCATTTTCCTTCTTGATATTGTCGGGGCTTTTGACTTCTTCTTTGTGTGAAGTCTTCCTTTTATTTTGTTTTCTTTTTCTCTTTCGGGACTTTGTAACTTCAACTCGGATCTTTTTTAGCAATTTGCACATTTCTGATGCACTCAAGGAGGTCGGGCCAAGAGAGGGATAGTGCGTGTACGCACTCAGAAATGGTATAGGCATAAGATATGGTTGTTAAAAGAATAGTCTTTAGGCTCAAAGGGGAAGTGCTACGGATAATGTTATTTGGTACGCTGGAAAGGCTCAAACGGATCAAAGAAAGCCTACGATCATTTCCTATACAAAGTGTTACTCAGGATTTCGCCTCAACAAACATTCGAACCAAGTTCTAGATCACAATGCAATGCAATTGAACTTATTCTAAAACTCACCACACAATGCACATGAAACGATGAGGTTGGTTTCAATCTTATCTTGGAAGCAAGCAAGAAAATTTTCAAGTGTCACTACAGGTGTGAATGAGTGGTACCAAAAGAATCTATAGTTTACCACGTAGTCAGTCCTCTCCACCATATCGATTGTTACTTATTCTTTCTTATGCATGCTCCTAACTGTGTTGGTATCAACCAAGTCAACCAATGATACTTAAAATGTTTTTTTTTGTATTTTTGAATAAAGGGTACCGAACCCAAATAGGGCAGCCTACGTATCTCATCTTTGACGAGAATCAGGTGCGCGTAGTTCATTCAGATATGTTATAAAAATGTATCTTTGAAAAAGAATTCATCCACGATAGGATAGTAAGAGTAAAAACTGTATAAAATAGATGATTGTCTACTATGGGACGAATGCAAAGTAAAATGACTGTCCACGATAGGATGAATACAATGAAAAAAATGATTGTCCACAATAGGATGAATGTAGTGAAAAATGATTATCCATGACAGGATGAATGAAAAGATGGGTAAGCCAGATATGTCCCTTTCTAAGGTGGATGCGGAGAAGTGCGTCCCTTTTTCAGGTGGACAAGGAAGTGCGTCCCTTTGGCAAGTTCGTTCCACTTTCGTTGGGTAGCGTTTCGCAAGGACTAGATTTACATTTTTAGCGGTGTCGAACCTGAGAAGGGTTACCTACGTATCACACCGTATGGTGAGAATCAGACACACGTAGTTCGTCAGGATATGTTGTAAAATGTATGATATAAAGGAATTATGTAACGAAAATGAAGCATATCAATTGAATTTGCAAATATGTAATAAAAAACAAAAGTATAGACAAACTCAGAGTGATGCCTCGTTAAATCTAGTGTTGGCTGACTTCTTCCAGTCAAAATATCTCTCGGTCATCTTTGTGAAAACTTTTTGCTTTGTTCTTTCCTGGAGTATCTACAGGGATAATGTTTTATAACGACCGCCCCCGACAGTTTGCGAGGACGGTCTTCCTGCAAAAATAAAAGCACTAGGTGAAAGTAGGAAAGTCACGAATAATAAATGTAAGAGTGTGACGGTATAGTCAAAGACTCCTCTGATTGGTTTGTTCGGACTGGAGGTTGGTTGACTTTTTTCAGTCGAAAATATCTTCCGGTCATCTTTGTGAACACTTTTGTTTTATTCTTTCCTGGAGTATCTCCAGGGATTATCTTTTAGAACGACCGCCTCCGACTGTTTGCGAGGACGGTCTTCCTGCAAAAATAAGAGAAATTGGTGAAAGGAGGAAAGTTACGAAAAAAATAATAATAAAATGTGGGAATGTAACAGTATAGTCAAAGGCTCCCCTGTTGGTTTGTTCGGACTTGAAGTTAACGCTTCACAAGGTCTGAGTCGTGATATTCAAGAACGATTTATCCTCGGGTGGTGACACAGTTTCTGTCCCATGGACCAAAAGATATGGCGTTGCCCCAATAGAAGTTTTGATTGTAGTGCGATAGCTCAAAAGTGCAAAGGGCAAATGTTCATACCCAGAGTTGCAAACGATATGTCATGATATGTACAGAGTTGAAGCGGGTAATTTTTGCATTAAATAATATGTACAGAGTGAAAAGCAGAAAAATAGCAAACAAATTGTGGAAATTAAATATGCGTCCTAACATGTATGTGGATTCTCCTATGCCAGAGGTGAGCCTAAACGTAAATATGCGAGATTATGACAGATTAATCAAAGATGTTAAACTGCAATACTTTTGTCGGAAATGAAGACAAAATGAATGTACATTTTCCAATTTCAGCATGTCATGATTAGGCTTGGATTCGTCTATCATTATCACGCTACACATAATATGTTGTTGAGTCGTGAGACCCGTCGACAATTTGGTGGATTTCTTAATTGTGGAGTCGATGCCAAGTATCAACCCACCTAAGGTGTATGTATGCATGACTTAATATAAAGGGTGGTATAGCTCTATCCTAAATTTTCTAAAATTTGGTTGACTAGTAATTGATAGTAAAGAAGAGAAAGCAAATTATATGTAATGCAAAGAAATAATTTTTTTATTAAAGTTATTTTAAGTTGCAAATTGAATAATAAAAATGAAACCTTATTATATGATTAATAATGAGTAAGAGGCGATCAAATTGTTTTGAAAGTTTTAAACATGCATGACGCGCCTAAAATAAATAAACTCGCGGTGGATTTTCAATTTTAAAACTACACGAGCCTAAAGTAAATAAACTAGCAATGAGTTTCCAATTTTAAACTACCTTATTAATCTATCAATTCAATGTCTAATTATTCTAAGTATTCTAATAATCACACAAACAGAGTAATTAAATTACAATACAAAATAAAGGAAGGCAGAATTAAAATAAATTGAAAAGAATGCTGAGTACGGCGACGACAGTGCCATTTCTTGGGCCTTGGGCACAAGTTTGACAATCTTGTTCATTTTGTCTCTGTAGAATTCCACTTTGCTATCCCATGTCATTTAGATATTTCTTGCAAGGTGTAAAAAAGAAAAGATAGTTAGAAATAAATAAATGTGAGTAAAAACCTTCGGATCCGTATAAAACAATAGAAGTTTTAGTTACAGAAGACTCGAGACTTATTTTTAAAAAAAATAAAAGAAATTTCATTCATGTCGTGGTTGCGAACTAATGACTCGTCAGTCAATCCAGTTGCCTCGCCAACGCATGCCGGTTTCTCACATGTGATTTTATTATAAGTCTCTTCATCACCCTTTTTTTAAATGAAAGCAAACCGAGGGACAACCTTCGGAAGGAGCATGACCTCAAGTTAATTATTCTCATCGACCTAAATGTAGTATCATATTCAAATCAGTTAATTTTGATCAAGTGTAACAATCTGTTCTTTTGAAATAAGGCATTAGCCGAACTGTATTTTCTCAGAAAATGGGAGAAACTGACGACCCGACTCGGATCAAAAACCCCGACCCGAATCAGAAACCCGACCCGACCCGGAGCAGAAAATAGGCAGACGATAGTGGACCACAACAGTGGTAAAACAGTGGCGAAAATAGCCAAAAATAGAGCAAAGTCCCAAAAAGGAGCAATAATCAACAGAGCAAACAAAGGCAAGCACGTTACTTCAGGTTAGAAACTATCACAAATTAGCAAAATGTTAAGAACAGTCCAAAATCAGCTAGCACGCCAGAAAACATACTCGCCGGAAAACATACTCGCCGGAGTATGTCAAAATGAGGTTAAATCAGTCCAACAAACACACAACAATATAACCACAAGAGAAATAGAAATGACTGTAGTGTTGAAGACCTCCAGTAAGATTCAATAGCAAAAAAAAGATAGAAGGGGCGGCTGCGTCACTTCCACGGCGAAAATGCCAGAGCGAAGCGGAATTTTCTTTTCGGTCAGATCTGGAAAAAGCGATGAGCACAACAAAAACCAAGTATCATCGTAGTTTCCACGGTAATGGGATAGCATTGATGGTGGTGGTGGTTCACTCCGGTTCATCAGAGCTAGAAGCTCATCGCTGGAGCAGTTGGGGATGAGATGACGGTGGTTTTGCGATGGAGAATGATGTTTTTTTGTTATTTCAGACAGGGTAGGGTCGGCGTGTGGCGGTGTTCACTGGCGGAGAAGAAGTAGTGGTGGCGATGGCAGTGATGAGCCGAGAAGCTTGGTTGTTGGGGATTGGAAGGAGGTGAGAATGGAGTTCTCGCCGCTGGTGGTGTTGCAGAGGCGTGACGAGACAATGTTAGTGGTGGCAAAGGAGTGTCGGCCGGCGTAAAGGGTAGGGGTATAGGTTTCAGTGATTTTGGGGGTATGGGTATGGGTATGGGGATGTGCGGTTGATGGGAGAGAGGGGGCTTGGGGCGAGAGAAAAGGAAAGAGTAGTCCTCCCCTTTTGTTAGGTTTAGGGTTTGTTTTAGGTATAGAAAATAGAGGGGCGTGGGTTTGGGCTTCCGAAAAATTGGGTTTGGGCTGCGAGGTCGGTTGGGCCGACAATGGGGTTTTTCGGGTGGATGATTTGGGCTGGGCGAAAATGGGAGGTTGGGATGGTTTTGGGTATTGGTTTTTTGAGAATAAGAAAATGGTAGAATGAGTCGTGGTTAAAAACAGAAAAAGAGTTTATTATTAAAAAAATGCTTTATAAAAATATAAATTATAAAGATAAAAATAACAATGTGATAATAATAAAAATATAATATTTGCGAAATGCTTAATGCTTGATTAAAAATAGAAATGCGATGTCATTTTGCGAAAATAAAAAATAACGCAGAATATTAGGATAACACTATGTTTAAGATATAAAGGCAAATAATAGTAAAAAAATACGAATATATGTATGCATCTCAAAATTGTTTTGGGGTGTCGAAATATTCAAAATTGCAAGCGAATAATCGAAAAAGAGGGACAAAATTGGGTGTCAATAACATGAACAATCCTTAACTACTAAGAGTAGAGTAATTTATAGAACAATACAACGATTATATTTCGTTACATGGAACATGCCAAAAGAAAGAAATAATTTGCCTTAACATACCTTCGTTTCGCTAAAATGGAAGGAAAATATTGTTGCTTGCCAAGAAATGCCAAATAACATTGCTGGCCAATTCATATGAAAATCCAAAATGAAGAACCCAACTTCACTGCTCACGAAAATGAAATGCAAGTTACTCACTTGCTTCTTTTGGGTCTTAAGGATTTCTTGAAAACAATGTAATGTTTTTCTAAAGTGGACGAAGTGAAGGGACCAATTCTTTGGTCCCTGATTACTAAAGCAATGAATTGTTAATATTAGCATTAAATGGAGTTCATGATGTGATCTCCCATTAGCTATTTTAGACTTCTTCAATTGCTGCCACCAAGTGCACTACATTCCTTAGTCATTTTAGGGGCTTACTTGTGTGCCACCCGTAATCCCCACTAAACATTGTCTCCCCCTAATTAATAATTAATCAATCCCACAATTAATCAATTACACACACAATTAATTTCGTGATCTCAATTCACTTAAATCTTAATAACTTATAAAACCTTCATATTTTCAATGTCATAATTTTGTAATATGACACTAGTCCATAACCTCTTTAGGGATATACAACCATTATTATTACTCCCCATCATCACACTTGTTACGTCCAAAATTATTTCGGGATCACGTTCCTTTGTATACTAATTTCTTTATTAGCATACGTAAACATAACATAAATTTTCCCAACACTCGGGTCTAATTACACACGCCTAGCGATTTTACATACGCCTAGCGATTCAAACTGTGACCCGAAAGTACGGAATGTTACATCCTTCCCCCCTTAGAAACATTCGTCCTCGAATGTTGGGTGACATATCTGATCCTTGTTACGTAGCCCGAAATTACAACTACCTTCATACATCACTACATCAGACCTCTCATGGTCTTCAAACATTAATTATAATACCATGAGATAGAACTCACCTTATGCTCCTTTCGAAACCTCGACGTTGGTCTGGAACATGTATGGATATTTGTGCATCATTTCCTCTTCCGCCTCCCATGTCATCTCTTCCACGTTCTTATTCCGCCAAAGAACTTTTGCAAAGGCTACTCCCTTAGTCCTCAACTTGTGGACTTGTCGATCTAGGATCCTCTCATACTCCCTTTCTGCACATCAGAGAATCGCCACCTTTGGCCGAAGAGTTCCTTCTGTCCCTCCTCCACCATTGATCCTACGCCGTTGTAGAATAATCATACCTTTGTGAGACCTGCATAACTATAATCTCCTTCACCTTTATCCTTCTTATTGTAATCCTTCATTCTATTCGTCACTAAGCGGAAAACATTTCTACCTTGATGCTTAACCATACCATTTCATTCATACTTACTAACTGTTTTCATATTTCCTACCACCATCCTTTGGTTGTACCATAATTCCTGTCCTCAATTGCCCCTATTATTATACGGAGGTTATATTCATGAAGCTATTTTGTGTGCTCACCCACTCCTTTGGATATCCTAACCTTTATCTAATATAATAATCCATTTGTTACTTGAGCAAGTTGTGATACTCATTCTTCACCCCTCTTTTCTTTACATGACTTGGTGATTTTCAAATCCCAAATGTCCTCGAGCTGCTGCTGTTTTGAACCCACCGCTGCTGCATCTTCTTGCTACACTTTGGTAGTTTAATGATGCACATGCTGCTGCATTTTGTTCTCTGCTGCTGCATTTTGGGTAAAAGGTCTTCCCTTTAACATTTCTTTCACAATGTGGAGGGTGTGACTCTTTAAAATGCCCCTGGATAATGTAATAAAGAGTTGGGGATACCATATGCTTTCTAAATGCTTGTGTTGTACTCAACCAAAAGAGAAGACAGTCCCACACATTTTCTAAAGTGTGAAACAACTCAGAAAACATGGACATATTTCAGCTGCTGCTGGGATCAATATTACAAGCATGCATCTTCACCAGGTGATATTGAAATGGTAGAGTGCTGATGTTCTTTCAAGAATGAAGCCTATATTCTATGTTGTGCCATTCATAATCATATGGGAGAAATGAAAGAAAACAAATGGGGATATGCACAACAAGAAGGTGACAGACAGTAGGGTGTAGTGTCAAGTTTCATCCAACATTCTACAATTGGTGAGAATAAGGTAACCTAGGATTATGACTGACCTCACAGATGGTAAAAAATTCTCAGAATCATGGAAGAATTTGTTCCTAAGCTGCAGGTTACTAAAGTGTTGTGAAAATTGGCTTCCGAGGGTGTTTTGAAGTGCAATACTGATGGTGCCACTAGGGGCAACCCAGACAGAAGTTCTTTTGCATTTTGTGTGAGAGATCGTAAGGGTGATTATGTGTTTGCTCATGCTAAAGAGATGGAGGATGCCACAAACACTGAGTTTGAAGCACAAGCACTACTTGAAGCTGCTAAGTTTTGCCTATCTAAGCATGTGTACTCATTTGTTCTTGAAACAGATTCACTCTTAATGGAGAACATCTTAGATAGGGAGTGGAAACCACCTTGAAGTATTGCCTTAGCAGTGGAGGAAATTCTGGCTATAATTGAGAATGCAGATGTTCAGGTAATGCATATTATGAGAGAGAGAGAGTAATTAACTAGATGATCATTTGTATAATTATGTTCTTGATCATGAAGAAGTTACAGTGGACTCTTTTGCACAACTGGATACCAAGGACAAAAAGATCCTCAATAGTGATAAATTGCTATGTCCATATTTGAGGATAAGAACACATAAGAGATATTGAGGAGGGTGGATGTTGGTGTTGTGATGTGGTGGAGAAATGCTTGTCATCATACTCAAGTCCTTATGGAGGAGAGTATAGTGATAGTTTTTCTACTAACATATTTTGCTTTTTTGCAGGTTTCAAAATAAATTTGATGCTGAGGAGAACTTGTGATATGGAGGAAAACAACTGCACCATATCTACATCTAAGACTACTGATGTGTGTGTCAAGGATTTAGTTCATGGATATGACTTGAAATATGCAAGGCTAAAGTTACATATGCTATTGTTCCATTGTGCACAGGACATGATATTGAAGCAACTTTTATGGTGCAACTCATTGATCATATATCATTCATATATACAAGACATGACTTGCTGCTAAATAGGTGCATAACTGGAGGTTACTGGCTCATTGATCTTAAATTTATAGGACATGATATGGCCTGGTCAAGCTATTTGGATAACAGGAGATGCTGCAGACATTTGGTATAGTTCTAGACTAGATACAAGGACAAATATGATCTGTACATTGACTATGGTGCAGTGTGTGGTATTAGCAGCATATGCTCATTCTACTGCACCTAAGATAATGCATGGAAATATTTGCAATCTTGTAAGGGAAAATCTAGCACTATGAGAGTAACTGGACCTGCAGCTGGTGGAAGACTCAGATAAATCAAAGATTTGATTAATGCAAAGGACAAGCCAAGTTGCTATCTTCATACTCAAATCCCATGGGAAGAGAGTAGGAGGTTAGTTGTTATTAACTTTACATTCTTTATAGATACCAAATGGAGATACACATTTTGTCCCATTGATCCATTCATAGAAAATGATATGCAGACAGTTATGACAGGATAACACAAGATCTCAAAGGCACCTGCAGACTCGGAAGCAGCTCACAGATGCTTCAGAGAAATTTACTGGTCCATTGATCCAATTTGCATTGGACATGATATGGTAGCAGGTGTTGTGGTGCAACACAATATCCTCAGGTTCCTTAGAAGCACTAGTCACTGGAGCATTACTGGTTTCTATTGTTTCGTTGATTCTATTCCTATAGTAGATAATATGGAATGGTCAGGATATGGGAAGACAAGGGATGGTGCACACTATTTGGAAGAATCAGAGGAAACAAATAACTGGTTACTGCACAGGACAAGATTTATTACAATCTTCATACTCAAATCCTTATGGAGGAGAGTATGATAATAGCTGCTACTAAACTCATGCTCTTGTTTGCAGGTACCATATGATGCTATAGTAAAAACGCAGAATGCAGAAGTTGCCAAATTGATCCTAAGCTAGGAGAGGATATGCAGACAAGTTTGCAAGTACAACACAGGGTCCCAAAGTCATGTACAGGCCGTGTAACAACTTATACCAATGATCCTAGTTACATGGGAGATGATTTGATATTTGTTGTTTATACTTGTGAGGGGCTTAGATGCAGAACTTATACAAGAACACACAGGAAAGGCTTGAAAGGAGTTACAGCAATGGCAAGGACATGCACAACAATTTAGGAAGCCAAAATGCAGAATATGACAACTTCACAACACTATTTTCATACTCTAATCCATTGGGAAGAAAGTATGTTGATAGTTGATAATGAAAATTTCTATTTTGCATTTTTGGCATCTAGCAGTCCATGCAAGAAATGTACATTCACAAAGTGTGCGGTTTGGTTGATAATGCACAGTAGAGGCCTTAGTTCTTGCATGATTTGTGTATTGACTATCCCCCGGTGTGTGGTATTAGCACTAGTTACTCATTTTGATGAGGGCAAGACAATGCATGAAAAGTGTTATACAGGCCTGTTTTGAAAAATGCATGCAGACAAAAACTTGGTACATAGGTCACATGTTACTCAGAATGGAAATGCAGGATATACAGCGGATATACACCATTATACACTTCAAAAGGCAACAACAAGGACATGGTTGGCACTGGTTCTCATCAACAGCATATTCAGAATCACCTATATTAGTCTTAGGATGCTTGTTTCCATTTTTGGATTCATATAATACCAAATTAGGATACATAGATCCTAGCTTGGTCTTTAGATTATTTTTTGCATTTTTGAGCCTTTTGGCTACATTGTAAAGGCTGTGTGTGTTTTTTGTTTGAAAAATATATAAAAATAACCCTAGGCCCTAAAAAGTAGTGAATTTGCTTTAAAAAAAATCAGATTTTAGGTCATGTAATTCTTCCTTAATGAAAAGGGTAATTAGGGGCTTAATCAGTTAGATCACGTAATTTTCCCATCTTATAACAGGCAGCATAATCGTCCGATCCAAGCCCAAATCAAACCCGTCCAACAGGAACATTCGGGTGGCCCCGAAATTACTCATAAACCCTAAACCCTAGAATCCGCAATTCTCCTCATCCCTATTCTTCAATTATACCAAAAACCCTAAACCCAAATATGCACTTCAAGAATCGCCTTATACATCCCCTTTTAACCTCAAACCCTAAACCCAACAAATTTAGGGTTTTCATTCAATTCAAAGCATCAATTTCAAGTCTCAAAGTAGCATGGCGAAAGGACCCAAAACTAGACCAAGCAATTGAAGACGACAAAAAATGGAAACAATGTGCTCGTGTTGTTAAAGAAGTGTTAAACGAACCGGGTCAGGTAATACCACTTCATTATTTAGAGAAACGCCGTGAAAGATTGAAATTACCCATAAAAATCAAGACTTTTCTTGATTTGAACCCGGGTTTATTCGATATATATTCGGGTCGGGTCAGACCCAAATCCGATCCGGTTATGTTTGTTAGGCCTAGTGATAGATTGAGGCAATTCTTGGAAGAGGAATGTAGGATTTTTGTTAATAATGAATCTTTATTGGTCGGTAAGTTATGTAAGCTTTTAATGATGTCTAAGGATAAGGTTGTAAGTGCTGATAAGTTGGTACAGGTTAAGAGGGAATTCGGGTTCCCGAATGATTTATTGGTAAATTTGGTGCCGAAATATCCAGAATATTTTAAGTTAATTGGTGAACCCGGGGAGGGAAAATCGTTTTTGCAGTTGGTTGAATGGAACCCCGAGTTTGCAAAGTCGGTGATCGAGGTAAGAGCTGAGGAAGAATCGAGGTTAACGGGGATTAAAACTAGGCCAGCGTTTAATTGGAAACTTCCACCGGGTTTTTTCATTAGGAAGGAAGTAAGAGAGTGGATTCGAGATTGGATGGAGCTTCCTTATTTATCGCCGTACGATGATGTATCGAATTTGGATCAATCTTCGCGAGAGATGGAGAAGAGGAATGTTGGGGTTTTCCACGAGTTGTTATCGCTTTCTCTTTATAAGAGGGTTGCTATCCCCATTTTAGGGAAGTTTAGTGACGAATATAGGTTTTCAAATGCGTTCTCGAATGTGTTTACTAGGCATTCTGGGATATTTTATGTGTCGTTGAAGGGTGGGATTAAAACTGCTATGCTTAGAGAAGCATACAAGGATAGTGAGCTGGTAGATCGAGATCCACTTCTCGAGATTAAAAACAAATTTCTTGAGTTACTTTCTGAGGGCCACAGGCAGAGAGCTGAGCAATTGAGATTGCAGAGAGAAATGGTTCAGGAAGACATGAAAATGATGGCAGTCAGCAATACTAGACTAGACGATCAGAAATATGAAGAGGAGCTACTGGGAGAGGAGGAAGATGCAGAGCTATGAATGCTAGCTTCATCTTGAAAGTCAAGTTGGGTGTAAATATAACTGCTAGTGATGTCAGAATGAGGAGTTCTAGTGTGTAGCTTCACAAGCCAAAGCCCAATATAATTTCCTGGGTTCAGTGTGGGATTTTTCATTTTGAAGATGCTACATTTCAGAGAGCATTTTTTTTAATAAAAGAAGCCAAAAAATGGTAACTATGACTGGCAAAGCAGAGAGTTCTGGGAAATGTGGCACTGCTCATTGTTTGTTGAAATTAGCAGAACACTTTTGATCTAAGACACTGTTGCAGAGCAACTGCATCTTTTCAGTTTTTCGGGATAATAAGTTATTGTTGAGAAATCCAGCTTCGTAATTTCATATGGACGTTAATAGTTTAAAGGTTGATTGCTTTATATGACTATATGAGAATAGCTCAACCTGAATCTCCTTTTGTTTTCAACCTGACAAACATGTTTTGAGACCAATGATGACTGGAGTTTTAAATTTTATGAACCTTCTTTGGTATGCATCTCTCTCTTCCACACACTGCCATATCCTCATATCTTTCGTTTCTACTCTCATTTGTTTCCCATCCATTATCTTAACGGCTACAAGAATTGCTACGTATAATGGAGGATAATACTGCCTTATCTTCTGCTTACATTTTTTCCTTTTTCTTATTGATAAGTTATCCTCCATTTACTACTAAGCCAATAATCATTTCAGGACTTTCTGATTTTAGCAAGTTTCCTTCCTGGTTTGCCTATAAAGCTTCAACAAATGACAAATCTTGTCCACCAAAATATGGCAGATGAGCTGGATATGGATCCTATATCCCTCTATCAATTGTTACTTTTATCTGCTTCATCATGCATGGTTCAGTGTATAGTTGCAAACAGTTCAGGGCAGGTATGAAATTTACAATATAGCTTCTGAACTGAGATATGTCTCCGCATAGAAAAGAAATGCCCCAATGTCAATTGTCCACTGGATTCATTTCTACAGTGAGAAGCTGCGTAAAACTCCCTGAGACAAATAAACTGTTCCATAAAGAAAAAAAAAGATAAGGATTAATTAGAAGGCTCTCTCCCTTGGGCTGCCATATTCGCTAGTCATTTTGGTGTATTAGAATGGCCAGAATGGGTCACCAATAGGTCAAATTCCAGAAGAAAGGAGGGAAGATCCGGTGCGTAGCCAGAGATTTGATTTGGTCTTATTTCAACAAGTTAGAAGTTTCAATAATGTACAGGAAAAACTGATTGAGTGCATTTTCCTGCAACAAGTTAGACGTTTCAATAATGTACAGAAAACAGCTGATTGAATGCATTTCCCTCTTGCAGGCATCTTCAGTTCAATGTCAACAGCTTCATTGGAAGGGAGAATTGAGCATTAAGGATGAAGAAGTCAGAAGAAACTCCATGAATTATGGTATTCTGTTGCCAACCTACAAATATAACATGGCTTGTAGATGAGGCACAAACCTCGTATAAATTCAGTGCATAATGAGAGGTCGTGACTACCGAACGCCAGCATCCTGGAGTTGGAGATAATTGAGGCGATAAAATCATCAGTCATATTGGTATTGAATGGATGAAAAGAGTTGGACAATCCTATGAACAGACAACAGTGACGTTTTGTGGAGTAAGCGACATGGTGGGAAATTTACTGGCCTAATGGTAACTGCAGGGGATGTTTGAATGTGATGTAAATTTTCAGTATTAGCATCCTGCAGACTGGGAACAGGCTACAGATGCTAATTTCCTTGTAGAATAAGTCTAGTTCGATGGAGTTAAGCATGATCTTTATATAATCATCTTTGTTTCCTGAAATTCTGAGCACATTGCATTATACCAAACGAAAAAGTAAGGAACAGGGAAATGGTCTGGGTTGTACTAATCTTTGACACTACTCTCACCTTGTTTCTCTAGTTGCTTAATATTCGGATCTCCCTCTATTTGGGATTGAGGCGGAGTTATTGTTGTTTGATGTTGTTATTAGATCCCCCTCTAAATTATGCCTTTGTGAGGATAATATGCACTATTTGGATTCCCTGGCATCGGCATATCTCCCAGAAGCTATCTCACATATTTGCTTTTTTCTTTAAAGTACTACTACTAATTTACGATGTCAAAGTGTTCTGAGGAGTTCCCATATGTAATTTTAATTCATAAAGATATAGTTGCGGACTGGACTTAGCGGACCTGCATTTACCTCTTGGTATTGGAAGAGTATTATGTTTTTGCAACAAGTGCCAAGCTTATGTATGTAATGCCACGGTGGGTTTGTGCAGGACACAGAGAGTCATTTTTGTATAATCTACCTTTTTGGTCACCAAGGCTTACAATTTAGTGGTACCGGGAGGGGGGTGGGGGGGTTCACACACAATAAGTGAGTTTAATTCTCGTTCTCCCCCTTCCCTTCATTGATCCCCCAATGGTATAATAGACAAACCAGGCCCTGCTCATTGTGAATGATAAATCCTATAGGTTGCTTATCTTTATGTGCTTCAACTGGTAATGTTTTTGTCTAGTTCTTTATATTATATGCTTTTGCTGACTCATAGAGATGTGTGATTATCGAACAATATCTGATCACACGATCTAGCTAATAACATAATGTAGACATTCAAAAAGTCTATAGATCACAGGCTGCCAATAACTTTATTAAGTTGTTTATAGTACTCCAATATTTTGGAAAGATAAAGCAGAAACTGAGAAACATTGGAGGTGGCAAAATCTTTATGGCATTTCCATTTTGTCGCGACTCTATCCCCTTCCCTCAACAGCTCCTAAACAAGGAGTACTGGAAGTACACAACAAAAGGATGGATTCTTAGTGCAATATGATAAAAAATGAGTCAAATACTTTCTTTTTTGTTTCCCATTCGGTGTCCAGTACCAGCTTTGGGGCCCCGGCTAATACGAATTTGCTCCGCGTAAGATCCATTTAAGGGGGAGGTGTTCCCTAACAGATTTTTTTTCATTCCCAGGGCTCGAACTTGGGACCTCTCGTTAAGGGCGGAAGGCTCATATCCATCCCACCACAACCCTTGTTGGTAGTCAAATACTTAATTGTAAACACTTCCATTTTTCATACTTATGTTTAGTTGTTTATGTTTTTACCAGTTAGGAAGCTTTTAGTTGTCTTATTTCTCAGGTAAACATTACTTGAGAAAAAGAAACACCAGTCACACAAAAAGGATGAGGCTTTCTCAACCATGGACCTAATATACTCTACTACAGGTACATACCAAATTCACCCTTTTTCTTTCAATTTTTTTGGCTGATGAAACCTGAAAATCAGTTCCTAACTTGACTAACATGAAAAGCTTGTGACTTCAGGTTTAGTCTATATAAATGAATAAGATAGATTGTTGGCAGGTAAGTACTTGCTAGCTGTTAGTGAGGACATAACAAAGATCTTGAAAGCTGTTTTTTCAAGTGTTAGTAGCAGAACGTTATGGACATACATAACATCCCGAAGATAGTATTGATTGTGGTATTCCTAGTGCTGCACCCAAGTGGATCAAGAAGCCAATGGGTGACTAACCAACCTACTCGTCCTCTTTGTCCCGCTCAATTTGCACTAGTGAATCATGCGTGTTCGTTGCTTCCATTTGTTGGGGTCCCACCACCATCTCCACCATCCCCGCCTCCGCCATCCCCGCCTCCGCCATCCCCCCCACCTCCTTCTCCTACCGCCCCTCCAGAAAGAAGACACAGACGCAGGCACGGACGACATCACGTGCATAAGGAAACTCCTGTAGAAGAGGACTGCTGCAGGTGGCTGAAACAAGTCGATAACGAATGTGTGTGCGATCTGCTGGTTCGTTTGCCTCCCTTCCTGTCTAGGCCTGTCCACCAGTACACCGTCATGGTTGATCCATCTTGCAATGTTACTTTCCAGTGTGGTTCGAGGATAATGTTTGAAAATCAAATGTTACCCCCTTTTCCATGATGCACCATCTCAATATACCGATGGTGTTTATATTTGTTAACTACATGTTCTTGAAATGAAAAAAAGTTAAGTATAGTAAACCTAGTACTTCGTTTAATGCTGATGAAAGTCTGTAATGTGTAGTTGAAGTATAAGAAATAAAGTTATGTACCCGTTTCCATCGAATTTTGTGGCAATCCATGTAACTTCTATATATTTCAAATGACAAAAAGTGGGTTAAAGCTTTTCTTGTTATTTCTTGACCAAATATTGAGAACACTGAAGCCAAATTGAGAAAGCCTTTATTGCTAATTTTATCGGAGGGAAGCTACATATTGGCCGCTCGTTGAAAATAGTTACAGTCGTTAGCCAAATATACAAAAATATACACCTATTTATGTATAAATGGGTATATTATATGTATATATATGTTAATATATCAAAGATATATATTTGACGGTTATTATTTGGTGGACGACTATACAATGTAACAATCCCTTTTGCGAAAAGATAGATCTAGAAAGAGTTCGTGGGTTTAACTCAATCCATCGCTTTTAGCTCGAACTATGCGTACATATGCAACAAAGGCAAATACATATACGTAAATTACATTCATTCTGAACTCACTGATTTCGCTTTTTCTTTTACATATCCGCAATAAATAAAACTTGAAAAAGCCACCATTCTCTTTGGCCTTACATTTGGTGCGCAAGTAAAGGGTAAAAATTAGCTTTTGCTAAGTCAACCAAATACATATATTAACGTATATATACTCTGTTCTCTGAATAAATGTTCAATATATACTTATAGCCCATATAGCCACTACTAAATTTGATGGGACTTTTGCTCTTTATAAAGAAATATTAAAAAATTAAGAAGATGATTGTTAAGGCCTCAAATAAAACAAGACCAAGAGTATTTCAGAAATAACACACATGTGGAATAAAGTAGTGTTTGACTAATAGAGTATCATAGTATAGCCAAAAAAGGAGGCTCCCAATGGAATTACATGCTGATTATGACATTTGATTGATTGATTTGAGTTTATTCTCACCTTAAGAAAACTACTTACCATTCACAAAGAGTAACTAAAATAGAAAGAAAAGACAAAAGGAGAACCTTATGCTTTCCTTCAATTTATGCAGAATTGAACGATAATATTTTTGTTTGAAAAAGGATATTTTCAACTCAATTAAGTAATAGTATGGGCATATTTAATCAATTTTACATAGTTTAAGGACATTTTGGACAAAACTATTAATGGATGACATTTTTGTTCAATTTCGCATAATTTAAAGACATTTTTACCCTTTTCCGTAAAAGATATTTATGCAGTTAGGTCACTGAAAAACAACTACTACAAATAACTTTATAAAAAAGTATTTATTAATAATTTATTATAACAAATTAGTTACTTTGATAATAAAATAATTATTTATATCACTTGTATATAATATCTTAAATTCATTAAAAAAAAAATACTTGATCCAGTGGATCATTGGCCATGATATAAGTTCTATTAGTGATCGACTCCCACTCTTTTGTATTTGTTACGAAAATACTACAACTAGTTCTTCTGTTAGGTCTATTCTATTAACAGTATTAAACAAAAAAAAAATTAATTATAAATAGGGGGAGAAGAGGGAATGACAGACAAGGCCGGAATTGAATATTTCTGAACAAGATAAAAATTTAGATAGTCAAACTAATATTCCCTTATTAAGCATGAATAGGTTAACTTACTATAAATAGTTTTTGTCCCCATTCTATGACACAGTGATAATGGGACCTGCACTTATATTGTGTAACAAAATCTCTGCAACTAATATTATGTTATGATGTCCAGTCACAAAAAAGAAGAAGAGATATTTTCTTTTTTGTTTCTTGATACTAGCAATGCCATCCAACTAATTAGAATGCAATGGATCTTATCCTTTTGATATAACAAATTGAAAATGAAAGCCACCTCATATGTGTGTACACAGTACACACTATAATTATAAATTATGTGAATGAATCTTCATTTACTGCTCATTTCTTTTTAATTTAATCATACCTAAGAAGACAATGTTACAAACGGCAGTAACCCCCACCGAATCTTTTTTCTTCTATTTCTCTTATCATTTTTTCTAATTTTCTCCACTATCTATTAAAATATATGTTATACAATAATTTATTAGTACTATTTAATTCTGCCGGATAGTTTAACAAAAATTGTACTCCCTCCATCTTAAATTTCTTTTCATGTTTCGCTTTATTTAATTAAAATTTTAAGTTAAATTAGATTAGATAAATTTAATATTTTTTAATTAAAATTCAAATATTCAAAATTGTATAAAAAGTACCGCAAGTTGCAATTCCTTTCCTTTCAATTTGATGAAAATATACGTTTAAAATGTTGATCAAAATTTACATAATTTAACTATCGAGATGCAAAATATGACAACTAATTTGAGACGAAGGAAGTATAAAGTAATTTCATTTTACACTACTTGGAGATAACGGTACTGCCAATTTATATAAACCTTAACACAGGAAATAATCATAAACTATTTTAAAACTTCTTAACTGAGAAGAATTATATATATGATTCATCCTTGTTATATTAACATATACTGTACTTCAAGAAATTCAACCCCATAATATAGGAATGGAAGAAGAACATTTGACTGCTGCAGCAGCCTGCAGTAGAACTCCACCAATCTTTTTTTTTCGGGTCCAGAAAGATTCTCCGCTATAACGTTCACTTTATAGTAATTCATTCATTTCAATTTATATATACTGCTTCTTTTTTTTTTATCATCAGACTAAAAAAATACATCACCTCTTTATAATTAAAACGTTTTTTTATTCCAAACATTTTCATTTCGCCCTTCATGACACTACCTTATAGAAATAGCATGTCATGTTTATAGTAACAAGATTTAAAGAATATTTTAGTACGTTAGACATCACTAGTTTAAGACCATATATTTAAATATCATTCTTAAATTGAAACGAAAGAAGTAGTAATAATTTCTCAAACATAAAGAACTAGCAAAATTCTCTTATTGTATTATCTCTGTCAATTATTATTTGATGTTCCATAGCAAAAGGGTTACAGTCTTATGTAGTTACAATAGAGTGATCAATGAAAAATAATTAAACTATATGATGCTAAAGGCTAGCTGGTGGACATATATGAATGTTATCTCCCAAAACTGGTGAATCACACGCTCATCAACTAATTAAGGTACAAAATCAAATTAATACACAACTTGTTGCTTCTTTCTTTTTATTTAATAGTTAGATGCTGCTGCCATGGCCGATGCTGCAATGGTTGTCCCATCATTTGTATAAACCATTGATTTCCTATTTTTTTCGCATAAAAATTTATCGACTAACTTTATGCTCTGTCCCATCACTATATTCTTCCATATTTCCTCTGCTTCATCTTCATCCGCTTTCCTCTTTTTTTTGAATACTTCCGTTGCATCTAATCGATGAATTTTCCATCCCTTAACGTTAATCAATCGTTTAATTTTCTCTAACTGTTTACTAGCTAGTATACAGTTATTGATCTTCACTTGATTAATGGCTTCCTTTAGAAGTCTCTCGCGAGTCTCTATGTCCACGGAATTTGACAGTTCAGCACGAAAGTAACTGTCAAATTCCGGGACACCAATGGCTTTACGTATGCCTTTGGTGTAATCTTTGTTTTTTGGATTGAACATGTTTCTTACCTCGTTAATCATTCCTTGATCGACCATTTTGTCCACACGTTCGTACAAAAATGAATTTAGTACGTTCATGGACACGTCCACCCATAGGAAGCAACAATCGTACCTCGTACTAAAATGATAAGAATTATCGTGGACAAGTGCCTCGATGAACGAATTGGATCCTCCAACGATGATTGGAAGTTTCCCGGAGTCAGTTATAGAGTTAACAGCAAATGAAGCCATGTTGCAGAAGTTTTTTGTGGTGAATTCTTTGTAAGGATCAATTATCCCTAAGAGATGATGAGGTACACCACAACGTTCTTCATGTGTGATTTTGTTGGTCGCGATATCGAGACCTTTGTACACTTGTATTTTGTCGGAGTTCACTATTTCTCCTCTAAATTGAGTGGCTAAGTCTATGGAGAGTCTTGATTTTCCAGCACCGGTAACTCCCATGACCACCACAACCTTGTCCTTTTGAGGCAAGTTTCGCAAGTTTAGCAAATTTGGCCATACTTGTTTGCACATTTGTGCAGAGTTCATCATACTAATCATAATAAGATAATAACAGTAATAATTACGTCTATAGTAAAAATTTTATGGCTATGAAAAAATGGGTACGGAGGGAAGTACCTTAATGCGGCAAATTGACAATGTGTTTGATTTGGAGAAAGATATGTTCTTCTTTGAGGCTTTGGGTGGTAATGGTTTGTCAGCTTTATATAATGGCTAAAGGGAATATAACAATGATATAGCAAATGATTGATTTGATGAATAAAAGTGTCATATTGCAGGTCCCAATGGGTTGAAAGTGGGTTTAAAGTTGTTGAAAATGGTAGAGCTTAGTGAGAAGTATTGAAGATAAAAGTTACTACTCCTATATGATTCGAAAGGGGGTTCAATTGAATTGAGAAAAAAGAGTCATGCTAATTGCTAAAAATCGATCACCATGTATATTTGAATGAGTTAATTATCTCTTATACGCACATCCACAATTTGATTGCTTCGCTAATTAAATAGATATCACATCAATGCACTAAACAAATGAAAATTGTTATTCTTTTTATTTCTCACCTAGGGTTACGTATTCGTTTAAAGATTTGATTAATTCAGATTTTCGTTAAAAATTTCACTTTGTGGGTAATTAAAATATTCTCTAGTAAATATGATTCTATTCTTAGATTTCAAACACGAAAACCTCTATTTAAAGGATAGAAGAATACTTACCATCCTACCACAATATATAATGATCCATAATTACTTATTGAATAATCGATTGACGATAAGCATGGCTATATATAGTCACAAAATATCGTGTGTAGGGTGTCAATGCTTTGGTTTGACAGATTATTTTATGATATTTATAACATATCATTTTTTTTGCTTATTTAAATAACCAAAATTAAATTTTTCTAAATCGTTCCAATCAGTTTGATTTTTTCCCCAAACATCAACACAATACATTAATTTTTGGTACTTTATTTAGAATGTCACATAAGAGTCACATAGTAGGATGTTCCATTTGTTGCGTGTAAGATAATAACAAGTTACATAACACATAAAGTATAAATTAAGAGTATACTAGATGTCTCATTTTAAGGACGAGCTTATATACGTGCAATGCTCAAGTGAGATTTTAATTTACATGGCAAAGGTTGCAACAACCAGGCTGTGCACTTCCAAAACTAATATTATTATCTATCTTAGAATGGTTACTAAGTTGCTAATAAGAAAATTACAATTTAAAAAACACAAATCTGAAAGAAAAAAAAAACATGTAGCATCACTATGTTATAATAAAAACCTATCGAAATTTAAGAATTCTTAAGAAAAAAATCTAATAATCAGTTTGATAAAGTTGAGGTCCGTTGATTTTTTTGGAAAAAACATTGACACCCTTAAATTGGTACTTACGGATAACGCAGAAGAGATAGTAATCCTTGTCCCACATCCACTCTTTTCAAGATTCTCTCCTTATGTCAATTAGTTTACTGATTAAGATATTAAAGTATAAATTCTGGCACGACCTAAATTTTACTCTCTCTTATATATAATGAACTTAAAAAGTAGAACCTACTTAATTCACCAACAAAGTTTATGTTATACCGAATAAAAAGAAAAGAGAAATTTAAGAATATTAATTGTTCGAAGTGTGTTGTATGGTTTTATATGGTGAGAAACTGACAATACAATCAAATGGAAATGGGAATATGATATTTTCATTTTTTTGTCCTTGATTGCTCTAATTTTATTGGGACAGTTCATTACTCACCTTTTGGGGCTAAAAATTATTTTACTCAAGATAACTTAAACAAACTTTGTAGAATATTATTTTAATGACAACAACAACGATACGCATGGTTTTGATATGCATGTGCTCTCTTTTTTTAAAAATCAAATGGGAGATAAATATTTTATCTTGACTACTAGTAGCAAATTAGTAGTTTTAAAATGAGAACACCTCTACTTAGCTTTTGGTTTTATGAGAAGTCAAATTACTAATTTAGGCATTGTCCTTTCTTGGAATAATAAAACATAGAACTTGGGGATAATCATGGATACTGCTAATTGCTAATGGAGGTCGAATCATATATCCCCTTTTTGTATTAGTTTTTTTTTTCAACCTTAAAGTTGACCATATAAGTTTATCCATGAGATAAGAATTTTTGTGAAAAGACTGATTCGTACAGTGACATACAAAGCCTTGAAGCCACTTATCAAATCATTTAGAATATACCTTTTATATTTTTGTGATATTATTAGTGATATTGTACAAAAGATAAAGAATAGATCTTGGGCCTAACTCAACCCCAAAAGCTAGCTTGTAGACTGATGATTGTCCAAGTCCATATAAGGAGTCCATGTTCTCATTCCATATCCGATGTGAGACTCTTAACACTCCCCCAGACGCCCAAACCTTGTTAACTGAAGCGTGGATAATATAATTTGGGGGCCCAAAATCAGTGGACAATGAATTGGAATGAGCCTGGTTATGATACCATGTAAATAATGGATCTTGGGCCTAACTCAACCCCAAAAGCTAGCTTGTAGGGTGAAGATTGTCCAAGTCCATATAATGAGTCTCTGTTCCCATTACATATCCGATGTGGGACTCTTAGTCAAAACCGTGGAAAAATCGCAGTGGCGGACATGGCAGGTGGCAAGGGTAGTGGACGCGGCGGCAACGGCAACAACAGTGGCGGACGAAGAGGCGGTAGTGGCGGTCAGCAGGGGAACGGGCACTGAATCATTGCCAGCAGTCTTGGGCCGCTGGGCAGTGGCCCTAGGCCTGTTTTGGGCCAATGGACAGTGACCCATGTCGCCCTGCTCGTTTCCAGGATCAAATTGGGCCAGGCCCAGTGGACGCCGATGCATCCGCAAGGCCCAGCCTGGGCCTCGAAATATTCGGCACAGCGGCGGCCCTAGCCCGCGGGGCCTCGGTCTCAGTAGGCTTTCGTTGCTGCGGGCCCATTAGCAGCCCCTACCCATATGAATATCGAGGCAGCGATGCATACACTCGAACTAATTCCTCAGGATGCAAATTGATACATGGACACTGGTTCTACTTCTCACATGACGCATGCACCAGGTAATCTCTCATCTTATTTTAATTTGAACAAAAATCGTGGCATAATTATTGGTAATGATAATTCGATTCCAATTCGTGGTTATGGTCATACAAAATTATCTCCCCCGAACCCACCTTTAGCCTTGAAAATGTCCTTCATGCTCCTCAATTAATTAAAAAATTGGTGTCTATTCATAAATTTACAATTGATAACTCAGTTTCTGTTGACTTTGAACCTTTTGGATTTTATGTGAAGGATTTTTGGATGGGGATACCTCTAATGAGATGTGATAGTCGGGGCGAGCTCTATCCCATCACTACCACTACCACCACTAAACAAGCCACACCGTCAACGTTTGCCCATGCATCATTACCACCTTCCTTTTGGCATCATGCATTACAAATGGCAACGTACCTCCTAAACATACTCCCTAGCAAAGGATTAGCATACCAATCCCCACTCAAAATTCTTTATCAAAAAGACCCTTTGTATTCTCATCTTAGGGTGTTTGGGTGTTTATGTTATCCTCTATTCCCCTCCACCACCATTAACAAACTTCAAGCCTGCTCTACCGCATGTGTGTGTTCCTGGGGTACCCATCTAATCATCGTAGTTACAAATATTTTGATTTATCCTCTAATAAATTCATCATTAGTTGTCATGTCATTTTTATGAAATTAAATTTCCGTTTGCTAAGCTGCATAATTCCGCATCCAAGTCTTATAATATTTTGATGATGGACTATCACCGTATGTGGTCCACCATTTGCTCCAACCCGCTCCTCGGGATTCGGACCAGCATGCACGGTCTAGCCAAAATCATGCTAACCCAAACAGCCTTCTTGGTCTAGTCCCTCTGCTAGCACCCACTGCCTGCTGGCCCAACCCGTGTTTCCCCTCTCGGTCCAGTCAGTTGGCCTGCTGGCCCAACAAATTCTAGCCTCCGGTCGGTCCAGTACCTCCCAACCCGACCCAATTCCGACATCACTACACCGACCCAGGTTCGGCCCACTTCTATTCTGAGTCAAGAGCCCGTTACTCATAGCCAACAGGGTATATTTAGACCAAAAAGCTAATTTAATCTCAACTCTAATGTCATTAAATCACTTCTACCATATAACCATGTGTCTGCTCATGATCGAAATTGGAAAAGGGCCATGAATGATGAATATAATGCTCTTTTTGAAAATAAGACGTGGGTGTTGGTGTCGCGCCTGTCTGGTGTCAATGTGATTCATTCTATGTGGATTTTTACTCATAAAGAAAAAATCCGATGGTTGTTTTGAGAGGCATAAGACCTGTCTTGTAGGTGATGGCAAAACTCAACAGGTTGGCGTGGATTGTGGTGAGACATTTAGTCCGGTGGTCAAACCGACAACTATTTGCATTGTTCTCAGTTTGGCTCTCTCAAAAGCATGGCCCATTCATCAGCTGGACGTGAAAAATGCGTTCTTACACGGTGAATCAAGGAAATTGTATACATGCATCAACTCTTGGGTTTCAGGGACCCTTCTCATCCTAACCATGTGTGAATGCCGAAGAAGTCCTTGTATGGGCTAAAACAGGCCCCCCGGGCATGGTACAAAAGATTTGCAGATTATGTGTCTACTTTTCAGTTTTCTCATAGCAGGTCGGATCATTCTCTTTTAATCTACCGTCACGGTTCTTCTATGACATACATTCTGTTATATGTGGATGATATTATATTGGTTGCTTTCTCTGACAAACTGTGCAAGTCTATCATATCTCTTCTCAGCATCGAATTTGCTATGAAGGACTTGGGGCCGTTGAGTTATTTTTTGGGTATTGTTGTCACTCGTCATGCAGGTGGTCTATTTCTCTCTCAGAGAAAATATGCAGTAGAAATTATTGAATGGGCTGACATGTCATCTTGTAAGTCATCTCCTACTCCGGGTGACACTAAACCGAAGCTGAGTGCTACATCTAGCACACCATACGATGATCCATCCCACTATCGTAGTCTTGCGGGGGCTCCTCAATATTTCACATATAAGGCCCGATATTACTTATGCAGTGCAGCATGTGTGTTTATTCATGCATGATCCGAGTGAAGAACACATGCACGCTCTCAAACACATTGTGTGTTACATTTAGGGCACTATTGATTACGGTTTGCACTTAAATCTATCATCCGTCTCTACTCTCATGTCTTATACAAATGGTGATTGGGGTGGATGTACAGAAACCAGGAGTTCGACGTCTGGTTATTGTATGTTTCTTGGTGATAACTTGGTCTTTTTGGTCGGCTAACTGCCAGGCTACTTTGTCGCGATTCAGCGTAGAGGCCGAATATCGAGGGGTAGCCAACGTGGTGTCTGAGTCCTGTTGGTTGCGTAATCTCCTCTTAAAGCTTCATTTTCCTATTCGGAAAACTACCTTGGTCTACTGCGATAATGTCTTGCATGTCCCCTCACGTTATCAAATTGCTGATATATTTACTAAGGGCATTCCCTTAGTTTTGTTTGAGAATTTTAGGGATAGTCTCAGCGTACGACAACCGCCCGCTATGACTTCGGGGGTGTGATAGAATATACACCGTATATTCTTATGATATTATTAGTGATATTGTGCATCTGTGATTATGGTTGTAATCTTTTATATTAGGAAAATGTATATTTGATTTTCGTAATTATAGGCTAAGTTTACTATTGTATATCATGTATATAAATCAATTACATTAATAAAAATGCTCAAGGGATTATTCTCACCTTTTATATCTATCAACAAAGGTTGTGGTGTAGTGACATCTACTACTCCATTCTTAACCAAGAGGTCTCGAGTCCGGGTATGGAGTCGCCTTTAATAGGGAGTGTCTTGCCCCTCAATGTGGGACTCCTCGGAACGAATCCGGATTTAGTCGTGCCCTAATGCGGGTACGAGACATCGGAGGAAAATAAAAATAAAATCTTTTGATATCTGATTCCTCATGCAAGTTGGAAGGTTAATTTAGTCTTTTTAGCCTAAAGCAGTCAACTAGTGGGGACCTTTACATTACATGATAAGTGAATCTACTTTAGTTCTTTTTTTTTTTTTTACAGCAATTCAACTTGTGGAAACTTTTACATTGCATGATGATGAATCTACTTATCCCTTCATGAAAAAATGTCAAAAGATTCTATGCCTATTTGTAATGTATATGGGTTTAACTTTTATATCTTGACAACGTTATATTATCATATTACTTAAAAGTAGGGGTAGAGGGAGGACTAGAAACAAAAAAAGATTCAAAAATGTTTAAAAAATCATAGTTAGGGGTCCAACCCATGACTTAAAAACATTTTATTAATCCTCTTGATTGCGCCTATACTAGAAGCTTTCCTAGTGTTAATAATATGCATACAAAAATAATTTCACCTAGACAAAGTGTAATTTTCTAGCAAAAGGGAATTCAATTGGTCATTTTTTGGAGCAAATTTAGCTGATCCTCCACGGCCTAAAAGCAAGTTACAAGTAATTTTCTTATAGGCATGTATGGATTGATAACTTGAAAAACTGGATTACTAACCTGGTAAAACGAGTTAAATATTATTGATAATGTAAGAATTGTTATTTTACACGTGTATATAATTAAACTTTGGGTTAAATTAGTTGAGGTCTATTATACTAGTTTATTTGGCACAACCAAAATACGGGCATAGCATTCACAACCCAAAAGTATAATTTTTCTGATCTTGAAAAAGGAAGAGAGAGATTATGAAAGTGGGTCTGGAGAGGGTAGGGTGTACGCAAATTGTTAAGAGTCTCATATCGGATATGGAATGAGAACATGGATTCCTTATTTAGACTTGGACAATCCTCACCCTACAAACTAGCTTTTGGGGTTGAGTTAGACCCAAGATCCATTCTTTACATGATATCAGAGCCAGACATGTCACAATTCATTGTTTCCTATGTTGGGCCCCCTCTTATATTATCAACGCTCCAATTAACAAGGTCTGGGCGTGCGGGAGAGTAAGAGTCCCACATCGGATATGGAATGGGAACATGAACTCCTTATTTGGACTTGGACAATCCTCACCTCACAAGCTAGCTTTTGGGGTTGAGTTATGCCCAATATCCATTCTTTACACAAATCTTACCCCTATCTTGGGAGATAGAGAGGTTGTTTCCGATATATCCTCGGCTCAAGAAAAAACATATCAAAGTAGATCAAAAAGGAAATAACGAAAGCATACCATAGAAAGCAAGACAAAACATTTCGAAAAAGGATAATGAACATCAAATAATAACAAAAAATAAAGAAACAAGAACTACAACAGAAATACTACGAATACTAGTAAGGAAGGATACGCGAGACAACGCCTTACTACCTACTAACCTTCTACTCTAATCCGTGTCTTCCACACCCTCCTATCTAAAGTCATATCCTTGGTAAACTGTAAATGTGTCATGTACTGTCTAATCACCTCACCACAATACTTATTCGGCTTACCTCTGCCTCTCATGAATTCATCCATAACCAACCTCTCACATCTGTGCACTGGGGCATCCGCATATCTCCTCTTCATATGCCAACCATCTTAGCCTTCCTGTATCTTGTCCTCTATCGAGGTCACTCCCACCTTGTCCCGGATCTCTTCATTCCTAATCCTATCTCTCCTAGTATGCCCACACATCCACCACAACATTCTCATTTTCACAACTTTCATCTTCTGAACGTGAGTTTTCTTAACTGCCCAACACTCTGCCTCATATAATATAGTTGGTCTAACCATTACTCAGTAGAACTTGTCTTTAAGTTTCGATGGCAACTTCTTATCACACAAGACTCCGGATGCGAGTCTCCATTTCATCCACCCTGCATCAATACGGTATGTGACATCCTCGTCAATCTCCCTGCCCATTTCCTTGGATAATAGACCCAAGATACTGGGAACTCCCCCTCTTCTGGATGACATGCGTGTCAAGCCTCACTTCCACACCAGCTTCATGCATTACGTCACTGAACTTGTACTCCACGTATTCAGTCTTGGTCTGACTCAACTTGAACCCTTTAGACTCTAGGGGTTTGTCTCCAAACCTCCAACTCAGTGTTAACTTCGCGATGAAATTATCTAATATAAATAATTTTCACTTTATTTGTTTATTCATTTAACTTTTTCAGTTTACAGTAAGTTTATTTGTACTCTAATAAAAAAATAAAAAAATAAAGATTTGTACTCTAATATTTATACCACTTACTCGTGGGAAATAATCTTTCACTTAGATGAGATTTCAATTTATAATCTTAAACATTATCTCAAGATCTTTAATTATGTCCTTTTGCTCTAAGCACCTTCACCTTTCATGTTAACGTACAATAGCACCTTTCAAGTAAGACATATAGATATTAGGTTCAAATCTTAACAAAATATGAGATCCTTTTTTTCCCGATAGTTAATAGGAGAATATGTATAATCCAACTAGATAACTGCGATCAAGAAGTCATTAATATTTAAACTCGTAATATTACAATTCAAATTGTGACTTCTTGATCTTACGCTTCTTAGAAACATAAATAATACTACAACTTATGTCGGTGTTGTTCTTATTGATTTTTGAGTGATTATTAAAATGATGAGAATCAAGTTGTATAGTCGAGGGTCGTATCAAATGAAAGCGTTGTATAGAAATTGGAATAAAACGATGAATGATGAAGTAATTGTGGATATCAATCCTAGAAGGAAAGGCTATGAAGTAGGCCTCGTACAATCAAAATTTAAAAAGGCTTTTTTTCTTTTGTGTTTTCACTTTAGCTACGCTGTGGTTCGTCCTTAAGCCCATTAGTGGAAATTAGGCCCACAAATTACATCATCCTTTATGATGAGCAAGAACAATTTGAGTTGTATTTTTCTTCTTTTTTACCCTTTTGGCAGTGCCTTAGTGATCTATCTCTCTTTTAATAGCCAATAAATCATAATCATAGCTACGTCCTCTTCGTGGATGGAACTTTGCCCTTAGTGAGAGGTAAATGAAGAAAAAGTAGACTATGATTAGTTTTACATTGGTAATATGATGTGATATTATTTGTTCATAATTAATAAGGTTTTATATTATTAAGAGTATCTTTTATTTTTTATTTATTAATTTATAATATGTGACTTTATGCGCACACAATATTTTTTCTTTTAAATTAAGTATGATATAATCACGCCAAGATTTAAGGACTTATCTGAAAATCCATTTTATGTTTCTATATCATAAAAGTATTTATTACCGCTAAAGCTCACATACTTCTCTTCATATATGTCCCAAACTATGGGCAAAATCAATAAACCCACATTCCAAGCTACCATTATGTTGCGTTGCGCTTATTTCTTAGCTCTTTATGGACCACAACATGAGAGCTACTTCTTGCCATCTTTATACTCGTTTCCACGAACAATTATATTTGATACTGGTTTGAGCTAATTAAGTCAATCCAGAGACATTGATATTATTCGTTTTGGGTCAAGTTCATACGATTTCTTCAGAAAATATTACATTATATTAAGAGCAAAGCTAAAGATGATGAAGGGGGTTTAATTGAATCTTCTTCCTGCAAGTAGGGTAATCATCGATTTTACGAGCGTCAACAAATTAAAATTGTACGCTACTACTTCAGAAAGTTTAACAGGAAAAAGAAAGTCATTGAACAATCATTAGAAAATAAAGAAGAAGCAATTTAGAAGTCAGCATATTGATTAATGAATTGATCATACTCGATCTCTTGTTGTCATTTATATTCGTGTATATCCTGTCAATTCATTAGAACCATTAGTGACTAACTAATGATGGGTTAAATGGGGAAAGAATCAAGAATGACTGTTTAAAAAAGAAAATGCACTTTTTTTGAACGATGGAGGATTGATTTAGCCATCATTTCAGCAGAAACCTAGCTAAGTCACGCTTAGCATCAAATAGCCTTTGTTTTCTATGAGACGCGTATTGCACAGTAAATATGTTATCATATGTAGATAAGATTAATTTACAAGTGGCAAAAGCTTAGTATGCAAATTCAGAATTTAGATTCAGTGAATTCAAAATGAGTAGTACTTACTAGGAGTAATAATTTTTTATTATTAACGGTGATTTTCGGGTCAACTTACATATACGTTGATTATTTCACCGGATACTTACTACCTCCTATGATCAGCACAAATACTGAGTAATTATGCCACCAATGCTTAGAATAATACTTATTATCATATTATATGTATATACACATTTTAACATTCTGAGACATAGTTCAATGCTTAATAGGTTTTGTTGAATCTTAAGAACTCGTCCTAAATCCGCCTTCGATAAAGCCGTCCAACTCGGTGATATTTGATGTTTTATTAGACCCTTAGTTGATTAAACTAGGTGTATTATTTGAGTATATTTAAAAGTACTTTTAGTTGTCACTAGGTATGATTGATGAATTTGATATTCAAGCCTAGAAAGATGATTGCCGATTAACTGAAAATGATGAAAATAATTGCAATCTTTTACCATTTGTACGTTTTTGTTAGAAAATATTGTATGACAAAATGGGAATTTGGAAATGAAGGCTTCAAGGCATAGTTACCATGTTTTTTCTCGTATAAAAAATTTACCCACCACCTATTAAGGTGTGTGAATAGGTTTAGCAAAGTAATTAAGTCATATATACAGATAATGTATAGACATTATAATGTAGTTTAACATGTGAAAGCATATTGATTAATACTTTAATAGGATGTCAACTAGTAATGTTTATCATAGAAATTTGTTTATAATTATTAGAGGGTCATTTAGTTCGGAACAAGGATATTCTGGAATTGTAATCTATATGGACAAATAATACAAAAAATTTGGTATAAAAAATTATACTGATTTTAGCTGATACCTAAAATCAAACAGGGGATAAATGTATTCTAAATTTTATATAAAAAATGATATCCTAATTTCGGTAACCACACAACTTCTGATTGTATAAATACTCCCTATAATCCTTTTTTACTTGGTCCTTATTTCTAGAATATTTCTAAAATATTCTTTGTAAATCTCCTATATTAGGTAAAATTATACCTAATCAATTGTACATAATCAATATATATAGTGTAAAAGTGTAGTCCAATTGTACCTATATTAGGTAAAATTGTAGTCCAATTGTACCTAATCAATATATATATAGTGTAAAATTATAGTCCAATTGTACCTAATGAAAAGCAGGGGAACATAATCAATGATAGAATATTTCTAGAATATTCTTTGTACATCTCCTATATTAGGTAAAATTATACTTCAATTGTAATTAGGAAGATTAGTTACCTAGTTTGTAAAAGAGTAAACAATTATGTAACACTATATATATTGTATAGAATAATCAATGAAAAGCAGGGGAACATATTCATTTATGGTATCAACAACCAAAACCTAAAATTATGTTCCTAACCTCTTGGCTGCCCCAACCCTCGGCAGCCGCCCTCCCCAAACTTTCTCCTACCACCTCTCGGTCGCTTCCTCCTTCTCCCCTTCCCCAAACTTTTCAATGGCTGAACAACCTAAATTCTATCTTGCTCTTGCAGTTAACAACATCAAGAATTTCATTCCCATAACTTTTGAGATGGAAAATGATCAGTATTCATCTTGGGCATAATTATTTAAGATTCATTGTCATGTGTACAAAGTCATCGATCATATCATCCCTCCTAAATCAAAGCCCTTGGAGCACCCTGATGTTTCTAATGATGACATTTGATCCCGTTTAGATGTGGTTGTCCTACAATGGATCTACGACACGATCTCGAACGATCTATTGCATACAATAGTTGAAACTGACGCCACTGCCCAACAAATGTGGGAGTGCTTGGAATGTATTTTTCAGGATAATAAGACACAACGTGCCTTGTACCTAGAAAATCAACTTAAGGACATTCAGCAGGACGATTTTCCAAATGTGTCGGCTTATTGTCAAGAACTTAAGATGATTGCCGATTAACTATCCAACGTCGGTGTACCGATCACTAATCAACAGTTGGTGATGTAACTTATAGCGGGATTGAATGAAACTTATAATGGTATCGCTGCCATCCTCTAACAATGCATGGCATTGCCTCTATTCTATGAAGCCGTTCGAGACTCATCCTTGAAGAAACTCGAAAAACAAGGTGGGCCGCAGCTCATGAGAGCACCGTCGACACTGCCCTCATCACTACCGGCAACCCCTCCACTGACAGTAGGGCCCCATTTTCTGGTTCACAAAACCGGCAACCTGACGACCCAACACACGACTCGCCTTTTCGAAATCACCACAAAGGGTGAAACTCTGTCAAAGCCTGCGACAGTCATGGCGGGAGCAGCATCCGTGGCGGAAAGGTCTAGCCACTGCCGGCCGACAGCAACCCATAGCGGCAACGACAGTGGAAGCAGCCTCCACCGTGGGCTACCTACCCACCATAGGCTACATGGGCCCAGCCGGCTTGAGCTACTCCACCTTGCCCATACTTGATAGCCTCTTGGGCCCCGCATCTGGCCCAAAAGCCCCAACCTGGCATCATCGGTGCACGTCCACACCAAGCATACAGTGCACAAGTCTCTCCTATTTTCATCTACGCCCTAATGAATATTGAGATGGATATGAACACAATATCCCTCAACATTCCAGACAACGACTGGTATATGGATATTGGCGCCATATCTCATATGACGGCATCCCAAGGTACTCTCTCTTCTTATTTCAACACGAGCAATTTAAATCATCATATTATTATTGGTAGTGGACACGACATTCCTATTCGAGGTTGTGGAAAATCATCTCTCCCCCCACCACACCCTCTATTAGCTTTAAAAAATGTCCTCTATGCCCCGATGCGTCGTTTCACAACCGATAATAATGTTTTATTTGAATTTGATCCTTTTGGTTTTTCTGTAAAGGACTTTATTGCAGGGATGTGAATAATGTGATATGATAGCACCGGGGACCTTTATCCTATTACCACCTTCGTCGGTTATCTAGCCTCATCTCCGCCATCTCTTGCAGCTATTTCCTTCTCTTTATGGAATAATAGATTAGGACATCCGGGAGACTCTGTTTTACGCTCCCTTCGCAAAAATAAATTTATAGATTGCAAACATGTATCTTATCCTCTTGTTTGTGAATATTGTGTTTTTGGAAAACATGTCAAGTTGCCATTTTATTCTTCATCTACCTGTACGTTAATGCCTTTTGATATAATACACAATGATTTATGGACTTCTCCTATTTTAAGCACAACTGGGCATCGACACTATATGTTATTTTTAGATGATTATTCAAACTTCATGTGGACTTTTCCCATTGGAAATAAATTCCAAGTCTATTCTATTTTTTCTTCATTCAGCGCATTCATTAAGACACAATTTGAAAAAATATCAAATGTTTTCAATATGACAATGGGAGAGAATTCGATAATAATCAATTCAAACTTTTATGCGCAAAAAACAACCTTATTTTCATTATTCCTGTCACCACACCTCTCCACAAAATGGCGAAGCTGAACGAAAAATTAGGACCATAAACAACGTAGTTCGTGCCCTCCTTGCTCACGCCTCTATCCCCTCTCCTTTTGGCATTACACTATATCCATGGCAACCTATCTCTTAAACATTCTCCCCAACAAGTCTCTCAAACACAAGTCTCCCACTCAAGTTCTCTATCTTCGGGATCATTCCTATAAGCTTAAGAACTTTCGGATGTCTATGCTACCCCCTCCATCCCTCTACACAAATCAACAAGCTACAACATATGTCCACCCCATGTGTATTTCTAGGTTACCCCCTTAATCATCGTGGTTACAACTATTACGACCTGTCCAGCTGAAAAATAATCATTTCTCGTCATGTCATATTTGATAAGTCTCAGTTTCCCTTTACCAAACTCAATTCCCCACTTCCGAATTCCTATGACGTCTTAAATGACGACCTTAATCCCCTTCTAATTCATCACTTTCAAAATCAGTCGTTGCTGTAACCGATGCCCGACCCACCTCCTTCTGTCCCGTATCGGGTGGTCCAGCCATCCCCGCCACATACTCTTCGAAATATCCACTTTCGGCTACCCGAGGTCCCCGATTCTGCTGCTCCCTCTCGGCCTGCAACTCTTCCCCAACCGTTTCTCTATCCCGCCCCACCTCCCACAGCACCCACACGAATGATGGAAACCCGTGCTATGCACGGCATTTCCAAACCCAAATGATAATTTAATTTGTCGAATTCGGTTGCCCTTTCATCTCTTCCTCGCAACCCAAAAAATGTCATGTCCGATCCTAATGGGAAATCTGCTATGATTGACGAATATAATGCTATTATTAAAAACAAGGCGTGGGAGCTAGTGCCCCATCCTCCTGATGCTAATATTATTCGTTCTATGTGGATGTTTAGACATAAAAAGAAATATGACGGTTCTTTTGAGAAGCACAAGGCCCGTCTTGTAGGTGATGAAATGTCTCAATAAGTGGGCGTGGATTGTGATGAAACCTTTAGCCCCGTGGTGAAACCAGCAACTATTCGGACCGTTCTTAATATTGCTTTGTCTAAATCATGGCCCATTCATAAGTTGGATGTCAAAAATACCTTCTTGCACAGAAACCTTCATGAGAATGTGTATATGCATCAACCTTTGGGATTCAGGAATCCAGTCCATCCAGATTATGTGTGTCATTTGAAGAAATCTCTCTATGGACTGAAACAGGCTCCTCGTACGTGGTACCAACGGTTTGCTGACTTTGTATCCTATATCGGTTTTCCACATAGCAAATATGATCACTCACTTTTCATCTATAGCAAGGGTAATGACATGGCATACATTTTGTTATATGTTGATGACATCATCATAGCTATATCTTCGTATTCTGACTGGGGTGGATGTTCTGACACTCGTCGATCCACATCGGGTTACTGTGTGTTCCTCAGAGATAACTTGCTTTCTTGGACTTCTAAAAGACAACCTATTCTGTCTAGATCTAGTGCCGAAGTCGAGTACTGAGGTATAGCGAATGTTGTCTCTGAGTCTTGTTAGATACGCAACCTTCTCCTGGAACTTCACTGGCCCATCCATAAGGATACATTGGTCTATTGTGATAATGTAAGTGCGATATATCTTTTCGACAATCCCGTTCAACATCAGTGCACTAAACACATTGAAATGGATATTTACTTTGTACGTGAGAATGTTGCTCGTGGACAAGTTCGTGTTCTTCATGTTCCTTCCCGATATCAGATTGCTGACATATTTACTAAAGGGCTTCCACGCATACTCTTTTATGATTTTTGAGCCAGTCTTAGCGTACGAGAACCTCCCGCTTCGATTGCGGAGGTATGATATAATATTTTTAGAATATTCTTTGTACATCTCCTATATTAGGTAAAATTGTAGTCCAATTGTAATTAGGAAGTGTAGTCCAATTGTAATTAGGAAGATTAGTTATCTAATTTGTAAATGAGTAAATAATTATGTAACACTATATTTATTGTACAGAATAATCAATGAAAAGCAGGGAACATATTCCTTTACTTATATTGACTTGGCATTCCCCTTAAAGTTGTTTATTTTATTAAATTAGTTACTTATATATATATATATATATTGATTTGCTAAAATGAATAAGTGAAAAGAAATGGCCAAGTAAAAAGGGACACAACGAATATTATTTAAACTATCAATACGTAAAACTCAAATTTCTTGACAAATTTCCTTTAGAATAGAATGAGGTCCATTAGTTGACTTGACTGAGTTTTGCACACTTCTGAGCATTCAAAGGTTGACATAACTAGAAAACAAAATTCCTCAAAACAAGAGAGAGATTGAAGGAACGGCCATGGCAATCACAATAATAAATTTCCTATTTATCTTTGAGCAAGGGCATCTAAAGATGGTGTGATGGTGAAATGGATTTGCAAATATGCAAGACAACTGCAATAATTGAGATGATTCTTATTGCAATGGACCATCTAAGATTGTGATCCCTAATTGATAACATCAACTAATTATCTCTCAATTTCAAATCAATTCGGCTTGGCTATATAGATTTATATACATATCTACTATTTTATAAATAGGATTCCCCAACTCCAAATATTAAAATACCAAAATACTCTTCTAAATAAATAAACTAATTAATAACTTTAACTATCAAGTTTGATTTTAACGTATTAGTTAAATTATGAAAAGAAACAATTATGAGTAAAAGATACTTTCCAAATAAGGTTTTTAAAATTACCAATAAATTTATATTTATATATTTCAAATGATACGACAACAACATATACAATCAAATCTCACAAGTGGGGTCTGGAAAAGATGATGTGTATGCAGCCTTACCCTACTTTGTGAAGGTAGAGACCCTCGGCTCGAATAAAGCATATCAAACAAGTATGAAAAGAAAATATAATGAATTAATAATGGAGTAAAGAAAAGTAGCAACAACAAATAATACGACAAGTGAAGTAAAAGAAACAAAGGTAATAATAAAATCAAAGAATAATAAAGTAGGAGAATAATAGTTATAAAATTGGTAAGGGAAACTACAAATGCGCACAATTATCCACTAACCTTCTATCCTAATATTAAAACTTCATATCATCCTACATCCTTTTATCTGAGGTCATGTCATCGGTGAGCTGCAGAAGTGACATATCATGTCTAATCACCTCTCCCCAATATTTCTTCGGTCTACCTCTACCTCTCATCAGACTCACCATAACCAGCACACCTCCTCACTGGGGAATTTGTGCATCTCCTCCTCACATGTCCGAACCACCTCAATCTCCCCTCCCTCATCTTGTCCACCACGGAGGCCACTCTCACCTTGTCCCAAATATTGTCGTTTCTAATCCTATATCTCCTAGTAAGCCTATACACCCATCTCAACATACTCATTTTCGTTGCTTGCATCTTCTGAACGTGCGAGTTTTGACCAACCAATACTCCGCCCCATACAACATAGTTGGTCTAACAACCACTTTATAAAACTTATTTAAGTATACATTCTAGATAATAATTGGTTAAATTATTAAAGGACGATTAAATGTAAGAAAACACACTTTTCAGATTAATTTGTAAAACACTATCAAGAGGAAGAGGGTCGTGGATGACCGGTCAAAGATCAAATGGGAGAATTTGACTATGACCTGTCCCCAAGAGATATGGGAGAAATTGATGGCAATCGGGTCTTGAGATAGCAGTAGAGATGCGAACAATATGTGAGATAGGGCGGCCAGTTGCATTAGAAGATCAACTAGAGATGTGCTGGGGATCTCAAGAGGTAGCTGTGGTGGGCATCAATGGGACAGGTGGTGGAATGGAGAATTTTAAGAAAAGGTGGAAGATAAGAAAGTGACATATGTGAAGTTGGTAGAAAGCAAGGACGGGGAGGAGAAACATACAAACATGAAAAGGTATAAGATGGCGAGGAAGGAGGTAAAGTTTGCAGTTATGGTGGAAAAAATGATAGCTTTTGAATGTTTGTATGTAGAACTAGAGGAAAAAGGTGAGGATAAGAAGTTGTACATGTTAGCCAAGGCAAGAGAGAGGAGGGCACGTGACCTGGATCAAATGAAGTATATCAAAGACGAGGACAGAAAAGTACTAGTGAAGGACACACTCATTAAACGGAGATGTCAATCATTTTTTCATCAACTCTTGAACGAAGAAAGGGACAAAAACATTGTGTTAGGGGAGTTGGAGCACTCCGAGAGGTGTCGCGATTTTGGATATTATAGGAGTATAAATATTGAGGTTAAGGATATTTTTTGCAAGATGCGCAAGGGAAAAGTAACCAGGCCTGACGAGGTCCCGATGAAATTTTGGAAGAGCGCAGACATGGCAGATTTGGAGTGGCGGACAAGGTTGTTTAATGTTATTTTTAAGACATTAAAAATGCCCAAAGAATAGAGGTGGAGTACAATAATTCCTTTGTATAAGAACAAGGGCTACAGTTAGCGTTGCAATAAATATAGAGGTATCAAGTTACTAAGTCACACTATGAAAGTTTAGGAGAGGGTTGTGGATATAAGGGTGAGGAAAGACGTGTCTATTACTAAGAACCAGTTCAGATTCATGCCAGGGCACTCGACTACAGAACTCATTCATTGTTTAAGAAGACTGGTGGAGCAGTATAGGGAGAGGAAGAGAGACCCGCATATGGCATTTATCGCCTTAGAAAAGACTTACTACAAAGTTCCAAGGGAGGTTATATGGAGATGCTTGGAGGATAGAGGTGTACCTGTGGCGTACACTATAGTTATCAAAGATATGTATGATAGAGATAAGACAAGCGTAAGAATAGTGGGAGGGAACTCGGAGTACTTCTCAGTGCTGATGGAATTACACCAGAGATCAACTTTTAGCCCATTTTTATTTGCCTTGATGATGGGTGGACTGACATAGAAGATTCAAGGTGAGGTGCTATGGTGTATGTTATTCGCGGATGACATATTTCTTATTGATGAGACTCGCAGTGGAGTTAACGCTAAAATGGAGGTTTGGAAATATATTATGGTGTCTAAAGGGTTCAGGTTGAGTAGGACTAATACAAATACTTGGAGTGCAAGTTCAATAGTGTAACACATGAGGTTAGAATGGAAGTGAGGCTTGATACTCAGGACATTCAAAAAAAGTAAGATTCAAGTATCCTGAGTCTATTATCCAAGAAAGTGGAGAGATTGATGATGATTTCACACAATGTATTTGGGCAGAATGGATAAAATGGAGGCTCGCGTCCGGAGTCTTGTGTGACAAGAAGGTGCCACCAAAACTTAAAGACAAGTTATAAAGAGTGGTAGTTATACAAACTATGTTACATGGGGCAGAGTGTGGGCAGTCAAGAACTATCACGTTCAAAATATGTAAGTTGTGAAAATTAGAATGTTGCGATGGATTTGCAGGCATACTAGGAGAGATATGATTAGAAATGAAGATATTTGGGATAATATTGGAGTGGCTTTCTTGGAGGATAATATGTGAGAAGCGAGGTTGGGATGGTTCGGACATGTGCAGAGGAGATGCATGTATGCCCCAGTGCAGAGGTGTGAGAGGTTTGCTATAGACAGTTTCAAAAGAATTAGGCTAAAGTAGTATTGGAGAGAGGTCATTAGATTAGACATGACGCAAGTACAGCTTACCGAGGACATGACCTTAGATATGAGAATATCGATACTTGTATTTTCTTCCAAGGGTGCAAACTTCCGCTGGACAGAAACTTTGGTCGGTGCCTCAACTTAAGCCAAATATATATAGGACCCCTTAAACGATTTTCACCTCATTTCTTCCCCTTCAAAGACCTGGAAAACCCTAGGTTACTCTCTAAAATATCCCTCCATCAATCACAACCCAATCCAAGAGTTAATCACACAACTTTAACATAAGGAACAAAATGGCAATCATAGAATTATCGATTTCTCGTTGTTTCGTTTTTTTGGAAGAAAGCTTCGTCTTGAAGTAACTTGAGTTGCAGAGTATTCTTCATATTTTGAGGTATAATTTAACCTTCTCTTCACCTCTTTGAGATTTACAAGTACTTAAACATAGAAATTTGGTGGAAAACCCCATAGAATAAGCTTTTGCAATTCTTGTGAACTCTTATGGACTTGGCTTGATTATTGGGCTGTTTTATATAGTTTTAACATGTTTTTTGGAGTTGTGGTGGTATGTATGGGATATTATCAAAGAGTATAAGTATAAAATTAAAATATGATAGCATTTTTCGGGAGAATTAAGCTACGAAAGTGTCTTTAAACTCGCGCCCACGAGTTGTTCGATTAAATGTCTAAGTGAAGATTCATATAAGCTATGAACTTGAATTTGGTCTCAAATTGTTCGTATTATGTAGGAGATCATTTGTAAGGAATTAGAGGGCTTAGGAGACGTGTATAGATGTATCAACGAGGTATATAGGGCTTTCTCTACACTTTTGTGGCATGACTAGAATTCAAGAAATCTTTCACTGAAATGCTTTCCCGTCAACTTGTGTCGATCATATTCAGTAATGATTTAGTTAATCTCTATTTCATAAATAGATTATGTTGAAGTATCTCCTATGTTTCCCATGTTTCGTTGGTTATCGATTGAGAGACCTTCCGCTAAACTTGTGTCGATTGTATTTCCAAATAGTTAAGCTTACTACACCTCATGAATAGCTTGTGTGAAAGGATATTCCTGCATTTTGTATCATTCTTGTTTATCGATTATAGAGTGATGTTCATTGTGCTATTCTTCACGTTGAAATAAAGTTAATTGTATTTTCTTCAATTGAGTTGATCTTTGCCTCATATGTAATCCATGTCGAGTACCTCTCATGTTCTCTATAATTGTTGTCTCTTGAATTGAAAGATAAAATAACGTAGCGACAATAATGATAGTCAGAGGATAACGATGATAGGTTACTTCGACTCTTTCTGTGATGTCTCTTCTAAAGTTGGTCTTGCATTACACTTATATATATGTATCTATTTTCATTACCGTGTCGCGCTATAGTCGAACGGGCAGGGACGTAGATGTGCACCTAGATGTATTTATTTCTTTATTGTGACGTGTCATAGACGTCCAGGTAGGCACGTAGTTGTACATACCACTAATCAGTTGGACAGATGTTTATCGTGTCCTTTATGGTCGAACAATTATGATGAGCTCACCCCACAAAGAGATTTATTATTATATTGATATGATTTATGCCTCCACAGTGTGGAATGATTTTACGTTCATGCATTTATAGTCATATTGTGTTCTTTGGATGCCCGCAGTGGCCTTATTCTGCGTTTCAGGTTGTCCATGTACTTCTTTCTCATGTTATTACACTACATAACATTAGGTGTCGCAGTGCTTATGCTTATCGCCTTACATACTCGGTACATATTTTGTACCGACGCCCTTTTTTATGAGTTGTGTTCATGCCCACAGGTGCAGATACACAGGTCGGCGCGTCTCCTTAGTAGGATACCGAGATTAGCAGTTAGGTGTCGCACTCCACTTCTCTAGAGTTACTAGTTCTGAGTTTATAGGTACAAATACATATGTATATATATGGTTTTGGGTATGGTGGGGCCATGTACAAACCAGTAGACATTGTACAATAACCTTAGAGGCTTGCAGACTTGCAGTCAGTGTATATATGTGTTTTATCTGGCCTTGTCGGCCTTCTGGATAGTCGATGTCACTTTGTTTTTTGCCTTATCGACCTTGCATATGTATGAATAGGTTGTTGGACTTCTTCTACTTGCAAGTGGTCATGTCTGGTTATTATTATTGTCGTTTAATGGCTTTGACAGCCTAATATTATATCACATGTTACAGATATCATGGTTGGTTTACTCAGGCCTTCAGGTGCTGGGTGCTGGGTGCCGACTACACCCCCTAAGGTTGGGGTGTAACAAACTTGGTATCAGAGCAAGTCAGTCCTAGGAAGTCTGCAAGCCATGTCTAGTAGAATCTTGTTTATGGGTGTGTTTAGCTCCATACTTATAAGCATGAGGCTACATGACATTTAGGATGATTACATTTCTTCTTGATTTACATCGTGCAATAGAGCTAAGTCGTAAGTGTTTATTTCTAACATTCATTTCGTTTACCTTTTTAGTGATGCCTTATACTACTAGACGACATATGGCTATATAATTTATATAGAGATTAGATGAAGAAGAGAGAGAAGTCACCAGTCAGGTGCCGCCGGCTAATGTAGATCAACATGAGCCTCATAACGAGGTTGATTCTCAAGCTTCCGTAGTAGCACCCCTGCCACCCAGAGGGGCATAGAGGAGTTGATGTACCTCTAGTTCCTCCTCCAGTTGCTCCTGATCAAGATTTAGACATGTAGAGTGTTGTACAACTATTGACTCTATTAGTGGCCTCTCAGGCCCAGCGTCAGACCCCCGATACTACTGATAGAGTTGTTAGTGAGATAATTCGGGATTTTATCAATCTGGACCCCCTAGTATTCACATGTACTGATCCTAATACGGATCCACAACATTTTCTGGATAGGATACAATGGACTTTGTGAGTTATGCATGCTGCCAATACTCAATCAGTGGAGTTAGCTTCTTATAGGTTGAAAGATATTACTGTGACTTGGTATGAAATTTGGGAGAAGTCTAGGAGACCTCGTGCTCCTCTAACAGGATTGCGGAATTTTCGTTGTCATTCATACATCAGTATTTGCCTGTTGAGCTTCGACGAGCTAGGCAGGATAGATTCCTACATTTGAAGAAGGGTAACACGAGTGTACGAGAGTACAGTTTATAGTTTAATTCATTGACCAGATACGCTCCAACGATCATAGCCGAGATAAGTGACTGGTTACATCGCTTGGTTAATGGCTTAGGACCACATTTGGTTAATAAATGTACAACTTCTTTCAATCCAAATATGGATATTTCTTGCATTCAAGCCTACGCACAGAACATGGAAGATCATAAGAGGTAGTAGCAGGTTGATCGAGAATGGGATAAGGGCCAACATAAAAGGGCCTGATCTATGGGTGATACATGAGACTACAGAGGTGGATTTAGGCCATAGTTATCTAGGAGCCCATATTATCCGACAGCCAGTGCACCACCATAGTTTCAGGTCCAGCGTCGTGACCAGACCACTTGTTCTGGATAGGGTCAGAATTTGCGTACATCAGTCCCGCAGGACTGAGGCGAGTCCAGTCAGGTGAGACCTCCATTGCCCTACTATGATCGATGTGGTAGAGCTCATTCTGGGCAATGCCATCAGGGTTCAGATATGTGCTATTAGTGTGGGCAGTCTGGTCATATTATAAAGTTTTGTCCGATGAGAGGCAGGGATAGTATGGCACAACTAAAAGGATTTGTAGTTGCTTCTTATTCATTTGCACGCCCTCCTGGACAAGGCACACAGACATCGGCTAGTAAAGGTAGATGTAGGAGTGGAGCATCTAGCTCAGGCGGTCATCAGAATCACATTTATGCATTATCTGGTCTGCATGACTTAGAGTCGTCACTAGACGTGGTGACATGTATATTATTCGTCTTTTCCCTTGACATGTATGCTTTGATAGACCCAGGTTCCACATTGTCGTATATTACTCCTTTTGTTGCTAGCAAGTTTAGTAAAGAACCTAAATTATTACGCAAGTCATTTGAGGTGTCTACGCCTATGGGTGAGTCTGTGATTGTTAGGCAGGTATATCGGTGTTGTGATGTAATGATTTATGATCATCACACTTTAGCTGACTTAAATGAATTAGGGATAGTGGAATTTGACGTCATTATGGGTATGGATTGGTCGGCTTCTTGTTATGCTAACGTGGGTGGTGGACAAAAGTCATTCGTTTTAATTTTCCAAGTGTGCCTGTTATTGAATAGAAAGGCAAGGTTGCAGCACCTAATGGGAGGTTTATTTCCTACCTTAAGGCTCGGAAGATGATTTCAAAGGGTTATATCTATCATTTAGTATGAGTTCAAGATGCAGAGGCACAACCTCCAACCCTTCAATCAATCCTGGTTGTTAATGAATTTCCTGATGTATTTCTTGATGAGCTTCCTAGTCTTCCTCCCAATAGGGAAATTGAGTTCGCCATCGACATGCTTCTTAATACTCAACCTATATCTATTCCTCCGTACAAAATGGCCTTTGCTGAGCTAAAAGAATTGAAAGCCCAGCTGAAAGACCTTCTGGAGAAAGGTTTTATTAGGCCTAGCACCTCCTCATAGGTGCGTCAATGTTATTTGTTTGTAAGAAAGACGGCTTGTTGAAAATGTGTATTGATTACCGTTAGCTGAACAAGGCAAATATTAAGAACAAATATCAGCTTCCCACAATCGATGACTTATTTGATCAATTGCACGTCACTAAGTATTTCGCAAAGATCGATCTCAGATTTGGGTACCATCATCTAAGGGTTAAGGAGAAAGATATTACCAAGACTGCCTTCAGGACTAGATATAGTCATTATTAGTTTCTCGCTATGTCCTTTGGTCTTACCAATACTCCAATAGCTTTTATGTACTTGATAAATCGGATATTTAAGTCATTTTTGGATACCTTTGTAATTGTATTTATTGACTATATTCTTGCATATTCCCACTCAAAGGTGGAGCATGCGGATCATTTACGGGAGGTGTTGCAGACGCTCCAGGACCATAAGCTTTACGCTAAATTTTTGAAATGTAAGTTCTGGCTAAATTCAGTGGCCTTTCTTGGGCATATAGTATCAGGTGAGAGTATTAAAGTTGACATCCAGAAGATTGAGATAGTAAAGAATTGGCTGAGGCCCACAACCCCTACCAAGGTACGTAGTTTATTGGGCTTGGCCGATTATTATCGGAGATTCATGGAGAAATTCTCCTCCATTATCGCTCCATTGACAAAGTTGACTCATAAAGCGGCTAAGTTCCAATGGTCCGATGCTTGTGATAGAAGTTTACAGGAGTTGAAAAGTAGATTGATCTCAGCACCTATATTAGTTGGTTTGGGTTGTATTCTAATGCAGTATGGCAAGGTTATCGCATATGCTTCACGGCAGCTGAGGAAGCACGAGCAGAATTACCCGACTCATGACCTGGATCTAGCAGCTATTATATTTTACCTGGAAATATGATGTCATTATCTTTATGGAGTTCATGTCAACTCGTTTAGTTATCATAAGAGCTTGCAATATATATTCAGGTAGAAAGAGTTGAATCTAAGGCAAAGAAGGTAGCTTGAGTTCTTGAAGGACTATGATGTTGGCATCTTATACCATCCAGGTAAAGCAAATGTCGTGGCCGATGCATTGAGTCATAAGTGTATGGGCAGCCTGAGGCATATAGAAGCTGACAAGTTGGAGATGACTAGAGATATATGTCGATTAGCTAGCTTGAGTATGCAGTTGCTTGACTCAGGAGATGGAGGTATTGTAGTTTAGAACACTACAGAATCATCCTTGATAGCAGAAGTAAAAGCAAGACGATTCTATGATACAAAACTGGTTAGGATAAAAGAAGGGGTTTCTTTCCAAAAGAAATGGTTGTTTGAATTATCAGATGACGGGGTTCTCAGATACAAAGGTCGATTATGTGTGTTGAATGACTCCAAAGGTGGATTATGACATAAATTCACCAGTCCAAGTATTCCATTCATCCTGGTTCTACTAAAATGTACCATGACCTTCGACAAATATACTGGTGGAATGATATGAAGAAAAACATTGCGAAATTTGTTTTTTAGTGTCCAAATTATCAGCAAGTTAAGGTGGAGCACTAGAAACTTAGAGGGTTACTTCAGAAGATTGGGATTCCAACTTGGAAATGGGAAATAGTCAATATGGATTTTATTATAGGGTTGCTTAATTCTCGCTGAAAGTTCAATTCTATTTGGGTCATCGTAGATAGACTGACGAAATCATCCTATTTTCTTCCTGTCAGGACAACCTATTCAGCTGAAGACTATGCCAGACTATACATCAAGTAAATAGTTTGGCTACATAGAGTTCCACTTTCTATTATATCTGGCAGATGTGCCCAGTTTACAGCTAACTTCTGGAGGTCTTTTCAGAAACATTTGGGTACTCAAGTTAATCGCAGCACAACTTTCCATTATCAGACAGACGGACAAGCCGAGCGCATAATTTAGACGCTCGAAGACATGTTACGAGCTTATGTATTGAATATCAAAGGGAGTTAGAAAGATCATCTGCCACTTATCATGTTTGCCTATAATAATAACTATCACTCTAGCATTTAGATGGCACCATATGAAGCTTTATACGGGCAAAAGTGTAGGTCCCCTATTGGCTGGTTTGATGTTGGTGAGACAAATTTGTTAGGACTCGAGTTGGTGCAGTAGGTCGTAGAAAAAGTAAAGTTGATTCAAGAAAGGTTGCAGACAGCTCAAAGTCGACAGAAGTCATATTCATATAACCGGCGTCGAGATTTAGAGTTTGTTGTGGGAGACTGGGTATTTTTGAAAGTATCGCCTATGAAGGGCGTAATGAGATTTGGAAAGAAAGGAAAGCTTAGCCCAGATATGTCGAGGCATATCGATTGTGCAGAGAATTAGCCAAGTAGCCTACAAACTTGATTTGCCACTAGAACTAGACGCGGTCCATCCGGTATTCCATGTTTCCATACTTCGTAAATTCTTAGGCGATCCTTCTTGCATCACCCCTATTGAGGATATTTAGGTTACTGAGGACTTATCATACGAAGAAGTTCATGTTGCTATTTTAGATCACCAAGTCCATAACCTACAGACTAAAGAGGTAGCCTTAAGGAAAGTACTTTGGAGGAATAATAATGTAGAGGAAATGACATTGGAGGCCGATGAGGTCATGTAGTCCATATACCCTCATTTGTTTCAGTCTTCAGGTTTATATCGACACTCGTGCGATATGATTCTTCTACTACTATTCTACCTATCAAACTTAATCCATACATCCTTTTTAGGTGATATTGTTAAGACAAATATGGAAGGTGCAGTCCATATTTCAGCAGATGACAGTTGAGGTGAGTTATGCCTAACCCTTTTTTATTATCGCGTAAATATAGACTGTTATGTGGGTCCAATATGATGTTATTATGTTATTCTATCACCCTGTGCGGCATCAGACATGTGTTTGGGCTGTTTGATAGGTTTGGATAGTCCTATTTACAGAGGATACTCTACCAAAATTTTCTGAAATCTTAAGAGTTAGAATCATTCCTGACATTTGAGGGCGAATATTCTTAAGGGGGAAGGATGTTACATCCCGTATTTTCGCATTCGTATGCATCGTAAGTAAAGTAATGTAAATATAGGTTAGGCTAAGCTCCCATATTTGGATGAAAATAAGTTTAAACAAGTGTTATGAAAGTTTCGTAAGAGTTCAGGGAAAAAACAAATCAAAGAAAATCAAGTCTGTCGAAACTCGGGGAAGGGCAGGCCGAATTTGGAACAAGAGTTTTGACCCAACTTAGCAGGGGTATTTATGACGTTATATCAGTATTTATGGGGTGAATAACCTATCTAAGTTCAATTTCATGGAGTCTTCTTTCCAACACAACAAACCGTTCATCTATATGACATCGGAGTAGAGAGATATTCGCATTTGCGTCCAAGGGTACAAACTGCCGCGGGATAGAAACTGTGGTCGGTGACTGGCTCAACTTAAGCCAAGTATATATAGGACCCCTTAAACGATTTTCTCCTCATTTATTCCCCATAAAAGACCTGGAAAACCCTAGGTTACTCTCTCAAACATCCCTCCATCAATTACAACCCAATCCAAGAGTTAATCACACAACTTTAACGTAAGGAACAATGTTGCAATCATAGAATCATCGATTTCTCGTCATTTCGCTTTTAGGAAGAAGGCTTCATCTTGAAGTAACTTAAGGTGCAGAGTATTCTTCATATTTTGAGGTATAATTTAAATTTCTCTTCACCTCTTTGAGCTTTACAAGTAATTAAACCTAGAAATTTGGTGGAAAATCCCTTAGAATAAGCTTTTGCAATTTTTGTGAACTCTTATGGACTTGGCTTGATTGTTGGGATATTTTATATAGTTTTAAGGTGTTGTTTGGAGTTGTGATAGTATGTATTGGATCTTATTGAAGAGGTGAAGTAGAAAAGTAAAATATGGAACCGTTCTTCGGGAGAAGTAAGCTACAAAAGAATCTTTAAACTCGCACCCACTAGTTGTTTGATTAAATGTCTAAGTGAAGATTCCAATAAGCTATGAACTTGAATTTGGTCTCCAATTGCCCGTATTATGTAGGAGATCATTTGTAAGGTGTTCGAGGGCTTCGAAAACATGTATAGCTCCATCGATGAGGTATGTAGGGCTTTCTCTACACTTTTGTGGCATGACAAGAATTTAAGAAATCTTTCACTGAAATGCTTTCCCATCAACTTGTGTCGATCACGTACGGTAATGATTGAGTTAATCTCTATTTCATAAATAGCTTGTGTCGAAGTATCTCATATGTTTCCCTTGCTTCTTTGGTTATCGATTGAGAGATCTTCCGCTAAACTTATGTCAATTGTATTACCAAATGGTTAAGCTTACTACACCTCATGAATAGCTTGTGTGGAAGGATATTCCCACATTTCATATCCTTCTTGTTTATTTATTAAAGAGTGATGTTCATTGTGCTATTTTTCACGTTGAAATAAAGTTAATTGTATTTTCTTCAATTGAGTTGATCTTTGCCTCATATGTAATCCATGTCGAGTACCTCTCATGTTCTCTATAATTGTTGTCTCTTGAGTTGAAAGATAAAAGAACGTAGAGATAATAACGATAGTTAGAGGATAACGATGATAGGTCACTTTGACTCTTTATGTAATATCTCTTCTGAGGTTGGTCTTGCATTACACTTATATTTATGTATCTATTTTTAATATCACTCCGCGCTATAGTCGGTCAGACAGGCACATAGATGTGAACCTAGATGTATTGCTTTATTTACTGCACCATGTCATAGACGTCCAGACAGGCACATAGTTGTGCATACCACTGATCAGTTAGGCAGATGTTTACCATGTCCTATATGGACGAGCAGTTATGATGAGCTCACCCCATAGAGGGATTTATTATTATATGATATAATGTATGTCTCCACAGTGAGCAATGATTTTACGTTCATGCATTTATAGTCATATTTTGTTCTCCGGATGCCCGCATTTGCCTTATTCTGATTTTCATGTTGTCTCTGTACCTCTTTCTCATATTATTACATTTTTTATGTTTATCGCCTTACATACTCGGTACATATTTCATACTGATGCCCTTTTTGTGCATTGTGTTCATGCCTACATGTGCAGATAGACAGGTCGATGCACCTCCTTGTAGGATACCGAGATTAGCAGTTAGGTGTCGCACTCCTCTTCTCCGGAGTTGTTGGTTCTGAGTATATAGGTACAAATGCATATGTATATATATGGTTTTGGGTATGGTAGGCCGTGTATCGACCAGTAGACGTTGTACAATACCCTTAGAGTCTTTCAAACTCGCAGTCAGTGTATATATATATTTTATCTAGCCTTGTTGGCCTTCTGGATAGTCGATGTCACTTTGTTTTTTGCCTTGTTGGCCTTGCATATGTATATATAGGTTGTTGGACTTCTTCTTCTTGCAGGTGGTCATGTATGGTTATTATTATTGTCATTTAATGGCCTTGTCGGCCCAATATTATATCATAGGTTATAGATGCCATGGTTGGTTCGCTCAGGCCTTCGAGTGTTGGGTGCCCCCCATCCCCCCAAGGTTGGGGTGTGACAATGGAGGACTCATATTAGGGTAGAATGTTAGTAGTTAGTTGAGTGTTGTATTCTTAACCTTTCATACTAGTAGTCATATTATTAATCTTGTAGTTTTTTATCCTTTGATTTATGTTACTATCTGTTGTTTCTTGTATATTGATTATCGTATTATTTTGGGGTAGTTATGGCCCTTTTTTTGCAATCAGATTTATCATATTTTTTATACTGCTTTGAATGCTTGTTCTTGTACCGAGGATATATCAAAAATATCTTCTCTACCTCCTAAGGTAGGAATAAGGTATGCGTACACTCTACCATCCCTAGACCCCATTTTTTTGGATTTCACTGAGTATGTTGTTGTTGTTGTATTAAAGTTATACACACACACACACACACACACACACATATATATATATATATATAAACAAAAATTAAAAATGTTATGCTTATTATTATAAAAGTAATATTTATCCCAAAAAAGGTACTGTTAGATTTGTAAGTGGTTTTAAGGATATGTGGATCGATTCGTAAATAAATATAGTAAGCACTTAACAATAACTAAGCAAATGAAAATAAGTAAAAGAAGTACCCTGATTTGATGTTATCTTGATTAGAACTTGAATCGGTCCTTAGCTAAATTGCTTTGAGCCCAAGCCAATAGTGTGAGCTTGTACAACTTAAGATTACATAGAAATTGTGTAAGTAAGTGAAATGGGAATGAGTTGCCCTTCCAACATGAAGGTTGCGCTCCTTTTATAGTTGATAATATAAGGTATCCATGCCCGATAATTACTCCCTAATTAAATGTAATTTAATGCCAATAATGATCAATTAATGAGTAAAGTATAACGGCTGGCGCCATATCCTCAACGGATATGCGTCGAGCCCTTTCGGTCTACTATCCTTCGGTCTTCTACCATTCGGTCTTCTGGCTCAATCACTAACCGGTCTCGCTCTAACATCCAAACTTACTCCGACCTTCAGTATTACCCTGAGGTGACCCTCAATCGGAGCAACGTGTTGATGTTTCCTTCGATCTTATATTTAAACCTGTCACATGTTGTGCTGGTTTCTACCACTTCCCGGATCAAAGTTTACCGAAGTGACAGGAAGTGGAAATGATTTCTTCGGTGTCTTCTCTTGTAAGTTTCCTTTAAAAATTACTTCGATACAAGTGGGAAAACCAAACGATTACAATTCTCAAAATCTAACTTACATCTTATCACTCTGCAACTTCAGACACGTGCCTCCCTCTGATTGAACCGCCATTTTGGTTCACGAACCGAAACTTTTTGCAATGATGACTTCACCCCTATAAAATCCCCACCTTTTTCACTTCTTAGATTTTACCTTTTGGTAAATCTCTTCTCATCCTTCAAACAATCAACCTTCAAATCTCCAAGTATTCATACCTCCTTATCTTCAGATTCCCATAACTTCAAATTCCCAGGCCTTCAAATCTTCATAACTTCAAATTCCCAGGCTTTCAAATCTTCATAACCTAAAAGCTTCAAACCTTCATCACGATGACCAAGAACACTTTATCTTTTTCTAGGCAATCTTCTCCGACTACTTCACCATCGCCGGCCACTGAAGAGATCACCAATGTTGGTGAAAATTTCGAACCCAGAGCCCATGATATGTTGCCTTCAACCTTCCATTTTGACACTGAGTTCGATGTTCAAATGACCTCCAAGAAATCTGACTAGTGGGAGGAGGCTAGAAACTGGCCGACCTCTATCAAAGCCTCTGACCTCAAGAGAGTCCAAGACGAGTGTGGTTGGGAAAACCTATATGGGATATTCATCCCCTGCCCGAATGATGACATTACCACCTTCAGGTCCGGGTACTCTAACACATACACCTACCCATTTACTTTCAAACTTGACCCACCAATCGACCGTGTGATCCTCGAGATGTGCAGAACTTACAATTTGTGTCTTGCACAAATTGGTCCGTCTATCTATAGGGTCGTGACCTGACTTCGTTTTTTGGCCAACTTGGTCAAAGAAGACTTTACTTTGGATCACTTGATCCATTTATATATGTCGTGATTCTTTCGCGGTGTAATCGTACAACTATCCAAATAAGGCAAATTTTCCATCCTTTCGAGCATTTTTTAAAACCGAGATTGAGTTTGGTTGGAATGTTTTGTTGAGGTCCCTACCACAAAAAACAGCCCGGCTAGGTACATGCCTTTCCCGGAGGAATGGAACATGCATTGTAAGTACTCAAAACCCCCTTCTCTTTTTTTAAATGACTTGCCTTTTAATCTTCCATTTTCCTATCCTTCCAGTCATTCAATGGATTCCAGCTCATGTGGAAAATCTTCATGCTTGGGTCAAGAAGATAATCAGCAATCATCCGCATAAGAAGTGGACATGGAAAGAACTCTCTGATAAACGATGGGTATCCCAAAACCATGGTTGGTATTCGATTTAACCCCACCCCACACCCCCATTCTAGTTTTAATAACAACCTTGTGCACATTTTTTACTTCTTCCATTTCTCGAACTTGCAGGTCTACTGAAGGGCTCCTCGACCCGAGGTCCAACCCTTCTACTTCTCCAGCTGTCCCCAATTCAGTATTTGATTTGGCCACATCGGTTCATTATATCACTAAAGTACCTAAAAAGAAAACCTCCAAGTCCAAATCTATGAAGCCTCCAAATTCACCTTCGGTTGGCTCAAAGAAAAGAAAAAGAGCTTTGGAATCAGGTAATCCTTCCCGAAGTCAAGATGCCGGCATCTTACCAGAAGATGTTTGGGTGAGAAAGACTACTACCACCACTACTCCGGCGGAGGACACTCCTGCTAAATTAAGAGAATAGCATGTTGTCACTAAAGCAACCGAACCAATTATGCACCAACCGACGTCGTAAATACATTTGCTACCATGCCACCGATCACTCAGCCTGTGATCATCAATGATGATGAGTAAGCCACGGATGAGGAGCCATTGGCTAAGAAAACTAAAACTTCTTCTCCAACTCCTCCTCCATCATCACAACCGGCCCAAACCTTTGGGCAAGAAGATTTTGATCGCCTCTTCGAAGAGGCTAGTACATTCGCAGTCCGGGCCGAGTGAGCTTATTCTGCCAAGTTTTATCATTTGGTCATACCAAACAAATTGACCAAATCTTTTAGAACCTTGAGAAACCACGCTAGCTCCCAGTCCAAACTGGTGCATATTTTCCTAGCCCCAAGTTCAGACCCGAGGAAAATGAGATCTGCCACTATTTCTTTCCCTAAGGACACAAACTTTCTATCCCATTCGGTCGGGGTTGCCAACTACATGAGGCCCCTCATATCGGATTCTGATAGGGAAAAATACAGAATGTGTCATGGCAATGCCTCTTCAACAAGGATATGCACTCCTCCAACCGGGTACGTATTCCTCTTGATTGCATAAGTTGATACTTGTATTATCTTTCATTTTTAACTTTCCTTTGATTCTTAGTTTTGCAGTCCTCCATTCTTGTTGGTGAGGGCCTTATCCGGTGCTTGGATAAAACGAGCACCTTAAAGAGCAGTTGGACACCCAAGAGAAGGAAATCCAACACCTCAAAGGGATTCTTCAGCAAAAGAATGCCCAACTACAGCAAGTCGGTGATTTGCCCACTGTTCGAGCTGAACTGGACCAAGTCAATGGCAATTACCTCCAAGCATTGAATGACCTCGAGTTTGTCACCGAGGAAAATACGACCTTCAAGGAAGAGAATGAAAACCTCTTTCAAGATGTTGAAGCCCTCACTCAGCAACTCGGGGAGCAGGAAGAAGTTCAACACTATCAGGCTCAACAAGCTAAATTTCTAAATGCCAACCTCTAGCGAATTAATGCCGAACTTGTTATAGTAGATGCCGCTAGGGCCGCCGACCTTGTTGCACTGAAAATGTCACAAGACCAAGCCAATCAACTAGCCCAAACCAATGAAGGGCTAAGAAACGAGCTTGAGGCCTCGAACTAGAGGAATGTTGAAACTCTTGCCGAACTTCACCAAGACTTGGCCGAAAGAAACCAAGCTCAAGCTGATGCAGAGGCTGAGATAGCTCAGACAGTGCTAAAATCAAGCATATAAAATGGAATGTCCGAATGTTTACTCTAGAATAGGCTCGGGACAGGATCACGGATATTAATGCCAAAATTAACGAAGCTAAAGAAGTCGAGCTCAGGGCCTACTGCCAGCTAATCGGTGAAAGCTCTGAAGATGACCCAGAGGACTCCTGAACCAAGTCCGATTAGGAGGCTTAAATGCCTTTGTATTTATTTCCTTCTGTTAATCATGTTTTGCTCTGTCCGTTTACTGGCCTTGTATATAAAATGAATATCTCTTCTAGTCATGATTTTCTATCTCTTAGTGTCCATTATTTCTTTCTTGTTTACAACAACTTTGCTAAATAAATTCTCAACCCTATTCGGGCCAACTTCCTCCGATTTCGGAGTTTAATTTAAACAAGCCATCATTTACTTTGCCTTGAACCGAATGCTAGTTCTCTTCGGTCTTAAAAGTAACTTAAACAAACTATACAAACTTTTACTCTTAGTTTGCTTTATACCGAGCAATTTCTTCCAGTTTTGGGTCATTCAGTGATTAAATATAAAGACCTTATTTCTATGCTTATGAATAATACGTCTCCTATTCACTTCGGGCATGAAAATTGGAACTTTACTTATTTCCAATTTCTTAGATAACTTCAAGTGTCTTTAAGAATAGGATCGGTTCATTCTGACCTGGTACCTTTAGAACGTTACTTATTTTTGTCCAGGGTATTTTTATGATGACAGTCCCCAGTTAAAGACTTTAAGAAATTCATTAGCTCGTAAGCCTAAAGGTTTTACCGATCGATCGGAGACAAGAGTATGAAAATGACTTCAATCGAGGTAAATCTCTGACAAAAGCATTTTCATTCAAAATTTTCACCGGTCAAACAATTGGGCAAGATTCATTCGATCTTTTTGCCTTTAATTTTGGTCGTAACATTAAAACATTAAATCTATTTAGGCAAAATTCATTCGATCTTTTAACCCTTACAATAGTCCTAAAAACAAAAGAAATCCTCGAACTTCACATAGCTTTGAGACTTAAAAATCTTTGCCTAGATTCGCCGAGGGTATGGTAGTCCCATAGTGTTTGTATTCGAAGTTACGAGAATTTAAACACTACTTGCTTTTCAATATCGGGAAGTCCCTAGTGTTTGTCCGATCTTCAGTTATTTAGTAACATGCTTTACATTGTTGCCTCATAGAAAAACCTTACTGGAAAAACCCTTTTCAGAATAAAAATCATGCTAAGGGAAAAAGAGTGCAACATGTGTTTTCGGACCTAGTTTCTAAATTTTCCTCGATATTTAACCCATGACTCCGACTTTGCTCCTGCAAAAGTTAGTTCCATCAAAACAAAATGAAATTCAAAAAAACACATATCGAAGCAGTAATACCGCTTCACGTGTGCAACATTCCAGTTGTTCGAAAACTTCTGACCATCTTCAGCTTCCAACTGGTGCGAGTCTTTATCGGTTATTCCTGACACTTTGTAAGGTCCTTCCTAATTTGAGCCTAATTTCCCTTCATTAGGATTTTTAGTATTGAGGGTTACCTTCTGTAAAACCAAGTCTCCTACTTGAAAGTGCCTAAGATTAGCCCTTCAATTGTAGTATCGACCCATCATTTGCTTCTGGTCCACTAACTGTAGCAATGCCAACTCACGGTGCTCATCTATTAAGTCGAGGTTTACAGTCATGGCTTCGTTGTTTGACTCTTCGGTTGCAAGGCTAAACCTTAAGATCGGCTCACCAACTTCCCCCAGAATTAGTGTTTCTGCATAGTAGATGGAAGAAAATGGTGTTTCACCAGTACTGGATTACGGCGTTGTTTTGTATGCCCACAACACCTCTGGTAAAATCTCTTTTTCACTTGCCTTTTGACTCCTTTATCCTTTTTCTCAAATTCTGAATAATTGTTTTATTTGTTGACTCTGCTTGCCCATTTGCACTCGGGTGGTACGGAGTTGACACAATCTTCTTAATTTTCAACCCTTCGAGGAAGTCATTCACGTTCTTCCCAATGAACTTTCGTCCATTATCACAAGTGATCTCCGTTAGTATGCCGAACCGGTAAATAATATGGTCCCATATAAAATCAATGACTTATTTTTCTTTGACTTTCTTGAAGGCCTTCCCTTCAACCCACTTAGAAAAATAATCAGTCATAAACACGATAAAACGTACCTTTCCTGGTGCCCATGGGAGTGGCCCCACAATATCCATCCTCTATTTCATGAATGGCCATGGTGATAAAATCGGATGCATTAATTCCGCCGATTGATGAATCATGGGTGCGTGCCTTTGGCATTCATTACATTTTCAGATGAAGTTCTTTGTGTCCTCCTCCATCTCGGACCAATAGTACCCGACCCTAATTAATTTTTGGACCAACAACTATGCCCCTGCATGATTGCGGCAAGTCCCTTCGTGAACCTCGCGCATCACGTTATCAGTTTCTCCGGGTCCTAAACACCTTGCTAGAGGGCTATAAAAAGACCTTCAGTACAACTGACCATCAACCAAACAAAATCTAGTTGCCTTAGTACGAAAGGCCCTCAATTATTTTGGGTCCGCAGGTAACTTTCAATCCCGAAGGTAGTCGATGTATTTATTGCGTCAATCCCAAGTCAAGCTTGTTGTATTCACTTCGGCATGACCACCATCAATCGCGGAATTATGCAGTTGCACAACCATTCCTGAATTGAACTCCTCCGCTTCTACGGATGAACCTAAATTAGCCAAGGTATCTGCCTCATTGTTTCGCTCACGAGACACATGCTCCATGACCTATTCTTTGAACCGATGCAATATCACTTGAATTTTCTCTAAGTATGTTTGCATCCTTTACTTCGAACACACCATTCACTTGATTAACGACCAGAAGCGGGTCATATTTTTCTTCGATGACCTCGGCTCCCAAACTCCTTACTAATACTAAACATGCAATCATAGGCTCATACTCGGATTCATTGTTAGTTAATCTCACAATTCTTATTGATTGCCTAATAATATCTCTTGTATGTGCCTTAAGCACTACCCCGAGCTCGGACCCTTTCACGTTCGAATCTCTATCCGTGTACAAGTTCCAGACCCCCGAAGTTTTTCCCGAGGTTAACAAAAGTTCTTTTTCTACTTCGAGAATCATTTCGGGTGTAAAGTCCACTATGAAGTCTGCCAAAACCTAAGACTTTATAGCTGTTCTCGGTTTATACTTTATGTCATACCCACTAATTTCCACTGCCCATTTAGCTAACCTACCGAAAAGTTCTGGTGTATGCATCACATTTTTTAATGGATAAGTTGTTACTACATATATGAGATGACATTGAAAATATGGTCTCAACTTTCTAAAAGTCGTTATTAATGCTAAAGACAATTTTTCTAAGTGAGGGTACCTATTCTCTGAACTAGCCAATGTCTTACTCACATAATAAATCAGAAATTGCGTATCTTTTTCTTCTCAAACCAACATTGCTCTTATTCAGATACTGCCAGGTACAGGAACAACTGCTCGTATGCCTTCGGTTTATGCAGTAAGGGCTGACTAGACAAGTACTTTTTTAAATCCCTCAAAGCCTGTTGAAACTCCGGTGTCTACTCAAAGTCATTCTTCTTTTTCAACAATGAGATGAACCGATAACTTTTCTTCGACGATCGAAAGATAAACGAGCTATCCTACCAGTGAGACTTTGCAGTGCTTTTATATTGTCAAGCACCTCCAGTATCTCTTTGATGGCTTTGATCTTATCCGGATTAATCTTTATTCCTCAATTCGAATCCAAGAAACCTAAGAACTTGCCCAAGCCAACTCCAAAATCACACTTTTCAGGATTTAGCTTCATGTTGTACTTTCGAAGCACGTCAAATATTTCCTGCAAATGATTTAAATGGCCCTCTGATTCCAGGGACTTTACTAACATATCATCAATATAAACTTCCATTGTATTTCCTATTTGATCCTCATACATGCGATTAACTAGGTGTTGATATGTTGCTCCATCATTTTTTAATCCAAATGGCATTACATTATAGCAATAGGTCCCGTACCTAGTTATAAATAAAGTTTTCTCTTGATCCTCTGGGTTCATCCGAACTGGTTTTACCCAAAGTAAGCATCAAAAAAATTTAACATCCCATGCCCTGCCGTGACATCAATCATTCGATTAATGTGCAGCAAAGGAAAAGAGTCCTTTGGGCATGCATTGTTCAAATCTTTAAAATCTATACACATCCTCATCTTATTGCCTTTTTAGGTACGACCACTACGTTAGCTAACCAATCCGGGTAAGCTACTTCCCGGATGGAACCTTTATTCAAAAGCTTTATCACCTCCTCTTTGACGAACTTATGCTTGAACTCGGCTATTGGCCTCCTCTTTTGCTTTACCGGAGGAAAGCTTGAGTTCAAACTTAATTTGTGAGTCGTGATCTCTAGTGGGATACCTGGCATGTCTAAATGGGATCAGGCAAAAAAATTGGAGTTAATTTTAAGAAATTTAATTAATTTAAGCCTGAGCTTCGAAGATAACCCGGTGCCTAGGTATACCTTTCTATCCGGTAGATGCACGAATAAAATGACTTGTTCTAGTTTCTCTATGATTGACTTTGTGACATCCGAATCATCTGGCAACATGAATGACCTCGGGACACAGAAGTAATCCTCTTCATCTTTGAAACTTACCTTGTCCTCCTCTTCTTTCTTCAAACTCGAAGAGTCTGTGTCCTGTTGTCTTTATTCCCTCTGAAGTCGGGAATTTTAACATCATATGCAACGTCGAAGGAACGACCCTCATGTCATGTATCCAAGGCCTGCAGAAAAGTGCGTTGTACCTTATCTCACCTTCAATAACATAGAACTTCATTTGCCAAATTGTCCCGGTTGCGTTGACTGGAAGAGTGATTTCCCCCTCGTAGTCTCGCTTGCAATGTTAAACCCGTTGAGAACTTGGGCCGCCGACATGATGTGGTCCAACAACTCTAACTGCTCTACCACTTTCCACCGGATTATATTGGCCGAGCTACCTGGATCAATCAAAATACGCTTAATTTGAAATTTATTGATAAAGTCAGAAATTACCAATGCATCATTGTGAGGCTAAATAATGCCCTCCACATCCTCATCATTGAAAGAACTCATTTCCTCCAGCACGTAGTCTCTGGATCTTTTCTCCCGAGTGATTGAAACTTTCATCTTTTTTGCAGTCATGATAGCTCCCTTCGGCACGTCCATTCCTCTGATGATCATATTTATGATGTGTTGGGGGGTCAACCAATTCTGTTTGCTTGTTTGCTTCCCTATTTCTATAGTTTCCCTTTGCACGATAACTTAAGAACTCGTGTAGGTGGCCATTTTTCAACAATTGGGCCACTTCGTCCCTTAACTTATGACAATCCTCTATTCGATGACCACGAGTTCCGTGGTAATCACAAATCAAGTTTGGATCTCTTTGAGTTGGGTATGTCCGAATTAATCACAACGTTTGAAGAAGATCCACCGGAATCATTTTTAAATTACAAACCCCTACTAGTAGATCCTCAAACATTACGCCTATCTCTTCTATCCGATGGGAAATTGTGATTATTGCAACCTCGGTCCGACCTGAAATTAGACCTCTCCGATTGACCGTAGGGTTGATACCTATCCATTGAAGATTTTAGCTCCGACTCAAATAGCCTCTTTGACTTATCAAAGTTTTTGCTCCGTCCTGCTAACCCAGTGGAGGTTCGAGCTGATCATCCTCCACCCTGATCTTAGACTCGTACATGCTATGCACATTTGCCCATGTTACTGCCGGGAATTCCGACAGATTCTCCTTCAATTTGAACGAAGCACTGGAGCTCCTGGATTCATCCCTTTGGTGAAAGTTTCGGTTGTCCACTCGTCCGGTACTCGGGGAAGTAACATCCGCTTCTTTTGAAACACGGTCACGATCTTTCTAAGCAATTTTGAAAATATCTACTTTTCTTGCTTGAACTTTTCGAGCTCCAGCATGCGCCTTTATAAAAGCATCTGCAAGCATTTCAAATGAATTAATAGAATGTTCATGCAACATAGAATACCATGTCATTGCTCCCTTGGAAAGCGTTTTCCTAAATATTTTCAACAACATCGATTCAATCTCATCGGGATGCATGTCATTGCCATTTATTGTGCAAGTATATGACGTCACACTCTCCTGTAGATCCGTTGTCCCATCATACTTTAGGAGGTCATACATTTTAAATCTCTTCGGTATTAATTTTAGTGATACACTAGGTGGGAACGACAACTGGATGTATCTTTTCGAGTTTGGACCCTTCAAGATCGGAGGTGCATCATGAATTTGGTCCACCCATGAATTGTAGGTTTCAACCTTCTTTCCATTGGTATCAATTCGTTTAGCTAAAGCTTCAAACATTTTCAAGACCTCCAAAGACTCATTAGTCCCCGAACCGTTGTCATTCTCGTCGACTCAATCCTCTTCCTGACTTGGCTCATTATTGCGAAAGGGATGAGCTTCATCCGGTGAGTTTGCTCCGCTACTTTTATTTTGCAACTGAGTTATAGTCTCATGTTGCTCCTTTAGCATATAAAATATTCGAGCCAAATTTATTTCACCATCCTCATCATCATTATTTGTCTTCTGACGCGACCTTCTAGATGACTAGGGTGAAATCACGGGATTATTATTATTCATTGGATCAACGTTCGACGGAACATTATTGGGCGGGATGCCTTTTGGTGGAACAATGGGTGGTACACCATTCTGTGGGTCAACTGGTGGTGCGCCAGGTGGAACGACGTTGTTATTGTTGACGTTATGACCATGATTGTCACCGTTTATGTCCTCGTGGTTGCTAATCTCAACATTGAGTTCACTAGCCATAATGTTAGTGTTTAGTTTTGACCTGTAACCACAAAAATCTCGAAAGAAACAAGTGAAATTTAAGCTTGAAACAAATCACCGCTATTATTCTTAGCCTCACGGTGGGCGCCAAACTGTTTACCCCAAAAATGTACAGTTAGATTTGTAAGTGGTTTTAAGGATATGTGGATCGATTCGTAAAGTAAATATAGTAATCAATTAACAATAACTAAGCAAATGAAAATAAGTAAAAGAAGTAGCATGAGTTGATGTTATCTTGATTAGAACTTGGATCGGTCCTTAGCTAAATTGCTTCAAGCCCGAGCCAATAGTGTGAGTTTATACAACTTAAGATTACAGAGAAATCGTGCAAGTAAGTGAAATGAGAATGAGTTGCCCTTCCAACATGAAGGTTGAACTCCTTTTATAGTTGATAATACAAGGTATTCATGCTCGAGAATCAGTCTCTAATTAAATATAATTTAATGTCAATAATGACCACTTAATGAGTAAAGTATAACGGCCGGCGCCATATCCGCAATGGATACGCGTCGAGCCTCTTCGGTCTCCTATCCTTCAGTCTTCTGGCTCAATCACTAACTGGTCTCGCTCTAACATCCAAACTTACTCCGACCTCCGGTCTCACCCCGAGGCGACCCTCAACCGGAGCAACGTGTTGATGTTTCCTTCGATCTTATATTTAAATCATGTCACGTGTCGTGCTGGTTTCTACCGCAAACAAGTAAGAAGCCCCAAATCAAAATTTTAAAAAAATAAAACATCCCTTTAATAAATACCCTTAATTAGTATGCTAAATAGATATACTTTTTTGGTATTTGTATTTAAAAAGTCATGTTTATTTGAGAAGAAACCTACTCAAAAATTTTAAAAAATACAACTCCTGAAAGGTTGTCTTTTGGAAAAGATAGTTTTTCAACTTCCCTTTATAGCAGCAGAAGATAATGATTTACGTCTTAGACTTTCAACTCTGACAACACTCGTTTGAAAAGTGTTGCACGTCAATTTCATCAAAAATCACGGACAACAAAAAAACATTTCAATTAATTTTTGAGCAATTGAGTAACAACATTGTGATTTTGTTTTTTTATGCAAATCATGTGTTATGTGTACGTACCCATACATATGTGCAGCAAAGTGTGTTTAATTAGTGTGAAGTGAAGTGTAAAAAGTTAAGGAGTCTTAAATTTCTTGTTTTTGTGCGTTTACGGTACTAGTAAAATACTAAAATATCCTAGTGCCTATTTAGAATAGGACACAATTGTTTGATTTAAAATTAAAATAGTAGTGTTTTCATGGGTAGTTAATCACTACCCTTTCATTAATTCTGGATTTTATAAATATATATGAATAAAAGATGTAGAAATATTAGTTGCTTGAACTTATTCGCAAGTGCGAAGTGTTATTTATATATGCACCTTAAGTTGGCATAGTATAGGTAAAGAATAAATATTGGGTCTAACTCAACCCCAAAAGCTATCTTATATGGTGAGGATTGTCCAAGTCCATATAAGAAGTCCATGTTCCCATTCCATTTCCGATGTGGAGTTTTAACACTCACCCGCACGCCCATACATTGTTAACCTGGGCGTGAACAATATAATTTGGGGGTCCAACATCGACGAACAAAGAAATAGAATGAGTGTGGCTCTGATACCATGTAAAAAATAGATATTGGCCTAACTCAACCCAAAAGCTAGCTTATAGTGTGATGATTGTCCAAGTTCATATAAGGAGACCAAATCTCCCATCGCTTACCGATGTGGGACACTCAACACCCCTTCACGCCCAGGGCTGAACATCTGGTGCGTGAGCAATTTAATATGGGGGTCCAACATCGGTGAATAAAGAAATTGGGATGGATTTGATTTTAATACCATGTAAAGAATGGATTTTAGGCCTAACTCAACCCCAAGAGCTAGCTTGTAACGTGAGGATTGTCCAAATCCATATAAGGAGTCCATGTTCTCATTCCATTTCCGATGTGGGACTCTTAACACTCCCCCACACGCCCAAACCTCGTTAACTGGAGCGTGGAAAATATAATTTGGGGGCCCAACATCGACGAATAAAAAATTGAAATTGGCCTGACTCTGATACCGTGAAGGAAATAATTCGGGGGCTCACTGCCTGCTGGCCAGTCCACTGTCGACCCGCATTTACCCAAGTCCCGTCTGTTTCTGTCTCGAATCAAGGGTCCGTCACTCTAGTCAACGGGGTATTTTTAAATCAAAATGACATTTTAATCTTAATTCTACTGTCACTATATCACCCCTACCACGTAACCTAGTTTCTGCCCTTCATGACCCGAATTGGAAAATGATCATGAATGACGAATATAACGCTCTTATTGAAAATCATAGCATTATTGTTGGGAATGGCAACTCAATTCCAATTCGCGTTTATGGTCATACGAATTTGTCTCCTCCACATCCATCTCTAGTCTTAAAAAATGTTCTTCATGTAAAGAATAGATTGGGTCTAACTCAACCCCAAAAGCTAGCTTATAGGATGAAGATTGTCCAATTCCATATACAGAGTCCATGTTCTCATTCCATTTTCGATGCGGAGTCTTAACCGTATATTCAAAGCACTTTTGGACTTACTTTAAAATGTGGACATTTGCTCATAAACTCACTAAAATGCTTCTGAGGAATCAATGTGGGACAAAGTCCCAAGTTCATGCTAACACAAGCAAATTGTTGTGGGGATGGCCTCCATGGGCAGAGTTAGGATATCGCAAGAGGATTCGTTCGTCAAAAAATTATATTGTATATATAAGATCGAAATTTTCTATATTATATATATAGAAGATGTTGAATCTCTTTGAATTCTTCATATATTTGCTTCTTTATAATAGCAGGCAAATATGATGAAGCACTTTTACACATACTAAAGATTGCTACAAGGGACGAAGGGCGAAAAACGAGAAGCGTTTTCTGGTCCCTTGAGTTGGACTACTCATGGGGTTTGCCAAGACGAAACAAGGAAATGAGCTCAATAAAATTTGATCAATCCTATTTTCTGTCATTAAGGTGGAGAACTGAATCAAGAAATTCATATCTTCGTCATCAATCGAATCACTGTTCGCGACACAAGATTCTATTTTATCATCAATCCGGCTGCTCACTTAAGAAACCCGACATGAAAGACTTTGTTTGAATTTTTTCATTTTCACTCTTCATGTTATTACTGACTTTAATTGTCGAAGCTCAATGCATGTTCGACATGATATGCACTCTTATCGTTTCTTTTTTCTTTTTTTAGAACAACATAAACATTCCTGAGCATTTTTGTCCCTTCAACATCCTCATTTAAATTTTCTTTTAGCCACATATTTTTTCCTACTCTAAAGACGCCTTGATGGTGAAATAGACATGCAGCTAAATAGACTGGTAATCAATGGCTTTTTCTTATACCAAGATACGGTATGATTTTAGTTGTCTAGTTTAATTTGGTCCTAGAAATGTGCGAGACAACTGCAATACAAATGAATAATGATCCTTTCAGATATTGTCTGATTCTTAGATGACTTAGGACCACCCACCCCCTCCTTTGAACTGGATCCTCCTTGACTCAAGATTGTTTTTGTCTATATATGTAAAAGTAGAGAAAAACAAAAATAGAAAGAAAAAAAAGGATTGAACAAAAAGGTCAACCGCATCTTGATCAAATTCTGGATTTGTATGCTTTTTATGATATTTTTTCTGTATATACAGTAGAAATCTGAAGGGACCAAGTTCAATGCCCTTTTCACTCGACACCTAGCAAATGAGGGTAGCAATGAAATTGATTAATTAGAGTATAAGGTTGTCTAACGAGACGGGACGAGACACTTTTAAGGACGGGATGGGATGGAACGATTCCTTAACTGAATAAGGGGGCTGGGACCTTGGCGGGCCAGGATTTGCAGGACGAATCCCTCAGCCCGTCCGATCCCACTAACTAAGGAGACAGGACGGGGTCGGGGTCTTGGTGGGATTTTTTTTAAAATCGTATTAATTTAAATATTTAAGCACTAAAACTTATAAAAAAATGATAGTGTGATGTTAAGACAACATAAATTTAGTAAATGAACACAAATTTAAAATAAACTTCAAACAAAAATTGATAATATTGCAAATTTAAAACATATAAACATGATCTTTTTCTTTTTAATTTAAGTGGGACAGGACAATTTCTTAACGGGATAGGAGGGACCGGAACATTAGTAGGATGGGACAGGGGACGAACCCCTAGGCCCGTCCCATCCCACTAGCTAATGGGATATGACAAGACGGTACCGGGACGGAATGGGATATCGGTGTCTAATGGTAATGATAGGCAGGACTCCGGAGTCGTCATCCAAATAGGTGTGGATTTAATTCTTACTGTCCCCTTCACCATTTCCTTTTCCAGTACCTAACGTGATAGATTAAAAAAGATAATTAAAAATATTATGTTTAAAAGAAGAGAAAAAACCATTCCAATTGAGGTAGCTGCCATTATAACCTGCTGTATTTACAAATACTACATTTATACTTGGGCAACAATATTTGTCACACTAAGATTTGAGAGAGTAATAGAGAATATTTCTCACAATCTAAATATTCCCCTTTGGTCTAAAAATTCAAAGCATCCTCTAAAGTTGCAATTAGCGATCAACAATGCTGAAGGGTTGCACTTAGGACATGAATTCTCTTTTTTGAGCTGGAAAAAACTATAGGAATCTGGTAAAAGTTATTCCATGTTCAAGAATTTTGTGTAGGAAGAAGCAGAACTCCTTTACTGCTTTCGTTTTCGATGTTATCACTGGCACATGATATGATTAGAAACACGATCTTTCGTCCTTTCTTGTCCTTCTTTTGGACCTGATAAAACACAAGATGCTGTTTTGTCTATTTCGAAATGACCATCTTTTTGTTATTTTTAACCACTTTCTTTTCTTTAGTCACTGTTAAAGTGTCATTCTTAGGTCACAGCATAGATTAGCTTTGATTAGGAGTGGAAAAATGTAGAATATAATAAACACTAAGGAAGCACAACATGATTTCCCAAACTCCAAGTTAATTAGGAAGAAACTGATTTCTTATCAGAAAAGCATATTTATAGTAGGAAGCACAAGAATTTCTAATTTATGTATCACTATTTACGCTTTATCTCTCAAAGTTGTATCTTCCTCTGGTTTAAAGAGGGGATGAAAACATCTGTTCCTATTACTGCCAAATCATGTATATCAATCACTAAATGCCACAATCCCAAATATAGTTGGGTGCCACAAAAAAGGAATTAAAAGAAAATGTCTCCAAATAAGTTGTTTTCTCTTTACTATGCGACAAGATAGGAAACTGGAGCATCTTATTTAGTATTTGTTGGAAATTTACTAATGTGGAATTAAGTTTATCCCATTATTTATGACTCGAACAATTGGGGCCTCCACGTCGGAAATATCGTTTCCACACTTGTACACATAGTGCTAAGTATTGTAAATTTCATTAGTGAAAGAGATATTGGTACATACGTAATACGTTTGAGACATAGAATAATGGACGGTTATTGGCCAAATGACAAGTATTTCACGTTGATAAACGAAGGAAGAAGTGTACGAAGTGTAAGATGAAACGAGTCGGAAATCGCCACGTAGTCGCGAAGGGCCGCGGCGCAGCCCCGTCGGAGCCGAGGCGTCGGAGCGCCGCGGCGCTAATTGGGTGTTCAGCCACTGGAGTCGCGACGCTAATTTGCAGAGCCGCGGCGCTTCGGAGGGAGAATGTTGCGATTGAAAGATGGAAAGTTCAGACTTTTGGGCTGGTTTTGGAGCATTGAATCTCCATTATTTGTCAGATGAATTCAGCCATTATTTGGCTGAATGTAACCCCTCAATAAGTGTCATTACATGGCTATTGAAGGCCATTAGTTAGCTAGTTGAGGGGTCATCTCATTACACTATAAATTGAGGCATTTGGCTCAATTGTTCAACACTTAAGAAATTTTCTGAAATCTTCTTCTTCCTCTCTAACAAGTTTATTATATTCAAAGTTCTTCCAAGAGTAATACTTGAGTTTTCTTTGCTCACTTGTTAAGTTGTTTTATCTTGGGAGACTATTGTCCAGAACGTAAAAGAATATATACCGGGCAATCTTGTCTTAAAGACAGAGTGCCATTACTCGACCCAGCAGAACATCAAAGTTGTTGTAATTTCGTTTGTTTGTTGAAATTTCAGTTTGTTGTAATTTCAGTTTGTTGTAATAGTTAACAGTTACTTATTTCACATTTCCTGCAATTGTTGTACCCACAATTTTAAGACAAGATTTTGCTTACTGTAACTGCTTAGAAACATGACTGAAAACTCTTTTGATTCTGTTGCTATTGTTGGTGTTACTCAAGGCAACTCCTCTGCCTTCTCCACTGCTGCCCAAGGCACATCCAATGCCTTTACTGTTCCTCAAGGGAACGTGACAGTTCCTCCACCCTCTGCATTCCACCATGAATGCCCAGAAAAATTCATGGGCTCCAACTTTAAGAGATGGCAGCAGAAGATGTTGTTTTACTTGACGGTTATAGGAATGGCTCGGTTCCTAACAGAAGATCCTCCACAATCTGGAGAAGAAATGGACCCTCAGCCTAATGAAACGGCTGAAGGGGGCCAAGGTATCCATGCCATTAATGGCATAAAGATGGTTCTTGATGCATGGAGTCATAGCGACTTCATGTGTAAGAACTATATTTTGAACTGTCTATCAGACCCACTCTACACGGTGTATTGCATCGTAGGCACTGCCAAAGAGCTATGGGAGAAGCTGCAGAAGAAGTACAACGCACAAGATGCTGGTACGAAGAAATTCATCGTTGGGAAATTCCATAAATTTCAAATGGTGGATGGCAAAACAGTGATGTCCCAAGTCCAGAAATTCCAAATGATTCTACATCATCTGGATTTGGAAGGTATGAAATCAAATGAGCAGTTTTTGGTTGCATTACTAATTGAAAAGTTACCTCCCTCGTGGAATGAGTTCATGAGTTACTTAAAACTCAAGACAAAGGAAATGACCTTTGAGGAACTTATTATCAAACTCCAGATTCATCAAGATAATAAGAAGGTCTTGCCTAGAGGAAAGCAACTCGCTGAGGCAAAGGCAAATCTGGCTGAGGCCAAAGGGAACTCAAGTAAGAAACGTAAGTTCCAGAAATACGACAAGACCCAAGCGGCGGAGAAGTTCAAGGGAAACTGTCACCACTGTGGGAAACCTGGTCACATGATCAAGTACTGCCGCAAGCTCAAGACTGAGCAACAATAGAAGGCCAAGGCCAAAGGCAAGGCACATGCTAACGTCGTCAAAGACACGCTTCTTGACGACATGATTAAGGAGTTCTCGGCGGTGGTGCTTGAAGCAAACATTCTTGAGAATCCATGCAATGGTGGATGGACACGGGTGCTACCAGAAACATTTGTTCCAATAGAGATACCTTCTCCACATATACACCAGTTACAGACAAGAAGTTGTTCATGGGTAACAACGCTTCCTCTGACGTGCTGGGGGTAGGAAAGGTAGTCTTGAAGATGACTTTTGGAAAGGAGCTCACTCTGAAGGATGTGATGCATGTCCCTAAGATTATGAGAAATTTAATTTTAGGCCATTTATTTGTTAATGTTGGTTTTAGGCTAGTATTTGAGTCCAATAAGTTTGTAATCACCAAGAATGGAACTTTTGTGAGAAGAGGTTTCGTCCGTGAAGGCCTCTTCAAAGTTAACGCCATGTCTATAATACGTGCAAGCAATAATATTGAAGCTTCTTCTTACTTGCTTGAATCCTCTAATTTATGGCATCATAGATTAGGACATGTTAACTATAAGTCCATCCAAAGGTTGGTTAAGTTGGAGTTGTTGATGTCTATCGACGTAAACCCTCAACATAAGTGTGAGGTGTGCGTAGAGGCAAAACTCACAAAGATTTCTTTTTAATCTGTCGAAAGGAATACCGCTCCTCTAGAACTTATTCACACAGATATATGTGATTTGAAGTTTGCACAAACTAGGGGGAACAAGTACTTTGTGACATTCATTGATGATAGCACAAGGTATTGTTATCTTTACTTGTTGAAAAGTAAAGACAAAGCCTTTGAAGCGTTCCGACGTTACAAAGCAGAAGTTGAAAACCAACTAAGCATGCAGATTAAATCCATTCGTAGCGATAAAGGGGAGAATACGTAGCGCCATTTGAGGAATATTGTGCCGAATCGGGCATTGTTCATCAAACGACGGCTCCATACTCACCTTAGTCGAACGGTGTTGCGGAACGCAAGAACCGCACGTTGAAGGAAATGATGAATGTCTTGCTCATCAATTTCGGTCTTCCCCAAAACTTGTGGGGAGAAGTCGTCCTTACCGCTAATACGATTCTTAACAAAGTCTCACATAAGGGTAAGGACAAAACTCCATATGAATCATGGAAGGGAAAGAAACCCACTTATAAATATTTAAAGGTGTGGGGTTGTTTGGCAAAGGTCGAAATGCCCAAGACAAAGCAGGTCAAGATTGGGCCTAAGACTGTAGATTGCATTTTCATCGGATATGCAAATAACAGTAGTGCTTATCGCTTCTTAGTGCATAAGTCAGATATTTCAGATATCCACGGGGGTACAATCATGGAATCAAGGAATGCTCAATTCTTTGAGGATAATTTTCCTAGAAAGGAAAAAGACATAACCTCTTCGCAAACGAAGTTATGAACAAAGCTCTCAGGAACCACGAGTACTGCCCAGATCTAGGTAGTTCAGATCTAGTGGATTTCGAAGTGGCTGAATATCCGGACACTAGTGTTCCAGATACTCAGAACTTGGAGACTCCAGAGATGGAACCGAGGCGAAGTAAAAGGGCCAGGAAGGATAAATCCTTCGGTCCTGACTTTGTATCTTATATGGTTTAGGACGAACCAAGGACAATTACCGAAGCATTGTCAACTCCAGAAGCACCGCTCTGGAAAGAAGCTATTGAGAGTGAAATAGACTTCATCCTGCATAACCATACTTGGGAGTTGGTTGATCTTCCTTCGAAAAACAAACTGTTGGGTTGTAAATGGATACTCAAACGGAAGTATAAAGCATATGGGTCCATAGATAAGTACAAGACCAGGTTGGTAGTCAAGGGCTATCGGCAGAAGGAAGGCCTTGACTATTTTGACACGTACTCCCCAGTGTCTAGGATGACATCCATATGAGTATTCATTGCGATTGCAGTGTTGCATGACCATGAGATACATCAAATTGATGTTAAGACAATCTTCCTAAATGGTGATTTGGAAGAAGAAATCTATATGGAACAACCCGAGGGGTATGTGGTTCCAGATCAAGAGAAGAAAGTCTGTCGACTCGTCAAATCTCTGTACGGGCTTAAACAAGCCTCGAAGCAATGACACAAAAAATTTGATAGTACTCTACTATCGAAGGGTTTCTCCATTAATGAATGTGACAAATGTGTCTACACGAAAGGTAACTCTGACTCGTTCGTCATGATATATATGTACGTAGACGACATGTTGATCACAGGGAGAAGTCCTAGCTTAATCGTAGAGACTAAGTACATGTTGAAACAATGCTTCGACATGAAGGATAAGGGTATCGCATATGTCATCTTAGGGATAAATATCTCTAAGACGTCTGACAGACTGGTCTTATCTCAGTCTCACTACATCGAGGATGTGTTGAGAAAGTTCGAGATGTTTGACAGTTCGCCTATGAAGTCACCACTGGATAGAAATCAAAAACTTGATAAAAATCGTGGTGCACCCGTATGTCAGGAGCAATATGCACAAGTGATTGGGAGTTTGATGTACATAACAAACTGCACCCGACCTGATATTGCTTATGCAGTCAAGAAGTTGGCTAGATTTACCCATATTCCTAGTAATGATCATTCGAAGGCGTTGAATCGGGTACTATGATACCTGAAATACACGCTAACTTACGAGTTGCACTATTCAAGATATCCAACTGTACTAGAGGGGTATAGTGATGCAAACTGGATATCTGATATAGAGAACACCAAGTCCACCAGTGGGTATATATTACAATTGGTAGAGGGGTTGTGTCTTGGAAATCCTCTAAGCAAACTTGCATAGCCCGATCCACGATGGAATCAAAGTTTATCGCTTTAGACAAAGCAGGAGAAGAAGCTGAGTGGCTTCACGACTTCTTAGAGGATGTCCCTTGTTAGGACAAACCCGTACCTTCTGTAATGATCCACTGCGATAGTCAGTCGGCTCTAGGAAGGGCACAGAGTTCTATGTACAACGGCAAGTCTTATCATATTCGACGGAGACATAAGACAGTTAGGAAAATGATCACCACGGATATAATATCCATTGACTACATAAAATCAAAGGATAACATAGCAGACCCACTGACAAAGGAATTACCCAAAGATCAATTATTCTGTCTGTCTAGGGGAATGGACTTAAAACCCAAGGTATAAGAACCAATACAGTGGTAACCCAACCTTATTGACTGGAGATCCCAGGAATTAGGTTCAATGGGAAAATTAAGCTGTAAAGGTTCAGTTGAGCGCTTCGGTGGAAGCATGAGCACTTCGGATAGTGATTTCTATAAAGAAACATCAATCCAAAGTCGTTCCCGCGATAGACATTAAGTGTTATCTGCATTGTGGGTAAAGGTTAAGTTTCAAAACCTTTAATGCCTCAACGGTTGAGGTTAAGTTTGAGAAAACTTTTAATGGTTCCTAACACGTGTAAAGTGGGGTATAGCAGGATACCTCGTAGGAGACCACCTATTTAAGTGCGAGGACAGGCCGCCTCAAATGAACACACTTAAGAATCCAAGAAGTTGTCCACGGCCACAACGGACAAAACATTACGAAGAACAGAGTAAGGGAAGTTGTTATGTTGGTACCGTTGACTTGGCTTACACTAAACACTGACGGTTCGAAACATCACGTTCACCGCGCAGTAAGTAAGTCCGATGGTATTCAACTATGGAAGGTTCAAAGCTGAAGCTACCTCTCCTGATGCAACATCGGTCCACTGATAGATTGCTGGAAAAGGCACCATGTGAGTGCGCCAAAATCTCTTTCAAGAGGGGATTGTTGGAAATTTGCTAATGTGGAATTAAGTTTATCCCATTATTTATGACTCAAACAATTGGGGCCCCACACGTCGGAAACATCATTTCCACACACATGTACACGTAGTGCCAAGTATTGTAAATTTCAATAGTGAAAGAGATATTGGTACATACGTAATACGTTTGAGACATAGAATGATGGACGGTTATTGGCCAAATGACAAGTATTCCACATTGGTAAACGAAGGAAGAAGTGTACGAAGTGTAAGATCAAATGAGTCGGAAATCACCCGGAGCCGCGAAGGGCCGCGGCGCAGCCTCGTCGGAGCCGAGGCGCCGGAGCATCGCGACGCCTCAAAGGCAGCGCCGAGGCACTAATTGGATGTTCACTGGAGCCGCAACGCTAATTCGCAGAGTCGCGGCGCTTCGGAGGCAGAATGCTGCGACGAGAAGATAGAAAGTTCAGACTTTTGGGCTGGTTTTGAAGCATTGAATCTTCATTATTTGGCACATGAATTCAACCATTATTTGGCTGAATGTAACCCATCAATAAGTGTCATTACATGGCTATTGAAGGCCATTAGTTGGCTAGTTGAGGGGTCATCTCATTACACTATAAATTGAAGCCTTTGGCTCAATTGTTCAACACTTAAGAAATTTTCTGAAATCTTATTCTTCCTCTCTAACAAATTTATTATATTCAAAGTTCTTCAAGAGTAACACTTGAGTTTTCTTTGCTCACTTGTTAAGTTGTTGTTTTATCTTGGAAGACTATTGTCCAGAACGTAAAAGGATATATACCGAGCAATCTTGTCTTAAAGACAGAGTGTCATTACTCGACCCAGCAAAACATTAAAGTTGTAATTTCAGTTTGTTTGTTGAAATTTCAGTTTGTTGTAATTTCAATTTATTGTAATAGTTAGCAGTTACTTATTTCTCGTTTCCTGCAATTGTTGTACCCACAGTATTCCCTGGCGCTTTCCGCGCGGGTGTTTGTTAATCACCTAACCACGCACGCAATGGAGATAGAAGGGTGATGCACAGAGGGGGGCCGAAGCACCCCAACCAATTGTGGTGCCAGGATTTTCACTAAAAGGATCCAAAATAAAATACACATATGAAGAAGCCAAAGGGACTCAACACCTATTATTATATACGTAAAAAAATTGACCTTGTATATACATGTAAATTTTCTATTAAGGGGGTTCGAATGAACCCCTTCCGGTACCATAGTTCCGCCCATGACCCCAACCATGCCGCTTCTCCAATGGTTAAACAAGTCCGCTAGTCATTTTGCTTTGCAAGTTTCGACAATGATCCTTATCAACATGCTTATATCATTCGTTGTAGAGAACTTCCTTAGTATTTTGTCTTACGTTGTATAAACTAATATCAACGTCCACAAAGCTCCAAAGTCTAGCACAAACTGTGTATGCAGTTGTTTCATGTCCACGGGTGTCTGGGGAGGTGCAGCCCTCCGGGAGAGTAGCAAAGAGTTGACAAGGAGTGGGGTACGTCAATGGAATGGCAGCTGAGGAAGGAGAAGTGACAGTAAAGAAGAGCTACATAAGGATCTCTTTTCTTAGCTCTCAATAATAAAACAGATTCACTATATCCTAATTCAGAGGGTTAAAATTGCTCCCTCTGGATGCGATAAGGTCAAGGAGTACAACTGCAAGAGCTGAAAAAGAGGGGTTGGCAATTTAAGGTGTAACGTGCCAAAGGGATAGAGGTTAAAAATAATTCAATTGTACCTTCTTTTTAATAACTCCGCATGTGTGACCTCATTCACATTGCCGGTCCCAAGCCCAAATAAAGGAGGAAGGTTGCCAAGGGTCAATAGGAAACAACCTCTACAAAGGTAAGGGTAAGGCTGAGTACATCTTACCCTCCCCAAACCCCACTTGTGGGATTTTGTTGTTGTACCTTCTTTTTAATTCAATTATCCTCCACATTTGATAACTAAAACAAATAAAGGGCAGCCCGGTGCACGAAGCATCCCGCATTCACACAAGGTTCGGGAAGGGTCGCACCCCTAAGGGGTGTGATGTAGGCAGTCTATCCTGATGCATGCATCGGTGGCTGATAACTAAAACAAATAAAGCAGATAATGAGCACCTATTTGATAGTGAAAGTTAGAGCTAGAGTCCAACCAGAGAGCAGAACAGTACAAAGACAAATCTTCTTGAGTTTTGCTTATACAAAATTATACTATATTATTCCTGCCTAATTACCACTTCAGTTTTCTGCCATAAGATTGCGTGGAAAGTTATATGTAGACCTGTTTTTTCAGTTTCTACTCATGATGATTTAGTCCTTTTGCCAGAGCCATAGGCATAACATATAGGCCCTTACTCTCCAGTAATTGGGTTGCCATTGACGGATTCACTTCCAGCAACTTGCCCATTGTCTCTTCCAGAGGTTCAATCTGTTGTTCATCAAGAATGTAATGGCCACACCACTGCAAATCAGTCAGAACCTATTACTTTCTCCAATAATTCGTTCTTATAAACAAAGAGTCCAAAAGTTTGATTAGTATTGTACAATTGTTACATTGGAATCATCAATGGTGGTACCTCAAGGAATACAAACGGGACAGAAGTAGGTTCACCACCCAATCTGCTCCTACTGAGATCCTGCACAACCGGGATTAAGTCCCCATAAGTCTCCAACAGGATTAGTTAATTACAGGATGCTGTTAAGACAAATAACATTGTAAAACATGATGCAAAGACAACCACAATAAGGAAATATGAAACTACATTGAATAAAGTTCTTGATGACCTGAAAGATGATAGAAGGTAAAGAGCAATAGAAGTAAAAGGCAGTTATTTACTGTGATGTCTCAATATTTAATAGCACCAACATTAAGTCATTAACATGATGATTAATCACCTAGAGGAACTGAAATAGGTCACCAGTTAAACCATTTACCCAAATAATTGAACTACTGGGTTCAAGAATTATACTGATTACTGAAAGTCTGAAACAGTAAGCAACCATAAACTCCTGGAGAAAACAAACTGTCTAAACTTATAAATATAGTAAAACTAATTTAGAGAATGTACAACTATACAAGAAACACACACTATACGGGCTTATAGATTTATGAGCAACAGTATAGCATCAACTGAAAATCATTATTTTATGTTTGCTTAAGAAACAAAGCATTTTAGGAGCCTAACAGTTCAAAGCTAAATGACAAGGATGATGATGGTGGAGATTAAGTTCTATAGAATGTTCAAGAACGATCTGGCAAAGAAGAGGTTATCCACATTTAGCTGGAAGATAAATAGAATACACACAACACTTTCCATTCGAAGGAAAGTTATGGGCTAGCACTATGTCTTCGGTTCCAAATTTATGGACAGGCGCAGCTTCTTCTTTTTTTGAGTAGTAATACAAATTGCCTGCTTTCCTCTAAACTGCCTAGGTTGACGGTTACTAGAGACAAGGCAATCCAACTTATTTTCCTCAGTTACTTTTTCAAATGGTTGAATAAAATGAGCTAGATTGGCAATGCATCCGGTTTACCAGGTTAACTGTTTGTTGCCACCTTGCTAAGCTTGTGTTTGTCATGTCACAAAATAAAGTTCAGCAATAGTGGTCTTAATTCATATTTTCTTTAAAAGAAAATTGAGAGATACTTAGGCTTCAAATTCTTATCGACAAAATTTTCAAGTGAATATATAGAAGAGTGGCATAAGAACTACATGGTATGGCTATTTGGTGCTTAATTTTCAATTTTGCCTATGGCTTGCTAAAGTCCTTGTCAGGCAGACAGGCACTATCAATGTCAAACACACGACAAAATTATTGTTGCATTAATATGTTTTATTAGCCTAATAAAAAGTTTTCAGGCATTCAGATGTTTGATCATTTAAAGAAAAGAAAAGAAAAGTTTTGTATCCCAGCGTGCAGGTAAGGTTATTTTACGCCAAGGACACTATATAAGAACGTTTATGTACCTTTATCTGAAACTGCAGATATTTGATGTTGTCAATGATTTCATCCATTAGAGATGCTTTTCCAACCTGCAAATCACCACTTCTCTATGCTTTTAGTTCCTTGCAGAAATCATGTCATTCTTTTTCTGTTTTCTTATTTTATAAGCATGGACCAAATTGGCATGAAATCAGAACATAAACTACTGCTTCACCCATTCTCTAGGAAGCACAAAACCCTATAATGCATAGATGATACCAGTAACTAATTCTTTGTATTCTTCATCAAAAAACTAATTCTTTGTATTCTCCTACTTTTCACGTTCCACCTTCGCGTGCACAACTTTTACAACATCCGAATATGCATTTTGAATAGCTAAGCAATATACATAGAGGTCAAATGCTAATAGGATGTGTTACCTGTTTAGAGCATGAAAATAATTCTCCCAATGCATCTATTCTTTCAGCAATTCTCATCCTGCGATGCTGAATCCAAAACCAGCTATAATTAGGTATCAGCTAAATGATATTACCATGTGAGAACTGTAAACTTAAAGCTTCAAAAATTATGGCAATCTCATAAACACGGTGGAAGCAGAATATTATCCTGGGGGCCCAAATCTGAAGAATTATCAACCTTACAAACTTAGCTAGTAGTATTACACTCTGCTCATATATTCTGTATACTATATAGAACATACTAAAACAAAACACATTAATACTCATAATGTAGAGGAATTTATTTGACCAGTCCTCTAGTACTGCTAGATTAAGGGACTTCCCTTCAAGTTTGAAAAATACCAAGGGCCTCTTCTCGATTGTGGTGTTTCATTACCAAGACCTCGCTTGCCATTAACATCCATTAGTAAGACTGTTAAGTAGCTGTGATATCAGCACAAACATCAAATTTGTTATAATTTTACCGTCAACATAGTGTAGCCTAAGATTTGCTTCACGCCATTCTCACAACCACCAAGCTCCACCCTCACTATCCCTTCCCTCCCCTGCCTAGCTGGGCCAGCCCCTCTCCCTCACCACACCCACCACACCCACCACCCTCCTCTCCCCTATCCCTTACACTGATGTTTCCCTATCCAGCTTCTAGACCTTCCCGTTATTTACGTATCCCACCCCACAATTTCCACTTTCCTAGCCCCACCACACCTCCCTATCCCAAATCCATCACCCTCTACCCCCAACCCCGTCACTCCCATTATTCCACCCTCTTTTTCCCAAACACTAATTATCCCAACACACTCAAACCCTATAGTAACCCCTACCCACTCACTACCATGGTCATCTCACCAATCTTTCCAAGCATTGCTTCCTTTCTTCTGGGATACTTTTGGGAATAGGTTAGCTTTACAAACCCACAACACATAACTATATATACACATTCATACATATTGTGTTACACCTAATTACTCTATTGTGTTACGCATATGTAACATAGCAGGATATTAGCAACAAAATTTCCTTTGTTGGCTAAAGCTGTTTCTCAGGGGAGGTTAAACTAATTCACCCAAAAAATTAAGAAAAATCATAATCAAAGAGAGAGTATCTAAACTTCCAAGTAAAGACTACGAAGTGCAAAATGGGATACAAGATTAATATTTTGACAAATAAATACTCCATAAACAAAAGGGTTGAAGCTCTATATTGAGTTAACCCTGCCATACAAAGTAGTAAATGTTGATTACAACTCATGATGACGAATATCTGCAATTTAGTAATGGTAAAATTCATATAAATTTTCACTAACTACTACAATTCCCGAGAGAACACATCATAATAAAAAATTCTCGAAAGACTCATAATCATGAATATGCACAAATACCAACAATTAAATGACCGTTTACCCTAAACTGAAGAGAACAGAACAAGTAATGATTGTACTAGTCATCAGATGGCAGTGGATAGGGCAGTCAGTATATACAAGCTGCGATAAGATAATCAATCCTCTTACGTTTGCATACAGCAGAGATTACTGATGGGGCAAGGAGGACTGGGGCATGGTCCTTGTCAACCCCCCAATCCTGCTCATGCATAAACAGATGGTCATAGAAAGGTAGGGTTGACCCTACGTACTTGTTAAATGTGTATATGAAGGATTTAGACTTACCTTATCAGATACTGCAGCTTTCGTTTTTCTAGAACTTTTGGAAGGATGTGATGACCCAGCAGCTGATGCTTCAGAGAAAGGTCCAGAAGCATGCTTGACATCTCCTCTTGGCTCCCATCTCTGCCATCCGCAGATGCAAGGTCTATTGTATGAGATAGTCACAAATCTTTTTTCTCTTCTAACTTTGAAGTATAGATACTGGAAATAACCTAAACATTACCAAGGGCACCTACTTTATATTCTGAACCAATTAAACGGTTGAGTGGCACCCCTTCATGATAAGACCTAGAATATCTCATCTGCTGAAAACAGAAGTTAGAATTCCAACTCTCTCATTAGAAATGAATTTAAACAGTTACCACAGTGAAACGAGGAATCTTGCTTGATAACAGAACATAGCTCCCCAAACTTTAGACTCATATATGGTAAACCATTTGATTGTCAGTTTTATCGACTAAGCTTGCAGATAAAAGGTCATACCTCCTGAGAAATCATGTCAGCAGAGACATCGACTAGTCTCAAACCAGAAACTTCTGCCGAAGCATCCACTTGAACGTCAGACACCACATTCTCTGCAAGATATTCTACATAACTTTGTGGTGTTTGCTGGTCATGGATCCACTGAGGTGAAGGCACAGGAACATAATGGATCTCATCAATTCCAATTCCAGCCATGTACTGCTTGTTAAGTTCATGGCCTGATAGATAATAAGAATCACTTGTACTTCCACGAAATGCCCATTGTGTTTCTAGGGCATTTGGCTGATTCTGCTCTCCCATGATACCAGAGAACAAACTGCTAAGCTCAAAGCAAAACAGAGATTGGTAAATTGGGAAACACATAATCTAGATGAAGTCAAATTTGCATGTTAAAGAACTATTTCAGCTAGAATAGACATTCATTTTCAAATGAAGAGCCACATTTAGGAAAAGCTCCAACTCTATCAGCAAGTATAAGGGACTTTAAAGAATGAGCTTAAACTTTTGCATTTCCTTTTCCTCTATCAACTTTAAGAAATTGGCAACAGAACAAATGCTTAGCATTAAAATCCTAAGAACGTAAATTAACAACAAACAGACATGATGATTGCAAATACAACATAATAGCACTTGGATGGTTAAATATAGGTATCCAAATTGTTAATCCTTTTTTTAATTGGGTAAACTCTTAACCCCTCCCCCTCCCTCCTCAGGGGCCTTTGCAACCCCCCACCCCACCCCCAACCCCGGCAACTCGATTCAACCCCTTGGTCGAAAGAGGAGTGTTTTTGTTCCTCGTAAGATTCAGAATTTCAAAACTTTTTTTTTATTAAAATGCCTCCCATAAACTAAGGTAGCGCTTGGCCATAGATTTTAGAACAAATTTTGAAAATTTATCTTCAAGTATCTGTTTAGATATGAAATTTGATCAGATTTTAAAAATCTATCTTAAACTTCACTTCCACTCACAAAACTTCATTTTTTTTCCAATTAAAATGCATGTCCAAACACAACTTCAAATTTTCAAGTTTCAACTTCAAAATCTATGACCAAACGGGAGCTAAAACATTACAACTCCAATGTTCATTACTCAGTTCGAAATTCTTCTGAAAGCTGCTATACAAAGTAAATGACCTAGAAGCGTAGGAAACAAATGTATTTCACAATAGTTTCACTGTTAAGTCCACTTTTCTATGAGCACTAACAAGAAAAACATCAAATTAATCAAAATGCATAAACCAGATAAACTTGATCGATGCACATGGAAAAAAAATCAAAACAAAATGAGTTTCATGTAAAAGAAAAATAGAATATGTAACTAACTAATTATCGAAGAGTATGAAAGAAGCTGTACCTGAATTTTATGTAAAGAGATGGTGGAAAGACGATGGAATTATGAAATATAAGAGGCAAATAACAGATTCTACATTAGGGTTCCATGGGCTGGTAGCTAACATGCGCTCTATGTAATTGGTTGGTACATATCACATAAAATAAAATCTCGATAAATGAATATTCGATAAATTAATAATTTCGATTAAATAATATTTTTTTCTGATCACAATTTGGGTCAATGGGATAAAATAATAACCTCGATAAATACATAAGATAATAATTTTTAAAAAATTCCTTGAGGCCCACTAAAATAATAATTCATTAAATATGTATGAAAATTATAATATAATTCATAAAATAAAGCACTTCCTAAACAAATTTTATTTCAAATTTTATGCTTTCCTAAAATATGTATCTATAGTCCATTGGTTCTTCTTTTCATGCGAACTAAACTCAATTTCATCTTTAACTTGGAGGGCATAAACTACATTCGGCACATTCTTCTCATTTTGAAGCAAGTAATTTTTCAAAATCTTTATGGCATGAAAAGCTTCTTTTGGAGAAACATGTGTTATAGCATTACTATCATCTGATTCTTGATTGTCATCATCTTCCATATTCATTAATCCTTGAATAATTTCTTCGTTCGTAGGTGATTCCATTAAAGCTTCATTTTCACTAGGATAATTGTTTAATTTGAGAAATATAATGTACAAAATAAAAATTATTATATAGATTAATAACTTCGTATAAAATAATAATTTTTCAGGTCCCAAGGATATTCATTTTAGAGGTTTTACAATAGTCTGTTATGCAAAATTAGACCTGTCCATCGGTCGGTGAAACGCCCGACCTGAAAAACTAGGGTCAGGGTCAGCTATATTCCATCAAAAAAGTGGGGGCCCGATCTTATGTAGGGTTGGGCCAGGGTTAGAATATTTTACCCGTCTGACCCGACCTAACCTCCGGCCCGACCCCGACCCGCGTGACTTTTTAATATAATTTATATTATTTTTCCTTCATTAATATTTATTTTGTACTTATATATTTTTGTCATTAAGTGATATAATGCATGTTTTTATAAATATAATAAAACCTCGATAAATTAATAACCTCGATTACATAATAATTTTCTCCGGTCCCGACTTGGGCCTATGAGATAAAATAATAACCTCGATAAATGCATAAGATAATAATTTAAAAAAAATTACTTGAGGCACACTGAAAATATAAAATAATAATTCATTAAATACGTATGAAAATTTCATATATAATTCATAAAATAAAGCACTTCCTAAACAATTTTTATTTCAAATTTTATGCTTTCCTAAAATATGTATCTATAGTCAATTGGTTCTTCTTTTCATTCGAACAAAACTCAATTTCATCTTTAACTTTTTGGAGGGCATAAACTACATTCGGCACATTCTTCTCATTTTGAAGCAAGTAATTTTTCAAAGTCTTTATGGCAAGAAAAACGTCTTTTGGAGAAACGTGTGGTATAGCGTTACTATCATTTGGATCTTGATTATCATCATCATCCATACCCATTACTTCTTGAATAATTTCTTCGTCCGTAGGTGATTCCATTAAAACTTCATTTTCACTAGGATAATTGTTTAATTTGAGAAATATATGTACAAAATAAAAATTATTCTATAAATTAATAAATATTAATTTATCGATAAATTAATAACCCCGTATAAGATAATAATTTTTCAGGTCCCAAGGATATTCATTTATAGAGATTTTACTGTATATGTATTGTTCTAATCTACATTGAGCTCGACATAAAATAAGATAAAAACTGTAGTTGATTATTAATAAATAATAATATATTTATATCATAATGTAGGAAGAGAAAGTAGTTATAAATTGGTGCAACTTTAAATGGTCATAACATTGCGCTCGGATATTCATTTTACCCAAAAATAAAATCATTTTGAGTATTTTTTTTCGAGACGCGGCCGGTCAAACTTGGCTCGCCAATTTTTAGAAAAACGATCGTTTTCCCAATCAATTTGTGTTTTCCCTCAAATCGATTTCTAATTTTCCATTTTCTTTAGTAAATATCTCACGATACACAATAGATTTCAACGTCGAAATTTCGTGGTGATGTAGGTGTGAATGTCAATTTCAATGTTGAAAATTTCATTTTTTTTAAATGAATCTCGCGACCCGACCCGGCCGCCAAATCCCGGCACCCTTCCGGCGGGTCAGGGCCGACTCGTGACCCGTAGGGTCGAAGGGTCAGAGCCAGTGTCGGAAATTTAAAAAAAAAATAGGGCCAGGGTCGGGCAAGCAGAAAAAAAAAGGCCCGACCGCCCCGACCCTACTGGCCCCGAGCTTTGGACAGTCTATGAAGAATTAGTAAGCACTCCCAATAATTTAAATTTAAACTTTAACTTTATAGATAATTTATAACCACACAATTATCTTTAGCTTATTTTAATCACAAGATTAAAAAATCTTCCTTTATTTTTTAAATTTCAGTCAAAGTATATCACATAAATTTAGATGGGGGAGTAGCATTTTTTCCAATTAAACAAAAAGAGAAAGAAAGGAAAATCTTTCTAAGATCATCTGTTTTGTTTTATTTGACTGTTTTTTGTAATTTGTTTAATAAAATTGAGTCTTTTTATATTTGAAATTCTTAAACTTTGGCTTTAATTTTTACCATAATGACATATTTTTATAGACGTAAAAATATGAGAATTTAACAATCTCGTGTCTTGAATTTAAAAAATGGGCGCAAATAAAAAGAATACATGCCCAATTTTTTTTTATTTCTCACGTATCTGATATCTGTATTGGGACCCGACTAAATTCAGATTTGGGCTAGAAGGTTCCACCTTCCTAACAAATACGGATTCGCGCCGAAAAGTCTCACCTCCCGACAAAGGCGACTTTGTATCCATAGGAACTTGAACCCAAGTCCTCTGATTAAGAGCCCGTTTGGATGGACTTATGACATTTGACTTATAAGCCAAAAGTCATACGTTATAAATTCTAACTTTGGCTTATTTTTGTTAGTTTAGCTTAAAAATAAGTGCTTAATTTTTTTTTTATTTTACCAAACACTACAAGAATTCTTAAAAGCACCTAAAATAAGTCAATCCAAACAGGCTCTAAGGATGAAGAATAATTATCACTCCACCACAATCCTTATTGATCCATACATACCCAATTGAGGAGATTATGCTAAATATAATAACTTTGATAAGTTGTTGCAACAAGGTCGATAATTATTGCAAACAACTATCGAATTCTGTTGCAATAACTTTTGATAGTTATCACAACAACATAATTTATTGCAACTACTCAGTATTTGTTAACTTGTCACAACAACTATCTATAGTTGTTAAAACAAGTCTTTGAAGTTGTTATAATAAATTTGGTAAGGATTTGCAATAGCTTGCTGAGATTGTTGAATATACCCAAGGGAAGGGTGAGGTGGTTGCAGAGGTGAAAGACAAGGAGGAACGGAGGAGAAGGAGGAGAAAGTGGTGGCGAGGGGGCGAAAGAGGAGGGGGCTTTATATAAATAAAAAAATTGAGTTTAAAAATTATTATCATTAACACTAATCTTAAAATTAATCTAACACTTGAGCATAATTCTCAAAAGCTTCCATAATTATCCATTCTAGGTGATACCATGTTCAACCGCCTTAAATAATCCTAACAACAGCGTGAATAAGTTGTTTCTCTACAAGCTAATCTACCACATCTATTAATTATTTTTCTCAACTCATTTAATCCTAAGTTAAGCCTATCTTATATATAAGTTAAGCTACTCTTACTTAAAATTGTTCTATCTTCATAAGTTTTGACAATATTAAATGATTTTAAGTTTAACTACCAAGTTGCTGGAATATGATCATCCTTCATCATTTTGAGTTTGTACTAATTTTTCTTTTAATTTTGTTATGTACCTCTCTTTTCACCAAGGAATTGGGGCTTAGTGCTATGTTGCACATGTTTTAATAATATATACGTGTTATGTCGCACGGGATTCACGTGTGATGCAGACTTAAGCTAGTTTTATTAAATATAGTTAAGACCTTTTATTACGGTTTGGATTTAGGCAACCAACTTTATAAATCCGCCCTACTTGTGACTAGCTATTTCCTATTTTACACGTCCCATAATATTTACTGTTGGTTACAATGGTGCAGGAAACGAAAATAAGTAACTGCTAAGTATTACAACAAACTGAAATTACAATAAACTTGAACAAGAAGCTGGAACAGTTTTTGGTATGCTGAGTCGAGTGATTGCACTCTGTCTTTAAGACAATATTGCCCCGTATGTATCATTTCTACGTCCTGGACAATTGTCTCCCAGGATAAAACAGCAAATGAACAAATGAACAAAGGAAACTTAAGTGCTACCGTGAAGAATTTTGAGTAATGAAATGATGTTGGAAGTTAGTAGGAAGAACTGATTTCGTTTGCAAGTTTCTGTGTGTCTCAACAATTGTGCAAAGGGTCCTTTATATAGTTAAAGGAAAGGCTTACCAACTGCCCACATAATTGTTGTTACTGGCCAAGTAATGGCAATTATAGAGGTAGTAATTCACCAAAATAAATAGTGAATTTGATGTGCAACGGATTGGCATTTAGGAAGATTAATTCAGCCAAAATAAAATGACTGAATTGAGTCCTGGTTAACGTTCTAGAAACCACAAAGTTCTTAACGTTCAGGGACCAAACCACAAAGTTCTCTGGCCCAATTTGACTTTCTTGAAAACTTCGGGGACCAAACTGTACATATGAAATAATTCTGGTCCAAAAAAGATAATATCAGAAGAAGCACAGCCCGTGACCCGTGACCGAACGGGCGGGCGGGCGGCGCGCGCGTGGGCTTTCCTCGAACCGAAGCACATCTAGGTCCTCTCTCCTTTAAACACATGGGATACCCCTTGGGGTCCCAAACCCCAAGCCAACTTTGAGACTTATAAACAAAACAATTCTTTCTTTTCCCACCGATGAGGGAGAATTGGTCTCAATACCACACTTTTCCATGCTTCAAACACCTCACTTCGTGGACCAATATCTCTTTCATTTCTCAACGAAATTTGACGATCCTTGGCCCTACGGTCATCTACTTACTTAGTAGATTATGCACGTGTGAAGAACCAGATTCTCCAAGATGCAGAACACTAGTGTTTAAGCCGTTAAAGTTGGTCGGACGCAATTCCCGCCAAAGGCAAATTTCCAACAATCCCCTTTTGAAAGAGATTTTGGCGCACTTACATGGTGCCTTTTCATTTCTAGCAATATTTCAGCGGACCGATGTTGCATAAGGAGAGGTAGCTTCAGCTTTGAAGCTTCCATAGTTAAATACCATCGGACTTACTTACTGCGCGGTGAACGTGATGTCTTGAACCGTCGGTGTTTAGTGTAAGCCAAGTCAATAGTACAAACACAACAAATTCTCTTACTCTCTTCTTCGTAATGTTTTGTCCGTTGTGGCCATGGACAACTTCTTGAATTCTTAAGTGCGTTCATTTGAGGCGGCTCGTCCTCGCACTTAAATATGTGGTCTCCTACAAGGTATCCTGCTATACCCCACTTCACAAGTATTAGAAACCATTAAAAGTTTCCCCAAACCTAACCTCAACTGTTGAGGATCATTAAAGGTTTTGAAAACTTAACCTTTACCCATACTGCAGATAGCACTTAACGTCTATCGCGGGAATGGCTTTGGATTTGGTGTTTTTTTTTACGAAATCACTATTCGAAGTGCTCATGCTTCCACTGAAGCGATCAACTAAACCTTTACGGCTTAGTTTTCCCATTGAACCAAATTACTGGGATCTCCAGTTAGTAAGGTTGGGTTACCACCGTATTGGTCCTTATACTTTGGGTTTTAAGCCCATTCCCCTAGACAAAAGCGGACCATCGATCCTTGGGTAAGCCCTTTGTCAGCGGGTCTGCTATATTATCCTTTGACTTAATGTAATCAATGGATATTATACCCGTGGTGATCAGCTGCCTAACGTTCTTATGCCTCCGTCGAATATGACGAGACCTGCCATTGTACATAGCATTACGTGCCCTTTCTAGAGCCGCCTGGCTGTCGCAGTGGATCATTACCGAAAGTACGGGTTTGTTCCAACACGGAACATCCTCTAAGAAGTTATGAAGCCACTCGACTTCTTTCTCCTCGCTTTGTCTAAAGCGATAAACTCTGATTCCATTGTGGATCGGGCGATGTAAGTTTTCTTAGAGGATTTCCAAGACACGGCCCCCACCACCAATTGTAAATACTTACCCACTGGTGGACTTGGTGTTCTCTATATCAGATATCCAGTTTGCATTACTGTACCCCTCTAGTACAGTTGGATATCTCGAATAATGTAAACCGAAAGTTAACGTATATTTTAGGTATTGTAATACCCGATTCAATGTCTTCTAGTGATCATCACTCGGATTACGGGTAAACATAGCCAACTTATTGACTGCATAAGCAATATCAGGTCGGGTGCAGTTTGTTATATACATCAAACTACTGATCACCTGTGCATATCGCTCCTGGTATACGGGTGCACCAAGATTTTTATCAAGCTTTTGATTTGTATCCATTAGTGACTTTATCGGTGAACTGTCTAACATCTCGAACTTTCTCAAAACATCCTCGATGTAGTGAGACTGAGATAAGACCAGTCTGTTAGACGTCTTAGAGATTTTTATCCCTAAGATGACATCTACGATACCCATATCCTTCATGTAGAAGCATTGTTTCAATATGTTTTTAAGTCTCTAGGATTACCCTAGGACTGCTTCCTGTGATCAACATGTCATCTATGTATAGGCATATCATGACGAATGAGTCAGAGTTACCTTTCGTGTAGACACATTTATCACACTCATTAATGGCTAAACCATTCGATAGTAGAGTACTATCAATTTTTTCGTGCCATTGCTTCGGGGCTTGTTTCAGCCCGTACAGAGATTTGACAAGCCGACAAACTTTCTTCTCTTGCCCTTGAACCACATACCCCTCAGGTTGGTCCATATAAATTTCTTCTACCAAATCACCATTTAGGAAGGTTGTCTTGACATCCATTTGATGTATCTCAAGGTCACGCAAAGCTGCGATCGCAATGAATACCCGTATGGATGTCATCCGAGATACCGGGGAGTACGTGTCGAAGTAGTCAAGACCTTCTTTCTGCCGGTAGCCCTTGACTACCAGCCTGGCCTTGTACTCGTCTATAGACCCATTTGCTTTATATTTCCATTTGAGTATCCACTTGTAACCCAACGGTTTATTTTCCGGAGGAAGATCAACCAACTCCCAAGTATGGTTATGCAGAATGGAGCCTATTTCACTCTCAATAGCTTCTTTCCAGAGCGGTGCCTCTGGAGTTGACAACGCTTTAACAATTGTCGTTGGTTCGTCATTAACCATATAAGCTACAAAGTCAGGACCGAAGGAATTATCCTTCCGGGCCTTTTTACTTCGCCTTAGTTCCATCTCTGGGGTCTCCAAGTTCTGAGAATCTGGAACAATAGATTCCGGATATTCATCCACTTCGAGATCCTCTAGATCCGAACTATCTAGATCGGGCCGTCAACGACTCCCGGTTCCTGAGAGCTTTGTTCATAACATCGTTTGCGAGAGGTTATGTCTTTTTCCTTTCTAGGAAAGGTACCTTCAAATAATTGATAATTCCTTGATTCCATGATTGTACCCTGGTGGATATCTGGAATATCTGACTTATGCACTAAGAAACGATAAGCACTATTGTTATTTGCATATCCGATGAATATGCAATTTACAGTCTTAGACCCAATCTTGACCTGATTTGGCTTGGGTACTTCAACCTTTGCCAAACAACCCAACACGTTAAAATATTTGTAGGCGGGTTTCTTTTCCTTCCATGATTCATATGAAGTTTTGTTCTTACCCTTATGTGGGACTCTGTTAAGAATCGTATTAGCGGTAAGGACGACTTCTCCCCACATATTTTGGGGAAGACCGGAATTGATGAGCGAGGCATTCATCATTTCCTTCGATGTGCGGTTCTTACGTTCCGCCACACCATTCGATTGAGGTGAGTATGGAGCCGTCGTTTGACGAACAATGCCTTCTTGGGCACAATATTCCTCAAATGGCGTTACATATTCTCCCCCTCTATCGCTACGAATGGATTTAATCCGTAGGCTTAGTTGGTTCTCAACTTCTGCTTTGTAACGTCAAAACGCTTCAAAGGCTTCATCTTTACTTTTCAACAAGTAAAGGTAACAATACCTTGTGCTATCATCAATGAATGTGACAAAGTACTTGTTCCCCCCTCTAGTTTGTGCGAACTTCAAATCACATATATCTGTGTGAATAAGTTCTAGAGAAACGATATTCCTTTCGACGGATCAAAAATGAAGCTTGGTGAGTTTTGCCTCTACGCACACCTCACACTTATGTTGAGGGTTTACGTCGATAGATGGCAACAACTCCATCTTTACCAGCCTTTTAATAGACTTGTAGTTAACGTGCTCTAATCTATGATGCCATAAATTAGAAGACTCAAGCAAATGAGAAGAAGGTTCAACTGTATTACTTGGACGCATTACAGACATGACATTCACTTTGAAGAGGCCTTCACAGACGAAGCCTCTCCCCATAAAAGTGTCATTCTTAGTGAGTACAAACTTATTGGATTCAAACACTAGCCTAAAACTAGTATTAACCAATAAAGGTCCGAAATTAAATTTCTTCTAATCTCAGTGACGTGCATCACTTCCTTCAGAGTGAGCTCATTTCCGAAAGTCATCTTCAGAACCACCTTTCCTACCCCCCAGCACGCCAGACGAAGCGTTGTTGCCCATGAACAGCTTCTTATCGATGACCGGTGTGTACGTGGAGAAGGCATCTCTGTTGGAACAGATGTGTCTGGTAGCACATGTGTCCATCCAAAACTGCATCGGATTCTCAACCAGATTTGCTTCTAGCACCACTCCCGAGAACCCTCAATCATGTCATCCAGGAGCGTGTCCTTGACGACGTTAGCATGCGCCTTGGCTTTCTGTTGTTTCTTAGTCTTGAGCTTGCGACATTTCTTGATCTTATGACCAGGTTTCCCACAGTGGTGACAGTTACATCTGAACATCTCCGCTGCGTCGGCCTTGTCGTCTTTCTGGAACTTCCGCTTCTTGCTTGGGTTCCCTTTGGCCTCAGCCAGATTTGCCTTTGCCTCAGTAGGTTGTTTACCCCTAGGTAAGGCCTTCTTATTATCTTCCTGGATTTGGAGTTTGATAATAAGCTATTCAAAGGTCATCTCCTTTGTCTTGAGTTTTAAGTAACTCATAAACTCATTCCACGAAGGAGGTAACTTTTCAATCAGCGATGCAACCAAAAACTGCTCATTTGGTTTCATTCCTTCCAAATCCAGGTGATGTAGAATCATTTGGAATTCCTGGACTTGGGACATCACTGTCTTACTATCCACTATTTGGAATTTTAGAAATTTCCCAACGATGAACTTCTTAGTACCCGTATTTTGTGCATTGTACTTCTTTTGTAGTTTTTCCCACAGCTCTTTGGCAGTGCCAACGGTGCAATAGACCGTGTAGAGAGGGTCTGCCAAGCAGTTCAATATGTAATTCTTACACATGAAATCGCTATGATTCCATGCATCAAGAACCATCTTCATGCCATTAATGACATAGATACCAAGGGCCCCTTCACCCGTTTCAGAAGGCGAAGGGTCCATTTCATCTCCAACTTGTGGAGGATCTTCCGTTAGGAACCGGGCCATGCCCATAACAGTTAAGTAGAACAACATCTTCTGCTGCCATCTCTTAAAGATTGAGCCCATGAATTTCTCAGGGCGTTCATGGTGGAATGCGATGGGTGGAGCAACAAAGGTAGCGGACGTGCCTTTGGCAGCAACGGGGAAGGCAACAGAGTTTCTCCCTTGGACAGTAGCGGCAGCAGCAGTGAAGGCAGCAGAGTTTCTGCCTTGGACAGTAGCGGCAGCAGCAGGGAAGGCAGAATTGTTGCCTTGAGTGGCGACGACGATAGTGACGAGAATCGGTCATGTTTTCACCATGTTGCGGCGATTCTGATAAGCAAAATATTGTCTTAAACTTATTTGTTACAATGGTGCAGGAAACGGAAATAAGTAACTGCTAAGTATTACAACAAACTGAAATTACAATAAACTTAAACAAGAAACTGGAACAGATTTTGGTATGCTGAGTCGAGTGATTGCACTATCTTTAAGTCAATATTACCCCGTATGTATCCTTTCTACGTCTTGGACAATTGTCTCCAAGATAAAACAGCAAATGAACAAATGAGCAAAGGAAACTCAAGTGCTACCGTGAAGAATTTTGAGTAATGAAATGATGCTGGAAGGTAGTAGGAAGAACTGATTTCGTTTGCAAGTTTTTGTGTGTCTCAACAATTGTGCAAAAGGTCCTTTATATAGTTGAAGGATAGGATTACCAACTGCCCACATAATTGTTGTTACTGGCCAAGTAATGACAATTATGGAGGTAGTAATTCACCAAAATAAATGGTGAATTTGATGTGCAACGGATTGACATTTAGGAAGATTAATTCAGCCAAAATAAATGACTGAATTGAGTGCTGGTTGACGTTCCAGAAACCACAAAGTTCTCTGCCCAATTTGACTTTCTTGAAACTTCAGGGCCCGTGGCCCGGACGGGCGGGCGGCGGCGCGCGTGTGGGCTTTTCTCGAACCGAAGCACATCTAGGTCCTCCCTCCTTTAAACACATGGGATACCCCTTGGGGTCCTAAACCCCAAGCCAACTTTGAGACTTATAAACAAAACAATTCTTTCTTCCCCCACCGATGAGGGAGAATTGGTCTCAATACCACACTTTTCCATGCTTCAAACACCTCAATTCGTGGACCAATATCTCTTTCATTTCTCAACGAAATTTGATGATCCTTGGCCCTATGGTCATCTACTTACTTAGTAGATTATGCACGTCTGAAGAACCGGATTCTCCAACATGTGGAACACTAGTGTTTAAGCTGTTAAAATTGGTCGGACGCAACTCTCGCCAAAGGCAAATTTCCAACATTTACACTTGTTCCTTATTCATGTACTCCACATAAAATGGGTGAACTAGGGGTTTTGACTAAACTCTAACCATCTGTTTGGATTTATTAAAAGGATAATGTCACTTTGCATGACCACTATTCTTGTTCACAGATTTCACTTAGACATTTAAACTCACGCTTGTACCTATTGAGCACCTCTATCACTCTGAATTTGAACCACTTAGACATTTTTTCACAATCAGTAAAAAATATAAAGTGTGTAGTGCACTCGTGGATAATGTGGCAAAACGATGAATTAAATTAGGACACGTGACATTTGGACACAGAATAATCATTAAAAATGAATTGTGGTTTTGTTTTTAAAAAACAATATACGTTATAAGTCGTCTGAACTGTAATGAAATGCACAGACATGGTCAATCTATCAAAAATGACCCAAATAATATCAAACTTGCCCAAAGTCTTGGACAACCCCACAACAAAATCCATGGCAATCCTCTCCCACTTCCACTTGGGAACATGCATCCTCTAAGACAAATCACGGGACGTTAGTGCTCATACTTGACCTGTTGGCAATTCTGACTCCGAAATACAAAATCAGCAAAATCTCTCTTCATCCTCCCCCACCAGTAGTGTTGCCTCAAATCACGATACATCTTAGTAGCACCTGAATGAATCAAATACCTAGTGTTGTGGGCCTTCTCCATAAACAATCTAGTCAAGTCTGCCACACGAGGCACACACACACTACCCTCAGAATACCATCACTATCAATCATGGCCTCCTTGGCCTCGCCACTCATCACCTTATCTCGAATCTTGCACAACGACAAATCACCATACTGGCGTCCAGAATCAGATCCAAAAAAGATGACATTGCCTCCATACAAACTAGAATCCTACCTGGATTCAAAATATCAAGCCTCACAAAATGGTTGGCTAGAGACTGGAACTCTAATGACAAAGGACGCTCGGAAACATGCAAATAAGATAAACTCCCCATACTGACCGTCTTTCGGCCTAAGGCATCCACCACCACATTGGCCTTGCTCGGATGATATAAGATGGTCATGTCATAATCCTTCAACAACTCCATCCATCGACACTTTCTAGAGTTCAAATCCCTCTGATTAAACACATGCTGAAGACTATAGTAGTCGGTATACATCTCACAATGGACATCATAAAGATAATACCTCAAAATCTTTAGAGCAAACACAACAACAGCTAACTCCAAATCATGAACAGGGTAATTCTTCTCATGCACCTTCAACTGCCTCGATGCATAAGCGATAACCTTACCCTCTTGCATTAAAACACAACCCAACCTAATCCTAGAAGCATCACAATACATAGCAATGTCTTTTCCCTCCACCAGAAGGGATAAAATCGGGGTTGTGGTCTTGAGCTTTTGGAAGCTCTCTTCACACTAATCAGATCATTGAAATGGCACTTCCTTCTGAGTCAAACGCGTCAAGTGTGAAGTGATAGAAGAGAAACCCTTGATGAATCTGCAATAGTAGCTAGCAAGACCCACAAAACTCTGAATATCCATCACATAATTTGGTCTAGTCCAGTCACTGACTACCTCTATCTTCTTTGGGTCTACCATGATCCCATCTTTAGACACCACATGCCCCAAGAATGCCACAAAACTCACACTTCGAGAACTTTGCATACAACTTTTTATCCTTCAAAATCCCAAGAACCACTCTAAGATGATGCTCATGGTCCTCCTAACTCTTCGAATATATCAGGATGACATCACTGAATACAATCACAAAAAAATCCAAGTATGGCTTAAATATCCCATTCATCTAGTCCATGAACGATGCAGAGGCATTGGTAAGCCCAAATGCTATCACCAAGAACTTATAGTGCCCATAACGAGTTCGAAAAGCCATCTTGGGATATCCATCGGCCCGTATCTTCAGCTGATGATACCTCGACCTCAAGTCAATATTTAAAAACATGAAGCACCCTAAAACTGATCGAATAGGTCATTAATATGCGGAATCGGATACTTGTTTCTGATAGTGACCTTGTTCAACTGTCTATAATCAATGCACATATGCATAATGTCATCCTTCTTTTTCACGAACAAGACATGAGCTCCTCATAGAAATATAGTCGGTCGAATGAAGCCCTTACTCAATAAATTCTGAAGCTACTCGTTCAACTCTCTCAACTCGGCTGGAGCCATCCGTTACAGAAGAATAGAAATGGGTCGAGTACCCACCTCAAGATCAATACATAAGTCAATATCTTTGTCTGGCGGCATACCCAACAAATCTGAAGGAAAGACCTCCGCGAACTCACTAACTACCAAAATGGAATCAAGAGAAGGAGTCTCCGCACTTGTATCTTGAATATGATCAAGATAAGCCAAACAACCTCGGTCCACTAACTTCCTAGCCCGCATATAAGAAATCACTTTTCTAGGAGCACGAATGAGAGCGCCTCTCCACTCTAACCTCGGAAGATAAGGCATATCTAGCGTGACCATCTTGGAATAATAGTCCAAAATCGCATGATATGGTGACAGCCAATCCATACCCAATATAATATCGAAATCTACCATATCTAAGAAAACTAGATCTACCCAAGTGTCGTACCCCATGAAAGTAACTACACATATGTGATATACTCTATCTACAATCACATAATCACCGATTGGTGTAGACACACGAATAGGAACATCAAACATATCACACCATATCTCCAACTTAGCAAAAAAATAGGTACACACATAAGAGAATATAGACTCTAGATCAAATAACATAGTAGCAAACCAATGATCGACTGAGATGATACCTATGATGACTACGTCAAATGCCTCAGCATTGACCCTACTATGGAATGCATAACAGTGGGTGCATCCTATCTCAGACTGAGTACCATACTGGCCACCTCAGCCCGAATGAGCTTCCTCTCTCCCCAAATGGGGTCCACATGACCAGACTGATCACCATCATGGCCAAAATAAGATCTTCCCCGGCTACTCTGACTACCACCTCTAGATGTCAGTGATGTGGTCCTAGGTGCACGAGGACACCCAGAAACTGTCTAGGGCAATCTCTCCTAAAGTGCCCAACCACTCCACAAGTATAACAAGTCCTGATCACTGAGGGCTGCTGAATTGAGATAGAAGAACCCGAACCACCATGATTTAAATACCTAGAATGAGAACCCCTCGAAGACTAAAACCACCATCGGTAATCTGAAGAGCTACCTGAATCGGTTGACTAAGCTGCGACTGCTGATAACTCCCTTGATATCCATAACCACGGGAAGTAGAACCACCGAACTGTCCAATGAGCCTAGCCCTCTTGTTGGGCTCCTGTCTGGGCAACTTGCCTCTCACAGACTCTACCATATTCTCATGCTCGGCAATATTCTCAAAAGAGGCTCCAGAATCCACTAACTGTAGCGTAGCTGCCTGGAGTGGAATAGTCAATACTCTAACAAACCATCTCACTCGATCTGCCTCAGTAGGAAGCAATGGCGCTGCATAACGCGATAAGGCATGTAAACGAGTCTCATACTGTTCAATTATAGAACTTTTCTGCCCAATCTTCTAAAACTCATCACACTTGCTCAAACGCAAGCTCAAAGGTACATACTTCTCAAAATATACTATATAGAACCTAACCCATGACAATTGAGGCATCCCTATAGGCAAAAAATCAACATATGCCTTTTACCACTATTTCGCGTCCCCTAACAACTGAAGGGCCATGAAACTAACTCCATGCAACTCAATAATATCAATAGTATGCAACCTCCCATGGCTACTCACGATGAACTCATACGCATCTTCCTCGAGTTGTCCATAGAATGCCGAAGGCTTCATATTTGAAAAGTGCTCCCAAATCTTCCACTCATCGCGGGTCATAGTTGTCCCTCCAATGGGCTTGGGACCAAACTCTGGAGCATGAGCTTCATCAATACGGGGCATTGACATTGCCACTGACTGAACCTCGAGAGTACGAAACTCAGGGGTATGAGTCTGCCCTACTCCTGCACGGGTATGAGAACCACCCGGAGTAGTAGGATGTACGCATGTATGAGCAAAACCATCAAGAACACTCAATAACCTGACTAATGTGTCATGTAGAACCAGAGTAGCAATAAATCTAGGTTGATCCCGGGCTGGCCCCATCTCCTCCTCTAGCATATCATCTTGAGGCTCAATAATTGGCTCAAAGGAAACAGATCTAGCATGAGCCTGACCGACTCTCTGTGATCCTCCCCGAGCTGGTGTTACTGCTCTGGCTCTACCTCAGCCTCGAGCACGACCTCTACCGCGACCGTGCACCACCGGAGCCAATGTCGGTGCATCATCCCTCGCCGCGTCGGCACGAGTCCTCACCAACTGTGAGAGAATAGAAACAAAGGTCATATACCAATTTGATTCAACTTAGCACAAAAAGAATGAAGAAAGTGAAATTTCCTAAATATCCCATAGCCTCTCGAAGATAAGTACAGACGTCTCCGCATCGATCCGCGAGACTCTACTAGACATTGCTCTTGTACTTAAGAATGTTTAACCGGGCTCTAATACCAACTTTATCATGACCCCCTTTCAGGAATTGTGGTGGCACCTACATAATCCCACCGGTAGGTGAATCACTCCCAAATCGTTCACAAAATATGATATAAACAAAAGCGGAAGAAATACAAATACTATAAATATTGTCTCAAAATAGCGCGGAAGAAATAAGAAGTCTGATACATCCAAAAAACACCCTCAAGTAATCTAGTCTGGGCATATAAGAGCACTAACAATACGATACAAGTCAGAGAAAATGGGAATGCAAGCCAAAACTAAATACATAGTCTGAAATATGTCTCTCAAGTACGAACAAAAGACAATAAATAGAGATAGAGTATCCAAGGGTATGTTGGAGAAAGCATCCTCACCCCAAACACTGACGATCAATAACTCTGACTCAGCCACATGGTCCTGCGGAGGTGGAAGGTACTGAATCTACGTCTAAAAAGAATACAACAAGTGTAGCATGAGTACACAACATACCCCTGTAAACATCATAGGCTGACAACGACGGAAGATATATAATCGGAGATAAATACCAAGTCAACTCCAATTAATCCTATACTAACAGTCCAATAAACTAAGTACGTCACATAGTCAACATGTGGTTCATAGAGTTCAACAATATATTAGGTACCAAGTAGCATATATAATCCTTTCAGTCTTAGAATTCAACCAAGGTATTCACAATCACCCAATCACAGTTTCAATAACAAATTATTAATGATATGACATAAGTATGTATGATATGAATGCAATGTTTATGCAAGGTACATTTCTCAATCTAGTATACAATACGTCAAGGTTTAATTATGATTCGTACCCATGTGGGACCCGCAAAGTTTATATACCACTCCTATCCAGTCGGAATTCCACACATGAATCTGACTAGAGCCCATGACTAATTTGTCGAATCTCAATCATGTTGCAGGCGTGCAACTCTGCTCCCCGCATATCAATATCATCTCAAGTGCCATAATCTTATAGTATTCTTACCTTTTCGGCATCTTGGACCACAACATATCTATACCACTTTCATATCAATACCACATAACTATGAGTCTATGAATGCAATGACAATGTAAGGCAATATATCATGATATAAGAGATGCAATCAAGTATAGAGATGATATACCACATGTTTTGGTGTTTATAACAATTTACATACTTCTCAATATTTATAACTATTTACATACTTCTATCGGAGTTTCAAAAACTAAATCCTAGCCTACCTCAAAGCCATGCAGGAGCGCTATAAAATCAAGCCTCGGTGATTGTCTTGCCCTTCCTCTGCGCCTCGTGATTATCAAAGTCTATTCACACATATTTACCGTTAATATAAAGCTAACACAACATAAAACAATGGTTTAAATATCCATCTCGGGCCCAAGCTACCAAGACTCAAACTTTAATACATAATAACTAAGATTACATACTAGGTAGTCACCCCCTTAAGTTAATTGGAAATCTAAACACATTTGAACCCTCAATTGAACAATAATAAAAAAGGCTCAATTTGAAACCATAGAATTCCCTCCAATTGGAAATAGGTCCCTACAACCAAATTAAGCATTTAAACATGATAATCTATCATAACCCAACACTAATTCATGATAATATAAGTAAACTAATCCATAAACCTCCACTAAATCAATAACTTAACTCTCTTAATCTCTTAAACATGCATAACTCATTTTCTCCAACTCATATTCATACTATATCACCATTAATGAAGAACTTAAAAGCATAAACTTAATCCACAAAGGAATAATCACTTACCCCAAGGATGAATTTGCTAAAGATGGCTCTGGTCTCGAGGTTTTGATTTTTAGGAAGGAATTTTCTAACCTAAGGAATTTATAAGATCCTGATACAATACTTCTGCTCCGGAAAAATTGACTCCTCTGGAGTGAACCCGCTGCGGCGGACCAAACCTTCGCATGGGGCAGAGTTACTTGACACTCAACCATCACCTTAGCAGACATGACTCCGCGTGGACTCGCCCCTATAGACAAATCCTCTATTATGGCGAAACTTCCCATCTCCCAAACTTCTGCTTCGGCGAGCCAACCTCTCTTCGAGGCGAACCCACTGGAGCAGACACTGGTGCCGCCGCGGTAGACACCAGATACCAGCAATTGGAAAACACCCAAAATCTCCTAACCAACACCCGAAATACTTCTGAGACCCTCTGGACACAAACCATACATGTTGGTCTAAGGTAAATAATGCTACAAACTCACTCGTACCCTCAGATTTCCCATTTAACCGAGCTAAGAAATACTTTATTAAAGAACTATCCGGGACAAATCAAAATTCAATCTTTATAAATAAGGCCACAAAATACACCTGATTGCCTCCGGAAGGGAACAAAGGACTCGACTAAGTCATAAATGACCCTTCGGAACTACCGGAAGTGACGGAACCCATAAATGAATCCATCTAGCCAAAAGTCAACTTTGAGTCAAACTATTCAACTCTAAGTTTCTAGTTTTGGGTTTTTCATCTAAAACTTATATAAATGGACCTCGGAATCTATGCAACTCATCCCCGTGCATCACAAACCCTACACAAAGTCTATAGAAAGAGTCAAACAAGCAAATAAGTATCTTTAGCTAAAACGACCAAATGGATCATTACAAAACAAGCTTGGGAGTAGTTAGTTGGCTCAGAAATACAAGAGACATTGTTCAATAATGATTAGTTGGAAGTACAAAGTTCAGTGAAGGGTAGAACATTAGGTGTGATGGATGCGGTAAAAAAACTTTGTGTGAGGTCAGTGTGAAAAACTGAGTTGCAAATATAATCATTCAAGTATTGAGGTGGATGATGTTCTCTAGTGGATTATCTAGTAGGTTGAGCAATAGTTTGTTGAATTTCCATCTGAGATGGAGCTGAGTGATATTCAATGGGTGACATTGGATCATTAGGAGGAATAAAATGAGGAGATGAAGGAACTGAATCAGGTGAAATAATTGAATTAGGGGGTGAAGAATCAGAGAAAGGATGTGGGTCAGTAGAGTTGAGTGGAATGTCTAAAGCAATTGTTAGAGGATCATGATTAGGGAAAATTGATGAAATAGGTGAAGTAGATGTAGGAGTAGAAGAAAAGGGAAATATTGACTCATGAAAAACCACATCCCTAGAAATAAAAACTTTGTTTGAGTCTAGATTTAGTAGCTTGTAACCTTTCTTGGAAAAAGGGTAGCCCAATAATACACACTTGCTAGCTCTAGGATCTAATTTGGTTCTGTGGATTAGTAGAGTGGATGCATAACATATACACCCAAAACTTCTTAAAAATGAGTAATCTGGTGACTTCCCAAACAACAATTCAAAAGGAGTTTTCATATTTAGAACTTTGGTAGGGAATATATTGATTAGAAAAGTGGATTTTAGTAGACATTCACCCCAAAACGTGATAGGGAGATTTGACTGAAATAAAAGAGCCCTGCATGTTTCAAGCAGGTGTCCATGCTTTCTCTCTACAACACTGTTTTGTTGTAGAGAGTAGGCACAAAAGGTTTGATGTATAATCCCTTTAGAGGCTAAAAAGTTTGAACTTTCCAAACTACCACCCAATTCAAGAGCATTATCACTTTTTATAGTATTGACTTTAGTGTGAAATTGTGTCTCAATCATAGCCAAAAATTATTTTAAAACAGTCAGAGCATTTGATTTTGTGCTAAGCAAAAAGGTCCAAGTACCCCTACTATAGTCATCCACAATAGTTAGGAAGTATTTAAAATCATCATAAGTGGTAGTTTTGTTGGGACACCAAGTGTCAACGTGAATTATATCAAAGATGTGTTTAGATGTAATATCACTAGTAGGGAAAGGTAATTTTGACTATCTAGATTTAGCACAAATATGACAAGGATATAAAACTGAAGAAATAGGAATAGAACAAATATTATTCATATTAGAAAAAGGCATATGCACTAGCCTGGAGTGCCAAGTGTTCACACCAACAGAAACTGAACCTAAAAACAAAACTGAATTAAAAACTTGTGCTTGAGCACTTTGATTACAAACTAAGTTACTGAAAAGAAATCCTAAATTAGATGCATTGGCTATAGGCTTGAGTGGACTTGAAGACTTGGATTCCAGCAACTATAGACCCTTACTGACTCTACCAAGAACCAGTAGCATTTTCATTGAAGGGCCCTGCAAAATGGCACCAAAAATAGAGAAACTTAGTATGGCATTGAACTGCATACACAACTTGTATACTGATAGCAAATTGTAGTTAAAACAAGGAACAAACAAGACATGAGTAAGAGTGAAACCATGCAGAATAGTCACAGAACCTGATTGAAAGATTATAGCTCTAATTAAGTTTGAGAGGTTAACATAGGCTGGTTTAGGAAGCAATTTTACATTAAAAATAAGGTTCAAATTAGATGTCATGTGCTCATAGGCACCATAATCTAAATCCAATAAACAGAGTTTAAAGAAACACTAGTGTATGTTTAATAGCTTTAGAAGGGAAATTGTTTGATATACCAGCACAATTGGCAGTGACAGTGTCCAAAGTGGTCTGTTCAGCCTCCTTTCCAAGCTTCACATTTTGAAGGAGGTGACATAGGCTATGGAATTGATCTTGGGTCATTGGCTTGTCCCTTGTTCTGAAGAAGTAGCAGCATTGCTCTTCACTCCTGGTGCAAACCTTTTGGACTTTATGAATGAAAGAAATAATCCCCTTGATTATTTGTATTAATTGAATAGGTATATATACAAGTTACAAAAATAGGAGAATCTTATTCCTATTCTATTCCTAAAATCTTATTCACCATAATTCTAACTCTACAATTATGGTAGTGTATAATCCTAATTTAGGTAATAAATACATTACAATATACTACGCATATATTTTCCTAATATACAATATTCTTACATTGTCTAATCTAATATGTCCAAATCGAGAGCAACTATTCTGGGCAGAATCCGAGATTGGCAATAAGGCAATATACACATAGCGGGAAGTTTTCGAACGCTGAGACTGTCCCTAAAATCTTCAAAGAGTACCGAGGGAAGACCCTTTGTAAATATGTCTGCAACTTGATATCTTGACGGGGCATGACATACGCGTACCTGCCCCCGAGCAACCTTTTCACTGACAAAGTGAATGTCCATTTCGATATGCTTAGTGCGTTGGTGCTGAACCGATTACCTGAGAGGTAGATGTCACTAACATTATCACAATAGACTAAGATTGCCTTCTGAATGGGGCAATGAAGCTCTAAAAGAAAATTACGTAACCAACATGATTCTGAGACCACATTAGCTACCCCTCAATATTCTGCCTCTGCACTTGAGCGGGATAGAGTCGCCTGACGCTTTGCAGACCAGGATACCAAGTTGTTGCCAAGGAACATACAATATCCTGACGTAGACCATCTGGTGTCCGGGCAACCACCCCAATCCACATATGTGTACGAGACAAGTGTGGATGTAGATGATGGATACAAGTGCAAACCATAGTCCAGCGTCCCCTGAATATAACGAATGATGTGTTTGATTGCATTCATGTGCTCAACTCTGGGATCATGCACGGATAAACACATATGCTGAACAACATACATTATATCGGTCTGGTAAAGGTAAGATACTGGAGGGCCCCTGTAAGACTGCGATAGCGGGTCGGGTCCTCGTATGGTGCATCTGCCGCAGCACTAAGCTTGGGTTTTGCATCAACTGGAGTGGAAGTGGACTTACATGATGACTTCCCAGCCCTCTCGATGATCTCTGCCGCATACTTTCTTTGAGACAGAAACAAACCACCTGAATGACGCTTGACAACAATCCCCAAAAAGTAACTCAAGGGCCCTAAGTCTTTCATAGCAAACTCAGAACTAAGCATGGCCATGATAGATTGGCGTAAGGCATCGGAAGAGGCAGTCAAAATGATATCATCCACATACAACAGAATGTAGGCCAAGGACGAACCACGACGGTAGATGAACAAGGAATTATCTGACCTGCTGTGAGTGAACCCAAGTGTCGAAACATAGTCAGCAAACCTCGTATACCAGGCCCGTGGAGACTGCTTAAGCCCATATAAGGACTTTTTCAACAAATAGACATGATGAGGACGGTTAGGATCCCTGAACCCCAACGGCTGATGCATATATAATGTTTCCTTGAGATCACCATGTAGGAAAACATTCTTGACATCCAACTGATGAATAGGCCAGACCTTTGAAAGAGCCAAGCTTAGCACAATGCGAATGGTAGCCGGCTTGACCACCGGACTAAACGTCTCACCATAATCTATCCCAACCTGCTGAGTCTTACCATAACCCACAAGCCGTGCCTTATGTCGAGCGAAAGAACCATACGAATTTTTTTTATGAGCAAAAATCCACATAGACCTGATAACATTAATACCAGAGGGACGGGGCACCAACTCCCACGTCTTATTATCAATAAGAGCATTATATCCATCAGTCATAACAATTTTCCAATTCGGATCGTTTAAGGCAGACACATGATTACGGGGCAATGGGGATTTAGAGACATTCGAATATAAATTAAAATGTCGTTTCGGTGTAAAAATACCCCGTTGACTACGAGTGACTGGTCTAAGACTCGAGGAAGAGGTGGGCGGATTTTGGGAATTGTCTGAGCTCGGGAAGGACTGGCCAGCAGGCAGTGGGCATGCTGGCCCAATTCTGGAAATGGACCTGTCGACGGAAACATAGATTGGAACTGGACCAGTTCTAGTGATGGGTTGGACCGGCCCAATCATCGAACTCGGCCCCGGTGTGACTGCGGGCGATGACCGAGACGTGCCGGTGGGGCCGGCGGGCGTTTGGAGAGTTTTGGGTGCGGGAGATGTCCGAAAAATGCTGAATAATATACGGGGATATTTGGTCATCCAAAAAATGATACGAACTAGGCTCAGGAGTATGAACTTTCGTAAAAGGAAATTGGGTTTCATAAAAAATGACATGGCGATTAATTATGATTTTCTTGGAGGATAAATCAAAACATTTGTACCCACGATGATTAGACGGATAACCCAAAAATACACACGGAGTGGACCGAGCCTGAAGTTTGTTAATCGTGGTGGATGGGAACAACGAATAACACAAGCACCCAAAAACCCGAAGATGAGAATAAGACGATTCTTATTATATAGGATGTAGAGGGGAGAAGAATATGTCAGACATTTGGACGGATTTATGTTAAGTAGATATGTGGCCATTTGTAGAGCATGATGCCAAAAATATGGAGGTATGGAAGCATGAATTAAGAGAGTTCGGACAATGTTATTTATGTAACGAATTTTGCGTTCGGCCTTCCCATTTTGTGAAGATGTATGAGGACACGAAAAATGAAAATTGATCTCATTATTAGCACAGAACTCCCGAAACTCCCTATTGTCATACTCTTTCCCATTATCACATTGAATATTTTTTATTTCTCTTTCGAATTGGGTACGAATGAACGCTCTAAATTTGATGAAGACGGAAAACACTTGTGATTTATTCGCAATTGGAAACGTCCACAAAAATTTAGAATAATCATCCAAAAAGAGAACATAATATCGATGACCCAACGAACTAAGAATAGGAGACGTCCATAGGTCGCTATGAATAATATCAAATGGCATTGAAGTATGAGAATTAGAGTCTACAAATGGCAACTTAACAATTTTTCCTAATGAACAAGATTGACAAAGTGGAGTACGACTCGTACCCTTACAAGAAATAAAGCTATTTTTATCTAAAACTAATAAAATAGAAGAGCCCGGATGACCAAAGCGAGCATGCCACAAGGAAGGAGAAATGGCTGCAAAAGCTGACGGCAAGGCTTGATTCGATGGACTGAAACCGGGCATGATGGGACACAGATCCCCCCTACTATCACACCTCATGAGATGACTCCCCGTCTTGAAATCCTTCACAGAGAAACCAAAAGGATCAAATTCAACAGAAACGGAATTGTCAGTGGTGAATTTTCGGATAGATACTAAGTTTTTAATCAATTTGGGGGCATGTAAAGTATTTTTCAAGATAAGGGGTGGATTGGGGGGAGACATCGTTTTCTGACCATAACCCTGAATTGGAATAGAGTTGCCATTACCAACAATTATACCCCGAGAGTTGCTCAAATTGGAATAAGATGAGAGAGTACTTGAATCGAAAGTCATGTGAGTAGTGGCACCGGTGTCCATATACCAATTTGGGTCCGGTTGAGTCAAACCTAATGTGTGTACCGCGGCCTCGATATCAGTCTGAGTAGGGCCTGCTGCGTGATGGGCTTGCGGAGGTCTGGGCCTAAGTATTCTAGGATGGGACTGACCTGGGCCGTAGCTGCTGGAACTGGCGCTGCTGGGCCACTGGCCAGTGGGCCGCCACTGCTGGTTGTTGGGCTTGAAAGGCTAGCCAGCCCACTGGCTGTTGGAATTCGCTGGAAGGTAGGGGCTGCTGGCCCACGGCCCACTGCCATGGGCCCCATTGTTGGGACCAGGGGGTGGTGGGCCACTGTTCACTGGACGAGGCCCACTGCCTGCTTGCTGACCACCGGAACCACCACTGGAACCACCACCGGAACCACCGCGTTTGCCCCCACGGTTTTTGTTATTATTCTTACGATTATTCTTGCCGCCACCATGATTATGGTTTTGGCCCAAATTATTAACAAAACCCGAAGAACTTGGGGATGACATCATCAGGACGACGGGGCTTGCTCGGTAGCCGCCTTTCTAGCCAAACCGGCTTCTTCCAAAGTAAGCATGGAACGGGCTTGATAAAGCGGGAAGAGGGTTGCTTTGACGAAGGAGAGTTCCAACACCATTATAGGCCTCCGAAAGGCCGGCAACCAATTGTAGAACCAGACGATTATTTGTTACAGGTGTGCCAACATTACGGAGTTGATCCGCCAACTCCTTTAGTTTCTTGCAATATGCAGAGACGTTTGGAAATTCTTCCATGCGAACTAGAGAGAATTCCTGCTCGAGTGTGACGACACGTGAATGTTGGTTATCTTGGAATATGTCATGCAATCTATACCAGGCAACCATAGCTGTGGTATCCGGCTCAATAATCGTATGTAGAAGGTCAACCGAAATAGTGGAGTAGATCCACTGGAGAACGGTAGCATCAAGAGTAATCCATAACTGAGGATCCTCCGCGGGAAGAGGTGTAGCGGGAGGAATGATGTGATGAATAACTTGATGGGAGATAGCGTGAATTTTAAACAATTCTGCCCACGTCGCATATTGGACGTTTTCCATCTCAAGTACAATAGAGATATTGTTCTTGACGTTAGAAATCATAAGGGCAGGATGATAATTGTTCTTAGACATATTGAAAGAACAAAGAAGGAGGGGAAATTTGGGAAACGTAAGAGAGATTTTGAGAGCGGAAGACTAATTTCGGAAGAGAAAACCCGGGGGGGGGGGGGGTTTGGCCGAGATTTTAACAAAATTTGGGAGAGAATTTTTTTTGTAAGACCTAGTCTCTTGATACCATGAAAGAAATAATCCCCTTGATTATTTTCATTAATTGAATAGGTATATATACAAGTTACAAAAATAGGAGAATCCTATTCCTAAAATCTTATTCTATCATAATTCTAACTCTACAATTATGGTAGTATATAATCCTAATTTAGATAACAAATACATTATAATATACTACACATATATTTTCCTAATATACAATATTCTTACATTGTCTAATCTAATATGTCCAAACCGAGAGCAACTATTCTGGGCAGAATCCGAGATTGGCAATAAGGCAATATACACATGTATATTGTGTGTATATTGCCTTATTTAACAATGAATTTGAAATCAGATGAGAATTCTATCAACCTGTAGCAACTGTCAATTGTGTGATTAGTTTTCTTGCAACAAGTGCAAAACAGTCCAGATGCATTTTTCTTTGCTTCAGGGACTATCTTCCTTTCTGAGTTTCCCTTCTGCATTCCATAGGACTGTTTAGCAACATAAAATGTTCCTGCACCTGGGTGATTGGATATTTGAACTTCCCTGTGTTTCTCATCTCTTATGAGGAGCGAATAAGCATAGTTAATAGAAGGTAAAGGACAAAGCATGAGTAAGTTACTCCTTGTACTTGCATATGCATCATTCAGTCCCATAAGGAATTGAATAAGAAAAAATAATTCCGGAATAAAATTTTAATACCTTCTTATCCTAATGTTTGATTGAAATAAAATTTTGAAATTATAATATTATTTTATTCCACATTAAGATTGAAATAACTAATCTCAATATAATTAATTTCAAAATTAATTATTTTGAGATAACTTATTTTTCAATCAAACTAGCCCTAATTTCAATTAATTATTTCGAGATAACTTATTTTTCAACCAAACGCCCTAATTTCTTTACCATACATATTTCTTCCTAAAATTTTGAGCTCGGCTTTTCCAAACAAGCGAAGATGATGACTATTTTTGGTGTCTATATTACCACAGAATTAGAGGCCAAGATTCGGATATTGGACAGGTGTACAAAGCAGAACCTAGTATCCTTCATGTAATACTTCCTGCCTCTTGATTGGTCAATGACAACAACTTTGTTGCCCATTGGCCAACGTAACCACATTACGTGTTTCAACACTTCATCCCATTTTTAAGCACCTCATCTGGTCAGGGTTTGATTTTGGGCCAAAGGATAACCAAAACATTGGATCAAAGAGCATATTCTTCATATTCTTTCTCATACGTCAACCTTCCCATTTTCAGCTCATCTATTAGCAGATACACCAACCCAATTTGAGAAAAGGAACAATCTTTGATCTACCCAAGTTGAGAAATCAATCAACCAATTATGGCAACCTCTGAGATTTTGCAGACAGAACAAGATCTTCTTATGATGTCTTCCCTTTTTGATGACCCCAAAGGTCCAAACTTTGCCAATTCTTGATTTGGGTCACTTATTTTTTGTAGTAGAATGTGATGTCTAACAGTTTATGATTTTAATGGACCCTGAGATTAGTTTTCCCTTTTTAAAGTGAATCTTGATGACCCTTTTCTATTTTCAGTTCATTTTATTATTGGGTTGACTCAAAGGTGCAAACTTTGCCAATATTGATGTCTTTTCTTGATTTGGGTTACTCTTATTTTTGTAGTAGAATCTGGTATTTAACAGTTTATGGTTTTAATGGGACCTTGAGATTAGTTTTCCCATTTTAAAGTGAATCTTGATGACCCTCTGCTATTCTCAGTTCATTTTATTATTTGGTTGACTCAAAGGTGCAAACTTTGCCAACATTGATGTCCTTTCTTGATTTGGGTCACTCTTATTTTTGCCTTTTCTTGATTTGGGTCACTCTTATTTTTTGTAGTAGAGTCTAATATTTAACAGCTTATGGTTTTAATGGACCTTGAGATTAGTTTCCCTTTTTAAAGTGAAAATCTTGATGGCCCTTTGCTATTTTCAGTTTATTTTATTATTGGGTTGTCTCAAAGGTGCAAACTTTGCCAACATTGATGTCTTTTCTTGATTTGGGCCACTCTTATTTTTTGTAGTAGAATCTGATAGTAATAGTTTATGGTTTTAATGAACTTTGAGATTGGTTTCCTTTCTTAAAGTGAGAATCTTGATGGCCCTCTGCTATTTTCAGTTCATTTTATTATTGGGTTGACTCAAAGGTGCAAACTTTGTCAATTCTCGACCTAGAACACCTCTTTTCTTGATTTGGGTCACTCTTGTTTTTGTAGTGGAGTCTGATATATATCTAATAGTTTATGGTTTTAATGGACTTTGAGATTGGTTTCCTTTCTTAAAGTGAAAATCTTGATGGCCCTCTGCTATTTTCAGTTCATTTTATTACTGGTTTGACTTGGACTTTATACTGCTGCTTTGTATTGTAATTCTCATGGTGATCTGGAGAAAAAATAGTAATTTTTCCCAAGGGATGGATTGCAGGACAAAATGTGAAGTCCCGAGGGATAGCCATCGAGAAAAAGATCGAGTTTCTTGAAAGCTTGGCGGGAAAAGTAATTTTCTGCAACTTTTTTGGCAGTCAATTTATTTTATTGACTTAAATACTCGTGTCCACTTCTCATTTTTGGTAATTGGCTAATGTGACCTTATTTTTAGAGATTAAAAGTTTCTTTCTGTTTTATATTTGCTATTCATATCATAGCTTGATTGGTAGTTTTGGATAAGCAGATGATGAGCTCCTCAATTGGTTTTAGTACGTAATTCTATTGTCTGAGAAATGAAAGGGAAGGAAGTTAAATAAGAAAGGTCGATTATCCATACTTACTAGCTAGCTGCAAAGGAAAACCTGGCTATGATCGGTGGAGCAGTCAAGATACTAGTGTTTAGAGTCGGGTGGCTTCTTTTATTTTGAAACGTAACATGGGTTTCCAATTTTTTTTCCTGTTTATCTAATTAAAATATGTAATTCACATGTTGTATGTTCCGAGTTATATATGCCAAAAATACTATTGTTTCAGGTCAGCAACAGAAGATCTCGCAGATGGTTGAACGATCGTCTTTTAATGGAACTTGTTCCTCGTTTAAATGCGGAAGAAATTAGGGGCTTGTTTGCCCCACCACCTTTTGGTAAGATATCTTTGGGTGCGATGTTGTTCCTGAATTGGTCCTTTTTTCTGTTTCAAGTGATGTCACAATTTGTTTATTTATAGAGAACACAATATGTTTCTACTAAGTAGGGGAATAAAAAAAAGTAAGAAATGCCTGTACCGTTGCACTGCTGATGAGAAGGCCTTTGAGTTCGAATATCTGAATTAGAAGCAGAAATAGATATGTTTTCAAGCAGGTTTGTGAATGTTATTATGGTCCACTTATAAGTTGCGGTTGTGATTTTACATAACTATTTCTCTTAGTTATATAGAAGCTCTTCGGCTGTTCATATCAACTATAACTACTTTTCAATTGAACTACTTCTTAAAGAATAAGTACTTCTCTGTTGAAGTTATTACACATTTATGTTACTTCTGATATAAAGTAATTTCTTATCTTCTTTTCCTGTAGGTGATGACGTGCCACTCTCAGTATTTTGCATGACAAATGTGGGGGAGTGGGACAAATTCAGGAATATAGACATGGATAAAGAGGTTATTATATTTTCCTATATGTTACAGTGTGTTTACTTGCTCTAAAATCTTGCAACATTTACTTTGAGCGTCTGTTATAACAATAATGACTTCTTTTGATGCTATGCATTTCCATCCTAGCAGACAATTCTTTTAGTTCTGTTAGAAGTGGAGGGATTTACATCAGGGCATATAGAAATGACTAATATGCTGAGGTTACTAAAAGCTGAAGCCAACTTTAGAAACTATCTAGACTCCAGAAAACTCAAATTCAGTTTTGGAGAAATATTAATCTTCTTCCGTTATCGAGACGAACTTGTCAAAAGTGGTTAAATGCTTATTACTCCATCTGTCCTAATTTGTATGTCAGTCTTTCCAATTTGAGATGTTCCAAAGCTGGGGACACCGTTCTAGTAATAATATTCATCTGTGCAACTTTCACAATTCCTTGGGAGTTCAAATTCATTTAATTATTCAAATTTTATATTTTGATGTGATGTTTTATTTATCCATAAATGTTTCAACTTTTACTTAACATTTTATTTTACTACTATTAATATAATATATAATTCAGTTAACATCATAAGTTGTGTCTGGTCAAACACCATCATATAACATGTGACAGATCGAGTATTTGTTTGGGTACAAATCTGATTTCTTGTATGGTGCCTTTGGTTTTTTGCGCTGAATTCCTTGGACAATTTAGTGAGATGAAACACCTGCTGTTATGTTGACTTGAATTGAACTACTTATTAAAGTGCAGCTAGTGATTGATAATTTTATTGTGTGAAATTCATGGTTATTTCTTGATGTATGCCTTCACCCATCTGTTTAAGAAGTTGGCCATTTTATCCAAACTCAATGTAATGACACTCTTTCTTGGAATTTGACATGACTTGTTATGTAGTACGATTGTCTACAATCATTAATGAGCTTCTATATGTTCTTGTTTGGTTAGGCTACTATAATGGATGCTCTTGAAGGCAAAACATCGAAGCAAAAGAGCTGTGTGGATAATGATAAGGTTGCAGTGTTGACTGCTTGGCATAGAGTGGATTGTCGAACAAGAGAGGCACTTCGGCGCAACTTTCTCCCTGAATTAGTCAACAACTACGAGGTATTCCTGAGAATTATTTTGCCCCGTGGCTTCAATTTATTCTTCAATATGCTTTGTAACTGAAGCAAATGTTTTTCAAATATTTCAACTGCGTTGTTGCTATTCTTAAGGTGTTCCAACAAATACACTTAATATAAAATAAGGTGCTGATAGAAGCTTAAGCTTGTTGAGCCTCCAAAGGAGTGGCCGAGTGATCGAGAAGTTGGAATAACAATCTTGGAATCCATATTGGAGTTCTAGTAGAGGTAGCACTAAGTCAATTTCTATCTAAGCTTTCACAGGGAGGTTACTTGTACTGGTGGGAGATAGCAGGTACTTCGTGGATTAGTTGAGACTCGAGAGGGCATACTGGCCCATCACCATCTTTATTAAAAAAATATTAAGCTTGTTGTGGGTGGCTGATTGGAGCTACAAAACAATCTACATGCCTGTCGTGGAACAACTTAGATGTCTACTCCATCGCACTCAAGTTGGAGATTAGTGTAATAAGGAGACATACAAGGGTTGTCTTGTTGGCTTTGCCGTAAACTATATTTGAGAGTGGGGAATGGGACTATGCTTGCTGTAGCATTAGGAGTGCGGAGTGCCCCATTTTCCTCTCTTCAATTTTGATTCTATTGTGCTGTTCAAGTCCCTGAACTTTGAAATTTCAGGCATTCTGCTTTTAGCTGTGGTCGAAACAAGATCATATTGATGTCCTTGTGACTCGTCATTATTTGACAAAAAAAGAAGCCAAATTATGTATTTCATTTGTTGTGAACAACTGTTTTACTTTTTATGATATCTTCTGGCCTCTGGGTGGCTGCTATCCTTTCATGCCCTGTTTCCTTTTCCAGTTTTCCTTTTCATCTTTTAGTAGGTCTCAGATCCTTTTCTCTTATGACTTGTGGGCTAATCTCTTAAATGCCTTATACCCCTGTAGTATTTCTGATAGTACATACATATTCAATGTAATCCCGCAAGTGGGTCTGGGGTATTTCTGATAGTCTGATTTGATTTTTATATTTTCATTGTTTTACGCTGCATCTCCATCCATTTCCTCTTCTGCTTCTGTTAATAGTAAGTTTTGGATATTTTTAATGTAGCAATTTGTACGAGCATTTGTGGAGGAGAGTGATAGAGATGTGCTAGTGCTACGTGTTCAAGACCCCTTCCAGCGGTTATTGCTGCATGGTGTTTGTGAGTTATATTTTGTGGATCAATAATATTTACGATTTGCAGCACTCCAGTTATTTATATCATAAACATTGAGCCTCCACTTCTACTTTGGGTCTGATGTGAGCATCTGGATGTCCAAATTCTATTGTTAAGTAAGAAAACAATCCAATTTGTAATACCTTAAAAGAGAGTGTATATAAAAGGTGCTAATGCAATGTGTAATAAGTAGATTAATCATTTATGGTCATCTTACGACTGTTTAATTGTTTTTCAACAGTTTTACAACCTGGTCTCTCTAACAACCTCCGAAACAGAAGGCAGCAAGGCTGTGAAAACGACTAGGATAAAGAAGAAGAAAGCAGGTTCAACTGATCTTCCAAACATTACGCTCTGCGACTTTCTGAAGATGTCAAAAGAAGGGATTTGGTGATACATTTTGCCAATATTTGTTGTATCATTTACTATGTTGTGCATTATCTGAATTTACTCATTAACATCAAATATGGTTTTTTCCCTCAGCTATTCCGACGTCTGTACTAATAAATTAATGACTTGAATTGTGGGTGCTTCATGCTAGGAGCACCTGCTAGGCAGGGATGGTTGTAAGGGGGAATCTAAATTTCCTTTGTACATATTTCAGAAATAAACATACCTTGTGATTTATTACTGGATTTCTTTATTCTCTTCTCTTTTCATTTTTCTCAAATCTCAAGGGTTCTATGATGTGGAGGAAACGAAATTTTCTGCTAGGCCTGGCAGAAACCACAAGGATAGTTATTAAGGCGAACAACTTATAGCAGAAACAATTACCGTCTAAATTTTGGAAAAAAACAACCCACTGGGTTGATTTGGTACTGGAGCACGTGGAAACATTAACAAAAGCGGGTTCAAGATTTGAAGTTTATGAGTGTTCGTACATTGATCTTAAGTTAATGCTATAAAAATATTAGGCTCATAATTAAATATTTATAAATATTTAATAAAATTTTTAATATGTAATTGTTTCATCGAACCCTTTCTAGTCGAAAACTGGCTCTTTTGGTTGGTGAGATATGATGAGATGGGATAGACAGATATTCTATAGGTTGAGATACTCCATTGGATTAACCATCTCGCCTTCTAATTAATCCCATATGCAAATACGGCCTAACATAATTTCCCATTTTACTCGGAATTGTTATCAGTTATCCCTTATCCCACTGTATGTATTTCAAATATTTATATTTTGTTAAATAGAAAAAGTAGTACCATCAAAATGAGATCAATTTTGGTCCAAAATGTGAGATGTTGATCAGATTAAGTTACTGATGGTGGCAAACGCCAACTAAGCTTCACCCTCTAGTAGTCAACGAAGAAAGAACAAAAAAAAAGAACTGGCTACTATAATTTGGTTACTTGATCCGCAAGAAGCACTATCCATCGACCAAGTGACCCCCGGAGATACGGTGTCCACTCAGTCATTTACACAATCCTTAAGAAAATACTAATTTCTAGATAAAAATAAATAATTTGACTAAAATGTTCGTAATTAAACAAATATTAAAATTTGATTATCTAACACTTAATAACAATAAGTCTAAAAAAGTAAGATTTAATTATTTCTTGATTTTATACGTGAACACTTTTTTTAAATAAAAAAATAAAGCCAAGTGTGGACACTCTTTTTGATATATGGTGCCAGGCTACCAACGACTTGCTGCACAGTTCAATATCTCTGAAACTTGTTATCTCATTCTACTTACACATGAAGTGAATGGACCCACAAATACAAATCCCAGATTTAGCCTTCGTTGGTTCACTCCTGTTGATGAGGTTCAACTTCTTCCTCTCTTCATTTTCTCAATCTTCGTGGGGTATTTCATTTCCAATAAAATGCGTATCACTTGGCGATCAAAACATATATGGATAGAACTTATAAGTTATAACAAGGTCTTGAAAAATAAGTAATTTCTAATGGGCCTTTGTCCCTTTTTTTTTTAAAGGTTTATTAGGCTTCTTATTAGTTGGAACTTCCGGTTATCTCGATAGAAATTTGATATCTTTTCTCTTCATATTAAGTTCTATTTATGAGGTATATTTGAAAAAGAAAGAGCTTTATGCATTAATCAATTGTTTTTATTGTTGTTCTCTCTACCTGTTGCCCTTCTCCGTATTTATCCTGGTGTTGAAAGTGTATGTTGGGGCAATAATTGAATTCGGTATGTTATCTGCGCTATGAAATCATTAAACTTTTGAATTTGTTTTTGTTATTTGGTTCTACGATAAAACTCGGGCAACGACCTCACTTTACTCTTCACGTAAGGTTCCATTTCTGAGGTATATTAGGAAGAAAAATAAAGGAGCTATGCATTACTTACTCAATTGTTTTAGTTGTTGTTCTTTCTTGCGGGTTGCCCTTCTCCGAGTTTATCATGGTGTTGAAACTTGAAAGTATATATTGAGGTAATACAATATGCAAAATATAAAATATCCAGACGTTGTTACTTTTGCTCACCTTTTTAGTTAATGGGTAAAATTTGTTAATGGGAGAAACTAGTGAACTAAGTTTGGAGCTCATCTTCCTGAAAATTTGTTATTGGAAAACTGGAGAAATGAAAATCCATGAAGGTGAAAGTGTTTATTGAGGCTACATTGAATGAAGAGAAAATGCTCAAATATGTCATCGAACTATCGAAAATGGTTCATCTATGCCGCTCGTCAATAATTTGGTTAATTTATGCCATCCCGTTATCAAAATGGCTCATTTGTGCCATTGCCGTTACCAAAATGGCTCATCCATGCCATTTTACATTAACGCCGACGTTAATGAAAAATGGTATTGTAAAACCGGCACTAATGAAAAATGACATGGATGAGCCATTTTGATAACGGCGATGGTATAAATGAGCAAAACTATTGACGAGTGGCATAAATGAGTCATTTCCGATAGTTCTATGGCATATTTGAGCCTTTTCCCTTGAATGAATAAAGAGCAGCTTAGCTGGGTGAATGCTGACTCCCATTTTATGCCTCATCTAGCACTTTTTGAAAAGCTAAACCCAACTTCTGAATGACTGCCTTTTCATGTAATTTATTTTATAGCACGGAATTTCATTTGCAAACATCATAAACTGCTTTCAGGTAGATCTATGTGGGCATGCAACGCTAGTAGCTGCACACTTTCTGTTTGCCTATGGCCTCGTTAAAAGTAATACTATTGAGTTTTCAACGAGATCAGGAATTTTAACTGCCAAAAGAGTACCAGAAGCCAAAGTTCCAAATTCTCAGGACGATTGGCCAACAGGTTACTCAATTGAATTGGATTTTCCTGTTGTCCAAGTAGCCGAGACCAATTTTACTGATGTTGCTGCAATTTCGAAAAGCTTGAATGGTGCATCCGTGGTTGAGATCAATGAGACATCGAAGGGTGATCATTTTGTACGTATTTAATCTGGTATTTACTTTAATATTTACTCTAGTGCATAAAGTTAAAAATTCTGGTAAGTCTCCTTTACAAAGGTACAAGCATGAAGGACATGCAAGAAAGAATTTATGTTTTTCATTTTCTTGGAACGACAAGGAAATTTCTTTCAATCCTATGAGAAGGCATAGTAGTCATATTAACTAAATTTAGCCCTTTCTAGGGATATGAAGATAATTTCATGGTGTTTTTGCAGATCTTGCTCTCATCAGGGGAGGCAGTGGTAGAATGCCAACCTCAGTTTGTTCAAATACAGAATTGCCCTGGTAGAGGAATGATTATAACTGGACCTCCTCTACAGGGTTCTGGCTTTGATTTTTGTGAGATTATGGGAGAAAATATATTATTGAATTGTTGTATCCACATGATTACACTGAACTCTATTTGTAGACACTCCATTACAATATTTTTCCTAGTAGGATACTATATATGAAATCATATTTCTATTCTACATTACAATCATTTTCTTAGTAGGATACTATATATGAAATCCTATTCCTATTCTAACACTCCCCCTCAAGCTGGTGCGTACAAGTCATATGTTCCAAGCTTGTTATAGATGTATTAATACGAGGATCAGTGAGGGACTTGGTGAAAATATCTGCAGGCTGATCACTTGACTTCATAAATTTTGTAATAATATCACCGGAGAGTATACCTGATCTGGATTGAGCAACCTCAATACCTAGAAAATACTTCAGTCTCCTGAGATTTTTAGTACGAGTCATAAAGTGACTGACGCAATCAACACACCAGGTTAACTCTCCCTGAGCAACAAAACCAGGTGGTTGCTCCATATAAACTTCATCCTCAAGGTCACAATGGAGAGAATAACATACTTCACGAATGTGTTCAAGCCTATTAGAATAACTACACCTAGGTCGAGATCTTCCAAGGAAACCTCCTCCTCGTCGCTTTTTCATGGACTGTGATGTGCGATTTTCTGATCTCCTCCTTAAGGATTTTGAAGTAATCATAGGACTTGAACTTTCAATTCCTGTGTTTTTGGAGTTAAACATATCAAAATCGAGAGACGTAGCGAAATCTGTCTTGAAAGATGGATGAAATCTGGCGAACACAACCCAAGAAGAAAATCACCAAGATCTGGCCGGAAAAAGGTGCATGCGCGGCGTGTGGATCTGACGCGCTAGCCGGAACTGGCACTTTGAGCAGCACGTGGTGGCGCGTGAGTGGGTATTTGCCGGAGCCGCTGACTTGGTTTTGGTCGGAAGGGACCGATATACCTAGTAGTGGTGTTGAAATTTGCGCAACATTACGCGAAAGTAATTTTGACGCGGACAGCTATGTTGTCTCCGGAAATATTGCACGGTGACTGATTTGCTTTCTCGGAAATTGTTGGAAATTTGCACAACAATTAGTTTCTCACTAGCTTGAACCTGATCTATGTTGTGGTGGTGTTGATTCTGCACAACACCACTGAATAGAGATGTGACGCTAGTAGCCACCGAAAACATTATGCGCGGTAGTGATTTTTTTTTTCGAATCTTCACTGGAATATTGCACAACGAATACTTTCTTACTAATACTCTGGAGAGAAGGATGCAAAACGTTCGCCGAAATTGAGGCACGGGACTGTGATGGTATTTTATGGGTAGGATCGGAATGATAGCACGACCCTAGGGGACCCAAAACAGTCGCCGGATTTGAGGCTCGGGACTTTGATGGTATTTTGTGGGTAGGATTGGAATGATGGCATGACCCTACGGGACGAGAAATTATGCTGGAAAAGTTGTCGAACCTAGAAGAAAGTGGTATGGGTCAGCTCAGAATCTCTACACTATGCTGACAGTAAAAAACAATTCTTAAAAGAATGGCCGGAAATAGCTTGGAATCACCGGAACCCTAATTCCGACGATCGAAATCTGATAATTGTTCACGCCAGGAAAACACTGTTCATGCGACACTGTTCACGCCGATTTTTTTGTGCCGGTGATAATATTCTATTATCTGAAGGGGAATATTTTATTTATAAATATCTGAAAGTTCTCTACAATATTTACTCTACCATTATCTTTGGCCAGACGGGCGACACATTTTCTAGTACCACCTGCCGGCAGCGGAAGCTCTTTGATTCTCTACCAAGATCGTAGAAGCTCTGATATCATGTGAGAAATTATGGGAGAAAATATATTATTGAATTGTTGTAACTACATGATTACACTGAGCTCTATTTATAGACACTCCATTACAATCCTTTTCCCAGTAGGATACTATATATGAAATCATATTTTTATTATACATTACAATCATTTTCCTAGTATGATACTATATATGAAATTCTATTCATATTCTAACAATTTTTATAGCCGTTTCTTCTGCCCAAAGTTGGGAATCAATGAGGTAAATGTCAGTACTAGAATCAACCACGAGCATGTATACTATTGCGTTCAAGCATATCATAGTCACTGGAAGGGGTAGTGCTGAATTTTGCACAATCTAGATAATTAAGCGACTCATATAGTTATTAATTATCATATCTTCAACAACTACAAATGCAAACATCTATATGTTCGTATAGATGATGCATCTTGCAGATATCACATGTTCTCTTGTTGCACATATTATTGTTTTCCAAAAAACACTTTTTCAGGATCCTGTTTGTGGAAGTGCTCATTGTGCCTTGGCTCCTTATTGGTGTAAAAAGCTTGACAAATGTGATTTCGTTGCTTTAGCGGTACTTCCTCCTTCCATACAACTTCCCTCATCCCCTTCCAAGCGGTCACCAAATGCCCGAACTGAAATTCTTATTCGTTTGTGCAATCTGGAACTTATACTAACCACATACTAATTCTCTTTGCCCTGTTGATTTTATTGTTTTATGGTTCAGGCCTCACCTAGAAGTGGCGTCGTGAACGTGCATCTAGACGAGGAGAAGCAGAGGGTATTTCTGAGAGGGAAAGCTGTGGCAGTGATGGAAGGTTCTCTTCTAGTTTAATGTAGCAGTTAATGTCCATGATTTTTATTCATCTGACACTTCCATAAAGTATAATAATGTGGTGGAAGTATATGTTTCTTGATTGAAAACACCATCAACTGTCTGAAATCTCTATATTGGTTTTTGGTATGTAATCCTCTGTGGCTTTTGGAGCATTTTTCTGTTTTTGTAAGCTTTCATTAATAGCATCTTCACTTTTTCAACCATCATATGATCAGAATTCAGAGAGATGGAAGCTCATTGACCAAGTTGTCTATAGTGAACTATTCCTAGGCTACAAGTAGTGCAAGTGTGTTGTTAATATGAAATGGTGAAAAGCTACTCTTTAGGAAGGATGATATGTCAGGTGTTTGGTTTTCATTTTTTTTTTTGATAACCCAAAATCCCCAAGGGTCAATGCCGCAATGTTCGAAACACGGTAGCTTAGAAATGGAAGCTCATTCACTGAGTTATCTATAATGAACTATACCTACAAGTAGTGCATGTGTTTTGTTTAATGTGAACTGGTGGAAAGGATGATATTACTTAATCCCACCTAGTTTTAAGTCTAGAAGGAAATCACATTGTGGATCTCGAAGGTGCTTTAACACACAAGGTAATTGAATTCGGTGTTTTAGAGGCGGGGGCGCGAAGCGAGGCGTTTTACACCGCTCGAAGTGAGGTGTAAGCTCCGAGATACGGGGCGTAAGTTCCATGGATTTACCGGAGCGTACGTCTCATGTATTTTCAATTTTATAATTTTAATACTAAAAAACAAGCAAAAGTAAAATTTTCATTAAATTCTGCAAATAAATTCAAATAAATCACTAATAATATAAAGAAATTATTATAAGTATTATATGAGAAAGGTAACAACACATAAAATGATACTCCGTAATAGCCTAGATAATCTTTAAATAAAATCGTCATCCACTTCGTCATTAATCTCCAAATCTATTAGTTCTTTCCACCCTCAACTAATATTTTCACTGATTTTTATTTATATATTTAATTATAATCAACATGAAAAAGCATCAACAAAAATACAATTTTTTAATTTAGGAAAAAAAAAATGAAAACATGATATATAAAGTATAAATATCATTACACCAATAAAATAATTATAATCCATAGCAAAAATACTTTTAATTTAAAAAAAATCAAAATTAACACACGGGACATACACTTTTATGCCCGGGGCTTACGCTTTCGCGCCTGAGACTTACTCCCCAAATTCTAGGGCATACGCCCTATGAATTTACGCCTTTCATTTGTGCCCCGGAGCGTTTTAGGTATGCCCCGCCTCGAGGCTCGCCTCGAAAACACTCATTACCCGATCTCAAGTTACGTAGACTAATTGAACTGAGTTATTTACAATTAGTTGTAGTAAATATGTGCCTTAGCGCACTTTAACTAATTAGGTGGCAGACTCCTTTTTTTTTGCCTGTTAAAATTGTTGTCACATTCGAATCCCCCTTTCATGAGATATTAAAAATGTTGTCACATTCGAATCCCACTTTCATGAGATATGAGTCAAGAACATGTGAAATGTTGGAAAGCTACTCTTTTAAGGATGATATATCAGGTGTTTGATTTTCGTTATTATTATTTTTTTGATAACCAAAAGTCTCCGAGGGCCAATTGACACGAGGTTCGAAAATACCATAGCTAACGTGTTCACTCATCTACCCTTCTCTATTTAAATACTAGGATTTGCCTATGATAGGGTTCAAACCTGTTATGTGTGCCTAACTCAATATATCCAGCGATATACTTTTACCATTATACCGAAGTTCTGTGGTCAATACATAATTAAGCACAGCTTTGAATTTACATAATTGAGGACAACTTTGGACTTGCAATCTTGCATACTCGTATCTGGAATAAGTAAATGCATTTTATCTTCGTTCCGCTCTTGTTTCACATGCTGCTTCATAAGAACTATGGTCCTAATGATATATTTCAATTCAATTCGTGAACCAAATTTCATTTTATTGACACCACACAATAGCAAACATGAGAAAAGCTTCAATATTGGTAACCAATAAAACTGGTATGCTATGTGATATTTTGAAATTGATTAGGAACTACACTGATAAAGTATACCGTGATATACACTATATACACAGCATATACAATGCCTTGTGTATACCGTGTATATCACAGAAACACAAGCATAGTTGGACCGTGATATATATGGTAAACATAACCGTGTATATCACGGTTTGGGAGTTGTATTTAATTAGCATTGTACACTTACCATAATTGTAAAATTCTTATACAAATAGAATAGGGTTTTGTGATTTAGAATATGAATAGGATTTTCCATATTATGGAGATTGTAAATTGTATATATACATTCATTAATGAAAATAATCAATGAATTATTTCTTACATGGTATACATCGTCGGTCTCTACACTTGTCTCTTACACAGATGCTGATTGTGGTGGATGTTTGGATACCCGACGCTCCACGTCTGGTTACTGTATGTTTCTTGGTGATAACATGGTCTCATGGTCTGCAAAACGACATGCTACCTTATCCCGCTCCAGTGCAGAGGCTGAGTATCGAGGGGTAGCCAATGTGGTCTCTGAATCATGTTGGTTACGTAATCTTCTCTTAGAACTTCACTTTCCCATTCAGAAAGCTACCTTGGTCTATTGTGATAATGTTAGTGCAGTCTATCTTTCTTGTAATCCGGTTCAACATCAGCGCACTAAACATATCGAGATGGATATCCACTTTGATCGCGAAAAGGTAGCTCGTGGACAAGTACGCATTTTACATGTCCCTTCTCGGTACCAAATTATAAACATCTTTATTAAGGGTCTTCCCTTGGTTCTATTTGAGGATTTTAGGGACAGTCTCAGCGTACGACGACCGCCCGCTATGACTGCGGTGGTGTGATAAAGTATACCGTGATGTACACGATATACACAACATATATAATGTCTTGTGTATACCGTGTATACCACGGAAACACAAGCATAGTTGGACCGTGATATATATGGTATACATAACCGTGTATATCACGATTTGGGAGTTGTATTTAATTAGCATTGTACACTTACCATAATTGTAGAATTCTTGTACAAAAAGACTAGGATTTTGTGATTAGAATAGGAGTAGGATTTTCCATATTATGGAGATTGTAAATTGTATATATACATTCATTAATAAAAATAATCAAGAGATTATTTCTTACATACACAAAGTATTACCAGTCTCAAAGAACATATATACATGAAACATAGCAGAAAGCAACATTGGCTTGTCAATTTTTGGAAAGAATTGTTGGAAATTTGCCTTTGGCGGGAGTTGCGACCGACCAAATTTAACGGCTTAAACACTAGTGTAACGTATGTTGGAGAATCTGGTTCTTCACACATGCATGATCTACTAAGTACGTAGATAACCGTAGGGCCAAGAATCGTCAAATTTCATTGAGAAATGAAAGAGATATTGGTTCACGAAGTAAGGTGTTTGAAGCATGGAAAGTGTGGTATTGTGTGTAATTCTCCCTCATCGGTAGAGGAAGAAAGAATTGTTGTGTATATAAGATTCGAAATTGGTTTGGGGTTTGGGACCCCAAGGGGTATCCCATGTGTGCTTCGGTTCGAGGAAAGACCACACGCGCGCCGCCGCCGCCCGCCCGTCCGGTTTCGGGTTCCGGGGTCACGGGTTCTCGGGTCACGGGTCACGGGTCACGGGTTCTCGGGTTCTCGGGTTCTCGGGTTCACGGGTTCACGGGCTCTCGGGTCACGGGCTGTGGGCTGTGGGTCTTCTGATATTATCTTTTTGGGCCAGAAAACTTTGCCAGAAGTACAGTTTGATCCCAGAAGTTTCAGATATACAGTTCAGATGTGCAGTTTGGTCCCTGAAGTTTCAAGATGTACAGTTTGGTCCCTGAAGTTCAGAATTTCGACGTTCAAGACAGAAAAGCCAAGCACTCAATTCAGCCATTTATTTTGGCTGAATTACTCCTCCTATAATGGCCAAATCCGTTGGTCTTTCACCATTTATGTTGGTGACTTTACTACCTCCATAATGGCCATTATTTGGCTATTATGGAGGCGATTCCAAGCGATAAACAGCCCCTCCCTCTCCTATATAAACACCCCATTACACCATTGTTGAGCACTAACAAGAAGCTACGAGAAACAAAGTAGAGGCAACACACGAAAATACACAAGCGAAATTTCTTCTTCCTACAACTTCCAAGCATCATTTCGTTACTCAATATTCTTCACGGTAGCTCTTGAGTTTCCTTTGCTCAAGGGTTCCATTGCTATTTTATCTTGGGAGACAAATTGTCCGGGACGTATAAAGGATACATACGGGGCAATATTGTCTTAAGGACATGACACTCGACTCAAAGCAAAAACCAATTTATATTTTTCCGTCTTCTATAAAACCTGGAATTTCCAATTTTTACTTGTGTAACTATTGTAATTTTCAGATTCCATGTTGAATTATTGAATCTTTGTTTATCCTTTCGAATACTTGTAATAGTTAAATACTTCCCGTACTGCTTTATAAAGTATCATAGAGCAAAACTCCCAACAAGAATAACATGGCGTAAATTTTGTTCTCAGAGTTGGTACTGTGAATACATAGAAACATTCCTCGACCAAGTGAAAGACGATCCCAATCTGTTCTTGCAGATTGAATCATCCTATAGAACGTGTTCATGTACAACACCATACTTCAAAAATCTTGTTTCATCGAACCGTTGGTGACTATTTGTATGTCCTTGTTAAGAGTCTCACATCGGATATGGAATGAGAACATGGACTCCTTATATGGACTTGGACAATCCTCACCCTACAAGTTAGCTTTTGGGGTTGAGTTAAGCCCAAGATACATTCTTTATGGTATCAAAGTCAGACTCATTCCAATTCTTTGTTCACTGGGCATGCGGAGGAGTGTTAAAAGTCCCACATCGGATATGGAATGGGAATATAGACTTGGACAATCCTCACCCTACAAACTAACTTTTAGTTTGAGTTAGGCCCAAGATCCATTATTTCGTCCTGTTCCAAATATTTATATTTTGTAAAGAGTGAATGGTTAGAAACACACATGAACTGAACTATCACTTTTTCGTAAGTTTCATCCCTCAACTATCGGTTGTTCCCTTTTTCCTACATGAATTATCACTATCTATGTATTAAAACACGTATAAAAGCTGATTAGGTGAACTATCAATTATCTTTTTTCCTACATAAACTATCATTATCTATGTATTAACACATCTAAAAGTAAATTAGCCAACTATCAGTTATTCGTTTTTCCTACCTGAACTATCACCTAGGTGTGTTTTAATACACAAATGGTTATAATTCAGGTAGAAAAAGGGAATAGTTGAGTTCTAAAACTCGCGAGAAAGTGATAATTCACTATATATTGGAGTAATTAAACTAGTACTATTAGTCAAGGAAGAAAAAAAAGGAAAGGTTGGCAACTAGATTTGATAATTTGGTAACTTGATCCCCAAGAACCACCCACCATCCATTGACTGGAGTTGCTTTATTGACTGTAATATTAGTATCCTCTATATCTGATACCAGGCTACCAACTACTTCCTTAACTAATCTCGTATCTTTTGTACAATGGCCAATAAGCCCGTGAAGTACTGTGGTAATTTCTCTCAATCATGTTCCTCATATAATATGTGGTATTTTCATTGTTCAAAGCACATATTCTTGATTATTTTTTAATATTATTGTGGAACAGGTGGATGCTTTTACTGACACAGCATTTAAAGGGAACCCAACTGTTTGCTTACTTTGTGAAGGGGAAAGTCCCGAAGGCGAAACCCCCCACCTGTACCAGAGGCCCCTTGGCCAGGTGAGATATAAATCGAGGGATATGCGTGAGTGGCAGCCCTGCAAGGGAGAGGACCAACGGGACACGAATCCAAAGCAACAACCCTTGCAATATTTCAGAAAAGACTGTCACCACACGGATTCGAACCCGCGACGTCGAAGTGGTTGTACCCCAATCACCTTGCCACTTACCAACTCGCCTGTGCCCCTGGGGGCACTGTTTGCTTACTAGAAGAAGACAAATGTTGGTAAGGAGTTCAATTACTGTCAAACTTGTTATCGTTGAAAACTTAATATCGTGGAATTAAGTTTATCCCATTATTTATGACTCGAACAATTGGGGCCCTGCACGTCGGAAATGTCGTTTTCACACACGTGCACTCGTAGTGCCAAGTATCGTAAATTTCGTTAGTGAAAGAGATATTGGTACGTAAGTAAATGTTTAAGACATAGAATAATGAACGGTTATTGGCTAAATAACAAGTGTTCCACGTCGGTAAACGAAGGAAGGATTGTGCAAAGTGTAAGATGGTACGGGTCGGGAAGGGCCACGGCGCCACCCAGACGGAATTCCAAAAGTTTGGTTGATTATAGAGAGGTTTTGGAGCATTAAAATGACAGTTTTCCTCCATAAATCAGTCATTATTTGGCTGCATTAATTGGTGAATTAAAGGGCCATTACATGGCATTTAAATGGTCATTACATGGGCACTTGAAGAGGCCATCCTTACACTACTATAAATTGAGGTCTTTGGCTCAATTCTACACACTTTTCAAGAACAACAATTCTAAAATTCTTGTTGCAAATCCTCTCCTCTTAGCAATCTTTTGTTATTTGTTTTCTTCGCTAGAATCACTTGTGTTTGGTTTGCACAAATGATAGTTTGTTATTTATCTTGGGAGACTATTGTCCGCTAACGTAAAAGCATATATATGGGGCAATCTTGTATTAAAGACAGAGTGCCATCACTCGACTCAGCACAATTGTAACACTTCCAGATTTAGTATGTATTGATTTCAGGTTATCAAGATTCAAAGATATTTTTGCAAATTGGTATAAAGATTCAAGACTGATTCAAGAACTCAAAAAGCTTGTTGTTGTCACAATTCTTATTTACTACAAGTTTGTAGCTATTGTAATCTTTATGGTTTATCCTTTCGAAGTACTTGTAATAGTTATTTACTATTCCCGTACTGCTTTATTTCCAACTATTTTAAGACAAGATTGTATTAGTGTTCGAAAGATGTCGGTCAATAGTTGTGTGACCAAATCTAGCTATGGTTGTGGTTTTCGGGTTGAAGACAGTTCCATTAACGATTCATTGTGATGATAACAACACCTTGTTTTCGCCAATAAACTAGACAATGGTTCTGATGCTGAGGTTCAGAGCGCTTATGCTGATCATGTTGTTGATGGTGTCACCGCTCCCGAGAGTGGTGGAAACAAGCACCCACGAGAGGCTGAGGATGTCAACTGGGACAAGAGGAGAAGGCTGAAGATGTTGTTCTATCTTGTAGCAGAAGGCCTATATCTGTCCCAGACAAAAGATCCCAATTATGGTAAGGAGAAAACGGACACTCAGTCTGACTGAAGTGGGCCAGAATCCAAAAGGTCTAAGTTCATTATCCTTCCTTGTGTATAATGTGTTTAGATAATATCTGAATAAGAGTGTGTAAAGCAAGGCTAGGAATATGAAAGTATTTTCATTAAAAACTTATATTCCCTACACTCTAAAATCAGAAATTGAATCTCCCTCCTTCCCGGTTAAAGATTGGTAGGTACTAAAAAAAACATCAAAGATCCGTTCTTTTGGGTGTAATTATTAAAAGTGTGTAAAGTATGTTCGCACATACTAATGAGAGATATCCACTGACTGTGCGAAAATTATTACCACTCTTAAGCAAGCGCCAGGAATTTCCCTAGCACCAATCACAAGGGAAAAGGACTAAAGACAAACCTGTCACCGGTTCCGACAGAAGATCCTTCATTTGATAGGATGGTATTGGATACTCAGTCGTACAAAGCCTACGGGAGACTGGAGTGGGCCAGAGTTTCCAGGTCTTAAATGGTCTGAAGGCCAAAAGAAAGGCAGAAAAGAAATTGGACACTCAGTCTGTAAAAGTAACTGGAGTGGGCCAGAGTATCCAGATCACATATGATCCGGTTACGCCCTAACCACGGGCAAGAGATTATTCATGTGAAGCAACACCACCTCTAAAGTAGAAGGGGTTGGAGAGGTTGTCCTTAAAAAGGACTTCAGGGAATGGGATCACTCTAAAAGGAGGTGATACATGTCCCAAACTTGGTTTCAGAGACGTTGTTAGTCAAACTGGTTTGAGACTAATCCAACAGGTCTGTAATAACTAAGAATGGTACAGTATGTCTGTAGCTAAATGAATGATATATTTGTAATCCGTGCATCTATGCCATCATAGATTAAGACACGTTAAATAGAAAGTTATTCAAAAGCTAACTAAGTTGAGATTGTTGCCTTATGTCGACATAAACTCTCAAAATGAATGTGAGGTGGGCGAAGAGGCAAAATCCCCTTTCCATTCCGTCAAAGGAATAGCGAAAGAAGCACCGCTCCTCTAGAACTTAGTCACACCTACATGGGTGATTTGAAGTTTGTACAAAATAGGGGGGGGAGACAAGTACTTTGTGACCTTCATTGATGATGGTACAACATATTGCATCCTTTGTTTGTTGAAAAAGCAAAGATGAAGCTGTTGAAGCGAATAAGCGCTACAAAGAAGAAGTTGAAAATCAACTAAGCCTACGGATTGAGGAATTTGTAGTGATAGAGGGGGAGAATGTGAAGCATCATTTATCAAATGACTGCTCCTTACTCACCTCAGTCTAAAGGTGTTAGCCAAGCGCAAAACCGTACACCCAAAATATGTGGGGCAAGGCGATCCTTACCGCTAATGCGATTCTCAATAGAACTCCGCATAAGGATAATGATAACCCTCCATATGAAACATGAAAATGATCCCACCTACAAATGTTGTGATGTGGGGTGGCTTGGTAGAGATTGGAATACCGAAATAGGTCAAGTTGGACCTAAGACTGTAGATTGCATATCCACTGGATCTATAAATAACAGTAGTGCTTATCGTCTCTTAGTGTTAAAGAATGTTGAGTTCTTTGAAGACATCTTTCCTTGAGAGGGAAAATAAATAATTGCTCGAGGTTAATAAGAACCTGCAAGTACTTGATTGTCTGGAACTAGACGTTCCAGATCTACAAGACTCGGAAGTTGCTGACTATCCGAAACTTAATGTTCCAGATCTACAGAACTCAGGAATTCTAGATGTTGAACCGAGACGGAGCAAAGAGGGGACAAAGACTTGTTCCAGGACTTCTAGCTTGCATGGATGAGAATGAACCATGGACAATTAACAAAGAATTGTCATCTCTATAAGCACTGCTTTGGAAAGAAGCTACAGAGAGAGAAATAGATTCCATCAGATAGAACCATACTTGTGTAATGGCTGACCTTCCTCCGAGAAACAAATTGTTGGGATGTAAATGGATACTCAAATGGAAGTATAAAGCAGATGGGTCTATAGATAAGTACAAAGCTAGGTTGGTATTCAAGGACTATCGACAGAAGGAAAGCCTTGACTATTTTGACACGTACTCCCCGGGGTCTAGAATGACGTCCATACGAGTATTCATTGCGATCGCAGCGTTGCGTGACCTTGAGATACATCAAATGGATGTCAAGACAACCTTCCTAAATGGTAATTTGGAAGAAGAAATTTATATGGAACAACCCGAGGGGTATGTGGTTCCAGGGCAAGAGAAGAAAGTCTATCGACTTGTCAAATCTCTGTACGAGCTGAAACAACCTCTGAAGCAATGGCACGAAAAAATTGACAGTACCCTACTATCGAAGGGTTTCTCCATTAATGAGTGTGACAAATGTGTCTATATGAAAGGTAACTCTGATTCGTTCATCATGATTTGTATGTACGTAGATGACATGTTGATCACGGAAAACAGTCCTATCTTGATCCTAGAGACTAAGAACATGTTGAAATAATGTTTCGACATGAAGGATATGGATGTCACATATGACATCGTAGGAATTGGGGTTTCTAGGACATCTAACGAACTGGTCTAATTCCAAACTCATTTGTGAGATAGTTAACAGTCTCGTTGAAGCCACCAATCGATATGAATCATAGAATTGATTAGAATCATGGTGCACCCACATACCAGGAGCGATATGCACAAGTCACATGTAGTTCAATGTATTTTACATAGTACAATCGATTTGGTATCGGCTTACAAAGTAGATCAGTTGAACTAAGGTTCACTCGTGATTCTGGAAATGATCGATAGAAGGCGTTAAATCGAATATGACGATATCTGAAATATTCGCTTATCTACGGATTATGGTATTCTGGATGTCCAGTGGTTCTAGGAGAACACAATGATGCAAACTGGACATCGGACTTGAAGAACACTAAAGACACAAGTGGATGTGTATGGTGTGTCTTTGAAAATCCTCTAAGCAAACTTGCATCGGCCGATTCATGATGGAATCAGAGTTTATCGCTTTGAATAAAACATGAAAAGAAGTTGAGTAACTTCACGACCTCTTAGAGGATGTCCCTTATTGGGAGAAATTCGTGCCTTCGTCAATTATACACTGTGACTAGCCAGTCGGCTTCAGGGAGGGCACGGATGACGCCGTCTGGACATATTAGTTAGAGATATAAGACTGTTGAGCAGTTGATCATAACAAATGTCACTTCCATGATTACTAATCAAAGGATATAACAGACCATTTAACTAAGGGACTACCCGAAGATCAAGAGTTATGCCTGTCTAGGGGAATGGGCTTAAAACCCAAATAATACGAACCTTTGCGGTGGTAACCCAACCATATTGACTAGAGATCCCAAAAATTTGGTTCAATGGGAAAACTAAGTTGTAAAAAGGTTCAGTTGAGCACTTCGGTGGAAGCAAAAGCACTCCGGATTATGATTTATGTAAAGAAACATAAATCCAAAGTCATTTCCGTGATAGATGTTAAGTGCTACCTGCATGGTGGGTAAATGTTAAGTTTCAAAACCATTGATGATCCTCAACAGTTGAGGTTAAGGTTTGAGAAATTTTTAATGATTCCTAACGCTTTTGAAGTGGGGTATGACAGGATATCTTGTAGGAGATCACCTATTTAAGTGCGAGGACAGGCCGTCTCAAATGAACGCACTTAAGAATTCAAGTGTGTCCACAGCCACAACGGACAGAACAATAAGAAGAAACGAATAAAGGGGAGGTATTGTGTTGGTACCGTTGTCTTGCCTTACATTAAACACTGACGGTTCAAGACATCACGTTCACCGCGCAGTAAGTAAGTCCGATGGTATTCAACTAGGGAAGGTTCAAAGCGGAAGCTACCTCTCCTGATGCAATAGCTTTTCACTAAAAGATTGCTGAAAGTAGGCACCTTGTGTGTGCGCCAAAATCTCTTTCAAGAGGGGATTGTTGGAAATTTACCAATGTGAAATTAAGTTTATTCCATTATTTATGACTCGAACGATTGGAGCCCCGCACGTCGGAAACGTCGTTTCCACACACGTGCACTCGTAGTGCCAAGTGTCGTAAATTTCGTTAGTAAAAGAGATATTGGTATGTAAGTAAATGTTTTAGACATAGAATAATGAACGGTTATTGGCTAAATAACAAGTGTTCCACGTCAGTAAACGAAGGAAGGATTGTGCAAAGTGTAAGATGGTACGGGCCGGGAAGGGTCGCGGCGCCATCCAGACGGAATTCCAAAAGTTTGGCTTATTATGGAGAGGTTTTGGAGCATTAAAATGGTAGTTTTTCCTTCATAAATCAGCCATTATTTCGCTGCATTAATTGGTGAATTAAAGGGTCATTACATGACATTTAAATGGCCATTACATGGGCACTTGAAGAGGCCGTTCTTACACTACTATAAATTGAGGCATTTGGCTCAATTCTACACACTTTTCAAGAACAACAATTCTGAAATTCTTGTTGCAAATCCTCTCCTCTTAGCAATCTTTAGTTATTTGTTTTCTTTGCTAGAATCACTTGTGTTTGGTTTGCACAAATGATAGTTTGTTGTTTTATCTTGGGAGACTATTGCCCGCTAACGTAAAAGCATATATACGGGGCAATCTTGTCTTAAAGACAGAGTGCCATCACTCGACTCAACACAGTTGTAACACTTCCAGATTTAGTATGTCTTGATTTCAGGTTATCAAGATTCAAAAAGTTTTCTGCAAATTGGTATAAAGATTCAAGATTGATTGAAGAACTCAAAAAGCTTGTTGTTGTCACAATTCTTATTTACTACAAGCTTGTTGCTATTGTAATCTTTATGGTTTATCCTTTCGAAGTACTTGTAATAGTTATTTACTATTTCCGTACTGCTTTGTTTCCAACAGTTATGTCATTCCACTTACACAAGTGAATGGACCCACAAATGCAAATACCAGATTTAACCTTCGTTGGTTCACTCCAGTTGATGAGGTCAGTCAACTTGTTCCATTTTCTGAATCTACAAATTACAATTGTAAGTCAATTAAAATTAAAATCTCCCCCAAAAAAAATAATTCGAGTTTTAATTTTATTCCGCTTTGTAGTTGAACATTAGGAACAAGGCACAAAATGAATATGTAAAGCTTGTTAATTAACCCTTTTTTTTACCTAGTGCATTGGGTAGAGTTGTTAACGAGGCAAGTTAGAGCATAAATGCCCATTTGACCAAGTTTTCAAAATCAACTTATTTTTTAAAAGTGAGAATTGCTTTCCGAAAAAAAAATGCTTTTGGAGAGTAACAGTTTGTTTGGCCCATGTAGTCCATCCCTTTTCCGGACCTTCCGCGTATCGGGAGTTTAGTGCACCGGATTATTCCTTTAACAATTTGTGTTTTGAAAATCAATTTGAAAATTACTTTTACCTATATTAGAACTGAAAATTTGAGCTTCACAAAGATTCCAAAAGTGCTTTAGTGAAAGCTACTTGTTCTACATTATGAAAAGAAGTTTCTGCTATTACCCAAGCTTCAACTTTTTCCTAAAAGAGTGGATAAACACCTCTAACTTTCTAAAATGAAGTACTTTTTAAAGGGAAAAAAAACTTTTAACTTTTCAAAAGCCTGGTCAACCAGGCTATAAGATTTGGAGCTCATCCTTCTAAATTGTAAATGGAAGTGCATAATTTTGACTCTTTTTTTTCTCTTCTTCGTTCTGCCTAGCTTTTCTATAGGTGCATTATTTGATTCGATATGTGATACGCGCTGTGGAAGCGATAAAACAATCTATGACAAAAATACTGCAACAACCTCACTTTACTCTTCATATTAGGTTCTATTTATGAGGTATGTGTTGGATACAATGGTGCAAGAAACGGAAATAAGTAACTGCTAAGTATTACAACAAACTGAAATTACAATAAACTTGAACAAGAAACTGTAATAGTTTTTGGTATACTGAGTCGAGTGATTGCACTTTGTCTTTAAGACAATATTGCCCCGTATGTATCCTTTCTACGTCCTGGACAATTGTCTCCCAGGATAAAACAACAAATGAACAAAGGAAACTTAAGTGCTACCGTGAAGAATTTTGAGTAATGAAATGATGCTGGAAGGTAGTAGGAAGAACTGATTTGGTTTGCAAGTTTCTGTGTGTCTCAACAATTGTGCAAAGGGTCCTTTATATAGTTGAAGGAGAGGCTTACCAACTGCCCACATAATTGTTGTTACTGGCCAAGTAATGGCAATTATAGAGGTAATAATTTACCAAAATAAATAGTGAATTTGATGTGCAACGGATTGACATTTAGGAAGATTAATTCAGCCAAAATAAAATGACTGAATTGAGTGCTGGTTGACGTTCCAGAAACCACAAAGTTCTCTGCCCAATTTGACTTTCTTGAAACTTCAGGGACCAAACTGTACATATGAAACAATTCTGGTCCAAAAAGATAATATCAGAAGAAGCACAACCCGTGACCCGTGACCGAATGGGCGGCGCGCGCGTGGGCTTTCCTCGAACCGAAGCCAACTTTGAGACTTATAAACAAAACAATTTTTTCTTCCCCCACCGATGAGGTAGAATTAGTCTCAATACCACACTTTTCCATGCTTCAAACACCTCAATTCGTGGACCAATATCTCTTTCATTTCTCAACGAAATTTGACGATCCTTGGCCCTACGATCATCTACTTACTTAGTAGATTATGCACGTGTGAAGAACCGGATTCTCCAACATGCGGAACACTAGTGTTTAAGCCGTTAAAGTTGGTCGGACGCAACTCCCACCAAAGGCAAATTTCCAACAGTATGTTGGAAAAAAAAAGAGCTATATGCAAATGTGAATTTAATATTTCTAGAACATGAGTGCATCATTAAAAAAAAATGTACCAAGTGGAAATTAATACCTAGTCCTTTAGGTAAATAACTTAGCATTTATCCTTCTTATAGCAGGGGTACCAACAGATAATACTACACTGATTTAAGAAAATATATACATAACATACCTAGTTTTACTTAGAGAGCATGAGTTCACGTACCCAAAACTTTACTTATAAATTCTCCCCTGGCTCTGTGCATTACTTAGTCAATTGTTTTTGTTGTTGTCTTTCTTGCGGGATCCCTTCTCCGAGTTTATCATGGTGTTGAAACATGAAAGTATATTTTGAGGTAATACCATATGCAAAGCTTACAATATGCAGACCTTGTCAGTATTGCTCACCTTTTTATTTAATGGGAGAAATTAGAGAATTAGTTCCTCCGTTCAATTTTACTTGTCCAGTTTTGACTTTACACGCCCTTTAAGAACTAAAAAATGATGTATGTATTTTACCTTGAAAATGAGTAATTAATGCTAAGGGTAAACCAAGAAAAAATTTGTCATTCTCTTGATATGGTAAAGTGGACAAGTAAAAGTGAAAATTATAATGGACAAATAAAAGTGAACGGAGGGACTAAGTTTGAACCTGTCTTCCTGAAAATTTGTTATTGGAAAACGGGAGAAATGAAAATCCATGAAGTTGAAAGTGTTTATTGAGGCTACATTAAATGAATAAAGAGAAGCTTAGCTGGGTGAATGCTCACTCCCATTTTATGCCTCATCTAACACTTTTTGAAAAGCTAAACCCAAATTTTTTCTTCCTTATTTTTCCTTCTGAATGAGTGTGACTTTTTCCATGTAATTTACTTTTTAGCAAGGAATTTCATTTTAAGGCATCATTAAGTGCTTGCAGGTAGATCTATGTGGGCATGCAACGCTAGCAGCTGCACACTTTCTGTTTGCCTATGGCCTCGTTAATACTGATATTGACTATTGTAGGTAGAATTTTATTCCTAAAAAAATCTTCTTTTTTTGACCGCCATCGGAATTGCTTTTCCGGCAACCGACGACAATTTATTTTTTTCTTTCCGACAGCCGACGACAATTTATTTTTTCTTTCCGGCAGCCTCTTCGACACTCGACATCCCTAGCTTGTCGACATTACCATGTCGGATAATATTGTAGGGTTTTGTTGGGTTCAAAACACATAAGTAAGGCAAAGTGGAAGTTTAAATTTTTTGTTTCTTACTTACCCAACAACTTATTCTGGTATGGTTATACAACAATCAAAACCTGTAACATAAAGCAAAAACTTACAGGTTATAGTATCTGAAATCTTTATCTACTATAGGGATGACACGCGGTTGCCCTTTCAATTGCAAGCTCCAAACTTCAATGTATTTTTCTTTCGGAAAGCTAGGAAATCTGGCAGAGGTTTAAGAGAGTATTTTAATTCTAAGTCTCTAAGGCTTAGAATGATAATCTGAAATTGGTGTGTGAATAATGAAGAGAATGCCACTATTTATATGTGAAAATTAGGTCAAACCAGATTAGGGTTTGACCTTGGGCCTGACCCAAAAATTGAGGCAGAGGCGATGCGGCCCTAAGGTATGGGCATTGCGGCGCTCGACGTGTTCCTGCATTGTCTCGATTTATTTTCTGCGCATTCTTAATTAAATCCAAAATCCAATTTTGACTTAATTATAATAATCATTATTTATTTAAATATCTCGATTCTAAACTGAACATTTAATTACTCTCTCAATACATCTTTAGATCGAAAGGACAATCAACATAGTGTGACCCTACAGGCCTTCACATATCGACATTAATCAAATTAAGGTCTACGCGGAACTCCTACACGGCGCCGCAAGACGAACTCAATATGTGAAGTACGTTTACACGAATCCAGCAAACTTAACCTCTATGTGGTAAGATACAATCCTTTCATTCACGACACACCCGATCAAGCTTAGGATTTGTCAAGTGTCTATCCAAATGGCTTAATCATTGTATCTCATCTATATTAGTTGACAACTAGACCATATTCTAAATATGTCTATTGCGTTGGCCAACGTCTTAGTCAACTTAATATTACTGAGAATCCGAGTGTTCTCTCGAATATACATTCGAGGAATGAATCCTAATCTTGGCTCAACTACCACCTTTAATCCACATCGTAATGTACCCAATACAAGCCGTATCTCAACCTATAAGGCATTTGAGCTTAGGACAGGATCAAAGTACATTACTTTGTAGATAAGGTGCATATTGACCTCAAGTCTAAGGACTTCTATCTCCCACACCCTGATCATACTTTAGACAAGTATAACAAATAGTATATCAGCAGGGTATACCAATACTTCCAAAGTATCCATGTGTCCATCACGAGTAGTCATTACTCATAGCAGGTGAGACATACTACATCCTCTAAGGATGTGATGCAGACCACATGTCGACTTATCACATATCATCAATATCCCATTCTCGATGATCATTAGTCGAGGCTATTTTAAGAGTTACGTTATAATATTAATAACTCACACTATTAATAACAACGTAACCTCTAGGGATACATATTATAGAATATTATAAATAATCAATTAATAATTCAATAATTGCAAATGCAAAATATTAATCTCCATTAATAATAATACGAATGTGTATAAAGTACATTTGTCCTAATACAGATTGTCTCTAGGACATAAATATACTTTCAATCTCCCACTTGGCCTAGAGCCAATCTCCAACATATCTAATGCCCATATTCTCAAAATGACCATTATGCTTGACTAAGCTTAATGGTTTAGTGAATGGGTCAGCTAGATTATTGTATGTGGGAACATAGTCTAATCTAATCTCTTCAGTCTCCACCATCTCCCTGAGTATGTGGTACTTTCTTGGTACATGCTTGTTTCTGTTGGTTGATCTTGGTTCCTTAGCTTGCGCAATCGCACCAGTGTTGTCACAATAAATCATTATTAGACAAGTGGCACTTGAAACAACCCCTAGTTCCTTCAGGAACTCAGAAATCGTGACAGCTTCTTTACCAGCTTCCGATCCAGCAATGTACTCAGCTTCTGTTGTCGAATCAGCTGTTGTAGCTTGTTTGGAAATTTTCCAACTTACTGCTCCACCATTGAAAATGAACGTGTACCAGACTAAGACTTGTAGTCATCAACATCCGTCTGGAAGCTAGCATCAGTGTACCCAGTAGCGGCTAGCTTTTCTTCCCTACCATAGACTAAGAAGTAATCTTTAGTTCATCTAAGATACTTAAGAATACTCTTGACTGCTTTTCAATGTTCTTCCCCAGGATTCTGCTGGAATTTGCAAGTCATACTAAGTGCAAAGGCCACATCTGGCCTAGTATAGGTCATGGCATACATGATCGATCCTATAGCCGAAGCATATGAGATCCTTTTCATGCGTTCAAGTTCTATAGTATTAGAAGAACTATCCTTCTTATATAACTTGATGCCTTGTCCCATAGGTAAACCGCCTTTCTTGGAATTTTCCATAGAAAAACATCTAAGCACTTTGTCTATGTAGACTGACTGTGACAGCCCCAACAATCTATTATGTCTATCTCTATAGATCCTAATCCCCAGAATGTAGTAGTCTTCACCTAAATCCTTCATCATGAAGGTACTGGACAACTATTCCTTGACTGACTGCAGGAGAGTCTTATTGTCTCCCATTATTAATATGTCATCTACATATATGATAATGAAGGCAATACTCCCATCATTGCGTTTACTATAAACACATGGATCCTCTTTACTTCTGACGAAATCAAATGATTTGATAGTCTTGTCAAAGCAAATGTTCCAACTCCTCGAGGCCTGCTTAATCCCATAAATGGAATTTTGTAGCTTGCATACAACATTTGGTTTGGACTCAAGTGAAAAACCCTCAGGTTGTTTCATATACACCTCCTCAACTAGATTACCATTGAGAAAAGTAGTTTTGACGTCCATCTGCCAAATGTCATAGTCATAATATGCAGCTATTGCTAGAAAAATCCGAATGTACTTAATTTTAGCAACATGTGAAAAGGTTTCATCATAATCGACTCCAGGCCGTTGATTATAACCTTTAGCCACTAATATTGCTTTATAAGTCTGTACCTTGCCATATGCATCAATTTTCTTCTTGAAGACCCATTTGCATCTTATGGGTCTAACCACTGTTGGCAAATCAACCAAGTTCCAAACTTGATTTATGTACATCGAGCCATCTCATATTTCATGGCTTCTTGCCATTTCTGCGAATCAATGTCTAACATAGCTTCACTGTAGGTTGTAGGTTCATCGTCATCAGGAATATTTATCTCATTGTGTGTTTCAACAAGGAGATTAAGTTTTCAGGTGGACAATGAGTCCTAGTGGTCCTACAGAGTTGTTTATTCTGTGTTTCAGTGTTTGTTGCATTCTGATTGTGAGAAGGTCTTTGTGTGTTGGACAATCCATCACCTTGAGAGCTTTTAGGAATGTCATTTTCATGTATTTTCTGAATGGAATAATGTACAACCATTGTATCATCTTCCATTGGTTGTGTATGAGAGTCTTGCATTTCTACACTATCTCTCACAACACTCCCACTGGCTGAAGGGCGTACTCTAAGTACCCAATCTTCACCAGATACTCCCACCGAATCCTTATTTAGGTCATTCGACAAGTGTTCAACTTCTGTGTTATCTTGTGGTTCTTGAATTTCTTCAAGTTCTATCTATGTGCAGCTATGTTCCTTGTAGACATATTCTTCTTCAAGAAAAGTTGCGTTCCTGAAAACAATGACCTTATGTTCTCCAGGAAGATAGAAGTAGTATCCCTTAGTTTCCTTTTGGATACCCCACGAAGTAACATTTCTCACTTTTAGATTCCAACTTGTCAGTGAGCATCTTCTTAACATATGTAGGGCACCCCAGAGCCTCATATGTTTAAGAGCTGGCTTCTTGCCACACCATATCTCATAGGGTGTCTTTTCTACCGATTTAGAAGGAACCCTGTTCAGGACATATATTGAGGTTTGTATAACATGTCCCCAAAGGTATGTCGGTAGAGCTGAGGAGCTCATCATGGATCGAAGCATATCCAATAAGGTTCGATTTCTCCTTTCGTCAACACCATTCATCTGTGGTGTTCCAGGAGGTGTCCACTCTGATTGGACTCCATGTAACTTCAAGTAATCCAGAAAATCCTTGCTCAAGTATTCACCTCCTCTATCTGATCGAAGGGTCTTGATACTTGTTGCAAGTTGCTTCTCTACTTCTGACTTTTATTCTTTGAACTTCTCAAAAGCCTCGGATTTGTGTCTCATAAGATACATATATCCATACCTTATGAAGTCGTCAGTAAAAGTGATGAAGTATGAGAAGCCTCATTTAGCTTGAGTCGAGAATGGCCCACATACATCAGTATGGACCAACTCAAGCACCTCCTTGGCTCGCACACCTTTCCCAGAAAGTGGTCTATTGGTCATCTTTCCTCTCAAGCAAGATTCGCAGTTACCATAAGACTCCAAGGCAAATGGTTCGAGGTAGTCTAAGTTCCTCAAGCTTGCTATCCTTGATTCGTTGATATGACCAAGTCTACAGTGCCATAGGTAGGTAGAGTTTCTATTACTTATCTTGGCTCGTTTATTTTGTACATTGAATATCTCTCGATTGCAGTTTAGTGTATATAATCCATCCACAAGAGAAGCAGTTCCATATATAATATTATCAAAAGACAATACTTGACTGCCATTATAAATATATGAGGAAAAACCCTCCATGTCCAAAACTGGGATATAAATGATATTCCTCGTTAATGAGGGTACATTGTAGCAATCATTCAACACTAAACAATAGCCAGAAGGCAAATTTAATCTATAAGTTCCTACGCGCTCAGCATCCACTCGTGCTCCATTTCCAACGTGTAGGTTTACCTCTCTTAGTCCAACCCTGTTATCAGTTAGCCCATGCACATTTGTACAAATGTGTGAGCCACAAGCGGTATCCAATACCCAGGAATGAGAGTTATTTATAGACATATTTATTTCAATGACGTACATACCTTGTCTACCAGAGGTAGAAGCACCTGGTGCTTTTTCTCCTCCTGGTGTCGTGCAGTCCTTTTTCCAATGCCCCTTCTTGTGGCAGTTGAGGCATTCATCCTTAGCCGGACTTACTTTGTTCTTCTTCACACCTCTCTTAGGCTTCATAGCTGAGGGCGCATCGACTGCTTTGCCCTTTTTCTTTTGCCATTCCTTGCCTTTCGGCTTGGGTCGGCTAGTAGAGCTCACCATGAGCACAGATTTACCTTTGGAAGTGGAAGACTCAAAGGTCTTGAGCATGTTGTGCAGCTCCGGCAGAGTCGCCTTCCTTCCATTCATATTGAAATTCACTATGAAGTTCTCAAAAGAACGAGAGAGAGAGTTTAGGATAAGGGTGGTAGCGACATTTTTCTGCAGCTTCGTTCCAATTGAAGCAAGCCTCTCTATCAGCCCTATCATCTTCAATACATGCTGCGAGAGATGGCCCCCTTCATTGATCTTACACTTAAAAAGTTCTATTAGTAACTCATATTCCATAGTATGGGACTGTGAGTCATAGAGACTCTTCAAGTGTTCGAGCATCTCATTGGGACCCATGTTCTCATGTTGTCTCTGAAGTTCCATTGACATGGAAGAAAACATCATGTACTGTGATGAAATGGCATCATATATGTGTTTTTGGTAAGCATCCTTATCAAAAGAGGCATATTCAGTAGAGTCTGTCGCAGGGACTGTTGGGAACACCGTGTCCAACACGTATTCTATTTTCTCTTGTCTCAACACTATTCGAAAATTTCTCATCCAGTCAAGGTAGTTTGGTCCAGTAAGTTTGTTCATTTCAAACAACATTTTCAATGATAAGATCAACATCTTTGATAATCTGAAGAATTAGATAGACTGGAAATCAAACTCAAATTTTATTTCCTATTATACACATTCGTTTAGGTTAATCAACATGGCCTTTTATTTAATTAGCTCCCACTATTTTAACATTCTTCTACGACCCCATGGTAGAATACGGACCTTTAATAATTGAGGTCATAGTGGGCCAAGATCCAAGCCTATGCTATCTCCGCGTTTTCTTTGGCTAATAACTTCAACAGCACATCTTGGTAGGTTCTAAACCAATTGCAAAACTTATTTGCAACTCTTGGTTGATCAAATATTACATTTAATCTTGCGTCCTTAGATTAGTCCGACACTTTGGAGCTAATATTTGTCTAAGCAAGTCAACCCCATTACACTACTGCTTTTATGTATCTAAGTATATTTGGCCTTTGTGAGCAAACACTTGGGTGTAAATACCCACAAAGGTTTATCGTTTACCTTTACATTAAAACACATCTATGAAAGAGTCTGGGTCTTCGTAGACTTAGAGCAAATGCTTTGGCATAAATACTCGTATCGCCGAAAATGATTTTGCACTCTAACAATTATAATGGACGACGCGTTTTAATTTAGACTTGTATTTAAAGTTTTGGGGGACATTTTAATTCAGGGTTTTAACCAAGATCAACTTTTTTATGCCATATCTAATATGACATCTTAACATCATGCAAAATCAATGACACATATATAAGATGGTTTAATCAAATACTGGGCGCCGCCTGCCCAGACAGTTATAGCGGACGCTATTCAAGAAATGTAAATGACAAACATTTTGACATTTAGCACATAAACAATATACTTATCAAATAATATACCGTATAATAATAATCTTGGGTTAAACATTTTGAACTCTGATTTTTTTTTTTGGATAGGTGGGGCCGCGGTGCCATTGAGGTTGAGGCAGAATCCGAATGCATTAGCGTCGCGGCACTGCAAAGGCCGAAACCTTTCGGTTTCTGCAAGTGCATTAGCGTCGCGGTTCCATGGTGGAGCGCCGCGGCGCTGCAGAGGCAGAAACCTTTCGGTTTCTGTAAATGCATTAGCGTCGCGACGTTCCACCATGGAGTCGTGGCGCCTATTGTCCAGTGAGTCCAAATTTTTAAATGAAGCATTAGCGCCGCGACGCTCCACCATGGAGCCACGGCGCCGCCTTGAAACCCTAGCAAGCGCCGCGACGCCCTACTATAGGCCGCGGCGCCGATGTCTTGACAAACATTTATGTGTTAATTTTTCAAAATGGTTTGAGCCCTAAATCCAATTTAGGGATCAAATCACAGGTCCTTTATCATCACCCACCATTATCAATAACGCCCATATCGACCATCATCCATTCTTAGCCGTTCTTAGCCATGCACTGTGCAATGAGCCGGACAACACACTTTTGGCATAGTTCGAGTTAAAGAGGAATGACTTCCTCGAGTTAGCGTAGGAGATAATTTAGGGTGATATCAAAAGGTTAACATTCGGTCAATACATGTAGGATATCAAGAACCTCGTTTTAATCCAATTTTATGTTTAACCCATATTATTACTTTATTCAATTGTTATATAACCATTAAACTAGCCTGGGATTTGATACCACTATAGGGTTTTGTTGGGTTCAAAACACATAAGTAAGGTACAACGGAAGTTTAAAATTTTTATTTCTTACTTACCCCAACAACTTATTCTGGTATGGTTATACAACAATCAAAACCTGTAACATAAAGCATAAAACTTACAGGTTATAGTATCTGGAATCTTTATCTACTATAGGGATGACACACGGTTGCCCTTTCGATTGCAAGCTCCAAGCTTCAATGTATTTCTCTTTCAGAAAGCTAGGAAATCCGGCAGAGGTTTGAGAGAGTATTTTAATTCTAAGTCTCTAAGGCTTAGAATGATAATCTGAAATTGGTGTGTGAATAATAAAGAGAATGCCACTATTTATAGGTGAAAATTAGGTCAAACCGGATTAGGGTTGACCTTGGGCCTGGCCCAAAAATCGAGGCAGAGGCACCGCGGCCCTAAGGTATGGGCGCCGCGGCGCTCGACGTGTTCCTGCATTGTCTCGATTTATTTTCTGCGCATTCTTAATTAAATCCAAAATCCAATTTTGACTTAATTAAAATAATCATTATTTATTTAAATATCTCGATTCTAAATCGGACATTTAATTACTCTCTCAATACATCCTTAGATCGAAAGGACAATCGACATAGTGTGACCATACATGCCTTCACATATCGACATTAATCAAATTAAGGTCTACGCGGAACTCCTAGACGGCACCGCAAGAAGAACTCAATATGTGAAGTACGTTTACACGAATCCAGTAAACTTAACCTCTATGTGGTAAGATAAAATCCTTTCATTCACGACACACCTGATCAAACTTAGGATTTGTCAAGTGTCTATCCAAATGGCTTAATCATTGTATCTCATCTATATTAGTTGACAACTAGATCATATTCTAAATATGTCTATTGAGTTGGCCAATGACTTAGTCATTACTGAGAATCTGAGTGTTCTCTCGAATATACATTCGAGGAATGAATCCTAATCTTGGCTCAACTACCACCTTTAATCCACATCGTAATGTACCCAATACAAGCCGTAACTCAACCTATAAGACATTTGAGCTTAGGACAGGATCAAAGTACATTACTTTGTAGAGAAGGTGCGTATTGACCTCAAGTCTAAGGACTTCTATCTCTCACACGATGATCATACTTTAGACAAGTATAACAAACAGTATATCAACAGGGTATACCAATACTTCCAAAGTATCCATATGTCCACCACGGGTAGCCATTACTCATAGCAGGTGAGACATATTATAACCTTTAAGGATGTTATGCAGACCACATGTCGACTTATCACATATCATCGATGTCCCATTCTCGATGATCATTAGTCGAGGCTATTTTAAGAGTTACAATATTCCATGAGGAGGTTCTACCACGTGGAAAGACTCTTTAATGGAACTTTAGCCTTAGCTGGTCGTGGTTATAATATTAATATCTCACACTATTAATAACAGTGTAACCTCTAGGGATGCATATTATAGAATATTACAAATAATCAATTAATAATTTAATAATTACAAATGCCAAAATATTAATCTCCATTAATAATAATACGAATGTGTATAAAGTACATTTATCCTAATACAGATTGTCTCTAGGACATAAATATACTTTCAAATATTGCCAGTACCGAACCACATGGCGCATCGACTAGTGCCGGATATTTGGCCTTGGCTGATTTGAACCAGGATCAGGTTCAAATTCTTTTGAATTTGATAAATACTAAGGGGCAATCGAATGATTGGATGACGAGTAAGTCTCCTAGTATGCCTTGGATTATTGATACAGGGACATCACATCACATAACATGGAGTCTGTCATGCCTCATTAATGCACAATAGATTTTCGAGTTGCCGATAGGCCTTCTTGATGGAGAACGTGCCATTGCGACAATGACGGGTTGTGTGGTTCTTTCAAGGGATTTGACTCTTGAAAATATTTAATTTGTTCCCAAACTTAACTGCAATTTAATATCGGTGTCACAATTGATTGATGATTCTAATTGTAATGTCCGATTCACTAATTCTTTGTGTGCTATACATGACCAACATTCGGGGAACCTGATTGGAGCAGGTGAACGTCGGGACGGACTCTACTTTTTCCGAGGGATTCCTACATTGCAAGCAGTGTCAGTTCATGGTTTGATAGAATTTGAGCTGTGGAATCGACGGTTGGGTCACCCTTGGGACAAAGTTGTCAAGTTAGTTCCTGTAATTAGCTCTAGTAGTGCTAGAAAACAGTTGAATAAAACATGCTTAATTTGCCCCCAAGCAAAACAAACACGTGATAACTTTCCTAGTAGTGAGAATAAAGCTAGTAGAATATTTGAGTTAATACATTGTGATTTGTGGGGGCCAAATGGTACACCCTCTTCGTGTGATGCAATTTACTTCTTGACATTTGTTGATGATTATTCAAGAGCAGTTTGGGTATATTTATTGCGTAATAAGACTGAAATTTATACAACTTTTTGCTCTGTTATTGCAATGGTTGAGCGCCAATTTGATACAACAATTAACATTGTGCGGAGTGATAATGGAACAGAATTCAAATCCATGTTAGACTATTTCAATACAAATGGAATTCTCTTTCAAACATCATGTGTGGGTACCCCTCACCAAAATGGACGGGTGGAAAGGAAACATTAATATATACTAAATGCGGGTCGAGCATTGATGTTTCAGGCTAATTTACCAATTACTTTTTGAGGGGAATGTGTGCTTGCAGTTGTGTACTTAATTAACCGAACTCCCTCGTTCTTGCTTAACAATAAGACTCCGTATGAAGTTCTTTTTGGCAAACCACCTACCTTTGCTGAACTAAGAGCTTTTGGGTGTTTGTGCTTTGCTCACAATCAGAAGGCGAAAGGAAATAAATTCTCTCCGCTTAGTAGAAAATGTGTGTTTGTCGGCTATCCGAATGGGAAAAAGGGGTGGTAGTTGTATGATTTGGATAATGGGGATATATTTGTGTCACGTAATGTTAAATTCCATGAGAATGAGTTCCCATTTGAACCCGGAAATGATAGTTCGTCATCGCATAATGCTACGGAAAATATAGGCGTAGATGTGGATTTTTTGGGTGATTTGAAGTCGGTCGTAGACGAAGGGGTTGTTACAGGAACCATCGGGACTAATGGCGATGAGACTACAGATGGGGCAATGGGGGGCGTCGACGGGGCAGTGGGGGATGTTGTTGCCCAGCCAGTGGGGGACGTTACTGCCCAGCCCACTGGGTCCCCGATGTGCCTGTGGCCCAGCCCAGCGGAACCCCCCCCCCCCCCCCCAGCCCCTCACCCGACCAGCCCACGAGTAGGCTCATTCCAATTCTTTGTTCACCGATGTTGGGCCCCCAATTATATTATCCACGCTCTAGTTAATAAGGTCTGGGCGTGCGGGGGAGTGTTAAGAGTCCCACATAGGATATGGAATGGGAACATGGACTCCTTATATGGACTTGGACAATTCTCACCCTACAAGCTATCTTTTGGGGTTGAGTTAGACCCAAGATCCATTCTTTACAAGAACCCAAAGCTTCAAATTCTCAGGACGATTGGCCAACAGGTTACTTAATTGAATTGGATTTTCCTGTTGTCCAAGTAGCCGAGACCAATTCTGCTGATGTTCCTGCAATTTCGAAAAGCTTGAATGGTGCATCTCTGGTTGAGATCAATGAGACATCTAAGGGTAATTATTTTGTACGTATTTAAGCTGATGTTTACTTTTATATTTACATTGTTGCATAATAGATAAAAGTTCATGGAAAAGCAATTCGTTTAACTCTCCTTTACAAACATAGAAACATGAAGGAGATGCAAGAAATAGTTTCTGTTTTCTTTTTTTTCGGAACGAAAGGAGAGTTCTTTCAATCCCATGACAAGGCATGGTAGGCAAAATTAATTAAACTTAGCCCTTTCTAGGCATATGTGTTAAATTATTTAGGAACACAACTACAATTATCACATAAATCAAGAACACCAATAATATAGTAAATACGCGAAAAGAAGGTGCGTACCTTTATCTGCCATAGCAATTGAAACAGATGACAAACTAGGCTGAGTCTTCCTCTCCCTTAGCTTAAGACGACTGACACCTTATGGGAATATGTCTTCGGTTAATCCAGAAGAAGGAACCTAGCGGCTTAAAATTCTTAACCTACTGGGCCTCCCCATTACAGGCTCACTGATTTCCAACAAGCCTACACTATTTTCAGCCCACACCTATTACATGAAATGACACAGGCCCATCATGAAATCCACATAAATAAACGGCCCTTGACATATCCACCAACTATTAACATTCATCCCGTTTTTGCTAAAATATAATAATAATAATAATAATAATACAATAATAATAATAAGCTAATTTTAAGTCCACATTTAATAATAATTCTAACATTCTGCCAATTGGACAACAATAACTTAATTTAAAAAAAAATAAAAAAATCTATTTATGAAAATAACTCTCGGGCTAAATAGACAGTGGTCATAAACATATAGCGGTGGAACGTCATTTCTAACATGGTCTAGTCAAACAAAACTATCAACATCAAAATGCAGCGGTACTTGCATCACTCAACGACACAAGACTAGTCCACAATCACTAACACTGAAGTTCTGCAGACATAAACCCAATGTTGTGGTAGTGTAGCAAGAAATAGCCAACATGGACTCCAAATTGAGACTATTTCATTGTCAGTCCTTCAAATGATTTTTCATAATAACATGTACGCTTTAAATCAACATGCAAACCATCAAAAAATAGTCACCACGTTTTCTGTTACAACCTGTGAGCACTAAAACAACATGTGCTCCACCAGAAAATCTTATTTTTCAAGGCTCAACATGTGCAACATTTTATATTGCGCAACGGTCAAGAAACTCCACAAAGTGTGAATCATATATGTGTATGTCTCCAAAAAGAACATCCAACAAAAACAACAACATGATCTTATCAACATGAGACATAACCAACACATAAGACAACACGTCTTAAGATAATAAATCAATATTAAAATGTGCACAATAATAATAAACAGAATAAATGATAGCAAAATCCACCATAGCATAAATGTCTCAAAGAGATAATATCTCTATAAGCTCCTAAACAATTGGATAAAAAGTTTAATAACAAATAAAAACAACAATACTGGATACTCACACTAACCCAACAAATCAAACGACTCAACAATACACATATTATCAACATGCCACTTAAAAACTATGGGCCTCAGTCCATTGGTCAGCGGATCAGCAAGCATCATAACTATTGGTATATGCTCAATCCCCAATATCCTATCATTTAACCATATCTCGTACAACTAGATATTTTATTTCCATGTGCTTAGAGGCTGAGAGGATTTGTTATTCTTCGAGTAAAACACAGTTGCCATGTTGTCTAAATAAATCTTTAAGGGTTTAGAGATGGAATCAACTATCATAAGTCCTGAAATGAAATTCTTAAGCCAAATGGCTTGCGTAGCCGCACCATAACAAGCTACAAACTCTGCTTGCATAGTAGAAGATGCCGTAAGAGTCTGCTTCACACTCTTCCAAGATATTACACCCTTTGCTAACATGAAGATAAAATCATAACTAGACCTCAAATCATCAGGGCATCCACAAAAATCGGAGTAACCAAATACCTCAAGAAAATCAACTTTTCTGTACACTAAACATATAATCTCTTGTCTTCTTCAAATACCTCATTACTTTCTTGGCAGCAACCCAATGGCTTTTTCATGGATTAGACTGATAACGACCAAGAGCATTGACAATGAAAGCAATGTCATGGCGAGTGCAAACATGTGCATACATAAGGCTTCGAACAACACATGAATAGGGCACATCCTTCATAAACTCTTTTTCAAGATAATTTTTGGGGCATAAATCTAGGCTTAACTTATCACATTTCATAACGGGAACATCTCCGGCCTTGCAGTTTTCCATATGGAATCTGCTCAAAATGCGATCAATGTAGGCCTTTGTGAAAGCCCCAATAACTTTGGGAGCAACAAAGCAATAGGAAGGAGCATAGGAGAGTATTCAACGCCCGGATTCGTTACTTTCCATCACGATTTGATTCAATACGGAAGTTTGGATCGATCGTCGATTGTAATATTTTCTAGTTCTTATTCTTCGATGTTTTTTTCTTCTATTATGGAGTAGTTTTTTTATAGGGTTTTGAGAAGACATGATGTATTGATTTATATTTTTAGATTCAATTATTGTTTTATTTATTTAACTTGTCTTCAATAGAAATCTGATTTAGATCTTGATTTAATAATTCTATTGAGTAATCGGAAGAGACTTTTCGATAATTTATCTATGGTTATAAGCTGAGATATTAACTACTTATTAATTTTATCATTCACTTTTCGAAAACCATAGATAAATTATCATTCACTTCTCAATTCTATCGATAATTTATCTATGGTTAATAAGTAGTAGATTTACTTGATTGTTGAGATATTCTTGAATACTTTAATCGCAAGAAGAAGTGTTTTGTAAATTATCTTAATATAAATCCGATTTAGCTCTTGATTGAATGGTTATGTTGAGTAATCGGAAAAGACTCTTCGATAATTTATGTACAGTTATAAGCTGACGATATTCGTGAGAAGTCGTCCGAAGATCTATTTCTATCCATAGTTTTTGAACATTCTCGGGGATTGCATTAGTTTAATTTGTGGAATCTGAATAAATAATCGAAAGAGATTTATTAGATTCTTGAGTTAAAATAACTACTTATTTAATTTGAAAGACTCAATAAAATTGAGAAGTGAATGATAAAACGAATCGGAGCTAATTGCTAAAATCTTGCTATGTCTTGTCTACTACCCTTACTGCATATATTAATAGTAACACGTGCATTCATTTTCAATTGTTTGTTTTTAATTACGTTTGTCGTCGATAATCTTGGTTTATAACCACAACAATTTCAAGTTTTGATCACCTTAATAATACTAAGCAAGTTTTTGTTTGAGTAATTGTTTGTACCAATCCCTCTGGAGACGATCTTAAACTATATTATCTTTGACTAGCGAAGCGTTTAAATTATATTGTATTTTGCCCTCGTCAAATTTGGCATCGTTGCTGGGGACCGGCAACAAATAATATTCAAATAGAATCTTGTGTATTAATTCAGGTTTTATTTTATTTTTTCGTGTAAATAATAAAATTTAAAAAATTAATAGTTATTTCTTATTAGAATTAATTTTTGTTTCTTTTGCATTTTATCTATTTATTTATTTAACTTGTCTTCAATAGAAGTTAATTTAGATCTAGATTGAATGATTCTGTTGAGTAATCGGAAGAGACTTTTCGATAATTTATCTATGGTTATAAGCTGATGATATTTGTGAGAAGTCGTCCGAAGATCTATTTCTATCCATAGTTTTTGAACATTCTCGGGGCTTGCATTAGTTTAATTTGTGGAATCTGAATAAATAATTGAAAGAGATTTATTACATTCTTGAGTTAAACTAACAACTTATTTAATTCGAAAGACTCAATAAAATTGAGAAGAGAATGATAAAACGAATCCGAGCTAATTGCTAAAATCTTGCTATGTCTTGTCTACTACTCTTACTGCTTATATTAATAGTAACATTTGCTTTCATTGTCAATTGTTTATTTTTAATTATGTTTGTATTCGATAATCTTGGTTTATAACCACAATAATTTCAAGTTTTGACTACCTTAATAATACTAAGCAAGTTTTTATTTGAGTAATTGTTTGTACCAATCCCTGTGGAGACGATCTTAAACTATACTATCTTTGACTAGTGAAGCGTTTTAATTATACTGTGTTTTGCGCTCGTCAATTTTTGGCGTCGTTGTTGGGACTGGCAACAAGTAATATTCAAATAGAATCTTGTATATTAATTCAGGTTTTATTTTTGTTTTTTTGTGTAAATAATAAAATTTTTAAAAATCAATAGTTATTTCTTGTTAGAAGTAATTTTTGTTTCTTTTGATTTTTATCTATTTATTTATTTAACTTGTCTTCAATATTTATTTTGTAGTACCTGACAAGTGCTAAAGAGGAAATCTTCTTGAGAATTGAACTGAAAGTACTTAAAGATGGAGCACAATCAGCCAAGAAAACAATTGTAGAGTTAGCAGCTGAATCTTGTCAAAAGCCTTCTATCTGTTTCAAATATAGTGGAAATCATCAATGGTTTGATTGTCAAGCGGGTAAGTACTCTCCTATGGCTCATCTTATGAAAAATATCACTATGTTTCTAGTGCTTACATGAATGATGTTTTATATGAGCACAATTCTAACTCTGAATGGAATGAATATCCTAATTATGATTGGAATGAGAGTGAAGTGATACAACCACCTCAAGGGGAGAAGAATAGCTTAGAAGAGCTTATGTTTAAGTTCATAAAAGGTGTTGAAGAGAGATTTATACAGAATGATGCAGCCATTGAGAGCCTAACAACGCAAGTGAGTCAATTAGTAAGTATGATGTCAGAAAACTTGCTACATTCTGATGGTGAGTATATGGAAGAGACACCTTGTGAGAATGAGCCTACTCGAGATGATGATCATTTAGAGAGAGAAGTTGATACTCTACAAGAGGATTATGATTCAGTTGAGATAGTTGAAGATAATATTTGGTGGATTGTGAATCAATGGAAGAAGAGTTCATACCTATCTCAAGACTTCCACAATTAAATTATGTACCAAAAGAGAATGAGGAACGATTGGTCCTGGACGTACCAAAAGAATATCCTCATGATCATTCCTTTTTGTATTCTTATTCTAACCTTGACAATGTGGATTTTATTTTTTGAGATTTTCAGAAAGATGCATGGATTGATCCTGTGAAAGAATGCAAGTACAAGTTGAGGATCATCCTTCAGGAATAATTTACCGCTCAAAATGAGGCCAAGAAATAAAGAAAAGAGAGGTCTTACATATATCTTCAAAAGCATTTGGCCTAATGAGCTCTTTAAAGAACCCCAAGGAGCGAAAACAGGAATGCGTTCAGAATTAGGGATTGAGTTCATAAGTTCTCGGAGAAGGAAAAAATTCAGGGGAGTTTTCTTTACCTCTTATCTTTTATATGTGTCATGGGGACATGCCACAATCTAAGTGTGGGGGTAGGGGATTGTATATATATGTTTTTCTTTGAGTATTAAAAAAAGTTTTTCTCTTTATTTTTAGTATAACTTCTTGATTGTACTTCCATGGGTTTCTTGTTTGGTTATTTACTATGGTCGTAATATTTTGAAGCAAATGTTTTTTAGGATAGAATTGTTGTTTTGAATTATTGAACAAGACTTAAGGGCGGAGTTGATTGTTCCAGCCTATAGGATATATGCTCACTTTTTCTAAAAGATAAATGAACTTATTGACAATTGAAGTTGAGTCGTACCAATTCTTGATAATATGTGTGGTGAGGAAGTTTTAACCAATAATCATGCTATGAGAGAATCTAGAACTTGGATTGGTAGTGACTCGATGCGAAATTTTTAGGACACTCTTAAGTAGGGAAAGGATCGTAGGCTTTCTTTGTAGATCCCTCTTAGCCTTAATAAATCGACCATTGATTGTTATTATCCCTAGTCAACCCCTTTGTTCCTAAAGTTAATTTCCTATTTCATTGATAGTCAAATATGTACCCTTAGCCTTTCATGTATATCTTGATATTATGTTCACCTTGTCCCCTCCGTGGCACTCAACTTGAGCTTTATTGCAAGAAATAAGTGTGGATGTGTTCTTTGTGAAATGAGAAGAAAAGGATTTCTTGTTTATGCTATTAATTGGTAGAAGGAAAATTGATAAGTAAGGTGTCAAAGGGATTTGCAAAAGAAAAAAAAGAATGATGAAAAAAAAGAGCAAATATAATTTGCAATTGTTTGTTGGTAGTTTAATGAAACCAAAAAAAGGAGATACTATTGGTGGTTGGCTTAGTGTTGAAAAAAATGGTGTGTTTTGTTAAAGATTCACGAAGTGTAGTACCATGAGGGGATTGCGTCACTTTTATCCTTATGTACCCTATCTATCCTTAGCCTACGTTACAACCAAATGCAAGTCCTACAAAATCCCAACTTGAGAGTTTCTACATTAGTGGAGAGTCACTCGATTGTCAAGCCTATGGTATTCTTGAAGAGTATGATGTACTCTTTGTGAGCGTGAGTGCACTTAATTAAATATTTCCTAAGATATTAGTTCATGATTTTATTGTGTGACACATAGACATTTTCTTTCTGGTGAGTCATATCAAGGATTGGTAGCATGGTTTAACTTCGATTTTCAATAGGTTAGTAAGACCAATGATGAGTGGTGTATGTATCAATAGGTTTGGTTTAAGTTGTTTCTTGTCTCTAATGTCTTGTGCGTCTTTGTCGGGTGAAGCTAATGTTTTTAATTTGCTTAGGACGAGCAAAGCTTAAGTGTGTGGGTATTTGATGGTTGTATATTCCTCGAGTTTTACGAGCTTATTTGACATCAATTTTATGTTAAGTTAGAGATATTATGTGTGAATATTGCTAATTTACGGTATTTTATACCTAGGTGAAGAAGAGCCTAAATTGAGAGTAAAATTAATGAAACTAAGGAGAAATGACCAAGGAGTGGGCGTAAGATCGCGCACAAGAACGTGCGCAAGAGGAAATACCATTGGAGTGGTTACACGATTTGTGCCCGATCGCGCAACGAATTTTGGCAAACCTTAGTCGGGGCTATTTCGGATATTTTACGGATGACCCTTGGATGCTATATAACGTTTTAACACACCTAAATTAGGGTATCTTAGTTTTGGGAGCTACAAAACAAGGGGAAGCAGCGTAAGAGAGTATTCAACGCCCGAATTCATTACTTTCCATCACGATTCAATTCAATACGAAAGTTTGGATCGATCGTCGGTTGTAATGTTTTCTAGTTCTTGTTCTTCGATGTTCTTTTCTTCTATTATGGAGTAGTTTTCTTATAGGTTTTAAGAAGACATGATCTATTGATTGATGTTTTTAGATTCGATTCTTGTTTTATTGCCTAAATTCGTTAATGGAGTTTTAAATTGAATTGCAGAATTATTTACTATTTTATTTAATCGAAAGAGAAATAGTTTGGTGAATTTCTTTGCATTATCTTGTTTGGTTTTAATTGGTGATTCTTCTAAGTAATCGAAAGAACTTCTTGAATTATTGGTTGAACCAAGAGAGGAATATATTCGAGAAAAGTTTTCCTTTAGACTAAACCCTTAATATTTTCTTGCATATGTTCATAGGGCTTTCACTAGTTTTGAACTCATGGATGGTAGATTTACTTGATTGTTGAGATATTCTTGAATACTTTAATCGTAAGAAGAAGTGTTTTGTAAATTATCTTAATATAAATCTGATTTAGCTCTTGATTGAATGGTTATGTTGAGTAATCAGAAAAGGCTCTTCGATAATTTATCTACGGTTATAAGCTGACGATATTCGTGAGAAGTCGTCCGAAGATCTATTTCTATCCATAGTTATTGAACATTCTCGAGGCTGCATTAGTTTAATTTGTGGAATCTGAATAAATAATCGGAAGAGATTTATTAGATTCTTGAGTTAAACTAACTACTTATTAAATTCGAAAGAAACAATAAAATTGAGAAGAGAATGATAAAATGAATCGGAGCTAATTAATATAATATTGATATGTCTTGTCTACTACCCTTACTTCTCATATTAATAGTAACATTTGCATTCGTTGTCAATTGTTTTTGTAGTCAATAATGTTGGTTTATAACCACAACAATTTCAAGTTTTGATCACCTGAATAATACTAAGCAAGTTTTTGTTTGAGTAATTGTTTGTACTAATCATTGTGGAGATGATCTTAAACTATACTATCTTTGACTAGCGAAGCGCTTAAATTATACTGTGTTTTGCGCTCGTCAGACCACAATTTCAGCATTATTGTTGTTCAAAGAAATGGTAATTGTACACAACACAACATGAATCAATTTTATTAGAATAGCAAGGCATAAACAATAATATTATCACAACGATGAGCTCCGCAACATCAACAAGTAGCCCCCCTTTGGCAGGGCAAGAAAATATTTCAATATTAGAAACCTATCCCCTTTGGGCAAACAAATTCACTAAATTAAAATATTTTCACATAATGGTTCTCATCACAACACCAAATTAAAACACACAATAAACCTCATTTGGGCAGGCCATTGTATGTTCTAACTCAGTAATATCCCTCAAAACGGATTAAAAAGTCTCATAAATCAAAGCAGACATGCCACTTTGGTGTACACTACTTTCCTCAATTCACAAAACAAACTCAATCTCAGGGACTACACATGACATTGCTTAACACATATGATACAACATGTATGTGCACAGTAATTATTTCAAAATTTTAACATGTACCCGTCGTAATTATGATTCAAGAGTTATGTTAAGAACACCTATAATATAGTAAATACGTGAAAAGAAGGTACGTACCTTTATCTGCCATAGCAACACGAAACTAATGATGAACTACACTGAGTCTTCCTCTCCCTTAGCTTAAGACGGTTGACACCTTATGAGAATATGTCTTAGGTTAAGCCAGGAGAGGGACCTAGCCTCATATTTATAGGCTTAAAAGCCTTAACCTAGTGGATCATTACAAGCTCAGTGGTCTCCAACATGCCTGCACTATTGTCAGCCCACACCTATTACATGAAACGACACGGGCCCATCATGGAATCTACATAAATAAACGGCCCTCGACATATCCACCAACTATTAACATTCAGGCCGTTTTCCTAAAACATAATAATAATAATAATAATAATAATAATAATAATAATAATAATAATAAGTTAATGTTAAGTCTACATTTAATAATAATTCTAACAATATAAAGATAATTTGATGATTTTTTTGCAAATCTTGCTCTCATCAAGGGAGGCAGTGGTCGAATACCACCCTCAGTTTGATCTAATACAGAACTTCCCTAGTAGAGGAATGATTATTAAAGGAAATTATTTTTATACCTTTCTCATTAATCAATACAATAATATATACATCAACAAGATTAATTCTAGGCTACAATTTTGGTAGACAATCCTAAAAATATACTAAATTTATTTACATCCTAATTATATGATTATGATATGATATGCTTAGATTATGGAAATAATAGGTGATTATTTCTATAATTATCTAATAGTCTCCCACAGTTTTAGCGGGAGGTTCTGAGACTGTCATTGTACAAAATACTGAGACTGTATGGAGCTAAACATATACTGCTGTCTAGAGCATAATTGTCTAGAGGTTCTGGCTGTTAGTTCTTAGATACTGTTTAGGCTTCATCCTTATCTTGTTATTATCTTTGGTTCTATGTCTATGTTCTTTGATTAATAGTCTACAATAATTATAATCTTTCTGACAAGATGAGGTATCCGGTTAACGACCGGTTTGGACGTTGGTCAGCCGATGTAAATCCGTTGGATTAGCTCCAAGTGTGAGCCGGACCCGGTGAGGTGGTCTCGTCGCTAAGATGCTTGCTGAAAGAAAGTAATTACTGAACCACTATACATCAAAGAACTGATATACTAAGATCTGAAGATAGTCGCTAAGATCTGGATAAAGCCCGTAACTGTGTCTAGAATTAATAGTCTCCGATCTCTAGTACAATAGCTCCTACAGACGGCAGTTCCTCTAAACAGTTTACCCCTAGCTGCTTATAAGATCTTTAAACATGCGTAAACATCCATCATTCGATAGGATTAGAAGGGCAAACCTAATTAAAATTGGTTGCCAAACCGATATGACTAAGCTAGTAGAACAGCTAAAAGAATATAAATTCAGATTAGGTTACTATAAGCATGTTGCACCTCTAGAAGAGGTCTCTATCCAACACCAGACCCAAGCCAGAGAAGTAATTCTTACAGAAATTACGCACTGCTATCAGATGATAAGACAGATAGAACAGCTTATAGAACCCCGAAGTCCCTTATAGGAAATTGTGATTGGCTATTAAGCCGATACTCCTGCCAGTTTTAACTATGAATAGTTCCGAACATCATAGTATCGTGAACATCGAAAACCTCTCCACCTCGACTATGAAAATAGCGAAAGTGGAAAGAGATTTACAGAATTGGGATATTCCCAAACAACCTTTTAAAACCATTTATGAAACAGGAAAATTTGATTTTATTAAAAATTATAATATCAAGACTTGTGAGTCCACCATAGCCATAAAAATTCCAAGGAAATTGTTAGGCTATTGCCCCCACAGGATATTAATAGTTATAAAAAAGATTTTAACTTCCTCCATATTGGACTAGTCCAAGTTGCGGTCAAACCCCTATAACGTTTAGGGTTAGATACGCACATCTGCCTTCTCTTACGAGATGCCAGGATGTTGAACTTTGAAGACTCCCTTCTAGGAGTTTTACAAAGCAATTTAGCCAGAGGACCAGTTTACTTTAACTGTTATCCAAATTTTTCAGTAGATATCCATGATGATAATATCTTGGATACCTTGACTTTAAATATAAAAACAAAAAATATGAATAGTAAAGTCAACACCAAAGAAATTGTTGTTATTTACAGAATTTACTATAGGTTGATGAAATCTATGTTAGCCCCGAAGGCAAAGTTGATGAGTAATAAAGGTGTTACCATGCTCATGGAAGCTAACCAAGAGCACAACAACATCTTCGTCCTTAGAATGCTTCACTGGGACGAAACTCTCACCAAAGATGAATGGCGCTTTGACGCCATTACCCCGCCTAAGGTAGAATCAGAGAATTCTAGGATCAAGAATGTTATTCAGCACCCTGATGGATCAATAAACTTGAAGTTTCTTAGGTCTGGTTCTGAAAATTCTTCCAAAAGATTCTCTACAGATAGAGCATCTTCCTCAAAAACCCGGGAGGATGACTACGACGAAGAAGCTTTATTCCAGGAATTAGAGCGCAAAATTAAAGGTGTAGATTTTTCCAGAAATATTCCCAAGGTCCACTACGAATCCACCGTACGACCAGGAAGTCCTACCCCTAGTGATTTACAAGGATCATTAGGAATGATTAAGGTAGAAGATAATTTTAATATTAATTCTAAATACCTTAGAGAATGTTGGGAACACCCTAACAACCCCATTAATAGAAATTGGTATGTAGAAACATACACAGAAGACCAGAGGCTAGCATTCAGAAAAACCTGGATAGCTGACATGAAAAGGTTACGCTGTAACATAGAGTTTTTTAGATGGTTCTAAGTCACGGGACAACTAGGCAGTGAACCTGATTCACTGAAAACTTTAGTCAACAAATGGTATACAAACGCCAAGGTTGTTAATACCGTTATTCCTCCATTAGAGAAGATTAGGATCCCCGTCGAAGGAGAAGTCGTTGAGGCCGCCCCCTTCAAAAGAGGTATAGAAAACCCCTCGGGTAGTCCCACTAATGAAGATGTCAATAAGTTAATTCAGCAAAACAATTATACCAACCAGCTACAACACGTAATATCCACTCAGATTATTAAGACCAAGGAAGCCTCTAGTCCTATCAAAGAAGTCAGAACTTCTAACCCCTTATTTAAGATTCCCGAATTCAAGGCTAGTAATTATCCTAGTTTTGGTACACCAGTAGAAAAGAATGATGAGATCTTAGATAATATCAATGATAGACTTCAGCTAGATTCCCCAACCATTAAAACTATTACTGGACAGGGAGTAGAGTTGAACAAGTTATCCAGATATGTCAACACCAAGAACTATTACCCTAGAGCTACCTTCCCAGATATGCAGTTTGAGGAAGATCAGTACCTAACCCATTCCTCCCATTTAGTATCAGAGATAGTAGAATGGAATATAGATGGCCTAGCCAAAGGTCAAATCTATAATAAACTCCATGAAATGGGTATAGCCATTACTGCTCTCAAGATCAAGAAGACTGAGGATAAACAGTGTGCTTCTATGATAGTCGCAGGTTTTACAGGAATGATAAAAAAATTGGTGGGACAACTATCTCACAGAAACAACCAGACGAGGTATTATGAATGCATACTCTTACCATCAGGAAGCAAAAATAGACGGAACTGTAGAGCAAAAGTTAGTTTTCGATGCTACTGCAACCCTTATATACAGTATAGCCAAACACTTCATAGGTGAACCTAAAGTATTCCAGGAAAAGAGTCTAGAGATTCTCAGTAACTTAACCTGCCCAAAGCTCCATGACTTTAGGTGGTATAAGGACATTTTCCTAAACAAGGTTATGATCAGAGAAGATTGTAACCATGATTATTGGAAAGAAAAATTTGTTAGTGGTCTACCCCCCTCTTTGCAGAAAAGGTAAGAACCACAATCAGAAATAAGTTTGACGGTGAAATCCCCTACGGTAACCTAACCTATGATGATTTAGTCAGTTTAATAAACCTTACGGGTCTAGAACTCTGCACAGACCTAAAACTTAGGCACCAGCTGAAGAAAGAAGGAAGACTTGGTACGACTGAGTTAGGAAGTTTCTGCTAGGATTTTGGATATACCAAAATTACTGCCCCTTCTAAAGCCACCTCTAAGAAGCATAAGGCATCAAGAAAGCCTAGCACTACATCCAGAAAGGGTTATAAAAATCCTACGAAAAACCCAATAAACCTAGACGAACCACTAGGCAAAGGGCAGCCCCGGTTTCTAAAGAGACTAAATACTGGAATTATGGCAAGGCTGGCCACATAGCTAGTTGTTGTAAAGTACCAAACAAGAAGAAGGATAAAATCAACCTAGTAACTCCTCTGAATCAGAAGATTATAGCGACGAAGATCTCTTAGGCGTCGACTATAGTTCGGATAGTTCAAATTCCTAGCGAATGCATCTGTTCAGGAGCATTCTGTTCATGTGATTCAAGTGCTGTTAATGTTATTTCAAAAGACAGCCAAGAGTTCTTCTTTGACATGATCGAAAAGATCGATGACGAAGATCTTAGAAAACAGTATCTTTCAGAGCTTAAGAAGCTTATTATCCATCATAAGGATAGTAAAGCTACCGTAGAATCTTTTAACATGAAGCAAGCCTTTAACAAATTTAAGGTTACCAAACCATCAAGTTCTTCTATCCCAGACCTTCAAACATAAGTTGCCAGTCTTAAACAAGAGATTAAAGACATTAAGGAACGTCTCAGTGCTATAGAGCTAGATTCTTTGCCAATAAAATTATTAGAGAAGCAAATGAAGAGATGTACAGGCCATCTACTTCTAGAGGAATAGCAGAGGTAAACTCTGAAGGAGAAGATGATTCTATGAGTCTAGATCGATCAGGTCTAAAGGTATTTACCAAAGTTAAGGCTCTATCTTATCATATCCCGATAAAGTTAGTCATTAATAAGAACTTGATTCTCAATAATATCGCCTTATTTGACACAGGAGCAGACCAAAACTGCATTGCAGAGGGACTTATCCCTACTAAGTATTTAGAAAAGAGCACTTCGAGGCTCTACTCAGCAATAGGAGAAAAGCTTAAGATTAATTATAAATTATCTAAAGCCCATGTCTGCAATAATGGAGTCTGCTATATAAATGACTTCGTTATCACCAGAGATATTACAGAAGAAATAATCTTGGGTATTCCTTTTGCTACCCAGATCAAACCCTATACCGCTAACCTTGACGGTATCTATACCAATTCTTTAGGAAAAGAAATTATTTTCCCATATTTGAATCCTCTTACAAAAGATGAGAGCAATTTTGTTAAACAAAAATCTGTTTACCAGATACAACTATTATCCAATCAAATCAACTTTTTAAAAGATGATATCCAAGTCAAAAGAATTGAATCAGCGTTGAAAACTCCTGAGCTTACCAACAAAATTGGCACTCTTCTCAAGACAATTGAGAAAGACATTTGCTCAAAGCTCCCAAACGCGTTTTGGGAAAGGAAAAGACACGTGGTATCTTTACCATATGTCGATAATTTCAACGAGAAGGATATCCGCACTAGGGCCAGACCAATACAGATGAGTCACGAGCTCATGGAATATTGTAAAAAAGAGACTGATGATTTACTTCAAAAGAAAATCATCCGGCCCTCAAAATCTCAGTGGAGTTGTTCAGCGTTTTACGTTAACAAAAGCTCCGAATAAGAGAGAGGAGCCCCGAGACTAGTTATAAATTATAAGCCTCTTAACCAGGTTTTGAAATGGATTAGGTACCCCATACCTAATAAACGAGACCTTCTGAAAAGAACTTTCAAAGCCAATATTTACAGTAAGTTCGATATGGAATCTGGATTTTGGCAGATTCAGATCGAAGAAAAAGATAAATATAAAACTGCTTTTAACGTCCCCTTTGGTCAATTTGAGTGGAACGTTATGCCTTTTGGGCTCAAGAATGCCCCATCTGAATTTCAAAATATTATGAACATCATTTTTAACAGTTTAAGCTTGTTTTCTATAGTTTATATAGATAACGTTGTTATATTTTCTAAAAGTATTGATCAGCACTTCAAGCACCTTAATATCTTCATTAATACAGTGAGGAAAAATGGCCTGGCTGTAAGTGCTAAAAAGATTAAACTTTTTCAAACTTCTATTAAGTTCTTAGGCCACGACCTTTATCAAGGAACCTATAAACTCATCTGTAGAGCCATAGAGTTCTCAGCTAAGTTCCCAGATGAAATTACTGATAAAACTCAGTTACAGAGATTTCTAGGTAGTCTCAATTATGTCGCTGACTTTATCCCCAAAGTCAGGCAAATTTGTGAACCACTTTATAAGAGACTTAAAAAGTCCCTGTTCCTTGGAATGAAGAACAGACTAGAGCTGTCAAACAAGTTAAAGAAATTGTCCAGAAACTCCCGTGTTTAGGGATACCCAACCCAGAGGCATTTATGATTGTAGAAACTGATGCTTCTGATATAGGTTATGGAGGCATTCTCAAGCAGAGAGGTTTCTCCAATAGATACTGAACAATTAGTGAGGTTTACTTCAGGAGTCTGGAACTCCGCTCAAAAGAATTACAGTACTGTTAAAAAAGAAATTTTATCTATAGTACTATGTATTACAAAGTTTCAAGATGACTTAGTAAACAAAGAATTTTTGTTAAGAGTCGATTGTAAAGCTGAAAAAGATGTTTTACAAAAAGATGTTAAAAATCTTGTATCTAAACAAATTTTTGCTAGATGGCAAGCCTTATTATCCAGTTTTGATTTCAAAATCGATTTTATAAAAGGAGAAGAAAATTCTCTACCAGATTTTTTAACCAGGGAATTCTTACAGGGTAACAATGAGGCCGACCTTTCCGGGCCCTCGCCCGATAAAACCTCTCTTTCCGTTAAAGCCAGAACAAAAGATGAAAAGCCCTTTCATACCAGATAAAGCTACCCATCCAGCTTTGGCAGCCGCCTATGAAGGGCGGTTTTCCGTATTAGCTACCCTCCCTCTAGGTACAGAACAACCTACAGGAAAATCTAGAGCCATGCCTTTTAAGGCATCCCCCTCACTACTCCAAACCAAAGAAAGTTATGAGTTGAAGCCTCCAACTTCATACTCTGAAGCGGTAAAACCATGTACTCCGGCCCCAAAGGAGACTACAGCAGCAGGTACCAGCTCCCATCCACAGAAATGGGAATTTCTTATCCATCAGGCCCTACCTATAATGGCCCTTGATAAAAGATATCAGGATTTTAAAGTACAGGACCTCATCAAGCCCTACTATACTAATCACCAATATGTGGAATCTCAAGATCCACTTAAAACCAGAAGATTTTATGAGTTCATTCTTATTGATACGGAATCCGTAGAGATTGAACACAGTTTCTTTAAAAATAATCCAGAAGCAATTGAATTCTCGAAATTCACTATTAAACGGATTTTAAGTCCATTTGAGTGGTATGCAGATCATTTGCATACTCCGATCCCCTTTTCCCAGAATTTTAAACCAACAACTTATAATTGGCACGATTATAAAGATGCCTGGTTCAACTTCCTTTATGTCAGGCCGAACACGCATACTTGGTTCGTTAAGTATGCAGAAGGGCTAAAAAACAAAGTAATTCCCCGCTGGTTTTATGAGTGGTGGAGTATATTTTGGTGGAAACCTTCAGGTGGTGGCTCCTAGCTTCCTAACTAAATTTCCCAGATTCTGTGAAGAGCAACAGATCAGCACTCTGCCAGAGCACATAAAAGAATGCAAGTTCTTTATTAATAAAATAATTTCTTATATTATTAATTGGGCGTTCGACATTCAAGAAATGAATCGAATCAGATATCTCAGTAAAATTATAAGGATTAAAGGATGGAGTCCGAAAGTAAAAGAGGAGGCAAAGAAAAAGAGCCCCTCAACTTCAGGTTCCAATTCTGTATCTAAAGCAGAAGTCAGGAGAAAGCTCTTAGAAGCTTTAAACAAACTTGACAAAGATGAGGCCGAAGATGCTTTGGAGTTATTAGACACAGCATTCAGTTCAGGTGAAGCAGATAATGGAGACATGATGGCCCCACGAGGGATAGCACAATCGTACTATCTGACAAAGCCATAAAAGCAAAAGCAAGAATATGACGGAAAGTCATAAAGAAAACAGTGACAAGGAATCTATCTACAGAAGATGACCTTTCAAAAAAGCAAAAGCAAAGTGACCCTTCAAGAAAGCAAAGGACATTCTGAAGAGTCGCTTAATCTAAACCATTGATGTAAAGTATAACTTTATTTGCCGAGGCCTATTTAAGGTTCTCAACTTGTAATCATTCAGGCACCCCCGAAATTACCTACAAAGGAAATTTCAGTCTGCCTTACTCTGTATCCTTATGCCTTCCGCTTTCATATGAATAAAACTTTTTGATAGGTTTGAGAGTAGATTGCTAGGAAGAATGTTTAAAAGATATGTGGCCATTTGAAGAGCATGATGCCAAAAAGACGGTGGTGTGGACGAATGCGCAAGAAGTGTGCGAATTAAATCATTGATTGTTCAGATTTTTCTTTCGGCTTTTCCATTTTGAGGAGAAGTATGTGGACATGAAAGACGCAAGACATATCATTTTGGTGACAAAATTCCTTAAATTGGTCATTTATGAATTCCCTCTCGTTGTCACTGAAAGCATTTAATGGACTTCTCAAATTTGGTTTGGATGAAAACACTAAATTATTTAAAAATAGTGGGGACCTGCGATTTTCTTTCAATGGGAAATGTCCATAGAAAATTAGAATAATCATCCAAAATAAGCATATAATACTTATGACCTGCCGAACTTAAAACTGGGGATGTCCACAAATCACTATGCATGATATCAAATGGCATAATAGTATTGGAAGTAGATAAAGAAAAGGGAAATTTAACATAGTTCCCAAAAATGCAAGTCTGAGAAACATGGGAGTCCACAAGTTGGTTACAATCAATAAATTTATTTTTCTAAGAAAATTGAATATCGGTGCTCCCGAGTGTCCCAAACGGTTATGCCATAAAATAGGATAAATAGCAGCAAAGGTTGACGGATTGGTGACTTGGTTGTTGGTGGTGGCGGTGATGGAATACAAGTCCACAATGCTATTACATTTCATTAGTGGCTTCCCCGTCTAAAAATCCTTCATAGAAAACCCAAACTGATCAAAATTAACTGAAACACTGTTGTCAGTGGTGAAACAACGTACATATATCAAGTTTTTAATAAGTTTGGGTGCATGTAGCACATTTTTCAAATGTAAATGTGGGTGAGGGCGGAGATTTAATTGACCAATACCACGAATTGGAATTTCCTGCCCACTGCCAACGATAATGTTTTTATTACTGCTCATATTCAAATAAGACGAGAGAGTACCTTGAGATGTCGGCATGTGTGAGGTTGCCCCCATGTCCATGTACCACGAATCATCGGGAACATTGAGATTCATATTGTTCATGGCTTGCTCGATGTCCGTGGGAGCATAACTCAAAGATTATGGACCATAGGCTGAAAATGCGATGTGGACGGCTGCCTAAGACGTCGGGCTGGCTGTTCGGAGTGTTGGGTCTGGTCCACTGGGATGTCAAGTATAGGCAGGGTGGCCCCCACTGCTGCGGGTTCTAGCCCCATAGAGGGAACTGGCCCCACTGCCCGCTGCCACCAAACTGCTGCGGATGCCAGTGGGGATGGTTCTGCCCCTGCTTCCAACGACTGCCTCCTCTGCCGGATGTGCTCCCGCTGCAGCAGCCCCGCCCCCTTTCACTATTATTTTTTCCTTTGTTGTTGTTGCGATTTTGACCCCTCTTTTGTCCATTATTGTTGCGATTAGACGCACCTCCCGAACCAAAAATTTCAGAGCCAAAATCATTCGTAGACACGTTAGTGGAAAGTAGGGCGGTGCTGGCATTGTTTGCCGCCATCGCCGCCTATTTGAACTTCCGGGTTTCTTCAAGAATCAACCTCGAACGGGCCTCATAAAATGGTGGTAGCGGATTACTTTGTTGAATGAACGTAGCAACTCCATCATATTGTTAATTCAAACTCATAATTTATTGGAGAAATAACCTTTGATTTGTCACCGGTGCACCAATGTTGGATAGTTGGCCGGCAAGCATTTTTAATTCTTGATAATAAGCGGAAACATTTGCAAAGTTATCCAATTTGACATTGGTGAATTGGTTTTCAAGATATACCGCCCGAGATATCTTATTATCTTGAAAAATGTTTTGCAAACTCTCCTAAGCTTGTTGAGTCGTAGAGTCCGATTCCAAAATTATGTGCAAAAGGTCATTAGAGATGGTGCGTAAATCCATTGAAGGACTATAACATCCAAGAGTGACCATAGAGTCCTATTAATATTGGTGTCCTCCGATGGAGACTTCGGAGGAAGAATATGGTCAATAACTTGATATGCGCGGCAATGAATTTTGAATAACTCCGCCCAAGATGAATATTGCCCTTTTCCATCTCAAGAATCACTAGAATGAAGTTTTTGACGTTGTTTACGACAAGAGCAGGATGGAATTTGTTTTGGTCGACCATTATTACATAAGAAAAATCAAGAAAAGAGGAGGAGATATAATATTTTGGTGATTGGAGTAAGTGAGAGGAAGAACCCTAATTAGGGTTTGTGGGTTGAAGAAGCCGAAAGAGGTGAGGGAGTAGTATTTTCGACTAGGGTTTAGAGAAAACCCTAGTTAGGGTTTGGTTGATGAAACCGAAATTGGGAGAATTTCGGCTAGGGTTGTGGGAGGGCCGACGGTGGTGTTGTGTTATGGCAAAAAAAGGGGGGTTAATTTGTGGCTCTTGATACCATAAAGAAAATTATTTTCATATCTCTCATTAATCAATACAATAATATATATATATATATATATAACAATAGGATTAATTCTAGGATACAATTTTGGTAGACTATCCTAAGAATATACTAAATTTATTTACATACTAATTACATGATTATGATATGATATTATTTGATTATGGAAATAATAGGTGATTATTTTCATAAAGAATGGATCTTGGGCCTAACTCAACCCCAAAAGCTAGCTTGTAGGGTGAGGATTGTTCAAGTCCATATAAGGAGTTCATGTTTCCATTCCATATCTGATGTGGGACTCTTAACACTCCCCGCACGCCTAAACCTTGTTAACTGGGGCATTGATAATATAATTTGGGGGCCTAACATCGGTAAACAAAGAATTGGAATGAGTCTGGCTCTGATACCATGTAAATTATGGATCTAGGGCTTAACTCAACCCCAAAAGCTAGCTTGTAATGGTGAGGATTGTTCAAGACCATATAATGAGTCCATGTTCCAATTCCATATCCGATGTGGGACTCTTAAGATGTAAAGAATGGATCTTGGGCCTAACTCAACCCAAAAGCTAACTTGTAGGGTGAGGATTATCCAAGTCCATATAAAGAGTCCATGTTCTCATTCCATTTCCGATGTAGGATCTTAACACTCCCCCGCACGCCCAGATCTTATTAACTGAAGCGTGGATAATATAATTTGGGGGTCCAACATCGGTGAACAAAGAATTTGAAGGGGTCTAGCTCTGATGGATCTTGGGCTTAACTCAACCCCAAAATTACATGATTATGAGATGATATGATTGGATTATGGAAATAATAGGTGATTATTTCTATAATTATCTAACAATTATAACTGGACCTGCTCCACAGGGTTCTGGTTTTGATTTTTATAGCCGTTTCTTCTGCTCAAAGTTGTAAATCAATGAGGTAATTGCAAACACTTGAATCTACTATGAGCGGGTGGTCGTTTAAACTGCAAAACGTGTATTTTACGTAACTTGGATAGCTGAGTGGTCAATCCTGCACCAATCGTTGATGAGTTGTCTCGCTCGAAAGCTATAACCTTCCCCCGTGTGTTCAAGCAGATCGAAGTCACTGAAAGGTGTGGTGCTGAATTTTGCATAATCTAGATAATTGAAGCCAGTTACATAGATATTATTTATCACATCCTCGTATAGTGACAACTGCATATGTAAATATCTATATGTTGGTAGAGCTGATGGATATTAGAGATCTCACGTGTTCTCTTCTTGCACGTATTTTTAATTTTCCAAACAAAACATTTCAGGATCCTGTTTGTGGAAGTGCTCATTGTGCCTTTTCTACTTATTCGCGTAAAAAGCTTGGCAAATGTGACTTTGTTGCTCTAGCGGTAATTTCTTCTTCCTCCTAACTTCCCTCATCCCCACAACAGGCACCAAGTCCATGAACTGAAATTCTTGTTCATGTGTTTGTGCAATCCGGGACTAATTATACTAACCTCATAGTTCTCTTTGCCTTATTGATTTTATTGTTTTGTGTTTCAGGCCTCACCCAGAGGCCTCACCTAGAGGTGGCGTTGTGAAGCTGCATCTACAATAAAAACTTTTTCAACCATTATCTAATCAGAGAGATGAAAGCTCATTCATTGAGTTGTCTATAGTGAACTATACCTACAAAGTAATGTTTGAAACATGGTGGAAAGCTACTCTTTTGGAGGAAATCAGGAGGCTCATTCAACGCGAGTTATCTATAATGAACTATACAAGTAGTGTGCAAGTGTTTTGTTAATGTGAACTGGTGAAAATGATGATATCACTTTATCCCGCCTAGTTTTAAATTTGGAAGGGAATCACTTTGTGGATCTCGAAAGGTGTCTAACACCTTCCCTTTGAGCCCTCACCCGATCTCAAGTTACATAGATTAATTAAACATAGTTATTTGCATTTAGTTGTAGTAAATAGATGCCTTAACGCACTTTAACTCGTTAGGTGACGACTCCTTTCTTTTGCCTAATAAAAATGTTGTCACATGTCGAATCCCGCTTTCATGAGAAATGAGTCAAGAACATGTGAAATGGTGGAAAGCTACTATTTTTAGGATGATATGTCAGGTGTTTGGTTTTCGTTATTCTTATCTTTTTGATAACTGAAAGTCTCCAAGGGCCAATGACGCGAGATTCGAACACCGTAGCTAATGTGCTCACTCATCTACCCTTCTCTATTTAATTACTATGATGTGTCTATGATAGGGTTCAAACTTGTGACGTGTGCCTAACTCAATATATCCCGCGCTATACTTTTACCATTAGACCAAACTCTTGTGGTCAATACATAAATTTACTTAATTAAGCACAACTTTGAATTTACATAATGGACTTGCAATGTTGCATACTCGTATCTGGAAAAAGTAAATGCATTTTATCTTCGTATCCGCTCTTGTTTCACATGCTGCTTCATAAGAAGTATGGTCCTAATGATATATTTCAATCAATTCGTCAACCAAATTTCATTTTATTGACACCACACAATAGCAAACATGAGAAAAGCTTCAATATTGGAAGCCAATAAAACTGGTATGCGATGAGATATTTAGAAATTGATTAGGAACTACTCAAATGATTACCAGTCTCAAAGAACATAGCACAAAACAACATTGGCTTGTCAATTTTGGAAAGATAACATGGCGTAAATTTTGTACTCAAGAGTTCGTACTGTGAGTACGTAAAAATATTCCTCGACCAAGAAAACACGATCAGACAATTCCCAATCAGTCCTTTGCAGATTGAATCATCCTATATAACGTTCTCATGTACAACACTATACTTCAAAAAGATTGTTTCATTGAACAGTTGTAACTATTTGTATGTCCTGTTTCAAATATTTATATTTTGTAAAGAGTGAATGGTCAAAAACACATTATGTCCGGGAGTTTTACCCTCAAATATCAGTTATTTTCTTTTCCTACCTGAATTACATCTAAAAGTGAATTAGGCCAACTATCAACTATTTTTTTTCCTTTTTGAACTATCACCTAAGTGTGTTTTAATACATAAATGGTTATAGTTCAAGTAGAAAAAAGGAATAATTTCGCGAAAAAAATAATAGTTCAGGTGTATTTTTGAAATTATCTCTTTCCTAAACTAGAAAATGTAGTAGTACTTACCAAAATGAGATCAGTTTTTGTTCAAAATGGAGATCTTGTAATCAGATTATAAATTATTCAGTATTGATTAAAAAAGGTTAAATTTCCGAGAGCCAATTAAGCTTCACTGTGTGTTAGAGTAATTAGACTAGTATACAGTCAAGGAAGAAAGAATAAAAAATAAAAAAAAGAAGGTTGGCAATTACAATTTGATAATTTGGTAACTTGATCCCCAAGAAGCACCATCCATTGACCGGCTATAATATCTTCTATATCTTAATACCAGGCTACCAACGACTTCCTTCACTAATTAATCTTGTTTGTTTTGTACAATGTCCAATAAGCCCGTGAAGTACTGTGTGGTAATCTCTCTTAATCCTCATCAAATGGTACTTTTTTTTTTATCCCCTCCCCCAGGCGCTCCCCTCGTTTACTCGAACTCGCAAGTTTCGGGTTGAGAATGGAGGGCGTTTACCAGAGCAACCCCTCTTGTCATTAAATGGTATTTTCATTATTCACTCAGGAAATTAATTACATGTTGATTTGTGGAATTTACTCAGGTGGATGCTTTTACTGAGACAGCATTCAAAGGGAACCCAGCAGCTGTTTGCTTATTGGAGGAAGAGAAAGATGATAAATGGTTACAATCTGTTGCTGCAGAGTTCAATATCTCTGAAACTTGTTATCTCATTCCACTTACCAATGAGCCCACAAACACAAATCCCAGATTTATCCTTCGTTGGTTCACTCCTGTTGATGAGGTTCTACTTTTTTGCTCTCTTGTTTTCTCAATCTTCAAGTCAATTAAAATTAAAATTCCCCCAAAAACTAATTCCGAGATTTAATTTTTTTCTGCTTTCTACTTAACAGTAGGAACAAGGCACACAACATGATTATGCAAAGCTTGTTAATTTACCCTTCTTTTTACCTACTGAATCGGGTAAAGTTGTTTATGAGACAAGTTAGAGAATAAATGCTTATTCGACCAAGTTTTCAAAATCTGCTTATCTTGAAAAGTGTTTTTTTTCCTTTCAGAGATACTTTTCAAAAAAGGATTCCCGTTTGACAAAGCTTTCAAAATCTACTTATTTTGAATAGTGTTTTTTGTTAGAATTGCTTTCCGAAAAAATACTTTTGGAGTGAAACTATTTGTGTTTGCACTTCTACCAATTTTAGAGTAGTAATTTGTGCTTCACAAAAGTTCCAAAAGTGCTTCTAGGAAAACTATTTTTTTTCTAAAAGTTTGACCAAACACCTCAAATTTTTAAACTGAAGCTCTTGTGGCTTCCCAAAAGTTTGGCCACACAAGCTAGTATAAGATTTGGAGCTCATCCTTCTGAAAATTTGTAACTGGAAAACCGGGAGGAATGATAATCCATATTTTTGCCTTTTTTCAGCTTCTTTCTGCCTATCTTTGCTACAACAATAACATACCCATTAAAATCCCATAAAGTGGGGTCTTGGGAGGGTAGGATATACGCAAACCTTACCTTTACCTTTGTGGGGCAGAGATATTATTTCTGATAGACCATCGACTCAAAGAAGCATAGTCAATGCAGAATTGTAAGAAAAATAAGACAGCAAAATATCAAGATATAGAACAAATGGAGTAATACACACATAAGAATAATGATTATGCGATACCTAAATACTACTAAGCAAATGAAAAGAGGGGATGGAAAGGCTCGCCCCTCACCTCTCTCACACACATCGCGACAAAACTCAACTACCTACTAACCTTCTATCATAATCCTCAACCTTCAAATTTTCCTATCTTCGGTCATGTCCTCAGTCAGTTGAAGTTATGTCATGTCTTGTCTAATTATCTCCCCTAGTTCTTCTTTGGTCTTTTTGACCACCAATCTCTCACACTTCCTAACTGGCACATCCTCACACCTCCTCTTCATATGTCCGAACCATCTCAGTCTCGCATCCCTCATCTTGTCCACCACATAGGCCACTCCAACATTGTCCAGTATAACTTCATTTCTAATCATATCTCTCCAAGTATTACCACACATCCATCTGAGCATCCTCATCTCCGCTACCTTCATATTTTGAACGTGATCATTCTTAACTGGCCAACATTCTGCCCCATACAACAACGCTTGTCTAGCCACCACTTTATAGAACGTACCTTTCAACCTAGGTGACACTTTGTTATCGCAAAGCACCTCGGAGGCGAGCCTCCATTTCATCCCCTACTCCAATACGGTGTACGACATCATCGTCAATTTCACCGTCCCCTTGTATTATGGAACCCAGATACTTGAAGCCTCCTTTTTTGGGTATAGCTTGTGCCTCGATCTTCACTTCCACACCTGTCTCATGCGTCACTCACTGAACTTGCACTCCATATACTCAGTCTTAGTCCTGCTTAACCTGAAACATTTCGATTCTAAGGTCGTTCTTCAAAGTTCTAGCCTATCGTTAACTCCACTACGTGTCTCGTCAATCAGAACTATGTCATCTGCAAATAACATACCCACGGCACCTCTTCTTGAATATGTCGCATCAATTTGTCCATCACTAAGGCAAATAAATATGGGCTAAGGGTTGATCCCTGATGTGACCCCGTCACGCTCGAAAAGTGTTTTGAATCACCTCTCATTGTCCTAACCCGGGTCTTGACACTCTCGTACATGTCTTTAATTTGCCTAATGTAGGTCACAAGCACACCCCTAGACTCCAATCATCTCCAAAGGACCTTCCGAGGAACTTTATCATATGCCTTGTCCAAGTCAATGAACACCATGTGTAAGTCTCTCTTTTTGTCCCTATACTGCTCCAACAATTCTGCCTAGCTTTTCTAGAGGTGCATTATGATTTCTACATGTTATCCGCCCTGTGGAACTGTTAAACATTTGATTTTGTTTTTATTCTTTGATTCTACAAAGAAAATCAGGTAGATATCTCACTTTACTCTTCATATTAGGTTTTATTTAAGAGGTATTTTGGCAAGAAAGCTTTATGCGTTGCTTACTCAATCGATGTTTATTCTTTCTTGGGTGTTGCCATTCTCCGAGTTTATCATGGTGTTGAAACTTGAAAGTATATGTTGATGTAATACGATATGCAAAGCTTACAATATCCAGACCTTCTTACTTTTGCCCACCTTTTTAGTTAATGGCAATGGTAAAATTTGTTCATGGGAGAAACTAGAGAATTGAGTTTGGAGCTCATCTTTCTGAAAATTTGTTATTAGAAAACTGAGAGAAATGAAAATCCATAAAGTTGAAAGTGCTTATTGAGGCAAAATTAAAATGAATAAAGAGCAGATTAGCCAGGTGAATGATCACTCCCATTTTATGCCTCATCATAGCCCTTTTTGAATAGCTAAACCCAAATTTTTCTTCCTTATTCTTCCTTCTGAATGAGCGTAACTTTTCAAGTAAATTACTTTTTGCAAGGAATTTCATTTGCAAACATCGGTAACTGCTTGCTGCAGGTAGATCTATGTGGACATGCAACGCTAGCAGCTGCACACTTTCTATTTTCCTATGGCCTCGTTAAAACTGATATTGTTGAGTTTTCAACAAGATCAGGAATTTTAACTGCCAAAAGAGTACCAGAAGCCAAAGTTCCAAATTCTCAGGACGATTGGCCAACAGGGTACTCAATTGAATTGGATTTTCCTGTTGTCCAAGTAGCCGAGAGCAATTCTGCTGATGTTCCTGCAATTTCGAAAAGCTTGAATGGTGCATCTCTGGTTGAGATCAATGAGACATCAAAGGGTGATCATTTTGTACGTAATTAATCTGGTGTTTACTTTTATATTTACACTAGTGCATACAGTTAAAAATTCACGCAAGTCTCCTTTACAAAGGTACAAGCATGAAGGACATGCAAGAAAGAATTTATGTTTTTCATTTTATTGGAACGAAAAGGAAATTTCTTTCAATCCCATGAGAAAGCATAGTAGGCATATTAATTAAATTTAGCCCTTTCTAGGGATATGAAGATAATTCATGGTGTTTTTGCAGATCTTGCTCTCATCAGGGGAGGCAGTGGTCAAATGCCAACCTCAGTTTGATCAAATACAGAATTGCCCTGGTAGAGGAATGATTATAACTGGACCTGCTCCACAGGGTTCTGGCTTTGATTTTTATAGCCGTTTCTTCTGCCCAAAGTTTGGAATCAATGAGGTAATTTCAGCACTAGAATCAACCACGAGCATGTATACTATTGCGTTCAAGCATATCATAGTCATTGGAAGGGGTAGTGCTGAATTTTGCACAATCTAGATAATTAAGCGACTCATATAGATTTTATTTATCATATCTTCGACAACTACAAATGCAAACATCTATATGTTCGTATAGATGATACATCTTGCAGATGTCACATGTTCTCTTGTTGCACATATTATTGTTTTCCAAAAAACACTTTTTCAGGATCCTGTTTGTGGAAGTGCTCATTGTGCCTTGGCTCCTTATTGGTGTAAAAAGCTTGGCAAATGTGACTTCGTTGCTTTAGCGGTACTTCCTCCTTCCATACAACTTCCCTCATCCCCTTCCAAGCGGTCACCAAATGCCCGGACTGAAATTCTTATTCGTTTGTGTTTGTGCAATCTGGGACTTATACTAACCACATACTAGTTCTCTTTGCCCTATTGATTTTATTGTTTTATGGTTCAGGCCTCACCTCGAAGTGGCGTCGTGAATGTGCATCTAGACAAGGAGAAGCAGAGGGTATTTCTGAGAGGGAAAGCTGTGGCAGTGATGGAAGGTTCTCTTCTAGTTTAATGTAGCAGTTAGTGTCCATGATTTTTATTCAGCTGACACTTCCATAAAGTTTAATAATGTGGTGGAAGTATGTATTTCTTGATTGAAAACACCATGGCCTAAAATCTCTAAATTGGTTTTTGGTATGTAATCTTCTGTGGCTTTGGGAGCATTTTTCTGTTTATGCAAGTTTCCAGTGTGTTTAAAGTAGGGTGGCCAGTGGGCCGGGCTCGGGTCTGGCGGGCGGGGTCGGGGTCGGGGCGGGACGAGCCAAGGGGCGGGACAAGCCAGCGGGGTCGGGTCTGGCGGGACCTGCTCCAGTCCCGTCCCGATCCCGATCCCGTCGGTATCGGGTCGGGGCGGGGTCCGGCGGGTTTTCCTTTTTTTAAAAAAAAATAAAATAACATATGTATAAAAAAAACTCAATAAACAAAACAAGATAGTGTAATAAAAACATCCCAATGCTGTTTTTGTACCTCTTATATTATTTAATAGACATGATTTTTTTGTAATACAAATACAATTGTCTAAAATCTAAATTGCAACTTTGTGGTGTAGTCCAAAAGTTGCAAATTACATAATAAAATTGCAATTAAAAAAATTACATTCTCAAAAAAACTTGTTCTAATTGCTTGATGATTTCCTGTGGTTCTTCGGTTGGAATTGGTATTTGTTGGTCAAATTGATCCACGTCGCTTCCACTACCTTCGGTTAAGATTTCGTTGTAGTTTTCATCTTTTTCTTCGTTGATCTTCGGTTGACCGCACCTTTTCCGCTTCGCTCGTATCCAATCTCTGAATAATACTGCAATTTCCAAGCTGTCTCCGGCTAATGAGTGTCTGTTGTCTCCTATTTGATATCTGCCGGCAGAAAAAGCGTTTTCGACGCAGATTGATGACGCTTGAATGTTCAAAACATCTCGGGCCATCAATGAAAGTGTCGGAAAGGTCTTCTCATTCCCCCTCCAAAGTATTTCAAACAAGTCTTCATGTCCATCTTCATTGATAACTTCTTGATACGGTACAGAACCCTGGAAAATAAAAATATCCAACTCGCTAATTTGGTTAGTAGAGGTACGGCCGCACATTTTATTTCTGAGGCTTTCAATACTAGCCGCAGAAACAACATGTCTTTTGTGAGGTTGTGTTGAAGATGAAGAAGATGGTATGGAAGCCGGTAAGTTACTAGCATTTTCTTGTTGATAAAATCTATATATTTTTTTGCATTGGTGTTCTACGCTAGACAACACTTCTTCTTTAGTTTGTTCAATAGGTGGTGGGTGATTTAGATTTTTGGGACTTGAAGGTGGTAGTACTTCTATACAATCGTAAATAGTTTCAATTAGTGATTTAGTACCGTCTATTTTAATAGTAGGATTTAATACGAGAACCAATAATATAAATAGAGGGAATAGGAATAAAATATTTTTTTATTTTGACAAATATTTTTTTAATAATTACGCCTTATAATTTGGTTTTTTCATATATTCACTAAGTAATAAAAATATTAAAGTTATATAAAACAACATAGTTGAAATAGTAGGATAATATATACCAGAAAATTCTTTTGTTGCTTGAAAAAATTTCTCTAAAAATACAATAAGTTCGGAAATTTTTACCCAATCACTATCTAAAATCATATCAGCTGGATTTTTATTATGAGAGTTAAAAAATAAAGTTATAGGTTTTCTATAGTCATAAGCAACAAGTAGTTGATCGTATAAAGAATTCAACCTAGTAGATACTTCTTGTGGAATTTTTCTATAAGGTAGTCCACAATCGTGACAAGTTTTTTTATATTCTTTTCTACGTTGTACTTTATTACTTTTAAAAATAAAGTTTATAGCAAATTGTATTTTACTAAGAATGTCTTCAAAAAGTGATAGACAATCCTTTACAATTAAGTTATAAATATGGCACGCGCATTTTATATGAAAATGATCTGGAAAAGATGGAGTTAAACTATTTTTTAAAATTGTAATTGTGTAATTGTTAGAAGAAGTGTTATCTAATGTAATAGTCATAATTTTATCGGTTATTCCGTAATAATGGCACACTTGATAAATATTATCTGCAATAAAAGTACCAGTGTGCCTATCATCTATATATCTATACGCTACAATACGTTTTTGCATAGATCATTTATAATCTATCCAATGACAAGTTACAGTTAAATAATCATGGCCGTTAGTACTACGACCTATATCAGACGTGATACATACTTTGCCATTAAAATGATATAATGAAAAACGTAAATATTGTTGATATTCATGCGCGAATTTAAATACATCTCTCTTAACAGTTGATCTAGAAAAATCGTTAAAAGCAGGATTATATATATCTCTAATGTAATGAATAAAACCGGGAGATGAAGGAAATGAAAAGGGCAAACCCTCCACAGCAACTAATTTTGAAATTGTTTCCCTATCTCTATGTTTATTGTATTTAGAGCCTACAATTCCCCCCGTCATAGGGTTAATTTGACCATGTACTTGTCCGGGACGATATCGTATGTGAACCTTATCCCGATGGAGAGGGCGTTTGCGCACCCGGTTTTGAAGCCTGGTATTGGGCATACCTAGCTGGATGAGCACTTACTACGTGTCTAATTAAACCCCCCGTGACATTTTCCTGTTTTAAATTTTAAAACATTTTTACAAATTTTACATATAACTACTTGATTCTCTACGTCCCTATCAAAAAATGTCCATGCATCTGATTTTAATGGTCGTTTTGCTGGACCTCGTCTCATACTAGGGGAAATAAGAGGTATTAAAGTTGAAGGTGCACTAGTGGGTGTATCGTCTAGATCATCGTCTAAATTAAAGTCTTCTTGAGTTCCAGAAAACAACTCCTCGTCTAAATCTAATGGTATTGTAGGAAAATGTTGAGTATCAACAAAATCATCCTATGTAGGAATAAGATGACTAGAAGAAGTACCCTTGCTCTGGTTGCCCCTACTAGAAGAAGTCTTACCCTTACCCTTAAACATACCTCTAATTCCTTCCATTTTAATTATATGCTAACAAATAATTAAAGTAAATGAAATTAAGTGCCTAAATAAAATAAACAGACAATAATAATTTAATGAAGGAACGAATGTACCAAACCACGTAACGTCGACGTGTAATCGAGAGGTTGAAAATTGAAACTTTGCTCGATGGAAGATCCTCAAGCTAGTTGCCAACTTCACTCCCAATTCCCAAATGAATAAATAAAATTGAATATTTAGCAAACAATGTAGACTTGTAGAGAGATATATTGAGAGATTAGAGAGATTGTAGGAAGATTTGTGAGAAAGATGAAGAGAAAATGAGTTATTTATAGTTGAAAAATTGGATTAAAGTGTAAATATAATAGCTTATGGGTTAAAAATAAATATTAAGGGGTAGGGGGAGTAGGGGGGGTTGGGGGAGGCCTAAAATGGCCGTTGGCCAAAATCTAAAATGGTCGTTGGTGCAACGGTCATATTTGCAAAGGGGGACAAAGGGCGAGGTCGGGGTCGGGCTCGGGACGGGGTCTGGGCGGGGTCGGGTCGAGCGGGCCTGGGGCGGGCTCGGGTCTGGCGGGACGAGACATTGTCCCGTCCCGAGTTCGAGGCCCGCCACCGTTTTTTTTTTTTTTTTAAGCGGGGTGGGGGCGGACTCGGGACGGGGTCGGGCCTTCCCGGCCCACTGGCCACCCTTAGTTTAAACATCTATTATGTGTTTTGCTTTCATTAATAGCATCTTCACTTTTCCAACCATCATCTGAAGAGAGATGGAAGCTCATTTACTGAGTTATTTATGAAAGAAATAATACTTTGATTATTTTCATTGATAATGAGAGGTATATATAAAAATATACAATTCTTAAATATGGACAATATAGGAAAATAATTCTACCTTTTCCTATTCTAATTCTAATATATTTTCCTAGTACAAGACTAATACCATAATTATAATTATACATGAAAGTCCAAATCGGACCATGATACACACGGTCCTTTACACCCCCACAGTCATAGAGGGCGGTTGTCGTACGCTGAGACTGTCCCTAAAATCTTCAAATAGAACTGAGGGAAGGCCCTTCGTAAAGATGTCAGTAATTTGGTATCTAGAGGGCACATGTAAAATGCATACTTGTCCACGAGCTATCTTTTTTGCGAACAAAATGAATATCCATTTCGATATGTTTAGTGCGCTGATGTTGGACGGATTGCCAGAAAGATAGACTGCACTAACATTATCACAATAGACCTAGGTAACTTTCTGAATAGGAAAGTGTAATTCTAATAGAAGATTACGCAATCAACATGATTCAGATACCACATTAGCCACGCCTCGATACTCAACCTCTGTACTAGATCGCGATAGTAGCCTGTCGTTTTGCAGACCACGAGACCAAGTTATCCTCAAGAAACATACAATAACCAGATGTCGAGTGTCTGGTATCAGGACAACCACCCCAATCAGCATATGTATATGACACATGAGTAAAGACGGAAGAAGGATATAAATGTAATCCATAATCAAGTGTGCCCTGGATGTACCGTATAATGCGTATGAGCGCATGCATGTGCTCAATCCTCGGGTCATGCATGAATAAACACACCTGCTAAACTGTATAAGTAATATCAGGTCTCGTGAAAGTAAGATACTGAAGTGCCCCTGCAAGACTACGATAGTGGGTGGGATCCTCGTATGGTGTGCCTGACGTAGTACTCAGCTTTGGTTTGGTATCAACCGGAGTGGAAGTAGACTTATAAGATGACATACCAGCTCTCTCAATAATCTCCGCAGCATACTTCCTTTAAGATAAAAATAGACCACCTGAATGATGCGTGACAGCAATGCCCAAGAAATAACTCAAGGGTCCCAGGTCTTTCATTGCAAATTCAGAATTAAGAAGTGACATGATAGACTTACGCATAATATCAGATGAAGCAGTCAATATAATATCATCTACGTACAATAAAATGTATGCCAGAGAAGTACCACGACGATATACAAATAGAGAATGATCAGACCGGCTGTGAGAAAACCCAATAGTAGATACATAATCTGCAAACCTCTTATACCAAGCTTGCGGGGCCTGCTTAAGTCCATACAAGGACTTCTTCAGCAAACAGACATGATGAGGATGATTGGGATCTCGAAAACCAAGGGCTGATACATATAGATTGTCTCCTTAAGATCACCGTGTAAGAAAGCATTCTTTATATCCAACTGATGAATAAGCCATGCTTTTGAGAGAGCTAAACTAAGAACATGTGAATGGTACCTGGTTTGACCATCGGACTAAACGTCTCATCACAATCTACGCAACCTATTGAGTTTTACCATCACCTACTAGACGAGTCTTATGCCTCTCTAAAGAACCGTAAGAATTTTCTTTATGAGTAAAATCCACATAGACCAAATAATATTAACACCAGATGGACGGGGTACTAACTCCCACGTCTTATCTTCAATAAGAGCATTATATTCGTCAGTCATAGGCAATTTCCAATTTGAGTCATGTAGTGCAGACACAGGGTTACGTGGTAGTGGGGATTTAGAGACATTAGAATTGAGATTAAAATATCATTTTGGTTTAAAAATACCCTTTGACTATGAGTAACGGGCCCTTGACTCGAGGTAAAATTGGGTAGATTTTGGGCAGTGGGTGGTGGTGACATGATCGGTGCGGCAAAGCGATGGGCTGTTGGCCCAATAAGCGAAAGGGGCGTAAAATCGATACTGGAGTGGGCTGGAACATTGGAACAGTACCGTGATCGATATTGGGTCGTATTTTTGGCCCACTGGGCAGATTCGGCGGAACAGTGGTAACAGGACTGTGTGGGCCAGCAGGCAGTGGGCTTGCTGGCGTATTTTGGTCACGGGACAAGTCCGATAAATGGTGGATAATATATGGTGAAACCTCGTCATCTAAAAAATTATACGAACTAGGCACGGGACTACTCACTTTAGAAAACGGAAATTGGGTTTCATCAAAAATAACATGGCGACTAATTATGATTTTATTAGACGATAAATTAAAATATTTGTAACCACGATGATTAGATGGATAACCCAAAAACTACACAAGCGGTAGAACAGGCTTGAAGTTTATTAATTGTAGTTGACGGAAAAGTGGATAGCATAAACACCCAAAAACCCTAAGATGTGAATACGAAGGATTCTTATTATAGAGAATTTTAAGGGGAGATTCATATGCTAACCCTTTGGTAGGAAGTACGTTAAGGAGGTAAGTAGCCATTTGTAGAGCATGATGCCAAAAGAAAGGGGTACGGAAGCATGGGCTAATAAAGTTCGGGAAATATTATTAATGGTACGAATTTTACGTTCGGCTTTCTCATTTTGTGAGGATGTATGAGGACAAGAAAAAAAAATTTATGCCATTAGCATCACAAAATTTCGAAACAACCCATTATCGTATTTATTTCCATTATCACATTGAATATTTTTAATTTCCAGTTCGAATTGGGTGCGGATGAATGCTCTAATTTTTAAAAAGTGGAAAAAACTTGAGACTTTTTGGATAACGAAAAGGTCCACAAAAAATTAGAATAATCATCCAAAAATAAGACATAATAATGATAGCCCAAAGAACTTAAAACGGGAGATGTCCATAAATCACTGTGAATAACGTCAAAAGGCATCAAAGTACGAGAAGTAGAGGCTACAAATGGTAATCGAACATATTTCCCTAACGGACAAGAAGGACAAAGTGGAGTATTACGCGTACCCTTACAAGAAATAAAATTGTTTTTATGCAAACAAGAAATAATAGATGATCCCGGATGACCCAAATGTGCATGCCACAAGGAAGGAGCAAGGGCAGAAAAAGTAGACGGCATGTCTTGACTCGTGGAAGTGGTGGTAGTTGTGATTGGATAAAGCTCTCCCCTACTATTGCATCTCATTAGAGGTATCCCCATTTTGAAATCCTTCATATAAAACCCAAAAGGATCAAAATTAACAAAAACTCAATTACCAGTGGTGAATTTTCGGACATACACCAAATTTTTAATGAAGTTAAGGGCATGAAGGGTATTTTTGAAAACTAGAGGTGGATGTGGGGGAGACAAAGTTGTATGTCCATAACTGCGAATTGGAATTGAGTTGCCATTACCAACAATTATACCATAATTTTTGCTCAAATTTGAATAAGACGAGAGAGTACCTTGATCGGATGTCATATGAGAAGTGGCGCCGGTGTCCATGTACCAATTTGCGTTCGGAGGAGTTAATCCAAGTGTATGCATTGTGGCCTCAATATATGTAGGCGTCGGGATCTGATTGGGGCCCACAGCATGGAAGGCTTGCGGAGGCCTCGGCCCAAGTAGGCCTGCCTACTACCTCGGCCCATTACCGTACCTGTTACAGCCACTGGCCAAGATACTGGGCCTGGACTGGGCTGAAATTGGGCCCAGTTTCCCGAAAATTGGCTGGGTGGAAAATAGGGGTTGTTGGGCCAATAGCCACTGGCCCAGTTCCACGGCTAGGACCAGTTGGCCTGTGGCCCACTGCCCCGAGGCCTACTATTGTTATCGCCATGCTACCACCGCGATTGCCACCGCAGTTTTTGCTATTATTTTTTACGATTTTGATCCTTTTGCCGCCACCGTTGTTGCAGTTTTGACCTGATTTTTCAGAGAATGAATGAGGGTTGTCTGACGTAGTCATCATCATGATGGAATTTGAATCGGTAGTCGCCTTTTTATCCAAATCGGCCTCTTCCAACGTGAGCATGGAATGGGCCTGATAAAATGGTGGTAAAGGTACTCTGACAAAGTAGTGTTCCAACGCCATTATAGGCCTCAGATAGACCTTCAACCATTTGAAGAACAAGACGATCATTGGTAACGGGCGCACCAACGTTGCAGAGTTGGTCCGCCAATTCTTTCAGCCTTTTACAATAGGTCGTGACGTTAGGAAAATCTTTCATGTTAACATGGGAAAATTCCTATTCAAGAGTAACAGCACGGGAATTTTTGTTATCTTGAAATATATCACGCACCCTATTACAAGTGTCCATCGTTGTAGCGTCGGGTTCAATAATCGTCTGTAATAGGTTTGTAGAGATAGTGGAATAAATCCACTGTAGAATGGTAGCATCAAGGGTTGTCCATAACGTAGAATTATCCTCGGAGGTAGGCACCTTCTCCACGCCAGGTACCGAGGGGATGATGTGATGGAGAACTTGATGCGAGCGTGCGTGAACTTTGAATAATATCGCCCACGTCGCGTATTGGACGTTTTCCATTTCAAGAACAATAGGAATGTGGTTCTTGATGTTGTAAACTGTAAGGGCAGGATGAAACATGTTCTTTGACGTAGACATAACGAAAGAACAATAGGTGAATGAGGGATTTGAAAGAAAATTTGGGAAAAGATGAGGAGAAAGGATAGGCATGGAATCCGAGAGGAGGCACGAAAACCGAGAAAAGAAGGGGGCAGCGGAAGTGTTGGAGAAAATGTATTTTAGCCCTAGACTTCTGATACCATAAAAGAAATAATCTTTTGATTATTTTCATTGATAATGAGAGGTATATATTGTGAGATGATATTAATCTCCCTTGGGGAGTCTTTCATTAATATCAAGGTATATATAGAGTACAATATTCATCCCTTATACAATATGAATCCTAAGCTTATACAAAAGAGGAATCCTAGTCTTACCATAATTATATTTACATAATATATGGAAATATTCTAATTATGGGTATGGAATATATTGTTTCCTATATTTACATGTTTACACACCCCCTCAGTCGGAGCGGGAGGAGGCCGGACGCCGAGAGGCTCGGATCTCGAAGTCAAGAAATAAGCGTCTCGGGAAGTCCTTTGGTAAATATGTCTGCATACTGATAGGATGATGGAACATGTAACACTCTGACATGGCCTAACACAACTTTCTCACGAACGAAGTGTAGGTCTATCTCAATATGCTTGGTTCGCTGATGTTGAACCGGATTATGAGAAAGATAGATGGCAGAGATGTTATCACAATACACAATAGATGCCTGACGCAAAGGACACTGAAGTTCTAACAGTAAATTTCTGAGCCAACAAATCTCAGCTATTACATTTGCAACGCCTATGTACTCAGCCTCGACACTGGAGCGAAATAGGGTAGCCTGTCGCTTGGCAGACCAAGAAATCAGATTATCCCCTAAGAAAACACAAAAGCCGGAGGTGGAGCATCGCGTGTCCGGACACCCCGCCCAATCTGCATCCGTATATGAAAGCAACATGTCGGTGCGAGAGGGTATAGGTGCAAACCATAATCAAGAGTGCCCTTAATGTATCGAATGATACGCTTAAGAGCGATGAAATGAGACTCTGCGGGGGCATGCATGAATAAGCACACCTGTTGAACAAAGCATAAGCTATGTCCGGCACGGTGAATGTGAGATACCGAAGTGCACCGCAAGTCTCCTATACGAGTAGGATCGAGCACGGAGCACCATCCATAGCACCGAGCTTAGATTTGGAATCAACTAGAGTAGGCACCTCTTTGCGGTTCGCCATCTTAGCCCCGTACACAATCTCTTCGCATACTTACGCCGACACAAGAACATATGATTGCGCGACACCGGTCACCGATATCCCTAAAAAGTAACTCGCTTTCCCAAATTAGTCATTGCAAATTCGGACTTGAGCAAGACAATAATCTCATTTTTCAATCCATCGGAGGAGGCAAGTAAGAACAATATCATCCACGTAAAGTAATAAGTAAGCAAAGTGCTACTACCTCGATGAAAAATGAAAAGTGATGTATCACTCTTGCTGCATACAAACCCAATCTGCAAGATATACCTGGCAAAGCGATCATACCACGCACGGGGGGCCTGCTTCAGGCCATTTAGTGACTTACGGAGACGGCACACATAGTGAGGAACTGTTGGATGGGTGAACCCTAGTGGCTGATGCATGTAGACTGTCTCTTTCAGATCCCCATGTAAGAATGCATTCTTCACATCAAGCTGATGGATCGGCCAGTGTTTGCCCATGGCAATGCCCAAAACTGTGCGGATGGTAGCCGATTTGACAACCGGGCTGAAGGTCTCACCACAATCATTGCCCTCCTGCTGATTTATGTCATTAGCCACAAGACGGGCCTTATACCTCTCAAGATCCCCATTGTCTCTAAACTTGTGACGAAATAGCCACATACAACGAATGACATTCACCCCCTCAGGTCTAAGTACTAGATCCCACGTGTGCTGTTTAGTTAAAGCATTGAATTCCTCGTACATAGCCGCATTCCAATTAGGGTCTTGTTTGGCCAATTTTGGGTTCTTTGGAAGTGGAGAGATGGTTTAGGCAGACAAGTTGAAATGGACTTTGGGTTTGAAGATTCCATGCTTTGAACGAGTTTCCATTGGATGGGTAGGGACAGTGGGTGGCGGAGTGGTGTCTGAGACGGGGGGTAAAGTCGGATAAGGAGAAGGTGGGGGCGAAGCCGTCGGAGGCGCCGCGGCTCCTAGATCGAGAGTCGTGGCGCTAGAAGGTTGACATGCTTCTCTGAAGTTTGGGCACCGCGGCGCCTCAACACAGGGCCGCTGCGCTGTCGACGGTGTTTCAAAAGATTGCTCTCTGGAAATCAGGCGTCGCGGCGCCTCCCCTCGAGGCCACGGCTCTGACGACGGAACAGAGGATGTAAGTTATTCGATTATGAGGGGAGAGATGGCAGACTCATCAAGAAATGAGTAGTCCTATTTTTGGAATTTTGGAAGATTCAAAATGGGAATGTGGTCTCGTCGAATGTGACGTGACGAGATATGTGGATCTGACGAGTCGACAAGTCATAGCATAGATAGCCCCTATGGTTCGGTGGGAATCCTAGAAAGACACATGGAGTGGACCTAGGAGCGAGTTTGTGGGGGGCGGTGGAGCTAAGGTTGGGATAGTACAGACAACCAAAAATTCGTAGATGATCATAAGAGGGGATTCTATGGTAGAGGATTTCGGTAGGGGTCATATTGTGATGAGTGCTAGTAGGGAGAATATTTAGAGTGTATTCTGACATTTTAGCAGCATAGACCCAGAAGGATGGAGGGAGGGAGGCATGAATCAATAGGGTGCGAATCATATTGTTAATGGTGCGGATGATTCTTTCAACTTTACCGTTTTGTGGTGAGGTGTGAGGGCAGGAGAAGCGAAAGACCATGCCATTATTGGTACAAAAGCGGTGAAACATAGAGTTATTGAATTCACGACCATTATCGCACTGAAATGATTTTATGCCTTTTCCAAATTGTGTTTGAGTGAACTTGCGAAACTCAAGAAATTTGACAAACACTTCCGATTTAAATTTAAGAGGGTATAACCAAACGTAGTGTGAAAAATCATCAAGCAACACAAGATAGTATTTATGACCGAGAGAACTAGAGATAGGAGATGTCCATAAATCGGCATGTATGATATCAAAATGAGCAAATGTAACACTAGTAGATGATTTAAACGGAAAACGAATATATTTGCCTAAAGAGCAAGAAACACAATTTTGGGCAAGTTTTCCATTACAAGCAATGAAATTGTTGCCTCTAAGAAAATTAAAAATTGGGACTCCTGGATGACCAAGCCTATTATGCCAAGTTGAAGAAGAAACAACCGCTAGAGTGACGGGAGAGCAAGATCTGGCAGCGAAGGTGGAAGTGAATGGATAGAGATCCCCCGTGCTATTGCATCTCGTAAGAGGTGTCCCCGTATAAAGATCCTTCACAGTAAAACCAAAAGGGTCAAAATCCATAGAGACAGAATTATTACGAGTAAATTGGTGGACAGATATGAGGTTCTTAATCATGTATGGGGCATATAGGGTGTTTTTTAGGGAGAAGGGTGGATGATGAGGTTGTGTGTATGAGGTACCATAACCCTTAACTGGAATGTGTTGTCCACTACCAACTGTAGTATATTGAGGATGCTTTAAACTAAACAGTTTAGAAATAGTACCTGCAGACTGGGTGACGTGAGATGTGGCGCCTGAGTCCATGTACCAAGTATTGTCAGGCTGTTGCATAGAGAGGGTGCTGAACGCCAGCCCAACTCAGTGGGTGTCATGCCGGAGGAGGGATGTGGGACCTGACCTTACATGAAGTGAGCTGTTATGGGGCTGGAGCGGGGCCTAACAAACTGGGGTAAGAATACGGATTGTATGGCTGCTGGTACTAGAATGGACTTGGCGCCGCGGCTCGAACCGGGGCACCGCGGCTCGTCATCGGGGCGCCGCGGTGCCGTAGACGAACTGCTGAGGAGTCGCGGCCCAGTTGTTCTGCGATCTCTGTTGTTGTTGCTGCTGTTAGTTTTGTTAACCACGACCCTTGCCACGACCACGGCCTCCTCTACCGCCGCGGCCTTTTCCACCCTAGCCGCCGCGGCCCTGCCGCTGTTGGGAGTTGTCTGGTGGCATCTGATTTTGGGGTTGCGTGTCGACAGCTAACACCTGTTGGGCGTGCTCATCCTGCTTAGCACGACGGGTTTCTTCGAGCAACAATTGTGAGCGATCTTTGTTAAAACTCGGTAGCGGATCTGCCTGTTGAATTATGGTGGCCAAAGTATCATATTCGCCCTTAGTAAGGCCAGAAATCATTTGTAGCACCATTTTATCGTCAGTGACAGGCGTGCCGATGTTGGAGAGTTGATCCGCTAGAAGTTTAAGTCGTTTGCGGTACTCGGAGACATTGGAGAAGTTTTCAAGACGTGTTTTGTTGAACTGTTCTTCCAAATACACGGCACGAGTGTGCTTGTTGTCCTGAAAAATTTCCTCCAAACGATTCCACAAGTCAAGGGTTGTGGAGTCAGATTTCATGATAGTAAGGAGCAAATCCTGAGAGATAGTACCATATATCCATTGTTTGACGTCGGCGTCGAGATGATGCCAGATAGAATCATCAACCTCCGTAGGGCGCGGAATAGTGTCATCAATATGGTCAAGTACGTTATAGAGACATGCATGATTGCGAAAAAGTTCAACCCAGGGAGAATACTGATTGTTTTCTTGATCAAGAACAATGGGAATATGGTTCTTGATGTTGGAAACAGTAAGGGCGGGATGAAACGGGGGTGATGACTTTGTGGTGGGATTTGTGGAGGTAGAGGCGTCAGAAAGTGTGGAAGAATCAGGGATAGTCATTTAGAGAAGAGAAGAAAGGAAGAACAAAACCCGAAAAACAAGAAGAAAATCTGGGAGGGCCGCGGCGTAGGAGAGAGCGGCCGGGCGGTGTGGAAGAGAAAGGTTTTTAGGGTTTTGTTTATTTGGCTCTTGATACCATGTGAGATGATATTAATCTCCCTTGGGAAGTCTTTCATTAATATCAAGGTATATATAGAGTACAATATTCATCCCTTATACAATAGGAATCCTAAGCCTATACAAAAGAGGAATCCTAGTCTTACCATAATTATATTTACACAATATATAGAAATATTCTAATTATGGGTAGGGAATATATTGTTTCCTATATTTACACGTTTAGATATATACAAATTTACAACTCCTAAATATGGACAATATAGGAAAATAATTCTACCTTTTCCTATTCTAATTCTAATACATTTTCTTAGTACAAGACTAATATCATAATTACAATTATACATGAATTACAATTTATTTAGTCCAAATCGGACCAAGATACACACGGTCCTTTAGTTTATAATGAGCTATACCTCCAAGACTACTAGTAGTGCAAATGTCTTGTTAATGTGAAATGGTGGAAAGCTACTCTTTTTAAGCATGTGTCAATTGCTTAGTTTTCATTTTTTTATAATAAAAAATTCCTGATGGCCAGTGGTGCAACAACCGTGAAAATGCTTCGAAACCATGAAATAAAAAGTTTTATATGGTTCAGCTTATAGAAATAACTCTTTGCTGCTAATATTTTATGGGACAGATGTAGAATTTTTGAAGGAAATATTTTATTCATAAACTATCTCTACAACTCCACATTATCTCTGGTTATGAAAGTAACTAGTAGTATCCCTATTTATAATAGTATGAGACCTATTTTGATTATGAATTATAAAATTTGTTTCTATATAAATTTGACTATAAATCCTAACTAAATATGAATTAGAATGTCAAATCCTAACCACTTTTGATTTCTACAACTTTGAATGATCTTTCCAACAATTTTTCTAGAGTATTACTCGATCTGTGTCAAATACATATGGAAAAGTTGGAGCTTGTCTTTTGTATAGCTCAAAATTGTATTCTGGATTACCCAGACTTTGGCACCGCGATTTACCAGCTTTCAAGGGATCATGCACGCACGAATTTGTTAAGAATGTTGAACTTAAACTTAATTTAACCTCAAAAGTTCATTTTCAACAAAATAATAACCAAATGAAAAATAATAATAAGGGCCTCAAGGGGAGGCTACTAATTATTATTTTTTTGTCGGCTAATAAAAATTCTGCTTTAGCCCCCATAATTTAAGGTTCTCAATTTTAATAGTGAATTTATGATTTTATTTTTACTTAATTAGAAAATATTGAAATTTATAGAAAAAAATAAAAATCTTTATAAAAAAGAGAAGAAAGATTGTATTCTTTTAACAATAAAAATATTTTAGAACTTTAATTAAATTACTCAAAAAATTTCAAATTAGTAAATAAAGTTTCTTATAATAAAATTCAAGGTCAAATAAATGGCTAACATCTTATTGACTTGAATTATTTCTAAGGACCAAAAGATTTAGTTATGCACCAAAAGAAATCAAAAGGAATGTTTTACTACAGTATATCAGGCGCAAATCAACCACCTAATACATGCAGTGCAAAGCAAGAACATGACTATCATTCAGGAACTCAATGTAATTTGTTTCATCTGGGACTTGGGGTGATATGTGGAAGAATGTTCAAAATCAAAATTGATGCTACACGCAGGCAAATCTTGTTAGTGTCAATCTAGTATCATCAATGATGAAATGAATTGAACACAATAATATAATAATAACTCAAAAAAACTTGAAATCAACAACAATAAATTCAGCAAATTGAAAACACATACTAACTTGGTGTCGATAGAGGCCTGCTTGATGCAGTGTCCTAAGATAAAAATTCACATCCACTTGTGTTGCAGTTTTACGGACGTCTGTCTAGAGGATATAACTATCTAAGTGAGAGTTCTAGCACAAGAACTTCACTTCTGACGAATTTACTATATGTGTTCTTCAGAAACTTGTTTTGAAGAAGAAGAAGTAGAAGCCATAATCTTAAATATTAATTGTGAAAAAACTGATTGATTGTGGTTTTTTCTGTCTTGTTGTGTATATCTCTCTAACCAAGTGATCAACCTTCTTTATATAGAGTAGCATATGAACAGTTACAACCATTCATACCAAAGGTTGTAATTGTTCTGAAAAGTTGCAACATTTGTGAAAAGTTGCAACCTTTGATTCAAATTTTCTGTCCGTTGATCACTTTATTTCTTCTTAATTCCATACAAGTTCCAACAATACCCCACATTTTCTATTCATACATCAACAATACCCCACATTTGGATAGAAAATAAGATAATGAGGAACTTTTTGTTATTTCTGAACAACGCGATATGACATGCATCGGAAAAGGTGTCTGGTGGACTTGAACCGTTCGTAGTGAATACCTATCGGATCTACTTTGTGAAATAGTGGACGAAATGTCTTGAACTATTCACGTTTTGTAGTAAATCAAGACAACAAGTATCACACAGATCATATCAACATATTTCAATTCTTACGGTTGTGTTCATTTCGTTCGTGAACAACTCCTTCTTCGTGAGATTTTCTAGAGAACGTAGCCATATCGGTTCTCCTAGATGCGACCCCACATCAATCTCATATAGGTAATACCAAACAAGAATAGTCCATACTAACCCACCATAGGCTTTTAGTATTATTAAGAATAAGATTCAACCCTTAAAACATCAACGGAATAACACACTTAGTACACCATAGGAATGAGCATATGTGTGTTTTATGCTCCTTGAGTCTTCCCCAACTAGTTTTCCTATTGAACCTAAACCATGGGATCTCCAATTATGATAGGTTAGGTTTCCGCCAGTTAACGACTCATTGTGTTGGCTTTAAGCCCATTCCCCTCGATGTAAATACTACTTGCTCTCTGTTAAGGCCTTTTGTCAAAGGATCCGCTATATTGTCCTTTGATCTCACATAATCAATGGAAATAATTTCATTCTTTAGCAAGCTGCGTATTGTATTATGATGTCGCCTTATATGTCTCGACTTGCCATTGTATATCTGATTCTTTGCCCTCGTCAGGGCAGCCATACTATCACAATGTATGCAAATGGCTGTCACAGGCTTTGTCCACAACGGAATACCTTCTAGGAAGTTTCTGAGCCATTCTGCCTCTTCGGCAGCTTTATCTAAGGATACAAACTCTGCTTCCATAGTTGATCGCGTATTTACCGTTTGCTTTGATGATTTCCAAGATACCGACGCCCCACCAAGTGTAAATACATAACCACTTGTGGACTTACTTTCCGACTGGTTGGACATCCAATTAGCATCACAACATCCTTCTAACACATGAGGATATTTTGTATAATGCAATCCATAGTTCATTGTATGTTGTAGATATCGGAGTGCTCGTCTTAGTGCAAACCAATGAGCCTTTCCAGGATTATGTGAGTATCGACTTAGTCGACTCACTGTATATGCTAAATCCGGTCTCGTACAATTCATTATGTAGATCAAGCTTCCAAGAACTTGTGTATACTCCAATTGAGACACACTTTCACCTTCATTCTTCTTAAGGTGACTAGCGGGATCAAATGGTGTAACAACCGGTCGATCATCATAGTGTCCAAATTTTCTGAGGACATTTTCAACATAATGGGATTGTGTTAAGATGTAACCATCAGAATTCTTTTGAATTCTAATACCAAGAATGACAACCGCTATTCCCATATCTTTCATATCAAAAGCGGCATGCAACATCTTCTTAATTTGGTTAATTACATCTTTATTTGTTCCCATAATTAACATATCATCAACATATAAGCATATAATGATACATGCATCTTTACATTGTTTAATGTAGACACATTTATCACATTCATTTATTTGAAAACCATTTGATAACAACGTATTATCAAACTTTTCATGCCATTGCTTTGGAGCTTGTTTAAGTCTGTATAAAGACCTAATCAATTTACAAACCTTTCGTTCTTGACCTTTAACAACAAACAATTCGGGTTGTTCCATGTAAATTTCTTCATCTAATTCACCATTCAAGAATGCGGTCTTCACATCTATTTGGTGTATTTCCAAATTGTGAATCGCCGCTATAGCAATTAACGTTCTTATAGACGTAATTCTCGTTACCGGTAAGTAGGTATCAAAGAAATCTACACCGTCTTTTTGTCGAAACCCTTTGGCTACCTCACTTTGAATAGCCTCTTTCCAATAAGGTGCTTCGGATGATTCCATAGCAGCCCTATATGTTTGAGGTTCTCCTTCAACGGAAAAGGTCATGAAGTCCGGTCCAAAATCTTTGGAAATTTTCCCACGTTTAATCCTCCGTGGTTCAGAGATTTTTTCTTGAACAGATGAAGTAAGATTTTCATCATTATTAGTGTTTTGGTTTGACTCATCTTGAGGCAGTGTCCCTTTCTTATGATTAGGAACACTTTTATCCTTGTCTTTGTAAGGAAAAATATCCTCAAAAAAATTTGCTTCAGCAGATTCCATAAGTGTGTTTTTGTGAATACCTTCAATATCGGAATGATACACCAAAAACTTATATGCTGCACTATTAGTGGCATGACCAATATATATGCAATCCATCATTTTTTGTCCAAGTTTAGTTCTCTTTGGTAAGGGAACTTGAACTTTCGCTAGGCAACCCCACACTTTCATCCGTTTGAAAGTAGGCGATCTTCCTCTCCATAACTCATAGGGAAATTGATCATTTTTCTTTTGAGGAATTTTGTTCAATATCCTATTTGCAGTAATTAACGCCTCACCCCATAGACTAAGGGGTGCACCCGAACTAATCAACATTGAATTCATCATATTCTTCAATGTTCTATTTTTATGTTCGGTAACTCCATTTTGTTTTGGAGTATATGGCGCAGTGGTTTGATGAACTATATCATGAGTAGAACAGAATTCATTGAACTCATTTGATTGATATTCACCACCTCTGTCTGACCTTAGAATCTTAATTCTTGTGTCAAGTTGATTTTCCACTTCTGCTTTGTATGTTTTAAACATGTTCAAAGCCTCATATTTGGTATGTATCAAGTATACATAACAAAATTTACTGCAATCATCTATGAATGATATATAGTAATTCTTTACTCCACGAGATGGGGTTGCTTGGTAATCACATAAATCACTATGAATTAAACCAAGCACTTCATTTGATTTCACTACAGATTTATGAAGATGACTTGCATATTTTGATTATATGCAAACTCCACACTTAGTCATTTTGTTCATAGAGCAATTTGGCAATATGCCTAACTTTACCATTCTTTGTAAAGAGCGATAATTAACATGACCTAATCGTGAATGCCATAAAGAAGGGGAATCAACCATATACATAGAAGCAGTGCTAGTGCCTGCATTTTCATTCATAATGGCAATTGCCTTAGTAGGTACAATAGATAGTTTGAAGAGTCCCTCACTGAGATAACCCTTCCCTACATACAACCCACCCTTGGTGAGTACAAAATTTTCATATTCAAATACAATTTTGAAGCCCTTGTTACTAAGAACAGGTCCAGAAATCAAATTCTTACAAATTTCAGGCACGTGCAACACATTAATGAGCACAAGATCATTCCCGGAAGTGAGTTATAAAGTCACCTTCCCTTTTCCTTCCACTTTCACAGAAGCAACATTCCCTACGAACAATGGTTCTCCATCCTTGATGGCCTGGTAAGATGAAAACATATCATTTTCAGAACATACGTGCATTGTAGCACCCATGCCCATCCACCAATCGATTGAATTTATAACCAGATTTGCTTGAGCCGCCACAACCCCAATGAATTGGTTGACATTACTCGAACCTCCAACACCACCACCTTGATTCTTGCGAAGGCGACAATCTTTTGCTCTGTGTCCAGGTTTGCCACATACCCAACAGAGTCCTGGTTGTGGTTTCTTGAATGCATTGGTCCTTTGTGGGGCGAATGCATTCCTCCGGTTGCAAAAGATGGCTTGACACCATTAAATTTGCCCTTGCCTTTCTGAAACTTGGCTTTAGAAGCATTGCCTTCAACCATGTTGGCATTAGGCTCCAATGAAACAACATCTGCCTTTTCATTCTTCCGGTTATCCTCTTCAACTCGAATTTTAGAACCTACTGCTCAAAATTCATTTCCTCGGTTAGATGCTTAAGATAAACCTTAAAATCCTTTCATGAGGGAGGTAATTTCTCAATAATAGCACCAACAAGGAAATTCGGGTTAAGGCCCATACCTTCGACCTCTAACTCATGAACAATGATTTGGAGTTCCTCCACTTGCTTGACAACTGCCTTGGCATCACCCATCTTAAAGTTCAGAAACTTTCCAATGACGAACTTCTTGGAACAAGCAACCTCAGTTTTGTACTTGTTCTCCAACGATTGCCACAACTCCCGTGCCGTTCTGAACGTGGAGTAGATGTCGTAGAGAGAATCATCCAAGGCATTGAGAATATAGTTTCTTCAAAGAAACTCCTGACTTTCTCAAGTTTGAATGTCTTTCAGCCTTTCAGCCTTCTCCGCATCAGTCGGAGTATTCTCCCCTTCTCCTTCTGGCAAAGCCATAGGAGTCTCAGCAATCTATACGTTTTCCACGTGAAGAGTTGTCAAGTAGAACAATATCTTCTGTTGCCAGCGTTTGAAATCAGAATATTTGAATTTCTCAGGTTTCTCAACATGGTTTTTCACCATTGACGATCCAGATTGATCCATTTTTGCAAATCAGGAAATTGAATTCTCTGAAAAAATTTGCAACCTCAACAAATCAGGAAAAAAAAATTTCGATTTTTTTTTTGAATAGTAATTTTTGTCTTAGATTGTTAGTGTCAATCTAGTATCATCAATGATGAATTGAATTGAGCACAATAATATAATAATAACTCAAAATAACTTGAAATCAACAACAATGAATTCAGCAAATTGAAAACACATACTAACTTGGTGTCGATAGAGGCCTGCTTGATGCAGTGTCCTAAGACAAAAATTCACCCCCACTTGTGTTGCAGTTTTACGGATGTCTGTCTAGAGGATACAACTATCTAAGTGAGAGTTCTAGCACAAGAACTTCACTTCTGGCGAATTTACTATATGTGTTCTTCAGAAACTTGTTTTGAAGAAGAAGAAGTAGAAGCCACAATCTTAAATCATTAATTGTGAAAAAACTGATTGATTGTGGTTTTTTCTGTCTTGTTGTGTATATCTCTCCAACCAAGTGATCAACCTTCTTTATATAGAGTAGCATATGAACAGTTACAACCATTTATACCAAAGGTTGTAATTGTTCTGAAAAGTTACAACCTTTGATTCGAATTTTCTGTTCGTTGATCACTTTATTTCTTCTTAATTCCATACAAGTTCCAACAAATCTTCCATGAGTATGAGTAAACAAGAGCTTTTCAATTCATATAAGATATAGTTAAAAGGATTTAAAATAGAGATGTTGTGACGTGCAAAATGAACTTTTCAATTACTGGAACATGTGCATGCAAATTAAGCATTTGATAGCAGAAGTTCCTCATCATCTGAACCTCCGCCCCTAAATTATGCATCTGACATCGTACCTGCTCTTGTAAAATTCCCTGCAATAACGAGGTTCTGGCATTTTGAATAAAGATGTGGAACAAAAAGGGAAGAAAACAATAGCTACATATATAAATCCTGAATGATGAGCAAATACTGCATGTTGATTAATAGGCAGGTTATAAATTTTAAATTAGTAAATAAAATTTCTTATAATAAAATTCAAGGTAATGTATCTCAAATAAATAGCTAACATCTTATTGACTTGAATTATTCCTACTAATATAAATAATAATATTAGTATGAGATATATGTTGTGAACTTAAAGCATGTGTGCAATGTGTATACGTTAATTCTATAGAAATGTATAAGGTCTTTTATTAAAAATTAACTTTAGGCCACTAATGTTATTAAGCCGCCCTTAAGGCTAAGAATTATCAAAAACAAAATTACCAATTACATATAGATTTAAGCACTGCAACTTTAAATTTTGGGGATCAATTGAAGTATGACTTATACAATCAGTATCAACCATCGAGCTATAATCTGTAAAGAGATTACTATCATAATCAAGTTAATTCTTTTTTTCCAATGTGTTGGTTGGTCATGAAAATACTTATTTCTCTTTCCGCGTTATAAGGAATATTTTGCATATATTTAAATTCTTGTCTTTAATCTTTGTATTTTTGCTTCTGCATTATGTTCATGATTTCTTATCACTCACAATATGATCTTATTGTTTCATAAAAGTTATTATATGTATAGATGCCCGCAATATAATTTCAGTTGTTTTTAAAATATATAATAAAGCCCGCAATATGGCATTAATATTCTTAAGAAAAATAATTAGTGGCAGGTTATTTGCGCAACTATTGAACAACTTATTATATAAGTTGAATTACATTAAAAATAACTATAATTAAAAATAATATAAGTTACATAAACAAATAATGACGGTCACGGTGGTGTTAACGGTTGCAGCAATGAGGGGAAAGAAATATTAGTGGGGGAAGAATAAGTGGAGGGGAATTATTTTTTTGGGGAGGAATAAAATGGATTGGGAGGTTAATCTGAGGAGGCCTGTCATGTGGCATCTACCTCATCAAAATGTCAATGTCGCATAAGATTGATAGTCCTAACAAAAGAGAAATATATTAATCAATCCTTTTCACATAACAAGAGACCCTTTTCCCTACCTTCAAAACCTTTTGTGCATATACTTGATTCTTGCTACTTGAAATTTCATTTGTACATCTCTCTTTTTTAGTTATAGTAGTGATTAGTGAAGCCTTCACTTCCGATACGGTGAGGTTTTTCGGTAGTTTTGACGTGTGCTCATAGGGGTATATAATAATCTAGTAATCCGTGTTCATTTATGTTATACACCTATATTTTACTGTAAATACAGTACAATTCATATGTTACTCTTAAAACAATGTGAAAAGTAACAATTTACTAATATTTAGAATAAAATGCTTGAAACAAAGATTAATTGCAAATCCCACAACATTCATTAAGTACAAGGAAACTATTGAGCAAAAGAAAACAAAGAAAAAGAAATTCATCACAATGCAAATTATCTTACTCTTAAGTTAATTTCAACTTAAATTACTAGCAGTAGTAAAGTTGAAATTAGAACATGAGGTGTTATATGCTAAAACTGATGAACTAAATCCTAATTTTTGTTGTTCCAAATCAAATTGTATTAAATTGTCCTCCATTTGATGTCCTCCAATTACGATCGATGTCCTAGTCTTAATCCCACCGTCCAAAAACCCTAAACACCAAACATCAACATCATCTCGCACAATCCTAACCATAGAATTTGATCCAAATATCCTCCAGAACACATCGTCACCATCCATCACAAGATCAACGGTTGGTACGGCTGGTCCTACCCTTGTATCTAATACCTCATCTGCATTATAACAAACCTTAAATGGTTCCACAGGGTTTGTTACTGTGAGGTTGAGCTTAGCAGATTCATTTACAAATGTCTCGGTAAATGCTTTGTAGATGTTACTATGTAGTGTGGTGTATGGAGTTACGGTGCTCAATTTGGTCCCACCAAACCCATTTTCATCAACGGTTAAGATCTTCCGGTCTAGTTGGACCGGAACTCCATTGACATTTATGTTAGTCAAATTAATGAAATAGTCACTCTGAACCGGGTTTTGGACAAGTTGGGTATATCGAAGGTTTTTTGAGAGGTCAATTTCCGGCAAAAAGTAATACGGTCCAGTTGAACCGAAAAAAGCCACTCCAGGAGCCGAAGGTGAACCGGATAGGCATAGCGCAAATGTGCGTGTAGATGACAAGGAAGTGCTAACCTGCAAAAGATTAATTTAGGATTTTAAATTAATGCATAAAAGAATTCATTTTTTTCATTCATATTACAAATATGTTTTTAAGGTTCTTACACACCGCATATTAAGGACCTCTAGTATTTTTTTTCTGTCCCAATATATAAATCATATTTTCTTTGTTAGTGTGTCTCAAAAAAATATTAATTTATATTTTAAAAATAATTAATATTGAAATTTAGAGATAATTTATAGTAACACACATGTATGAGCCTTGTTTTAGATCACAGTTAGTTTAAAATAAAAATTCCTTAAATTTTGTATTTAATCAAGCAGTGTCACAATTTGACGAAAGGGAGAGGAATGATTCGGCGGGTTATATCAACAGAAGAAAAGAAGAGATTTCAAGTTTTTTTGTTAGATCAGGCGACATCCGGATTTGAACTGGGGAAAAAAGTAACACCAATCATAAAAATATCTATCTAAATTATTTTTCATTTATCCTTATAAACATCTAACTTGTTAACGACCACGAATTGACTAAAAAGAGTAAATTCAAAAAAGTATAAAAGTCTTTTTTCAAAACTTACAATTTTAAAGCAAATTCAATTCGTCATATTAACTTATTCGGAAATTAGGCAGTATTTTATTCCTTTCATCCCAAATGAATCAATTGAATTGAAAGACATGCATCACATCTATTTTATCGTCAATTAGTATGATATTGATTTCATTAATCATCTTAAAATAAAAATTTACAGACTTTTAAGTTACCTAAACTAATATTTTCTTCTGTCCCAAAATACTTATCACATTTCGCTTCTCAAAAGTCAAATTACATGAATTTTGATTAATATTTTAAGACATGAAATGAATTTTGATTAATATTTTAAGATATTACTTATCATGTTTCACTTCTTATATGGACTTTGACCAACATTTTAAGATGTATTCTTTTATCATATAAATATGAAAAAAATTATAACTTATAGTATTTTTTGTATAGTTTTGAAATATCTAATGTTTAATTTTAAACCTTTCAAATAAATCTAATTTAATTTTGCTTTGAAGATTAGTCAACTGACTCTCGAAAAGCGAAACGTGGCAATTAAAAGTGAACTGAGAGAGTACTATTTCACATTACAACTTATGGTACTTCTCATATAAATTTTGAATATTTTAATTTAAACTTTAAAATATTAAATTAATCATCAAATTTAACTTCGATAATAATTAAATTAACTCTTGAAGTAAAACATAACGACTATTTTGAGACATAAAATCACAAAATTTGTGATAATGATTAGAGAAAAATTATTCTGGTAGTAGTGATTGGAAAACCTGATTTGTGAGCGAAAATCTGGACCGGCCTAAACCGGCCAAACCGGCAACACCTTTAGTAAGGCCTTTAAGCAAAGACTTGTTGGAACAAGACAACAAAAACTCATTAAAACCCTTAAGTTGCCCCGGATTCCTACCGTCAGTAACCGGTAAAACAAGCTTGTCAACAATAGCCTTACCAGTAGACGACTTATGAGTAACGGAGTTTAACGGAGAGAGGGTACAAGGGTCATTAGAACAATCAGTGCTACACTTGGCACAAGCACGTGAGCCAAGTGCAGAACATAAAGGTGAGTTGCATGAAATTGAACGGTACGTGGAAGAAATAGAACAATCAATCCAAGTAAAAGAAGCACTTATATCGAGGAGGAGAGTTGTGAGTTGTGGTGGTGTTTTGAGGTAAAGGGAAAGTGTGTAGAGATGAGTTGCATGGTCTTTGGTGATTGGTGATAAGACAGATGTAGAAGAAGAAGAAGAAGAAGAAGAAGAAGAAGAAGAAGGGGAGATGAAGAGAGATGAAGTAAAGAAGACAAAGGTGGTAATAGTAATGAGTTTATGGGGAAGCATTGTGTTGTGTTGTGTTGTTAAGAAATGAGCATTTCTTATAACCTTTTTTTATGTTTTGGTTGAGAAGTGTGCATGGGTTCAATATTTAAAGAGGATGGTTTCGACCTTTAATTAAAGTCCTAAATAGGGGTGGCAAAACTTGCATAATTTGCTTATTTAATGGAGTACTAACTTTTTTCATTTTGATTCGTTTAAACCACGTTCTAAATTAGGAGGTATAGCACCTAAAAGTTACTCCCTCGTCTCAAATTATTTATCATGGTTACTAAAAATAGTTGTCTCAAATTATTTGTCATTTTAAAAGTTCAACGTATAATTAATTTTTTTTCTTCATTTTACCCTTTATCATTAATGAGAATGACACATAAATAGAGTAAATATTTAATAAAGATAGATTATGATTTAGACATAAATAAGGCTAAAATATGTCAAATATCCCTCCTAATTAATATTTTTTAAGGGGCGTGTAAATCAAAAAAGCAACAATTTGACACGGAGGGAGTATAGTTCAAGGTAATGTAAATTAGACTGAGCTTAAATATGAAATTGATAAAATGTGATAATTTAGGGAGATTTACAACAACATCAATATACACGGTGAAATTCAACAAAGTGAGATCTGAGAAGGATATAGTGTACACAGACCTTACCCTACCGTGAGAGGTAGAAAAATTATTTCCAATAGACCCAGGGGTGGCTCAATAAATTTGGTGAGGCCTCAATTTTTTTTTCAGAAAAAAAATATGTTAATTATTTTTTGTAAAAGTGAAAAAATAAGAAAGCATACTTTGCTTAATTTATCGCAATGTCAAATGTAAATGACCCAAAAAGATTTATATTCGGAGGTAGCGTGAGGATGTAATTGAGTTATTCATATTACCCTTTTTCGACGGTAATATCAATCATAATTTCAAAAGTTTTATTTTTTTATACTCTTTTCATCCCAAAATACTTGTCATATTTCGTTTCTAAAGTGAGATTGTATACACTTTGGCCAATATTTTCAAGATATATTTTTTCATCATCGATATGAGAAAAATGCAACTTATAATACCTTTCGTATAGTTTTTGAATATCTAACTTTTAGTTTTAATATAGCTCCGAATATTAATCAAGTTGACTTTTTAGAAGTAAAAGATATCAATTATTTTGGGATGGAGGAATTTTATTTTTATATAGTTTCTAATTATACTCTTGAAGTTTTTTTATATTATTTTTAAATAACATATACATTCACAATTATTAAAAAATGGACCCACCCCCACCCAACCCCCACCCCAAAACTTGGGGGCCAATGGCCTTGGAGCCCTTACCCTCTAGTCGGCCCTGGGTAGACCCTCAACACAATTTAGGAGGATTTAGCAACTTAAAATTATAGTTGGGGGTGGAGGAGGGCGTGGGGAGAGGGCATATAAACTAGACATATAATAAGTATGAAATAAATAAAAATGTGATAGTTTAAAAAAAATTATTCATTATCTCTTCATCTAACATTTAAGTTGATATGAGCTAAATAATTGAATCATGAGAAATTTCATTTAAATATATTTTTATATTTTATATTTTATATGTTATATGATATTGACAAAGAAAATTTTAAAAATGTTAATTTTATTTGATAAATAAATAAATCATAAGAAAATAAGAATTAAGCGATTTAGATTATAACCTATTGTTAGCCTTAACTTGACTCAGTATAGCTCAATCCAATACAGTGTGACATCTGTAATCCAAAATACTAAACTAAAATTCATATTTTAACATTAATTGAAACTTTAGTGATTAATTTTTCAAAGACACAAATTAGTGAGATCACTTGAATTCACCGAACATGAGGTCTATTTGCCCTCGCATCGGATAAGGGTGTTTGGAGTACAAGTACGCGTAGGATGAAGTTTGCATTAGCAATTAAATCGTTTGGAATGTGTAATTGTTTCATATTTTAATTTATTTAATTACATTTTCGTTGTGCTTTCTCAAATAATGATTAAATATGTTTTTATGAGCTTGGCACGTGACATTGGCCGAGAAGGGAGCACCGATTCAATATTTAAATGGATGGTTTCAACTTTTAAAGTAATAAATTATGATTTGCATAATTTAATTTATTTTAATCCGCTCAATTTAATTAACTATTCAATAGTTAGGCTCTGTTGGGCTAAATATATAGCCCTGATATTAGCCCATGAAAAACCTAATTAGAGTATTTTTTAAAAATATCTTGTTTGATATGTTATATATCACCATAATAATAAAAAAAATTAATTTTATTTGATAATTAAATAAATTATAAAAAAAGGAAATTTAAAATGAGTAAGAGTTAGGCAGTTTGTATTATAATTGTTTAGCATATCTTGACCTAACTCAGTTTAACCTAATATATTTTAACTCGCTTATTTGACACATGTAATCGTAAACACTAAACTAAAGTTTATAATTTAAAATTTTACTGATTAATTTTTTAAAGGGTTAAATTTACCCCGCTATTTTAATATATTGTTCACTCTATTCTCCGTTATACTATGTGGCTAAAATTACATCTATCATTAAGAAAAATTTCAAATATATCGTCAAGTTAAGGGTTAGAAATTCATATAGTTTATAAATAAAAATTCTCCTTCAGATTTCCTTAATTCCCTTTTCCATTACCCAATTTCACTTGATTATCCATTAACCTGCTGCTCGTAACCTACATAACCAATTTCAAGTCTCTTATATTTACTTCATTATTTAGTCTTAATTTGTTCATGGCTAGTTACTCGTCTGGCTATCCTTCAATTTTCCAAACAAAGTCTAATTCAAATAAAACTTATTTACCTAACTGTTTAACAAATTTGTCTATGCTTTTCATTCTCACAAATCAAGGAAAGAAATTAAATAATACCACATAAATGAATAGCTCAACCAAGATAACAACTGAAAGCATGCTGATATAGAATAATCACAAAGTAACCAAAAATATTCACCAACTTAAAAGTGAAACAAAAATTAACATGAGAAATTGGATCTCAATGCTTCAGTGTTGTTTTTCCTTTTTAACAAAAGAGCCCACGAATCGCTCAAATTAAGACTAAATTATGTAGTAAATATAAGGAATTTGAAATTGATTATGTGGGTTACGGGTTACGGGTTACGGATTAATGGATAATCAAGTGAAATTGAAAAATTGAAAGGGAAATTGGGAGAATTCGTTAATCAAAAGGTATATTTAAAAACTTTTTTAACGATGATATTAATTTTGACCAAATAATATAACAGAGAATAAATGTGAGTAATATATTGAAGTAGAATGGTAAATTAAACCCTTTTTATTTTTATATTTTGTATCAAAAATGAGATCACTCGAATGCACTGAACATGAGCTCTATCTGCCCCTCAGCATCGGATAAGGGTGTTTGGAGTTCAAGTAGGATGAAGTTTGTATAGAAATTGAACTGTTGAAATGTTCGTTCGTCTCATAAATTTAAGTTGTTAAAGATAATACATTTTAATTTGCTTAATTATATTTTTAATGCGCATTCTCAAGTGCTGACTAAATTTATTTTTCGGGCCAGGCTGGTATTTGTTTTTTAATAATGAATAACATAAGATAGTTTTGCATACTCTAATATTATATTAAATACGTGACTATTTTATTTAAAAGTTTAAACGATGAGAAATTAAATTTTAATTCACCTAATTATGTTTTCAACATAGACGACGATGAGCTAAACGCGTCTTTGTTTGGAGTACAACTGGGGATGAGTTTTAGCAACTAGACGATGATGAGCTAAACAAGTGCAGCAAGTGATGCAAATAACAGATATATACAGACATAAACTTTTTGTTGTTTGTATGAAATTGGATAAGGACAGATGTTTCTGATGTTATCATAATACCATTTATAGCTGTATCTCGACAAATAATTAGCAGTTTGACACATCAACACGACAACGAGGTTAATTGACAATATTTGACAATATCTAATACGAACAAAACCTTGAATAACTTGTTGTAGAATGCTGTTGAGAAATGAGAGTTAATATATGTCTACTGTTTACGCTTCCAAACAGAAGAGGGCCTTTATGAACATGATTAAGAAAATTAAATAGTTAGCATTCAAAATTTTGTACTATATATGTGTTTGTGCTTGTGTGATTAAGGGTGTGTTTGGTGCGAAGAAAAAAAAAATCATAGAAAATGTTTATTGAAAATTAAGTGATTTTCTTATTTTTTTGTATTTGATAAGTTGAAAACTGTAATCAAAAGTATTGTACATAATCTAGGAAAACGCTATGGGGTGGGTGGGGATAATAATTAGGATGGGACCAAAACAGGATTAAACCTTTGTGAAGGGGAAAGTCCTGAAGGCGAAACCCCCCAACTGTACCAGAGGCCCCTTGGCCATGTGGGATGTAAATCGAGGGATATGCGCAAGTGGCAGCCCTGCAAGGGAGATGACCAACGGGACACGAACCCAGCAACAACCCTTGTAATATTTCAACAAAGACTGTCACCACACGGATTCGAACCCGCGACGACGGAGTGGTTGTACCCCAATCACCTTGCCACTTACCAACTCGTCTGTGCCCCTGGAGGCTAAAACAGGATTAAACCTTATAGCATGTAGATGGGTGTTTGCTAGCTGTCAGCACCAATCCTTCGTTTTATGAATTGAAATAAGGAGTTTCATGTTTATATTAGCACATCATTACTCTATGTCATTGGATTGGATGTATATTGGCGCAAGAAAAGCCTCTTAATGACTATCTACTTTAATATACAACTTTCTATGGTAATTATACAACCATCGAATCTTCTATATCATGATTCGACCCATACTTCAGACTCAAGATTGATAAATATTAGTGGCCTTACATCTCAAGATGAGTTGTACCATTAATATTGTCCCTTACTTTAGCTATGCTATCATTAGGATAGTTGTACAATTACATGTTGTCTTCTACTTTATCTTATTAGGTTCTTTATATATCTGAGGCTATTTGGCCATTTATTGAATAGAAGAAACATACAACATAAACTCTTCATGGTATCAAAGCTACTCCAGAACAGGAGATCTTGTACCTTCGACGATTAATTTTTTTTCTTCCTTCTTTTCTTCTTTTCCAATCGTTCTCTAGCCATTGAAACCTTCGACCTTTCACAACGAAAATCGATAATCGACATCTCACCATGGGTGACGACAAGACCACCAAACCTCTCGATTTCACATCACCATACTACCTTCATCCCTCCGACGGACCACAACTCACAATATGTCCTATTGTGTTACATGGTGAGAACTACAATGAATGAGTTCGTTCGATGTGCAATAATTTTCTTGAAAAGAACAAGCTCGGCTTCTTCAATGGAACCATGACGAAACCGAAGGACGGCACTCCGGAAGAGCCACTATGAGTGACGGTTAATTCCACACTCGTTGGATGGATTCATAATACCTTAGATCTAAGCCTACGCTCTTCCATTCCCCATCCCGACGATGTGAAGGACATGTGGGATGATCTCCGACAACGTTTCTCGATAGGAAACGGTCCAAGAATCCACGAGTTAAAGATTCTTTTGGGTGCTTGCAAGCAGTGTGGGCACTCGGTCATGACTTACTACAATGATTTGCGGAAAATATAGGATGAACTTGCTAGATATTCTACTGTTCCGAAGTGAACTTGTGCTGCTGCCCCTGCATTTGCTCAAGAGAATGAGAATGAAAAGGTCCATGACTTTCTTGCTAGTTTGGATTCCGCTCTTTATGACACTGCTGTTTTGCATATTTTGATGCTGGAGCCTTTGCCCAACTTAAACACGTCTTTACTAAAATTGTGACTGAAGAACGTCACCAAATTGTAGATCGGACACAAGACACTCATTTTGATGTTGTTGGCTTTGCGCCACAAGGGCCTGCTATGGGCTGGAATGATAACCCTCGACCCAATGGTGTTTGCTCTCATTGCGCCAAACCTGGACACGCAAAAGAAAACTGTTTTCAACTAATTGGGTTCTCGGATTGGTGGTATTCTAAGAACCGCGACAATGGCGCGCAAGGTCGCGGCGGCGGCAGGTATGGCCGAGGGGGAGGAAAGAATGTGGGGAGAGGTGGTCGTGGGAAAGTCGCATATGTTGTAACCACCTTGAAGCTAGATGCTCCGACATTCGTAGATGAGACCAATCGTCGTGGTCTTCCTGGTCTCTCGGATGCATAGTGGGCTACGCTTGTGAACATACCCAATACTTCAAAAGGGCAGTCCTCTTCAACCGAAAGGTTGAGCGGTAAGTTTGATTCTTTCGCTCAATGGATCATCGATACCGGATGCTCGAATCACATGACTGGTAATGCTAAACTATTTAACCAATTGTTTGATGTTTCTCCTACTTCCGTTAGGCTGCCTAATAGGAAACAAACCTTTGCTACTAAAGAAGGCACGATTACTTTGAGCCTAAATATTGCGCTCATTAATGTATTATATGTTCCAGATCTTACTTGTAATTTGTTATCGGTGTCTCACTTGCTTACCAATCGCTCTTATTCTGCCACTTTTATTGATAAGCTTTGTATCATACAGGACCATACTTTAAGGACTCTAATTAGAGCGGGTGAACAATGTGATGAGGTTTATTGGTATCGGCCTCTGCGACAACTTTAGGCTTATCAAGCAACTGTGGGTGATAAACGTGAATTGTGACATAAAAGGCTGGGACACCCTTCTCGCAAAGTCGACTTTCTTCTACCTCATATTATTAAGAATGGCAATAATGATGTTAATGGTATCCATGAACCTTGTGATATTTGTTTAAGAGCCAAACAAACTAGAAACATGTTTCCTTTGAGTCGAAGTCGAGCAACAGAGGTTTTTGATCTAATTCATTGTGATATTTGGGGTGCATATACCTTGCCTGCTAGTTGTGGTGCTCATTATTTTTTAACTATTGTTGATGACTGTTCTCGCGCGGTATGGGTTTATTTGATGTCTTCAAAATCTGAGGCGCCTCAACTTATTAAGGATTTTTGCAAAATAGTTCAAACTCAATTTAACAAACATATTAAAATTCTACGAAGTGATAATGGAAAGGAATTTACATATATTCATCGGTTTTATGCCGACAATGGTATTATATATCACACTTCTTGTGTCGACACTCCACAACAAAATGGAAGGGTAGAATGTAAACATAGGCATATTCTTAATGTGGCTCGGGCATTACTTTTTCAAGCTAGTCTTCCTATTTCCTTTTTGGGGGAGAGTATCATGATGGCTGCCTATGTCATCAACCGAACTCCTACCCCATTGCTCAATAATAAAACACCACATAAAATTCTCTTTGGTTCACCTCCTAACTATGATACCCTTCGTGTCTTCGGTTGTCTTTGTTTTGTTAAAAATTAACCTCGTATAAAGGATAAGTTTGGCACTCGCTCTCGTCAATGTATGTTTATGAGCTATCCATTTGGTAAAAAAAGGGTGGCGTTTGTATGACTTTAAAAAAGTGTTTTTTATCTCTCTTGATGTTGTTTTTGTGAACAACAATTTCCTTTTGTCAGTGAAGTCTCTTTACATAATATTGATGATGATGTGTTCCAAAGTAAGGAGTATTATGAGCATGTGACTCAGTATGAGAATACTCCCTTACCAAGGGAAGTGAGGAGCATTCGGTTGTGGTAAACGATATTGATGCTGGGATTGAACAACTCATCCCACCGCCTGCGGGTGCGGGTAGTGAGGATATGATTAGTACACCTTCGGCTACTAGGGAAATTGTGAACGCGGTCATCGAATAAAGAAACCTTCTAGTAAACTCAAGGACTTCATCACCAACACAGTTCGAGTTATAAACCCTGTAACATCACTTACCAATGCTCATCAAAGTTCTCAGGTACTCATTTCCCATTGCTTATTATGTAAATTGTGATAAGTTTTCTGTGAGACACACCCGTTTTTTGGCAGCAATTACTGCAGACACTGAACCCACCTCATTTAAAGAAGCTGTTAAGGATCCTAGTTGGCGAAAAGCAATGCAGGAAGAAATAGATGCACTTGAGAGAAACAAAACTTGGACTTTAGAGGACCTACCCCCCGGAAAGAAAGCTATCGGGTGTAAGTGGGTGTATAAAGTCAAGTACCGATATGATGGTACGATTGAATGATTAAAGGGATGCCTAGTAGTGTATGAGAATCGGCAAGTTGCCGGCATTGACTTCAATGAAACATTTGCCCCTGTAGCTAAAATGGTCACAGTTCGCACATATTTTGCTATAGCAGTGGCACGAAAGTGGGAACTACACAAGATGGATGTGCATAATGCCTTTCTACATGTCGATCTTGATGAGGAAGTATACATGCAACTTCCTCCTGGTTTTAACTCTACAACTCCGGGTAAAGTGTGTCGATTACGTAAGTCATTGTATGGACTATGAAAAGCACCTCAGAATTGGTTTGCTAAGCTTTCAACTGCTTTGAAGAATATTGGCTTTCAACAATCTTATGTTGATTACTCATTATTTAGCTATTCCAAGGGTGATGTTGCTTTACATGTTCTTGTGTATGTGGATGACATTATAATCACTAGTTCTTCTTCTTTGACAATCAAAAAATTCAAGCAACAACTCAGTGAGAGATTTCATATGAAAGACTTGGGCATTCTCAAGTATTTTCTCTGCATCGAAGTAGCACGTAGGAAGGATGGTTTGTTTCTTTCACAATGCAAATACATTCTTGACATTATAAGTGAGGCTGGTTTACTTGGAGCTCGCCATGTTTCTACACCCATGGAACAGAACCACCATCTTTCCACCATCAAAGGCATTGTCTTTGAGGATCCAGAGAAGTATCGGCGACTTGTCGGGCGTCTAATCTACTCAACGATTACACGACCTAAACTGTGTTATTCTGTACTTATCTTAGCTCAGTTTATGGGAGATCCTCGTGTTGAACATTAGGATGCAGCTTTGAGAGTTTTGTGGTAATTAAAAGGTTGTCCTGGGCAGGGTATTCTGTTGCGTGGGGATAGTGATTTCCATCTCTATGCCTTTTGTGATAGCGATTAGGCGAGTTGCCCTCTGACTCGGAAATCATTGACTGACTACTTTGTTTTATTAGGTTATTCTCATGTCTCTTGGAAAATGAAAAAGCAGCCAACCGTTTCCCGATCTTCAACGGAGGCCGAGTATCGGTCTATGGCAACTACTACATGCGAGTTAAAATGGATGAAATCCCTTTTGTCTTGTTTTGGAATACACCATGCGCGTCCCATGCAATTGTTTTGTGATAGTCAAGCTGCTTTTTATATAGCGGTTAATCCAATTTTCCATGAAAGAACGAAACATATAGAGATGGATTGTCATTTTGTTCGTGATGAATTGCAAGATGGAACGATTTCTACATCTCATATTCTGACTGGTGCACAACTGGCTGATATTTTAACCAAAGCTCTTGGTAAAACACAATTTTCTTTACCTTCTTCGCAAGTTGGGCATTTGCAATCTTCATGCTCCAACTTGAGGGGGAGTATTAGTGGCCTTACATCTCAAGATGAGTTGTACCATTAATATTGTCCCCTACTTTAGCTATGCTATCATTACTATGTAATATTCTCTTTGTCTACTACTTTAGCTATGCTATCATTAGGATAGTTGTACAATTACATGTTATCTTCTATTTTAGCTTATTAGGTTTTGTATATATCTGAGGCTATTTGGCCATTTATTGAATAGAAGAAACATACCACATAAACTCTTCAATAAATCAAGGAGTACGAGGGTGGAGAGTAAACAATCAAGTATGAAATGTCACTTATGCAACTTGTTTCTTCTACTTCTACCATAAAAGTCATTTCTTTTTAAGGAATTTGTTTTCCTAGAGCAAAATTTTTGATCAATCAAACATGGAAAATATTTTCTTCCATACGAGACACACCCTAAGAAAGACCAGAAATGTAGTTTAATGATAACATTGTAAAAAAAAAAAGTTTCCAACTTTGGTAATTTTCCCTAAGTTCAATGTATAGAAAATTTAAAAATATTTCTATCCATTTTTAAACCGTTTAATACAAATTTAGACGCAAATGTAAAAAAGGCAACTTCACTTCACACGTCGAAGTAATATTTGTAGTCCCATGTTTCAACAACATCGTACAACTGAAACAATATATAGCGTCATACAATATCGACAACTTGGTGGTGATCGAATGTGAAACTTAGTTGTTGTCCTAGGACTAAGCCATACCTTCAAAACAGAAGTCAAATATTAGGTAGGTAAGGTAAGCCGAGGACATGAACGATTATGTGAGGGATGCCATCATTTATGAGAAAGGTAGACATCACTGAGTAACAATAGTAATTACTATAAATAGCCCACAAGACACATACGTAACACAAACATACTTCTCTGAGTTACCTCGTTTTTTATTTCTCATTCGGTGTTTGGCAACGACTTTGGAGTGTAACACTCTCCTTATTTTAATACATTTCCAAAACTCGGACTCCAAACTTTTGGTTAAAGCTAAAAGGCTATTTATCACCCGTAGTTGTGAGCTACCGTTTTCATCTGCTTCATTCACTCTCCGAATGAGTTTATTTTTGTATACTAACAACGTATAAATTTTTTAATACTACCGGCCAGGTGAAATTAACCTGTACTATCTTGTAACTATTCATAAAATTGTAACATGAAAATAGGATGAATAACCTGCTATACTCGTCAAATTACAGTATAATGTAAAAATTATCTAAATTAAATACGTACTTTACAAATTGACTAATTTAGGCATCAGATACCTTCCTCAAGTTGGCAGTCGTCAAACTACCTCCTACACTTATATGTTGGTAAGTTAACTACAAATGACACTAGCTTGAGATAAACTTCAGATTGTTTATTAAGAACGACTTTTGCTAGCTACTTTGTATAGTGCCCACTTTTTGCTCAGCATATCCCTCGTGAAAACATCTTTAAAAGTATATATTTCAACAAAGAAAATGTCCTCCGCTTTCAATCCTAGCCTTACGCTATCTCTTCAGTATTTTTCTATGATGATATATCTGTAAGATATTAAAATACCACTAGAAAATGCATTGAAACAGGACGTTGTGTATAAAGTTGAAATTAGAGGAATAATCCTTGTATATTCTGTGTGAAATCAATTCAGATAGGGAACAAATTAAAGGGCATAGCTGGAATAAGCAAAACTGGAATTGTACTATCATACACACCACTTCTCATCAACCTTGTGAGCACTGCTGGGATTTTCATCAGAGTAAAATCCATTAAGAGAAGTGACAATGTACTCTCCCTGAACAAATCCCTTTGTAGTCCAATTAAGGGGTCGTTAGATTGGGAAGTTATCCAATGATTAAAATACGAGGATTAAATAATGATGAAATTATTTAACTCATATATTTTTATTGATAAAGGTTTGATTTATTGGATTGAAATTAGAATATATGGGGTATATTGTAAAACACGTGTTTGGTTTAAACTAGATAAATTGGCAAGTGTATTGTTTTGTTATTTAACCTCGGGATTGTTATCACATATAGAGAGTGTGGTTTAGAAATAATACCACAATCGCGATATAAACAATTAAAAATTGTACTACCAAATATGAAATAAAATAATCCACAATTAATCCCGGGACTATAATTCTTTATCCTACCAACCAAACGATCCTAACAGCCAAAACTTGCGCTGTGATGGAAACACCTACTTTAAAGCAGTGGCTGAAGCCTTTACCAAAAAGGCTCACCCGTTTTGCCTCTCGCTCGAATAGGAACCTTTATGCGTTGGTAGGCTTTCGTAAGGAATATCAGCACTGTTGCTTTCGTATCTCCATTTATTTCTGTTTCACGGTAGCACTAGGGCGAGTCCAAGAACTTCAATTGTTGTTGACAGGTATCTAAAGAAGAACAACCTTCTGCGTGTTTAATGATTCAGCTCTAGCCTCTATGCTCTTACCCAGGCAAACTAATTGTGGCTGCTTCAATTCCTCACCTATTGCCTAGAACTGTCTATCTTCAACATGTGATACAGACATTATATGAATCAATATCGGTTACTAGGTTTGTTCTTATAGTAACTTTAATAATTCCATTTTTTTGCTTCACCGCTGTTTTCTATTATTCTACTGATTTGTACGGGGGGAATTAGGAGCAATATGACTGCTATTAATAGCATCCCTGAGCCTGAAGAAGCTAGGCTACCAAATGGTGAGGACAGAAACAACAGAAGTTAATATTTCATTACAAGATCCAACATGCGACAATCATTGTACAGTATCCTATTGCTGCATCTTACAGTCAAGGCTCCACTTTTGAGCAATCAATGTAAAAGGAAAAAGAGAGAATAACGAGAAAATGTGTTACTATTTTGCGCTAACTTTTCGTAGAAAATTTTGCAAACGCCACCTAGACCTCTTATTTGATATTGCCTTAACATTCCCAGAGAGCTCTAATGGACTGAGCAAACAAAAATTTTATGCCCAATATTTGCTTCCATCAAATAACCCAGATACAGCCTAAATTATCACTTTCTCAACTAGGCAAATCAGTTATATGAGAAGAAAATCCCTCCGAATGATGAACGCCGACTGCAAAGAACCTGCAGTCGATTTTAATTAGACTAAAACCTCCTCCTTCGCCACTCAGCTCAAATCCTCAATGGTGGAAAAAAGAAAAATAAATCCCGCAAAATACACACACACACACACCAATGATGAATGACGACTGCAAAGAACCTGTAGTCATTTTTAACTAGACTACAACCTCCTCTTCCGCCTCACCTCAACCCTCAATGATGAAAAAAGAAAAGATAAATTGGAGAACAAACATATCGCAACAAACAGCAGCAAATCCCTCACTGCCTTCTCCAGACATTTCTAAAAGATCCACTGTGAAGTTTTACCCAGTCAGAGAATATTGGTAGAGCTGCAACTTTATCAATCTCATCTAACAAGATATCCTCTGTAAGATTTCCCTCTATGTTGTGCTTTGCCTGTCCATAGGATGTTTTTTCAGTCAATAGTTGAAAAAGCTGTAAACGAAGGATTATGTACTATATGACAAACCTCCTCGTAGACACTAATATAATCTGGGTTTGATTTGTCCGTTTGGATCCGCACAAATATCCAAGCATCTTCATGAGAGTTCCAGGAACACTCAATTATCCTACCCGAGTACAACGATAAATCAGATCCATCTGCAGGAAAAAGCACCAATCAGACCAAACTTAGTTTGAACAAACCTTGAGGCGTTAGCCATATTATCACCACCTTATTTTGCAGAACAGTTAAGCAAGGAAATTGCTATATATTTCCTAATAGATCTTCATATTCTTACGGCCAGCTGGAACAGACGCCTTGCAAATAAAGGAAAGAAAAGGAGATCTTTTTGCCACTGGAAACTCCTAGAAGGATATACAGTTAAGAGAAAGGAGAAAAAGAACAGATAATCAAACCCATATCATAGATGAGGTAAATAGCCCTCTTCACTTGTGTGTCTGGCTCAGTCTCAGTAATCATTCACCATCAAGTAGCGTGCAGTGATGGGTAATGTCAGCTCTACCCAACAGGAAACTCGTAAATCTTCTACAGCAGAAAAAGACTGAAATTGTAAAGCTGCAGAACCAGTATCCCTCATGATGGAGCACAAGAGATGCTTTATGGACAATGTACCTGATAGATATATTTGCAAGGAAATCGCAACTGGACCTTCCTGAAATAGAACTGTGGATCAATCAAATAACAACCCTCCCTATCTATTAGCATCATGTATCGTGGCACCGCAGCACTCCAGGTGACATGGTAGAGTTGCTGGCTTAGAAGATGCAATTTATCCCTACAATTTGAAGCAAAGCATCAAAGTTCCAGAAAATGAAATCAAGAGATGAGTGAATACTGTTTGACACAAATCCAAAATTCTGCTTTCAGTACCCTGAAAATCTAATAATCTACTTCAGACATAAAAGTACATTAATTTACTCCCTCTGTCCCAACTTATGCGATACTTTTCGCTTCTCAAGATTCAAACTACATGAACTTTGACCAACAATTTATGAGGTATTTTTTCACCATATTGATATGAAAATAGTTGCATCTTATAATATTTTCCGTATAGTTTTCAAATATCTAAATTATAGTTTTAAACTACATGAACTTTGACCCACGGTGCTAACTGCACGAAGCTTCTTGGTTCTATACGGATCGACACCCACGATGTTAACTGCACGAAGCTTCTTGGTTCTATACGTCTCGATGAGAATGACACGAAGCTTATGTTTTGCATGACCGACATTGGGAGCAGCTAGCACAACAGTCTAGTTCGACATAGCAGATATCAGTACCAATAACACGAGCTTTGACTTGCGGCCAAGTCCGGTCTTGAACATCAATCTCCGTTGCTTAACAGAATAGCAACCAGAACCTGCAAGAAAGAGAAACAAGAAATCAAGAGAAGTTTGATGTCCGATTAAAAAATGTTGATGGTTTCGGCTCGATAAAATATGAAGGTTGATAGAATGTGACTTAGGACACCACTTTTGCTCCAAGGTTGTGGGTTCACATAAAAGATGATCTTTATATCTTTATATAAGGATTCAAGGCGGCTATGTCTTTAGGTTAATACTAGCTTGGTACTTTAAGAACAAATAAGATTCTGACACCTAGCTAAAAGAACAGAAAAAATTGGGACTCATATGTTTCCTAGGAGTGGGAAACTATTTTGACCCCAAGTTTTATGCAACCTTGATGTCTACTACTTCGACGATTGTTACAATATTTGTAGCAATGAATTGCATACGGGAAGTCCTCGAATCGAATTCATTGAATTGCAGAGTCCAAGTAAAATACCGAGAAAGGGCGTCTTGGAGACAATTAAGTACATAGTAGTGACACCGTTACTATGAAGAAAATTGTGACGTTGCAATGTGTGCTAAAGACATAATGATTATTCTTAGAAATCCAATGGAGACAAATTTTCCTTCCTACAAGTTTAAGAGCAACCACTAAGTTCCCTACAGTTATCTAAGTGGCATTTGGACGTTCATCTATGTGGATATGATGTACACGTAGAATGTATTTTGGGTTAGAAGAACAAATTGACTTATTGTTTGGACTCGACAATTTCTCGAGGAAAATCCCAACAATTATTTGATTGTGTATGATTTAAAATGCCAGTTAGTGAAAAGTGGTGTCGAGCAGATATTTCAAAATATGAATTGCTGTCTTCATATTACTTCAAGACTCATCTATGTGACACATCTACACTCGACAAGTCTTGAAGTAGGGGTATTTATAGACATATGAATTTTGTGAAATTAAAATTCATATAAATTTCTAAATATAAGAAATATCAAGCCCAGATAAGATGAAGTTATTGTCCAAGACATGAATTTAAAGTAAAGACCAATTTCATTTGGGTTGGTCCATTGAGTTGGTCTTCAAACATGAGCCCCTCCGTTAGCCCAAGGTTCATGCCATGTGTCAAATGACGTGACACACTAAGTCAAGTCAAGGACCAATAAATTCATGCCACATGTATAAGTGACGTAGCATGCCAAGTCAATACAAAAACCATCAAATGTCGTCAAGTGTACGAATGACATGGTTCGATCAATCATATACATACCCTAGCTCTCCCCTGCAATTATAAATAGGGATCCTCATAAAGCCAAAAGGAAGAATTGGAGAGAAAGGCATCATAGGTTTCTGAACGCATCCAAATATCACGAAGATTCATAAGTCTTCCGCAAATAAAAATTATTCATAAGTCTTCCGCATATAAAAAGGATTCATAAATCTGCAAATCAAGAAGATTCATAAGTCTTCCGCAAATCAAGAAGATCCATAAACCTTCCGCATATCAAAAGGATCCATATGTCCGCAAACCAAGAAGATTTATAAGTCTTCCGCAAATCAAGAAGATCCATAAATCTTCCGCATATCAAAAGGATCCATAAGTCCTCATATCAAGAAATATACATAGAGAAGCTCTCATCTCCAAAGGTGATTCGCAAGTCTTCCGCATATCAAAAGGATTCTTCATCTCCAAGTTATGAGCCGCAAGTCTCCATACCTCTATGTTTGTGATTAAAAAGCTTGACTCCACATTCATGGTAAAATTACAACAAGTAATCAATCGATTCAAGAACAAGCAAAGCCCCTGATTAACGGTAGGAAAAGAATTAAAGGATTATATTTTTTGTTTAAGATTTTATAAAGATTGTAACCTCCGCACAAATATTTCAAATAAAATATTACTTGTCGCTATATTTTTCTTGTCTTGATTATTATTTTTCAGGATCAAAAGATTTGTCGTTACAGTAACTTTCTGAACCAGCATTCTATCTAGCATAGTTAATACCGTACATGAAAGATATTTTGATACATTATATATAGTTATTACGTGTGACAAGAAGGTGCCACCAAAGCTTAAAGACAAGTTCTACAGAGTTTAGACCAATTATATTGTATGAGGCGGAGTGTTGACCAGTCAAGAGGTCTCACGTTCAGAAGATGAAGGTGACATAAATGAGGATGTTGCGGTGGATGTGTGAACACACGATGAGAGACATGATTAAGAATAAAGATATTCGGGACAAGATGAGAGTAGCCTCGGTGGAGGACAACATGAGGGAAACGAGGCTGCAATGGTTCAGACATGTACATAGGAGAGGCGCAGATGCCCCAGTGCGAAAGTGTGAAAGGTTGACTATGGGTGGTTTCAAGGGGGTATAGGTAGGTCAAAGAAGTATTGAGGAGAGGTGATTAGACAGGACATGGTGCAGTTTCATCTCACCGAGGACATGACCTTAGATAGGAGGGTATGAGGGACTCAGATCAGGGTAAAGGACTAGTAGGTAGTTGTCCATGTCATGCCCCGTATTACTTGTCTTGTGGATTCTTGGTATTATCTGTTATCTGTTGTGCCATGATCGCTTTACTTTACTTTCTTCAAACCTTATCTGACTTTCTTTGTCATATTTTCTTTTGAGCTGAGGGTCTTTCGGAAACAACATCTTGAAAACTGATTTTTACCTCACTCTACACAAGTTATGTAGGAATTAAGTTATGCAAAATAAGTTGTGTAGTATTTTTCAGATTATATTGAATGTTGAAAGTTGTGCATTGTCCGACATAGCTTGTGTAGATTTTATGATATATATGATGAGCTAAAGGTATAAGTTTGCCCGAGTGAAATCTAAACTTATGTTCTTTTTCAAGATCATGTTGAGTGTTGAAAGTTTGTCGTGTCCGATATAATTCGTGTAAATATTATGATACATATGCCGAGCTAAAGGTAAAAAAATTCGAGTGAAATCTAAAGTTATGACGCGTCAAAAATGATGAAAGACAAAAATTAAAGATCACACGTAAAAATTAAAGACCAGAAATAAGAACATTTGTGCGAATGATGCCTATATTATATAACTAGAAAGCTCCATTTGGGCCTTTTTATTTCTGTAATAGCATGACGGCACATGGCAAACTAAAACGACGTCATATCGATTGGGAAAAAGAGTGAATACGGCAAAAGAGCTTAACCCCTACAGATCCCCGTGCCCTTTAAACCCACAATTAGAAAGAAGCCATTTGCTCTGTACTTCTACTAAACCCTAAGCGTTTGTTCATCTTCATCTGCAACAATGAAGCTCGTTAGGTACATTTTCATTCCTTTATTTTTTACCACGCAGTTAATTGTTCCGTTAAATTTAGTTATGGTTATTAACTTTTACTTTCGGCTTTGCAGATTTTTGATGAAGTTGAACAATGAGACAGTCTCGATTGAGCTCAAAAACGGCACCGTTGTTCATGGAACTATAACAGGTATCTCTTTTTTCTCTCTCTATCTCTCCACTGAGCTTAAACGACGTCGTTTTCTTTTTCTTCAAGTTTTAGTCATTGTACGGTTTGCATTTCGTTCTTAATAATTACATAGGATAAGGGTGTCAAACTTAAGTAATTGAAGATAGTTATGTACTCGGGGTGTGTTTGGTATGACTGGAAAATGTTTTCTCGGAAAATGTTTGATGTTAATGTTACTTTTTTTTCATAGTGCTTATCTATAGTATTTTGACATGGCTGCTTTGCTTCTGTCATCTTGACCTTTTTGTCATGCCTTCTCTTGAGCTGAGCGTCTCTCGAAAACAACTTCTCTACCTCCCAAGGTAGGGGTAATGTCTGCGTACACTCTACCTTCCCCAGACCCCGCTTGTGTGATTTATACTTTGTATGTTGTTGTTCTGTGTTTGATATGCAAGTTGGAATATGTCATGTTAAGAGCATTTGCATATATTCAAAGCAAAACACTATGAGGTTTTTGAATTCGGAGTGCAATTTCTGGTAATGGGGTAGGTGGGGGTAGGGGTAGGTGGGGTGGGTGTGGGTGGATAGTGTGGGGTTGGGGATGCATTGGTGTGTCTCTATTGACCCGGAAAATGTTTTCCCTCAAAATTTTAAGGAAAACATTTTCTCATATTCCGAGGAAAACATTTTCCAAGATATCTAGTGCAACCAAACAAGGGAAAATAGGAAAACATTTTTCCGTCATACCAAACACACCCTCAAACTCATATTTTATTCTGTGGTTTCTGTCTTGTGTTGTGATGTTACTAGGGTTTTATTTGATGCTTGCCATATACTAGTTACTTGACAAAGTTACCAGCTAATGTATATGATTGTCTTTGCAGTTAGAATTGCTAATTGTATATTTATTAGCGGAGCTGCCCAGTAGGTGCTTAGGTAAAAGTATTTCTTTTTCTTAAGAATATTTTTAGCTATCTGTACATAATGCTCTTCGAATTGCCAGTGATTTTAGTTAAACTAATATATTTTCACCACTGCAAATGATTTTTATTTTATTGAACATGTGAATGTCATGCTTAAGTGGTTTGAGTTGAATCAATTTCAGGACTGGATAAGACAACTTCTTGAATCCAACTTCTAGGTTAAAGAACCTAACACTTGTAAGCTTGAAGTTAGGAAACAATAGATTACTCAGGTTGATGTCTGGATAGGTACATCAAATGAACATTAAGTCGAATGAAGTATAGTAGTGTCATGTACTGGAAGTTCCTTCTGGAATCTGATGTTTACCAATCATGGCCTGAACTCCTTATTAAAAAAAAGACCATTAGCTGAAGCCTGTCAATCTGTGAACTTAATAAGCAGATGTGGATGTTTCCTTACTAGTTGTCGACAGGTTGTGATATTAAAGAAAATACTTGTCATTGTTGCATTTTGCATCGTCAGCATTTTGTATTTGCTAAGGAAGTACTTCATTGTCACTTCTTTGACTTGAAGTAGAGAACTGATGTCATTTTCAAGGACCAAATGTTGGACAAAAAAGTAAAGTGAAATAAATTTTGGATTAGGTATTACTATTTTACCCAAAGTAGTTACCTCTATTCCCTGACCTTGAAGGTAGTTCGCCAAATTCTTCATCGCTCGCCTTGGTCTAGTCGTAGAATTGTTAGAATCAAATTGTGCTTTCTTATCAAACTTAAATCGACTTTTATGTTAGGGTAGGGGTGTGCCTTCATGGGATTCATTGCAGGTGGCACACAGGCACAAACAACCCCAAGGATTGACATACAATACCAGTGCAGGTAGCTTTAACGAAACAATATCAGTGCGGGTAGATTGGGTATCAGAAGAACACGGTATAGATGTTGAGTATTTGAGGAAGCAAGACTTAGACCTTAATAACACGTTTTAAAACCACACGAGCCTAGGCCTAGTGCAGAAAACATTACTAGTGGGTTGGACTGCTATATGTGGTATCACTTATCAGAGTTGCTACACATGCAGCCTTGGGCAATGATGGGACAAACATTAGCAAGGACACTAACGGGTCGTTTGGTTGCTAGTTAGGAAATGAATTATTCATGTATTAACCAACATAACTAGTGCCATGTTCGGTAGCATTGTAGTTGCTGCGTATAAGTCAACACACCAAGTATGGTGTTTGGTTACTAGTTTATAATCCCGCATAGCTAAACACGTATAACTTATGGGCCAATTTATGTATTATTTTATGTATAATAGAATATGGAATACTGATACATGTGTAATAACCTTGCATAACTAATCCCTGCATAACTAATTCCTATATTACTAATACCTGCATGTCTTTAACCAGCAACCAAACAACCCCTTAGTCTCCGGAAGAAGAGGTTGTAAATCTTAAGCAAATCCTACATCGACAATACACGGGAGAGATGTTAGGTATCTAAAGAAGAAAGTTTTACCTGTGTGATTGCGATTTAAAGTTGTGCAAGTCTATGCTCAAAACAGATAATATTACTACTGTACTGTGTTGTCACATTTAGCATAAAGGAAGGAAAGGAGGATAGGGTGGTTTGGACTTTGGTGGGAATCAGGATGTTTCGTCATGAACCCCTTCTATATGAAACTAACTGAAGATGGCAACATTCTGAAGCATGATAGGCAATCTAGAGCACTAGGGCGCCAGAGGAAGTTGCTTTATTAACCTAGTGTGCAACACACTGCAATTTTTGTTGTTTATAGTCTGCAGAATAGGATGGGAATTATGGTAAAATGGTATGTATGTGCAAATAGAGCAAGGAGGATAAGGACTGTGTATAATATCTCGTTTTAGGTTCTTCCAAGAATGTTGGTTGAAACAGGTAAAAGTTGTCGAGTTGATTGAGTTTGCAGGGAAAAAATAGCTTGGGAAATGACATCACTATGTCTTTTTTGGACAATATACAGGGAAAGGAACTTGTAAAGGGGAGCCTTGGAGTAACCGGTAAAGTTGTTGCCATGCGATCAGGAGGTCATGGGTTCAAGCCGTGGAAACAACCTTTGGCAGAAATGCAACGTAAGGTGCGTACAACAGACCCTTGTGGTCCGGCCCTTCCCCGGACCCCGCGCATAGCGGGAGTTTAGTGCACCGGGCTCCCCCTTTTTTTATACCGAGAAATGAACTTAAGGTTGTTTTGTAGAGCAGGATGTGGGAATATAAAAATTATTTTCCCGTTCCATCTATACTTTTGGTTGGATGATAGGAGGAAGATAGGCCATAACTCCACATTTTACATAGTTTTGACACCATCAATGAAATTATCTGAATTTGTTTTGCTAATCCATAGAAGGGGACTATATAGTAATGAGAAGGTCTTCATGAGTCTCTTTATTGCCTATAAAAAGGAGACGGCCCAAGCAAGTCTGGATGACTAAATAATACTCCCTCCGTCCCAATGTAAGTGTCTTATTTTTCTTTATGGTCTGTCCCAAAAAGAGTGCCTCTTTCTATATTTAGTAAGTTGACAATTCAAATATCAGCAAGTTTAAAACCATAAAATTCAAAGAGCATTTTAGTACATTACATACATCTTTAATTTAGAACCACAAGATTGAAAAGTCTCCCTATATTTCTTAAACTCCGTGTCAAGTCAAACTAAGACACTTAAATAGGGACGGAGGATTTGTAATAATACTAGTTAATTCATTTGGTCGATTCAAATTAAACTGTCAAGTTATCTTATTCTTTGAGTTTGGTTAATACAGATCTTTTCAACTTATTTCTAACTTGCTCTAGTAAGTTCCGACTGAGTGCGGTCTTTGGCCGTATTTAGATCCTACATGGAAGGTTGCATTTTCTTGACTCAACTATAAGAATTTATCCCATATCTTTTTGTGTAACATCGAGATTCCTTTGGTTAATTTCTACGGAAACAATGTGAATAGGCTACACAGTTACTACTCTTTTTTCCAATCAGCAGTTACTTTGACTAGACTGCAAATTACAGAGGAAGAGGAGAATCTGAACAATGCTGTAATACCAGCACTTGAGACAATGACTGTATTTGCAGTAGATAAATCTCTGCTGCAGGCTAAGTAACTGTTTGCCTGACTTTTCTAACATTTACTAGAAGATCTTTGTGCTTTCTTAGTTCGTAGTTCTTACTCTATGTGGATTACTTCTCGTTCTGTGTATCGCTGTTGATGAATATTGCTAGATCTGATTTGCGTATACAAACTGTTTTAAGTACATCACTTTGTTTTATATATAAAAAAAAAGAAATGAAAAGAAAGCACATCAATTTTGGTAATTCGATTGACACATCTTCTCCGGATTTGATGATGGTTGAGAGTGAAGATGCTGAAGCTACTTAATGAATTTTACAGGTGTGGATGTCAGCATGAACACACACCTGAAAGCCGTCAAAATTACACTTAAAGGAAAGAATCCAGTGACATTGGATCACCTGAGTGTGAGGGGTAACAATATCCGCTATTATATTCTCCCTGACAGCTTGAATCTTGAGACACTGCTGGTGGAGGAAACACCTAGAGTGAAGCCTAAGAAGCCGACTGCTGGTATGATTTTAACCTTACGTCTGCATTTAAAAGCCTTTATCATCTTTTTTACTCCATGGTATTCTCCACCATTGTTATAACATACCTTTGATGACTTTTTAACTAGCAATCTTGTCCCTCAGGAAAACCCTTGGGGCGTGGTCGCGGGCGTGGTCGTGGACGTGGACGTGGTCGAGGCCGCTAAATGCGTTCTAGTTCTTCTAATTTTGCGATGTTGTCTATGTAAACATGTCTGTATTGTTGGAGATATTTACTCTTTAGTATTCCAGTGCAAGTATATTGATCTCATGCAACTAGTTGTCCTGAATCATTTAACATGAGCCTTGGGGGTGTTATTCTGTATGGAACTGTGGGGGGTTAGTTACTTATAGCTCTTTCCTACTGCATTCAGTTCTGATTTTGGTCAATCACCGAAACTTTTAGGCAGACTTCCATTTTATCCAACTTGCAAAGCTCTGAATTCATGTCAAACATCTTTTAGTGAGCATAACGGGAAAAATGCTCATTGATGTTAGTCCATATTAGGGTTCCAATATCAAGTGAAGCAACTGGGTGAAACTGTACAGGTCAAGAACGCTTTTATTTGTAGTGTTACCAGTCATGCGACCATCATGATTTCTTGATTTGAGATTTTGCTCTCAATGAATGCATTTAACATGATGCCAGACTCTCCATTCGTCCCCAAGGTCTTAAGATGTATTGTGCATGTGATAATTTTTTACGTAACAAGTTTCAGAAAATTAAAATCTTGTAATGTTTATGTCCATTTTAATACTGTGGTTTCCAGGCATTGTTCATAAATTAATTTAGCAAATTTAAAATATTAGGATACGAGGATCTAAAACTTGTGGCAACGATACAAGAACAAGGAACGAAAAAGAAAAGAAAGAAACTTACTGTTAAGCTCATTAAATTTGGTCTTCGCGCGTCGTTCATGTAAGTTTTCCTCTGATTTTAGAGTGCTAGATTTAAAGTCAGGATTATGAAACTAGAAAAGCTGTTAAACAAGGACATTTCTACATTAAGGGGTCTACGATTCAAAAATGTGCAAAGTAGAGTTTTATTGTGTGTGTTTAGCCAGATATTTGTGTAATTAGAGTTTTAATAAACACTTTGGCTCATCCCCTGTCCACGCTCTTGATAGTAGGTGGTTACGGTGACTGAAAAATGTTTAGCCTAAAATTTGATTATTAGGTCAAATCACTTGAATTTATTTGAATGAGGCCACAAACAATAGAAATAAGCCACATTATATCAATTTTCAGATAATGTAAATAAAGCAGCGACAACTGACAATAAATAATTAACAAAATAAAAAGAGAGGTTCCTATTGATTCTCCTGGATTAGGTGATGAATATTGCTGAAGAGAACAATCATATTTACAGAAAACAAGAGTAAAATTATGAGTATGGGAGTTTCTGCCATTGCATGGATAAGATCGTGGCGATTAAATGATACCCCCAGAATTAGTCTGACCGTTTATGAGTTATCCTCTATCCGGACATCCTGAGCCCTCTCTGATGGAGCGTTAGGGTCTATTGTGATCCAATGCTAATGAGACACATTCTGGTCATAATTCTCCAAAGATCTAACTAATCACTAGCTTAATCGACACCGATCAATTCAACAGTTGATTATGGTCCTCTATATACTTGCCACGTGTTCGGTCTAATAGTCTTTTGCTATCCATATATTTTTATGAATACAGAAATAAATGAATTGGGCGCTTTATAATTTAATGGAATAAACAGAAGAAAATAACACGGAATATTAGATTTTTAGGCAATCAAATTCCTTCTTCTATAATCCATCAATGGCAAAAACAAGTTCATTGAAATCAACAGCAGTGGTAGTGGGCGTCCTAGCATGTGGATGGCTAGCCATAGAGTTCGCATTCAAGCCATTGTTCTAGAAAGCTCGAACCGCTTTGAACAAATCTGACCCGGATCGTGACCCGGATGATAAAGATGATCAGAATTCTCAAGCCCATAAGTCTCCCTTCGAAGTTGAAGTTTTTCCTTTTTTTAATATTAAATTTCGTTGTTGATAGAGAAATTTTTATGAATTAGTTATATTCTAAACAGTATTAGCTTCAATGTTGTTCAATCTGATGTTATAGTAAAATTTAATACTGTTTAAACTTTACATAATCGTGTCTACTGTTTCAATAATTTTTTTGTGAATAATATTAATTGATAATTTGATATAATATTAAAACTTGTTTGGTTGCTTGTTTTGTATGATGTTGTTAGCTTACATACAATGTTTGTTTTGATGGTTACTTAATTATTATTATATTGTATTATTAAATTCAAAATACGGATTTAGTGCAATCTACTTTTTTTTGTTGCTTTATTATCTAATAATTCTATTTATCTTTTATCCAATTTTTTTAATAATAACTACTCCAAATTTATTGATGTGTGACATTACGTAACGGCATGAGATAATTAATCTATCTAAATATTGGATTTATGAACACTACAACATAATACAAGGTATGTAACAACCATCCAAACAAGGTTTAATTAATTAATTAATCAATCTGCAATATTCGTGTATAGTATAGTTTAGTTGAAATCAAAATTTAGTTACAATTGCGTGTCAAAGTATAATATGGAGCCGAAGCAAAATTTTCACTTCTTATACTCCTTGGTCACGTAAACTCTTTTTTTCTCCAGAAGATCCATTTAAATGATGGAGGAGTTTGGGCATGACTCCTAACATGTATATATATTTTTACCAAAAAATATAAGTACACGGAGGAGGACATAGACCTTAGCCTCATAAGCATTGTGAAGGTTTGATATATTCACCATAGGAGACATTTGTAATTGGCAGGTAATGTGCCGAGTATCTATGCTAATGGTAGGATACTATATACAAGTTGCAAAATAATAATAAAAAAGATAAGAGACAGTCAACTATCATCAACAATTCCTTTTGAATCTGAAATTTGGGAGTTCATCAAGTTCGAGTTTTAGTGAAGCTCTAACCTTCAGAGGTAGGGAAGTAGATTCAATGAAGATTGAAGAAGTTTTGATCTGTTCTCCCAAGTTAGCAAGAAGGTCAGCAATACAATTACCTTCCCTAAAAATATGCTTAAAAATAAAATTAGCAGCCCCAATCACATTTGTTATCTGATTCATAATCTGCTTGATTTACCAAGGGGGTTTTAGCTTCCCATTGAAAATGTTAATCACCATCAAAGAGTCCGACTCAACCACCACATTAAGGCATCCGACATCCAAACACATTTTCACCCTTTCGGCATTGCCATGGCTTTAGCATTGTTGTTACTACATTGCCCATGAAACTCAGCAAAAGCTTGAATCATATTATCAGTGTGATCCCTTATAATACTACCTCTACATGCTGATCCCGAATTTCCCTTACTACAACCATTACCATTGAGCTTCACCCAAAGATGAGAAGGTTTAATCCAGAAAACAGCCTGAAATGTAGTAACTGTTTTGAGCTTCTCCACCCTATCATATTTTTCTAGTCAAGGATTCGGGACTCGGGAAATTGAGTCTTGATGATCAAAGAGATGATATTGTTAACCTGTTGAATTATATATCATGTAGACATTCTTTTGTCATCAAATTTGGCCCTGCATCTATTTTTCCATATCTCCCAGCATGCAACTGTCGGAAGGCATTATAAAATGTATGTGTGGACCTTATTTTTACCTTTAGCAATCCACCAATTCATAGTAGTCATCCTAAGTTGTCCTTTATATTATACCACATGGATTACAGAAGAAATTTCACACCTGTGATTGAATCTGTCCTTCACTTAGTAAATGCTCAGTGATTTCATTCTCGTGATTATTACAATAGCTACGAATAGATGGAGATGAATTCCAAATCTTTTCACAGCTTCTTCAGTAGGAATTCTATTCATGAGAGCTCTCATCATGACGAAACAAATCCTGAAAGGAACCTTTTTGTGCCATTTCTTGAAACAAGACAAAGTAATGGAATTTCTTTTCCTGACTAGGTTTCAAACCGACTTGCTATTAAATTTCCTAGAAGGCTTAGATGTCCAGATAGGATGATCATCTTTATTAGGACAGAAATCAATAGAACTGGTAGCATTGATCACTTGCTGGGGGAGGATCCGTCTTAACTTGTATTGCTTCCAAGTACTGCCTAAATAGAAATCCTTAACCAATTTTTTTTAGAAGTTCTCTGATTCTGGACAAATTTGACAATAGGACCAAGACCTGTCCAGTTGCCCCACCAAAAGGATACATTACCTTTCTCAACTTTTCATAAGATACAAGATTCAATCATCTCTTTGCTATCCATAAGTCTCTTCCATGTATGAGATTGGCCAGAAGACCACTTCTTTGCAACTGGATGAAACCTTTTGCAGTATTTAGCCTCGAAAAAAGATCTAAGAAGGGAGTTATGTGTCCTAAACTTCCACTAACTTCCACCAAAGTTTAGCAGAAAAGGTATTACATATGTCAAGTAGAGATCTAAAACCAGCACCATCCTCATTTGTTGGGAAACATAATTCACTCTAGATACACCAATGCTTTTTTTTACTGTCCCCATCCAAGCCTCAAAAGAGATTAGCAATTATCTTCTCAATTTGCTCTAAAGCAGTTTTTGGAGGTTGAACTGCTGACAATAAGTGAAGAGGCAAAGCTTGAAGAACCAACTTAATGAGGACTGCCTTTCCTCCATAAGATAAATGCTTTCCTTGCCATCCTTGAAGTTTTTTGACCACTTTAACAACCATGTTGTTGAAATAAATAACTTTCTTCCTCCCAACATAAATGAGACATTCAAGGTATTGCATAGGAAACTGATATTGGTTGAATCCAGGAACTTCTTTGATAACATTGATCCTAGGATCATCATCATTAAAAGTAACATAAAAGGCTGATTTGTTCCAGAGATATCTTCATATTTTTTCAATTTATCCATCAACAGTCCAAGTGATTGAGGCTCACATGAGGAGAAAATGATAGTGTCCATCTGCTTAACAAAGATGGAAAATATTAGGACCATTCTTATCGAGTCTTATGTACTGTGTTACGATCACCTCATATTGATAAAAAGTTCAAAGAACATTTTTTTTATGAAAATAAAAAAATAATTTCTGGTCATAAAAACAGAAAGGCGTGAATTCATTTTAGTAAATAATTCAGCTCCAATAACGAAGAGTGAAGGAACTCAGTTGTGACTTCTTTTAATTTATAGATTATGTGACTTAGACACATCACTGCTTACAGAATAGTTTATACATTGATGAACCATCTAGCTTTTATTATAGTTCTTCAGATCCGTCGTTTCTCACATTGCTCGTACAATATGATTAGACTATTATTAGCTATAATTCATAGAAAATAAACTATTTGAGCTACTTATTTTGTGTACTGAAAAAAAGAAAAGATTAACGGGTGAAGTGGGTTCTTAGGTATAACGTACAGACACATACAAAAGGGTGTATTTGGAATGATGTAAAATGTCTTTTTGCAAAACATTTTTAGAGTTTGATTATCTTAAGGGCCATTTTTAATGGCTAAGATGTCTCCATCTAAATGTACACATTTAAAACACAATCTAAATAACGAGTCATTAAAATTATTTGCTTACTCAACACCTAAATACTTATTTAATAAACATCAAGTTAAATAATAATAATTTAAATATTACATCTACAAATTATTAGGTCATAAAATAATGGCCACTGACTAGTAGTGGTACTTGATGATTGTGATTGTCGTGAGCTAAGAGTGGTGCATTAATGGTTCTAGTGGCGATGTTGGTTGTATAATAGTGGTGATTGACAATATTGATAGTGGTGGAGGTGTTTAGCGTGTTAATGGCTCTGAAGTTTTTTGATGATGGTGATGGGAGATGTTTGTCGCGTTAGTGACTGACACTGTTATTTGGTGGTGGAGGTGGTGGTGGAAATGGTTAGTGATGTGCTGGTGTTGATGGCTAACAATGATGATAATGGTGGCTCACAATATGGTTGTGTAGGTGGTGGATGGTGATTGATGATAGTAGTGAAAGTTGTAGTAATCTCTTATAAATATTAAAGTTATATTTTAGAATTTACATTCGAATCATTCAGAGTTATTAAGTGATTAATTTTTTTGTGTCTGAAAATACTAATAATTGAGATTTGAACAGTTTAAATTCAAATTTTCATTAAGTACAAATAAATAAAATTTTGAATTATGAAAAACGTCCTCCCCGAGAACATATTTTCTATGACTTCTAATATTCACTAATTTCAATAGACACTTTGGCATTGTTACAACTGTTAATGATTGTAAAAGACACTGACAAACACAACCCATATATTATCCTACATGTATGATTATAATATGCCACCAACCTTTTTATCCAATCAAAACACTTAAAAAAAGAATCAAAACACTTCGAAATGATTAAGGATTTTTCTTTCACACCTAACGCAATTGATTCGATTCTAAAATAGTAATCACTTTATTCGAAACAAAATCTTTGAATTAGATACATCAAGATCAACACTAATTGATGAAGATGAAAAGTCATAGTCACATTAAAACTCAATAAATTGGCCAAATGCTTCCTTCTGATGTTTCAATTACTATTTTGTGCTGTACCTAAAAATTAAATAATATTTTCGTGGTTTGTCCCTTGTGGACCAACATATCAAATCATCTAGATAACTAGTCCCATCACTTGTTTATATTCTTCAAATCCACATTACCATATGTAAGAAAACCAAAGTTTAGTATCTTTAAAATAAGAATAATGATGAAACGCAACATTGAATTCCATTTAGAAAAAGAAAAGGAAAAGAAAAAAAGGGAATCCGTCGCATCTTTTAAACTCATATATGATAAAGTGCAAGTCAATTAGACTTGCAACAAATATTGTCTTTATTAGGCTAGTGGTACTATTATTTTGCAAGATGAAAAAACTATATGGACTCGTATTTTAACAAGAGTATTGGAGTGAAGTGTAATAGTTTAGGGTTCTTAACTCTTTTTTTTATTATAAAAAATTATCTATTATATCAAGGAAAAGAAAAAGTGAGAGATAAGTTATGCTACTAATGAGTTTGTTTGAACCATATTATCGAGTTTCAATCCTATTATCCTTCAATCACAGCTTTAAGTTCTTGGTAACCCAAATTTCACTCATTAATAATTAATGCTCAATTTTGTGATTCTCGTAGGCCCTTTTATAAAAGGTAAAAAAGTTTTTTATAATTTCGGATAATTACAAATAAAGATTTGGGCATGATAAGATATTGCATATTCACAATATATTGTTAGTATTTGATCAAATTTAATATTTTCAAGAAAACATATTTATTTCTCAAAAAATAAAACTTTCAGTTTTATTAATATCTCAAGGATTTTGTTTCTCAAAAATAAAGTTAAAATTCTATTTTTTCATCAACTAATGAGAAGACGAAAAAGCCACCATAGCAAATTACTAATAGCAAAGGTCATTGTAAACCGAGAATTATTCTTAACAGATGATTATATATATAAAAATAAAAATTCCATTTCTAAGAGATTATCTATTTATAGGAGTTTTGATGGGATTGCTTTCTTAAGAAAAAAATAACATTATTATGATTTGAGAAGTCAATAGATTAATAGTCTCTTTTCCCCCCTTTTCACTTGTTTTTCTAACTGAACCAAAAGTTTGGTGAGCTCCCAAAGTTGCCAGGTGTGTTTAATCTTCATTTTAGTTTTTCTTCTTCTTCAAGTTTTTGTGCTTTTTCTTACTTGGGATAATTTGTAATTGTCTGATTTCTAAGAATGGTTTCTGGTTATTTTGTTAATTTGTTGGTGGAAATATCTGTATCAACTGAACTTGGTGAATTCCTTTGTTATTTTGTTTAATTTTACCACTAATGTTAGTTTGTCTACATCACATTCTGGACCCGGCTAACGTGGGATGCTTTGTGCACCGACTGCCCTTTGCTTGTTATAGAACCCAACAAACTGATAAAGGAATTTGATTGGGAAATTGGTTTGAAGTTTCAGTCTTTTTTCTTCTCTAGAATGTTTCTTGTCTTTTCTTTGATGTTTAGCACTTAGAAGGGTCCTTTTTGCCACTAAATGCTTCCAAATTCTGCAACTAAACAATATTGGACTGTGAGGTTTGTTTATTCCTTGTCATGAGTGTATTTCAATTCGAAGTGTTTTAGTTTGAAATAGGCACGATGCTTAACAAAATAAGTGTTTTTTTTGGCAAGCTTTCTCTTGAGCCGATGGTCTTTTGGAAACAACCTTCCTACCTTCCAATATGGGGGTATGGTCTGCGTACACTTTACCCTCTCCAGACCCCACACTGTGGGACTTCACTGGGTATGTTGTTGTTGTTACTATCAAACGTGTATTAGAAGATCCCATAAAATCCCCACACCATAATTAGAATATATCCCATATATTTTGTAAATATTTAGTGATGTATAATTATGGTAAGGCTAGGATTCTTATTGTATTAGGGTTCTACATATTGTACACTATATATATTGTATTAATGAGAAAAGCTCCCCGAAGGGAATTGATACAATCTTACATGGTATCAAGAGTCAAAATCCTAAAAACCTAGTCTTTCTCTACTCTCTATTCTCGGCATTACCGCTGCCATCCCCCCCTCCTCAAGTTCTTCTTTTTCCGACGGTAAAAGCCCCCCACCACCTCTTCTTTCGGTTTTAATGGATTCTTCTTCCCCGATGCTTCCGCTTCCTCCACAGTCGTCACTCAAACACCACCCACAACCCTTTCCTCACCATCGTTCCATCCGACCCTCGCATTTACCAACATCAAGAATTTTATTCCTTTAATTCTTGACCAGGAAGATGGCCAATATTGGTCATGGGTGGAACTGTTTTGAATTCATGCATGTGTATATCACGTGCTTGACCATATTGACGACTCCATCCCTCGCTCCACTGAAATTGATGACACAACTTGGCGTCGTCTCGATGCCGTCGTCAAACAATGGATCTATGGCACAATCTCTAAGGACCTACTTCACACCATTATGAAAACCGGTGCATCCGCTCGTGAGTTATGGGCACGCTTGAAAGAATTTTTTCAAGACAACAAACACACTTGCGTCGTGTATTTGGAAGAACAATTCAACAACACTCGTCTTGAGAATTTTTCGAACATGTCTGAATATTGCAAGCAGTTGAAATTGGTGGCAGACCAATTATCCAACGTTGGAACGCCCGTCTCTGAAAAAAAGATGGTCTTACAATTGGTTGCAGGCCTACCGAAGGGTGAATATGACACCCTCGCCACTATGATCCAGCAGGCTGATCCCTTACCCAGTTTTAACAAGGCTCGTTCACAACTTTTGTTGGAAGAAACCCTACATGCAAAACAAGATGAGCACAACAAAAAGGCGCTTGCCGTTGAAACGCCTGTCCAAAACAACATTGCTGCCACCCAACCACCTCCACCGGAAAACAATCAGCCCCGGAACAACCGCGGCGGTAAAGGACGGGGGAAAGCCTACCACAGCCAAAACCAACAATTCCAGCAGACGGGCCAACCCACCAATATTCCCACTTGGCCAGGCCAAACAATGAATTTTCAGCATTCAAATTGGGCCCAATATCCGGCGTCTGCTTCAGCCCAATCCCTCTATTCTCAACAGGGGGTGCTGGGCCCAGCACATGGATATCGACAAGCCCACCAGAAGCATCGGTCTAACCATAGGGGTTATTTATGCTATGACTTGTCCACGCGTCAAATTCACATCTCTCGTCACGTTACCTTCGACGAGACGATGTTTCCATTTTCGAACATTCAAAAATTCCGACAAACGGACTACAATTTTCTTGACGAAACCGACCCCTCACCCGTATCCTCCGTGAATTGTGTAAGTCCACCACCGTCAACCAAAGTCCACCAGCTACTACCGCCTCACTTGCCTGACCCCACCAAGGTCTCCCCGTCTCCCATCGACTCACTATCTTCACAACAGCCGATTGCCACAACCTCCGGCAATCGGCCACCTCCATCAGTCCCATCTCCGGTCACCAACCCCTGTCTGTGTCGCCGCCGTCGTTCCAGAACCTACCCAATCAAATACCAACTATCGGAAACCAACCCAACACCACCACAACCACCTCACCAAACCTGCTTACCGGTCCCCCACCACCACCGACACCATACCCCAACACATCGATCTCCCCAACCCTCCATCTACCCAGATCGACGACCACCCACAACAATCCCTCTGTCTCCAACACCAGTCCACCCATGCCGGTTTTGCACCCTGTTCCCGTCAGAAACCCCACTCACCTGACCGCTGACCCACCCAGCACCAGATTACCGAGACCAACAGTAAACCCGTCCAGACAACCAGTCACCTAAACCAGCCAACACCATCACACCGTATGGAAACCCGTGCCCAACACAAAATTTTCAAACCCAAAGTTCAATTTAACCTATCCACAGAAACCATATCCCCAATTCCTTAAAACCCCAAATTAACCAAACAAGACCCAAATTGGAATGTGGCAATGCGTGAGGAATTCATTGCTTTAACGAAACAACACACTTGAGATTTGGTTCCTCGACCGGAGGGGATGAGTGTGATCCGATGCATATGGCTTTTTCGTCACAAATACAGAGATAATGGTGAGTTAGAAAGGTACAAGGCGAGACTAGTGGCTGATGGCACTAATCAGCAGAAGGGTAATGATTGTGGTAAGACATTTAGTCCGGTTGTGAAACCGGCAACTATTCGCACAGTTCTGAGCATTTCTATGGGCAAGTGTTAGTCGATTCACCAACTTGATATGAAGAATGCGTTTCTTCATGGGGATCTGAAAGAAACTGTCTATATGCATCAGCCGCCTGGTTTTGTTCATCCAACTGCCCCACATTATGTATGTCGTCTTCGTAAGTCACTTTATGGTCTGAAACAGGCTCCACGTGCATAGTATGATCGCTTTGCCCAATATATTATGCAGACTGGGTTCGCTTGTAGCAAGTGTGATACCTCTCTATTTATTTTCCATCATGGTAGTGACATTGCCTATTTATTGTTATATGTGGATGACATTGTGCTTACTGTCTCCTCTGATGTGTTAAAAAATGAGATTATTACACTGCTCAAATCCGAATTTGCTATGACTAATTTGGGGAAGTTGAGCTATTTTTTGGGTTTATCGGTGACTAGGTCTGCGGATACTATGTTTCTGTATCAGCGTAAGTATGCAGAGGAAATGGTGTACAAGGCTAAAATGGCAAACTACAAGATCATGTCCACTCCGGTTGACTCCAAATCGAAGCTTAGTGCTGTTGATGGTGATCCAGTATCTGATCCCACCCTTTACAGGAGCTTTGTCGGTGCACTACAGTATCTTACATTTACTAGACCTGACATTGCATATGCCGTTCAGCAGGTGTGTTTATTCATGCATGCCCCTAGAGAGCCTCATTTTACTGCCCTTAAGTGTTAAGGGCACACTTGATTATGGTCTGCACTTATATCCTTCCGCACCAAACAGATTATTGTCTTACACTGATGCAGACTGGGATGTCTGTCTTGACACACGTCACTCTACATCGGGCTACTGTGTGTTTTTGTGAGATAATCTCATTTCGTGGTCTGCCAAGAGGCAAGCCACTTTATCCCGTTCGAATGCAGAAGCGGAATACAGGGGAGTTGCTAATGTTGTTGTTGAGATATGCTGGCTCTGAAACCTTTTTTTGGAGCTACAGTGTCGTTTGCGTAAGGAGTCTCTGGTGTACTGTGATAACATATCCGCGATCTATCTGTCTCACAATCCGGTTCAGCATCAGCAAACCAAGCATATCGGGATGGACATACACTTTGTCTGTGAGAAGGTTGTTTTTGGCTATGTTAGAGTCTTACATGTGCCGTCTGCATATCAGTATGCCGATATCTTCACGAAAGGCCTACCGCGACAGCTGTTCGTTGATTTCAGATCCAGTCTCAACGTCCGCTCTCATCCCGCTCAGACTGAGGGGGTGTATCAACCGTGTACTAGAAGATCCCATAAAATCCCCACACCATAATTAGAATATATCCCATAATTGATATCGCACAGAAGGCCTGATATCGCCCTATTTGAGATACTGATTCAAGTTATAGTACTTCCTTAGAGCGATTGAACTAGCCTTTTGACTAAATAGATATGGGCATAGAGAGGGAATCCTGAACTATCGGAAAAAAGGAGAGCTACTTGCCACTTGACTATAAAGTTGGAAAGTAAGAAGCAATTTGTAAATATTTAGTGATGTATAATTATGGTAAAGCTAAGATTCTTATTGTATTAGGGTTCTACATATTGTGTATATTGTATTAATGAGAAAGGCCCTTTTTTGATTGTTCCTCGATATGGTCCATTTAACAAAGGAAAGGCTCCCCGAAGGGAATTGATACAATCTTACAGTTATAGGAGATATTTTTATTGCGGACGACCCACCGAATTCACATCAGAAATCGCCAACATGAACACAAACAAAATCTTAATCAATACGATATTATTGGAGGGAAAAACGAAAATGGGGATGGGGTGGGGGTGAGGAAGAGGTGTTTTGTGTTGATAGTTCGGTTTTCCTTCAGACATGTGAAACATAAGGGAGTCTGGTATTTAGATTTAAACTCAAAAGACTTCATATTCAGGCGCAATTTAGCAATGAGTTTTGGGGGTTTGTTGTGAGACTTTCCTTTGACATTGATGATTTAATTATATTTTCTAGTTTGTTTTCTGCAGCAAGGCCGCTGTTAATTTATTGTAGAATTCAGTAAATCAGTCCTTGCTAATTGGACCATATGTAGGTCAATTTGCCTCTCATACTTGACTATATCATGACTTCATAGTTTCTAGTGGTTTTGCCTTAACATTGCTTATAGTCAGTTTGCAACCATTTTCCTAATTCGAGATTAGGACGGGACATAATTTGTCGCTAGCTGCACCTCAAGTTTTGTGCAAACTATTCAAGAAGGGCTTATGGTAATGCTCTTAATAAGAGCAAAAAGAGAAAGAACATCAAAAAATTGAAGTGGAGAGAATAATGTTGGGGGCTTGGGCAGGTCGTAGTGGAAATTGGAACTTCAGTGAAAATGAATCTCTCTTTTCACTGACCATGATTAATAATCAGTGTCAAAGCTTTTGATTTGCGTGTAGTCAGCATACAGCATTTTGAGATTTGGTGTTAAAATTCCTTACCTTGTTGGACTGCTATAGGTCTTTCTTCATTTACTTGAGTCAGAATGAAACGGACAGATATTGGCACTCGTTAGCTTATGACTGGCTGGTTTAATGAAGAATAAGAAGATCTTGGAAACTAAGATTTCCTTCACTAACTAAAACTTGGGGATCTAGTATATTTATTAACCAGCCAGAAGCCTTGAAATTATGTCAGCTTTTGACCAAAGTTGTACCCAGTTCTCAGCCAAATTTTAAGTCGTTAAGAGGTACTTGATTCCAAGAGTTGCTAGCTGTTAGAGAGAGCTTCAAGTAGAGGACAACAACAATCAGAGTTCCGCTGAGAATAGTGTGAAACACGAAAATGTTTTGCTCTAGTCAACTATGAGGTTCATCTTACGAAATATGAGCGGAATTGGATTTCTATAGCTAAAGGTGCAGCATCGTTTGGTATCAATTAACTTTTTCTCAAGGAATACTAATGTATTGCTATCTATATTAGAGATCACCTTCTAATATAATTACCAATGTGACTTATCAAATAGAATTGCCAATCGTGATTTAGAACTAAGAGGAGTTGGATACCATTTACAGGGTCAATTAAGCTGCAATTGTCATAACTAACGCGTAGATATTTATATTTGATGTAACCTTCAATTATAATGCCAATGTTGATTTTGAGTAAAAGATATCATTTTACCCTTCACAATTGATGAGAAGATTTCATATTCTCACTATTACGATCTTATGGTAAATGCCTAGGAGTTTAATTGACCCTCTAGGGTATCCAACTCTGCTTGTGCTCTAAGGATGTAATACACTCCTGACCAAATCAGACTCATCTTGCATGAACTCTTGCTAGTGTAGTGCTTTTTGAATTTGGTTAGAAAATAGAAATTAACAATGCAGAACCACATAATCTTTTGCCTTTTGTCGCCTAGAATGGACTCTAGGACGGTTTTATGATTTTGAAACTAAAAAGGCATACGAAATCTCTCTCCCTCCCTCTCTCCTTTTATTTGATGTACTTGTTTTTGATCAAGTAAATGTATTTTCGCCAAACTGGCCGTATACAAGGGATATACCAAAAGGTAAAGACTCTACACATGGATATGATTCTCTGCAAACTCCCCCAATCATCTATACAACTAGGAACTTTCTATTCACACCAAAAGAAAATAAAGAGAACGGAGACTACTCCTCAATTGAGAGAAACTTGACTCTACACCTTCAAAAGCTCTCTTGTTTCTCTCTGTCCAAACTACCCACATTGAAGCAAGTAGAACCATGTTCCAAGCCCTTCGTCTACTCTTCCTTCTCCCACTCTTCCAACTGAACATCAAATTTTTAGCCTGCATGTTATTTCAAAGGTATGGTAAAATGTGGATTCTATAGGTTCATAGGATTCTTAAGGTTATGATATTCAAGGACTTTGTTTGGGCATTGTAAATAAGTTACAATGTCATAAAATGTTCTTAGAATATGCATTTCACGGCATGAAGGAGAATTTTTAGGAAAGAAAGTGCAGATAGTGGAATTTTAATTATCTTTCGTGTTACTTGTGGTGTATCACTCATTTTGCAAAATCATAGTTGTCAATATTGTGAATCTTGTAATATATCATAAGTTATTCTAAGATACATAGGGTTGGGTGCTTGTATCGAACTTCAGTATCGTGCATCATAGGATCCCATCAGCTATGGTTGTGCATTTTTAAGAATCTAAACTAATCCCTAGTTTTTTAAAAAAACCCTGTAATTCTATTGTTAAGTAACAAGAAATATAATTTTCAAGAAAATGAACATTGTTTTACGCAAGAAGAAAGAGGAAAAAAGTCTAAAATTTTATGAAACCAGCCATCTTTCCTTCGGAGCTTATTTCGTCCTATGAAAGATTACTCGAGAGTCTAACTGGATCTGAAATAAGACTTGTGAAATTACATTTATATTAGATTCTAAAGTACTGTTGGCTTCCCAGTTTACAGATTAAACCTTCTTAAAGTTGCTCTATCTCGAGCTTCTGGTAAGCTACATCACCTATTTCTAAACGTTAAGTGAAAAACTTCATAGATCATTCTTAATACATATTAAGGTTCAAGTTCGTCTACTTCTTTTCATGCACAAATAGACTGGAAGTGGGAAGTCAAAGACAGTTGAAATAATATTTTCCTCTAATATATGATCTAGGATGTATGTCTCCGTGTGACGTATAGGTCACGGGTTCGAGCCGTGGAAGCAACCACTAATGCTTGCATTAGGGTAGACCGTCTACATCATACCCCTTGGGGTGCGGCCCTTCCCCGGACCCTGCTAAAGGGGATGCTTTGTGCACCGGGCTGCCCTATATGTTCTAGGATGTATGTCCCTTTCTTTTTCTTGATAACCCGTGGACCTAGCTTCTTTCTCCCTTTTTGAATATAACCGTTGCATAGCCAAAGAAAACATGGCAAACCCATAATGCCTTGTATATAGTGGACAATTTGGAAAGAAATGAATTTAAGATGTTTTGATAATAGGAAATAGCAGATTAGGAATGTATTCTTGTGCTTTTTGCTGTACATATTCAGCACAACCTTACTGCTGCTTCATCAATAAATTATACTTTACCGATCCAAAAAAAATAAATCAAGTTGGAGGTGTCTCTCCCTTTAGAAGTATGAGCATGGATGGGCTACTTTTGCCATTGAGACGGCAGCTACTGTTTCCTGCTTACTGAATAAGCTCGCGTGGCTTTGTCAATTTGTTTAATCTTCGCTATCTGGTTTTATTTCAGATGACCTGAGAATTATGGCTACATCAGTTGCATCTGCTGACAGCACGGGATCCTTAAGTAGTGATCTGTTCTACAACATACTTAGGCGTCTTGATGGTGCAACTTTGGCTAGTGCCGCCTGTGCCTGTGAAGCGTTCTGCTCGATTTCCAAGGAAGAGAAGCTATGGGAAAACGTATGCTCTTCTATGTGGCCTTCAACCAACAGAGATGACGTCAAAAGTTTAATATCTTCTATTGGTGGATTTAAAAAATTCTATGCTGATTGCTTCCCCCTTATTGTGAACAAGGAAGTGCCGGAATTTCGATGGAATGAATATCTCGAGTATCCTGAAGATTTGACTGAAGCTGAATACTACGGTGACATGGATGAATTTGAAATTGTTGCTCCATCAGATTATGTTTCTATTGTCGATGTAAGATACAAAGATAAAACAATATGCTCGAAAGTCCTTTGGGGCATACCTAACGCAAACGGGTTCCAACGTTGGTTTTACAGCTGTCCATTTCGAATTGATCTTTTCACGTACTCTACTAGGGATGATGAACATGCAGGTGAAGTTACTCTATCAGTTTCTGATGGATTGCCGCCAATTACGTCTATGGAGAAAGAGAGGAAAGACGGTAAACTCTGGCAAGAGCTCAGAGACGGAATACGCCTCAGCTGGATCATTGTGAATACCAAAATAAAACAAGCTGCTAATCTCTCGAGCTGGAGTCCCCTTGGAGGGCAAAGACATTGGCCAACAGATAAGGACTTTGTGTTTCGTTTCGGTTCATTTCTTCCTGCAAAGGACATTCTTCCTTGTCAAGCTGTGGAGTGTATCGTCCTTGTGAAGTTCAGAGTGATGTATACAGAAGAGGGAGGTGTACCGACAACTCTCAAACTGACAGAGCTAAGCATGCAATTGGGAGAGATGGAAGGTGCTCATCTAAATGGTAGAAACAGTTTGCTTGTTCTCAAGGAAGCGTTGAGCTGCAAACGGAGCAAGAATTACAACGAGGCGCTTGAATCATGTCAACTGTATTCAAAGGTGCAAAGTGAGCTAAGGGAAGAAAAAATGAGAAATGAGAGCAGGTTAGATAGACTTTATATATTAGGAGGCATTATGACCTGCATCACGGTTTGTTTCTATTTGTGGTGACATGAGTTCTTATGTTTTTCTTCTTGTTAATGTTGGTATGTGTAATTAGTTTGGTCATTTTGACAGTTCTTGATGTAATGCTATTTTGACCAGCAAATGACCTGCCTTGCGTTTATTTGGACCATTTCCCGATTAGTGCATGTCATTCTTGCTTATGTCAACTGTCATGCTATCTTCTTTGTATCGTTCCAATTTAATTTATCGGATGTCCCTGAAAGGACTAATTATTACCGTTTATGTTGGGATGAAACTATGCAGGCGAGTTGACAATCTTTTAATACCCCGTCCCCCTCCTTTCTTTTCAAATTCATTGAGAGCAGTCTTGACATTCTTGATATCTCAGAGTCAATATGGTGAAAGTCAACCAAATAGAAACAAATATGACTCTTTGCTCAAACAACATCCAAAGTGTTAAGTGTAAGGGAGATAGGAACAACATGGAACATTAGACAACCTTATTATTCATGAATTGCAGTAAGTAGCATTGAGAGGAAATTCAATTTTAGGTGATCATTACTATCAGAAATTTGCTTTCTGGAAAATTTTATTGACCTGACATATAACGTTGGAAAAGTGGTTGAGTTCAAAATTTTAAAACAAAATGGTCAACCTCTTAACCTATCTATAATGCATATTCTATCGATGTCTATATGGTTCATGGTTGATCAACGTAGGGTTAGTAAAAGAATACCAAAGAAATTGAAAAGTTCCTCAAGAGTGAGATAAACGGGTACGTTGAGGAGTTGGGGGCTATAAATGTAACAACATACCCAGTGAAATTTCACAAAGTGGGGTCTGGGAAGGTAGAAAGATTGTTTTCGGTAGACCCTTGACACAAGGACAAGCAATTCAAAGCCGTATATAAAGCCATGAGAAAATACTATAAACAACACTACGATCGAAACACAAAAAATAACAGATAATAGCAGAAATAAAAAAACAAGAAACTATAGGAGTAACGCTACAACTACTAGTATTAAATGATAAAAGAATACTCAACTACCTACTAGCTTTTTACCATAATCCTTGTCCTCCACAACCTCCTATCCAAGATCATGTCCTCGGTAAGCTGGACCTGCACCATGTCTTGTCTAATCACATTTCCGCTATACTTCTTCGGCGTACCTCTACCTCTCTTGAAACCGTTTATAGCCAACAGACCTATAAATGTAGTGTTATCAATTTATCATGTTATGATCGATGTCACAAACCTTGATCCTTAGTGGTAATTTCTAATTCACTATGATGATATTCGAAGGGGATAATGTTATATGTTTTTTTTCTTCTGTTGAATTTAAAAATATCAGTAAGACGATCATTGACATTGGAGAAGCAAAGGAAAATAATAAAAGGAGGAGAAACTTGGTTCATCTAGTCCACAATTGTTGCCACTAATGTCATTTTCTGATTATCTTAATCTTGATAATTATCATCCATCCCCTTAATCTCTCTCCTTTATGCACAAATTATTTTTAACTCTCTTTTTGTGCACTATATCAGAGTGCACTAAAATTTAAATTTTGAGCTATAATAGTGGCGATAAATAAACTTTCAACAAACATTTTATTATAAAATATATGTCACACTTTCAACAAACAATTTTATTATAAAATATGTCACATCTGTGGATTCAATTGTGCAACTATTTTTTTTTTAATTTCATCATGGTGTTGTTTGAATTAATTTGTGCATACCTCAACTATTTCATTGGATACTTGTTATCTCCTATCAACACACATATTGAGTAAATTTTCACACCAAATCTTGGACAAATCAGAAAATTCATTGAACACACCCTAGGATGCAATTAGCTATTGATTGATTCAACTTCTGCACTATATTTTATTCTACGAGACCGAAAACACAGCAATGATTTGTTTTATGGACAAGTATATTATTTCCAGCCCTTTTTAGAAATTTATTATTTTCGAAATTTATTCATCGTCTTTAGTACAATTTGGCTTCACACCTTGCGGTGCTTACACCTCTCGTCTATCGGAAGTAAGGCCCCGTTAGCCTAGGCGATGATGGGGATATAGAGTAAGGATTGAAGCCCCCTTAGCTTTTCGCCTGACTTCTTTGCGTAAAGAACCTAACTCATCTGAAGTTTAGATCTTGATATACACATTTAAATTTAGTTCAACACTTATTGTTACAAAGGAATAGAAGATGTAGCGATATTCAATACCTACTAAAGTGTATTGACTTAAAAATCTGTATTTGTTACTAGCACGTTATGATCGTTCCTTGATATTGTAAAAGTTACGTCATTCTGTTGATTTATAGATCACAATTGTTACGTGTTATGCATTTGTAAGTTTATATAATATATCAATCATTAAAGAAGATTGGTTCTAGTGGGTACAACGAAATGAAGGGGATAGATATGAATTTGGAATATTTTGGAGTAGATAGCAAAAAGGCCGTATCGACGAATTTATTTGGTGTAAATTTGATGATTCAGCTTATTTGGACGTTCCCATTAGTTCATAACTATTTTTTTTCAGAATATCTAATTGGTAGTCAATATAGGTAAATTTTAGATAAATCTGCTCCTCCTGCGCTGCTTCTTCTAATTAGTTACTGTACAATAGTGTGCTTTAAATCTATTACACATTAATTGAAGGATAAGGTTTAAATCAAAGCCAATCAAAATCATAAAAATATATCACAGCAACTTCTATATATTAGATTTCATGGAGTATATTAAATACCATCTAATAATCACAATTTGTTACAAGTTTGAAGAAAATTGAGTTTAAAGTAAGTAGTTGTTGTTGGATAAATTTGGAAAAGTCTTATCAAATATGAAAATTATATAGTTCAGACTTGTATATCGTAAGTTTGGCGTTGAATCAAGGTGTATATAAAAAAATTGGCCTTGGCAACCTAGACTTCACGTATATGGGAAGTTTGCTTCTAAAGTTAATTTGCCAAACTATATATAGAATTTTTAACGTAGTTTATCAACTTTTAATTTGCCACTATTACTAATAGAATTAATAGAACTCTGAGCTATTTATGACAATATGTGGTATCTTCTTTTAACCTTTGTGTTGTGACAGCATATACTAAAGGACCAACTTTGTATAGAAAAAGGAAAAGTGGTTTCAATAAAAGGAAAAAAGAGAAAAAGAAAAGGAAGGAATAACTGAAAATTATCATGGTATATATTGAAAGTATATGTATATGTCTAGAGACAATCTGTATTAGGACAAATGTACTTTATACACATTCGTACTATTATTAATGGAGATTAATATTTTGGCATTTGCAATTATTGAATTATTAGTTATTGTTTATAATATTCTATAATATGCATCCTTAGATGTTACGTTGTTATTAATAATGTGAGTTATTAATATTATAACGTAACTCTTAAAATAGTCTCGACTAATGATCATCGAGAATGCGATATCGATGATATGTGATAAGTCGACATGTGGTCTGCATCACATCCTTAGAGGATGTAGTATGTCTCACCTGCTACGAGTAATGACTACTCGTGATGGACACATGGATACTTTGGAAGTATTGGTATACCCTGCTGATGTAATGTTTGTTATACTTGTCTAAAGTATGATCAGCGTGTGGGAGATAGAAGTCCTTGGACTTGAGGTCAATACGCACCTTGTCTACAAACTAATATACTTTGATCCTGTCCTAAGCTCAAATGCCTTATATGTTGAGATACGACTTGTATTGGGTAAATTACGATGTGGATTAAAGGTGGTAGTTGAGCCAAGATTAGGATTCATTCCTCGAATGTATATTCGAGAGAACACTCAGCTTCTCAGTGATATTAGGTTGACTAAGTCGTTGGCCAACGCAATAGACATATTTAGAATATGGTCTAGTTGTCAACTATTATAGATGAGAAACAATGATTAAGCCATTTGGATACACTTGACAAATCCTAAGCTTGATCGAGCGTGTCGTGAATAAAAGGATTTTATCTTACCACATAGAGGTTAAGTTTACTGGATTCGTGTAAACATACTTCACATATTGAGTTCGTCTTGCGGCGCCGTCTAGGAGTTCCGCGTAGACCTTAATTTGATTAATGTCGATATGTGAAGGCCTGTAGGGTCACACTATGTCGATTGTCTTTTCGATCTAAGGATGTATTGAGAGAGTATTAAATATTCGATTTAGAATCGAGATATTTAAATGAATAATGATTGTTTTAATTAAGTCAAATTGGATTTTGGATTTAATTAAGAATGTGCGGAAAATAAAATGAGACAGTGTAGGGCCACGTCAGCGCCGCGACGCCCACACCATAGGGCCGTGACGCCATGACCTAATCTGTCTCGAATTTTGGGCCAGGCCCAAGGTCAAACCCTAATACAGTTTGACCTAATTTTTCACCTATAAATACAGACCTACACTTCATTATTCATGACATTTGATTTTCATAACATTATTCTAAGTCTTAGAGACTCAGAATCAAAACACTCTCTCGAACCTCTGTCGGATTTCCTAGCTTTTCAAATGAGGAATACATTGAAGCTTGGAGCTTGCAATCGAAAGGGCATTCGCGTGCGCACCCACAGTTGATAAAGATTCCAGTTATTGTAAACATGTAAGTACCATTCAAGTCTTATGTTTACGGTTTTAAATTACCCTATAGTCAAATAGTTCTACGTTTATTGGGTTTGAAACAAGTTTTCAATATCCGCTGCGTACAACAACCCAATGAAAACTTACATATATTAGCAAAATCTTTTATTTAAAAGAAGTAGACATCATTTTTGGACCGTGTTGACGACGATAACCACCTTTTGATATGATCCGGTTTGTAGAAGATACGGATTTGAACAACGAAAATACGGAAATTAAAATAACAAGAAATTGGGGATGAGGATTGAAGAAATTAGGATGAGAAATATAGGGATAGGAGATTAAATACAAGAGTAGTTATTCCAAGCAACCAATGCTATATTAAATCAAAGACCTCAAAGATATGAACTACAAAAGCACCTAATCTATAAAGGATTGAATGATCCCACAAGTGAGATAACTCATGTGAGAATCATGAACAAGTTCAATAGATAACTATGGAATCCACCCTAATTGTGCTATCACTCTTAACTACCTAACATTAATCTAGCTATCACTAAGCTAACACTACAAAGTAGATACCAAGAGATTTCCTCTCAATTCATCAATCATGAAAAGTCCTATTCTAAGCCTTGAGAACTACTATTTATAGTGGAGGCTTTATTACAAGCTTGACTCAAAAGTGACCAAATCATTCAATTTGCAAAGATAGCCAAAATGGCTAAGTTGTCATCCACCGACAAGGTATGTGAAACTCACATCATGTCGCAGGTTGTGTTTGCGTTTCGCACACCAAACACACATGGCGCCTTCTTCAATTTCAGCACTTGGGAAAGCTCTGCGATTCGCAGGTTATGTCGCAGACATGACTTGCGACTCGCATATGGCATCGCACACCGTGCTGGTCTTCCTTCGACTTCGTCTTTACTCCAAACGATCATCCAAAAGTCGTATGCACCTTTGTGTGGACCTTCAGGGGCTACCATAACTCCTTTTGCATCAACATAGCCTTTAAAGCTTGGAGTTCCTCGGCTTGTCCTCAAACGAAGGTTTTTGAATGAATTGTGTGTTGGTTACAAAGATGCAGGAAACAGAAATATATAACTGCTAAGTATTACAAGCAACTGAAATTACAATTAACTTGAACAATAAACTGGAATTACACGAAACTGGAATTGCAATAAACTTGGTATGCTGAGTCGAGTGTTTGCACTCTGTCTTTAAGAAAATATTGCCCCGTATGTATCCTTTCTACGTCCTGGACAATTGTCTCCCAAGATAAAACAGCAAATGAACAAATGAGCAAAGGAAACTCAAGTGCTACCGTGAAGAATTTTGAGTAATGAAATGATGCTGGAAGGTAGTAGGAAGAACTGATTTTCGTTTCTGTTTTTGTGTTGTGTGTAGCTCAACAATGGTGACAAAGGGTCCTTTATATAGTTGAAGGAGAGGCTTACCAACTGCCCACATAAGTGCCATTATTGGTCAAGTAATGACAATTATAGAGGTAGTAATTCACCAAAATAAATGGTGAATTTGATGTGCAACGGATGGCATTTAGGAAGAGTAATTCAGCCAAAATAAATGGCTGAATTGAGTGCTGGTTGACGTTCTGTTCTCTGCCCAATCTGACTTTCATGGAACTTCAGGGACCAAACTGTACATATAGCAAAGTTCTCTGCCGAATTTGACTTTCTTGAAACTTCAAGGACTAAACTGTACATATGAAAGAATTCTGATCCAAAAAGATAATATCAGAAGAAGCACAGCCCACAGCCCCTGACCGGACGGGCGGCGGCGGCTCGCGTGTGGGCTTTCCTCGAATCGAAGCACATCTAGATCCTCCCTCCTTTAAACACATGGGATACCCCTTGGGGTCCCAAACCCCAATCCAACCTTGAGACTTATAAACAAAATAATTCTTTCTTCCTCCACCGATGAGGGAGAATTGATCTTAATACCACACTTTTTCATGCTTCAAACACTTCACTTCGTGGACCAATATCTCTTTCATTTCTCAACGAAATTTGACGATCCTTGGCACTACGGTTATCTACTTACTTAGTAGATTATGCACGTGTGAAGAACCGGATTCTCCAACATGCGGAACACTAGTGTTTAAGCCGTTAAAGTTGGTCGGACGCAACTCTCGCCAAAGGAAAATTTCCAACATTGTGCTCCCCGATATCATCACCTTTGAATCAAGAAAATAAATTAAAAGAATAAGAATATATAATAAAAAAAAGGAGAGTCTTAGAGTAATTGGTAAAATTGCTGCAATTTGACCAGGAGGTCATAGGTTCAAGCCGTGGAAATATCCTCTTGCAGAAATGTGAGGTAAGACTGCGTACAATAACCTTGTGGTCCGGCCCTCCCCGGACCTCATACACAACAAAAGCTTAGTGCACCGGCTATCCTTTAAGAATATATAATAAAAGTACTTACCAAATGGAATGAAGCCTCTCGTATAAATCGAAAAGAATTGAAAAAAAATAGTAGAATCCTGTCAGAAAATGGTATGTTGGTTCTAGAGTTCCTTAATTGTGCAATATTTTGAAATATTGTATTAAAGTAGAAAATGGAAGAATCTTAAGTTGGTCAAGTAATTCTTTAATCAAGTCAAGTAACTTCAGAATTTATGTACATTCTATAGGTCAATTATTCTAAAATTCTAAGACAACTCATTTTTTAAATATTTAGTCACAGTATAAAGACTTCTACATTTTAAATATAATTTAACTTATGTTATTAAATTATGTCTTATTATTTAGATACATAATTCAGTTATTATGAATAATAACTATTAATTATTTTGAGGTGAGTAGATAACATAAACATTATTTTCCACTTTACGTGTATTGAAATGTCGGTTGACCCCACTTTGTCGCCACGACCCCACGCAGGCTTTACATGTTCCCCCGTTTGCCACGCTTGTCCTTTTCTGCTTTTTTCCACAAAGACAAAAATAAAGTTATCAAAATACTTACTACTCTCTCTAAAAGAAAGAATTAAGTTTATTTTTTAAAATTATTAAATAATCAAATTTTAATATAATTTAATTAGAAATATTTCAATTAAATTATCTATTTTGTCTAGAAATTAGTATTTTTTTTAAGGAGTGTACAAATGGTTAAATGTACACTCTTTTTTATCCGGAGGAAATATTTAAAAAACAACGAAACTGTCCTATAATTCCATCTATTTTTACTATACTTGTGTTAATTCTGAAGAGTAAATAATAAAAACGATTCCTTATATTTGAGGTAGGTTCAAATAATATCTTAAATATGCACTAAAAAGTACTTGTTTGAAAAATAAAAAGAATTTAAAATTCTAAACACGTTCAGAAAATATGAAGAAAGCAAAATCTACTAGAAAAATCCACTTGCAAATATTAAGCAAAATAGCCAATAACAAGGGAGAATAAAATCCGCTATTTCTGCATATATACACAGTAGTTTCTTGCAGTTTTTTTTCATTTGAATGTTGTCTTTGTTTGTGTACTGACCCCACATCTCATCATTATCAACATTTCCCAAACTTCTCTCAGCCCCACATTTCTATGTTCAACTCAAAAGGTTCTGTATGAAGTATGAACACATCCCCCACATTTAACATTAACAAACAAATTTTTTAATTTTAATAATATTCACATCAAGTTTGTGCCCTCCAATTAGTTTGAAATATGGTGGTTGCACTAAAGTACAAGTTTCTTTATTGATTTAAATAATTTAGTTCGTCTCTTCTACAATCTTCTCTTCTTTTTAGAATTGATCACTTTCTTGAATTTTACTTTATCTTTGTCATTTTATTGAGTTCTTGAATATGAGTGGAAACCCATCTCCAAGAATCTCTAACTCAATGAACCACGTAGATTTTTTCAAGAAATTCAAGCGTTTGAAGTCTGTAGAACCATCACTAGCAATTCTTGGTTTCTTGTTTTCCATTTTTTGCTTATACTTGTGTCTATTCTTATTGGATTATAGAACAGTGAACAACACTGTACGTGGGTCCTCTTTTTTTGTTACATGGTTAGGTCTTAATGACTCTTCTTTAGTAAAAATAAATAGTAGTAGTAATAGAAATGAAAATGTTGGGTTTCTTGAAAAAGGTGGTGATGGTTGTGATATATTTGATGGGAATTGGGTGTGGGATGAGAGTTATCCACTTTATGAATCAAAGAATTGTATGTTCCTGGATGAAGGATTTCGTTGTTCAGAGAATGGTAGACCTGATAATTTCTATACCAAATGGCGTTGGCAGCCTAAAGATTGCAACTTGCCCAGGTTTGTTTCATATTTGTTTAAAAAAACCGAATATTGGTTGATTATAATACTCTCTGTCCTGTGTATTCATGTTTTGCTGGTAAAATCTTTTTTTGGGCAGAATTTTCGTTTTTCTTGCAATAGTCATAGTTGATCAAAGTACTAAATTTTGCAATTGTTTTGTGGACTCCCTAGTGGAATTAACTAAACTGGTTACTTTTTAGCTTGAGGAGACTACTCCTTCCTGTCTAAAATAATTGATGTTTTAGGCTCTGTCACATGGATTAAGGAACTTATTTACTCCTAAAAATTAAGAGAGGTTTTGACTAAAATACTAATTTCTTTTTAGGTTGACATAATTATCATGAGACTAGGAATATGTCGAGGGAAAATTTGGGAAAAGAATTAAATACTCACTTCGTTTCAGTTTGTTTGTCTTAGTTACTACTTTTTGACCATAATCTTTTCAGATACCTTCTAAATTTTTTGAATTGTTAACTATTGTGATTTCTAAAATTTTATTTTGAAAAAATTAAAGATTCTATGTCCAAATTCACACCTCGTCAGTTAGTTTGGTCCTCGTACTTCGAATCAGACCAAACAAATTGAAATAGAGGGAGTACCTTCTTGGTAATTTTGTGAAACATCAATTGTTTTGGACCAACCTTTAAAGGCTAAAACATCAATTATTTGAGAGTATCATTTATCATTGTTTTGATTGTTCTTTAATGTGAGAGGATTACTATGAGTAGCTGTAGAAGGATTTTCATAATCAGTTATCATTATTTTTGTTTTTCTATATTCTGGGAGGATTGCTGTGATTCACTGTAGAAGGATTTCAGTAATCTGATTGAACCTGGAAAACAATATTTAATGCTATTACTTACTTTTGGAACAGATTTGATGCAAAACATATGCTAGAAAAGCTGAGGAACAAACGGGTAGTGTTTGTTGGAGATTCAATAGGAAGAAACCAATGGGAGTCTCTTCTGTGCTTGTTGTCTTCTGCAGTTTCTGATAAAAGCTCGATATATGAAGTTAATGGTAGTCCAATCACAAAGCACACTGGTTCCTTAATCTTTAAGTTCAGGGATTACAACTGCACGGTTGAGTACTACCGAGCACCATTTTTAGTGCTGCAGAGTCGTCCGCCTGCTGGGGCTCCTGGAAATGTTAAAATGACCTTGAAGTTGGATCAGATGGATTGGAGCTCAGCTCAGTGGAAAGGTGCAGATTTTTTGGTTTTCAACAGTGGCCACTGGTGGAATTATGAGAAAACCATTAGAGGGTAAATCTTTTCTTTCTTATCATTAAAAGCCATTATTTTCTTTGGTTGATGTCTGATAAACGGTATATGATATAGTACTTGACTTATTTCTAAGTAGAATAGGCAAATCTACTAGAGTGGCTAGAAGTAAGGCTGATATAATTTTTCTGATGACCAATTACACTCCCATGGCAAATGGTGCACGGTTTGAAACTCGGTGGGATAATAGGCCCACGCCTCTACCTTGTCCCACTTAAATTCCAGGCTTTTGTCTACGGCAAGGTTCAAACCTGTACGCCTAATCCACACATCACGTGCTGCGCTCTATCTACTTCGACCAAAGCTCTGGGGGCAAACAGGGCTGATATTGTTAGTATCTTCTATTGATGGTTAACAACGTAGCTAAAAGCTCTACCAGGCACCTTTGTCTTTCTGTTATTGGTATTCACATCTCCCTTCTAGAGAAGCTAGAAATAGGAATTAGGGTCGGTTAATAGATGTTCCACCATATAAGGACTATTATGTCATAATAAAAAAGTTGCTAAAGATTGGTATCCATAAAAAGAGTAGTTTACAACCATGAAATATATAGTAGTTTGAGAATGCTAGCAATCAAAATTTCATTGTCAGAATCCTCAATAGCCAATGAACTACTAAATAGCAAATATTTCCATAAATAGGTAAGCATTAACACAGAATGTCCAATTATTGGATCTCTTCCTGCGCTTTCTTTGCACAATGTTGAAGGATTAAATGAACTGATGGTTAGGTTGAGTACTGAAAAGTTTGAGTTCCAATTTCCTTTTGAATTGTCCCCATGCATTAATCATGCCTTTAATCTATGTGACTTCATTTATATGCATGGGTCGTAAGGGCATAAACATGTATCCATGTGCATGATTTGGATGTTAAAGAGTCAGCTAATTGATCTAATACAGAAAAATTCTTCAGTCCAGCTCCCACTTGGTTCATAGGGCGTACATTATACTCCAAAATCGAATTTGGTCAATAGAATTGACGGTGCAAAGATCAAAAGGATTCACAAGTTAAACAAAATTATCTGTCATGGAAAATTAGATTTTGAATTTTTAGGCTTCAATCAGGTGGTAAAAGGGAATAAAGGCATAAAGCAGACAGATTGTGTTTGATTGTGGTTAGCAATTTAGCCCCTTCGTTTTGCTTTCTTATCTCAGCCATTAGATTGACCTACTTATTGAACTGAAATGGTCAGATGAGGTTAGGTGGTAATGACCTGTTGACTTGTTGTTGATGAACTTTATGAGATACAAGTGCCTCTAGTTCTATTATGTAGTGACGATAGTACTTTTGTTAGGATCAAGCAACCACAATGATTTTTCTTTATAAATGATAAGTAGCCCAACAAGGCTGTGCGCTGAGCGTATTTCTCTTTCATCCTGATGAAGCTCAAGTTATTTGGATGTCTTGATAATGTGTATGAATGTTAAAGAACTTCAAATGTTTATCAAGATTTGTTTCTTATTGGAGTACAAGAGTGGAAATTTACGACCATTGCTTTCTGTTGGCAGGGGGTGTTACTTCCAAGAAGGCAGAGAGATCAACATGACGATGAGTGTTGAGACAGCATTTCAGAAGTCAGTTGTGACATTGGTTGATTGGATAGGTCGTGAAGTGAACATGTCCAAGACTAAAATCTTCTTTCGTACTTATGCTCCTGTACACTTCAGGTAATTCTTCTCTCCTTTTTTGTTGTTGTTGTTACACTTCACGTAATTCTCATTTCTGATCGATCAATTAAAGGGAGGATATATAGTTTATTCTCTAGTCAAGTAAAGGTTTGTGTGTATGCATGTATATCCAGCTATCCTACTCCATCCGACCCAAACGGTCAGTCTCATTTACTTAGTAAAAAAGAAATTTCCCAGAATAGCCATCCAACAAATTTGCTAGAACTCAAATAACCTTGTCAGTAGTTTTAATAATTACAACCAACAACCTAGCCACACCCAGTGCATAGGTTGTTTTCGAGGATCAAATGGTGTATGCTTTCATCTTAATGTGTGAAAGGGTTTCCTGGGATAAGTTGATTTATAGTACTTGTGTGATTTCCTGATTGTTTGTTCTGGGCAATGGTTGCAATTATTGGTACTTCAATTAAGAGCTAATGAGGCATGCAAATCAGTCTAATACTTTGTTTCAGTAGATATTTCGTTTTTGTTGTCACTCAATAAGCAATTATTCAATCACTCTGATGAACAGAGGCGGAAATTGGAAGACTGGTGGTAGTTGTCACCTGGAGACGTTACCTGACTTGGGATCATCCCAAGAGTCATTGAAGAACTCTTTTGAATATAAAACAGTCATTAATGTGCTATCGCAGCTCTCAAGCAAATCAAAGGCTTGGAATATGGGTTTACTGAATGTAACAGGAATGACATCTCGGAGAAGAGATGGCCACTTGTCTTTGTACTATTTAGGCCCTAATGTGGGACGGGTTCCCCTCCACAAGCAAGACTGCAGCCACTGGTGTCTCCCCGGTGTCCCTGATTCATGGAACGAGCTTCTCTATGCAATCCTCGTCAAGCAGGAGTTAGCTCAGGAAAAAATCTCTTAGTCCACTTCTTAATACCCGGAATGATAGCAGATAGGTCATCTCAACATGTTTCCTCCAACATTCAAGTGGTGCACCTCGTCTCAAATGTAAGGCAAACTGATTCCTCGAGTTGGAGGATTTACTCATAACTATTAGAAGTGGTACCTTGGAGAGGAACTTGAGCCAGAGAAATCAATGTGCCAATGCTCATTGTATCAAATAAACCTACACCTTTGGAGGTCAATTTAGAAGTACCAAAAGGCATCCTCACATTTAGCTGATGAGAATACTTCTTAGGTTACGGTTGCAGTTGCGTAGCATAGAATTGTTTTCCTGATTCCTTTTTAGTCGGTTAGGACTCAAGGAGTGAAATTTAGGTCTTTAGTTCATGAATATTTTTAAGTGTAAAGAGCATCGTGAACTGTATAGATGAAGAGACATTATCCTCTTTGATAGTTTCACAGAACGACAACTATACCTCTGTCCCAAGCATGTTGGAGTCGGCTATATGAAAGATGAGGAGAAAAGGGCGACCGCGCTAGCCATTTCTTCATAGGTAAAATGTTTATTCAGATTGCAATGCTAATTGTACAGCCAAAAGTGGAACAGGTGTTAGAGGTGGTTTAATTGATTAAATATTCATGAATATAGAAAAGAGGGTTAAGAGTTGGAACAACTTTGTAACTTACCCAATTACAATGTATTACTAGTTGTTGATGCATCTTTCTTTTATCAAATCTCATGAATCAATCAAATCACGAGGATTTATTTTATCATGGTATGGTTTTTTCTTTGTTACCTACAAAGTTGTAGACATAATTCTCTTTTGGTGGAAAATCAGTAAAAATAGATAAAAATTCCAGCAAACAAGTTAGGGTTAAGAGAACTTTTGGTCCCTCATTTATTGATAAATTTTAATTTTCGTCCTTGTGATGTCTGATTAAACATATTTAATCTTTAATTATTTAACATGTGATCCCTTTGCTTATAAAATAGTCATAAATTTCCAAAATTGAAAATTTTCTAATTACTCATATGTTATGTTACACTTGTACTATTTACTCTAGATTTGAAAATTATATTCTTCTAAAAATAGTTGAAACATAACATATGTCAAACGGGCCAAGTACATATCATAATAATCAAAATAAGAATTTATCAATTATTGAGGTACGAAAAGTGCTATTATCCCATCAAATCAGTACACATTAAGGGATGATAAGAGAAATAAAAAGAAACATGAAAATATGGTTGTCTAGCACCATAGTAGGCTGGAGTACATAAGGATCCAATTTTTCCAGAAAGCTTAATTCTGAGGTTAATCGTCAAAAGGGTATTGTTCATACCTCATTGTACAATCAACAAGCAAAACACGACCTCCAATTCTAGCATCACAACTAGTAAGCAAATTATGTTTAGCTGAAGCCAAACAAGTTTTACAATCTTGTTCAGTTAAAGAACTAGTAGTGTTGTTGTTGCAAGCAGCATGTCCATATGCAAAAGCATTGGGATAGGGAGAAATGTTGTCAAAATCATATCCGTGGCACGACGGTGTGGTGCTCACTAGTTCTGCAAGAACATAGGCTAGGCTTATTGCAAAGGGATCATCTTTGAAGTATTGTACACCATTGCACTGTAACTTTGTCAAATTGGTGTTTGGAATGCCTTTAATTAAAGATAGTCCCAGAATGAGAATTGTCACAACTAGTATTAAGGGTGTCCTCACTTTTATCATCTTTGGAGAGAAGTGATAGATGTTTTGATTTTTTTATGAGAAGTTGGAACAATGATGATTTAAATAAGTTTGATTATAAGATGATAAATAATTGAGTCCTCCGCCTGCATTTGTTGGGCAGGACAAGTAGTTGCTTTCTTGACATTTTGTTTGTTTCAATCTGGCTAATTAGTTAAGGCTGGTCCTAGCAATTGTCTTCAATGTCCAGAGGATGGGTTGGACTGATTGAGCAAGTCATTAATTCGCTAAAAAGTTACTTGGATTGAAATGAGTTGAGTTAAAATGGGTAAAGCGGGTCATAATCCAATCCGCTTAATTATTTCTAAATTTTAATTTCTTTATTTATTTTTTAATAATATTTTAAGTACCTAGTGAAATTTTTATTATCAAACCAGACGTCGCTTTCTTGACATTTTGTTTGATTCAATTTTGGTTTAGTACTGGTCCTAGCAATTTGTCTTGAGTTTTTGTTTGGCCTTTGGTGGCTGAGATTCCCACATCTAGTACGTAGACAATATGTGCGTTAGTAATGTAGTATGTTAGATATGTATAGAGTGTCAATTTCAGCCCATATTTAGAAAGTTAGTCCATTTAATCAACATTTTAGTGAATTTGGTTGGGTAAATATGAGTTTCAATTCTTTTTTTTAACTCATAGAAATATGGGTAAAATATGTGACTCATTAGACCCAATAACAACTCATTTTCCTCAAAATAGGAAAGAAAATGTAAATTTGAGGGAAAATATTTTCCGGATCGATAAAAAAACACATCAACACACCCCCAACCCAACCCACTTTCCACCACCCATCCACCCCAAGACCTACACCTACCCCCACCCTCTGGCCCCTACCCAACCCCACCCCCTGCCCCTGCTCCCTACACCCCACCCACCTCTACGCCACCTCTTACTCCCCCTCCCCCCACCTACACCCACCAAAGTGAGAAATTTTTTCTTACCCCACATACCATCCTACCCCCCCACCACCCCGCATGTCCTCCCTACATTTTTTATTTCGTATATTTTAATTTTATAAAATTCAAGGAGAGGTGCCATGGTGTTTGTTATTCGCAGTCGACATAGTCCTGATTGATGAGACTCGCAGCGGAGTGAACGCTAAGTTGGAGGTTTGGAGACAAACTCTGGAGTCTAAAGGGTTCAGGTTGAGTAGAACCAAGACAGAATACTTGGAGTGCAAGTTCGGTAATGGGAGCGACCTTAAGACATACATGGAGGTGAGGCTTGGTACTCAGGTCATTTCGAAGAAAGGAAGCTTCAAGTACCTCAGGTCTATTATCCAAGGAAATGGAGAGATTGATGACGATGTCGCACATCGTATTGGAGCAGAGTGGATGAAATGGAGGCTCGCATCTAGAGTCTTGTGCGACAAAAAAGTGTCACAAAAACTTAAAGGCAAGTTCTATAGGGTGGTGTTTAGATCGACTATGTTGTATAGGGCGGAGTGTTGGCCAGTCAAAACTTCGCACATCCAGAAGATGAAAGTTGCGGAGATGAGAATGCTGAGATGGATGTGTGGACATACAAGGAGGGATAAAATTAGAAATAATGATATCCGGGATAGAGTGAGAGTTGCCTCGGTGGAAGATAATATGCAGGAAGCGAGGTTGAGATGGTTCACGCATGTATAGAGGAGAGACACAAATGCCCTAATGCAGAGGTGTGAGAGGTTGGCTATGGACGGGTTCATGAGGGGTAGAGGTAGGCCGAATAAGTATTGGAGAGAGGTGATTAGACGGGATATGACGCATGTGCAACTTACTAAGGACATGACCTTAGATAGGGGTTGTGGAGGACACATATTAGGATAGAAGGGTAGTAGGTAGTCGAGCGTAGTCCTACTTACGCTTATAAACTAGTAGTTGTAGTGTTATTATTGTAGGCCCACTTAGCCTATCACACTAGTATGCGCAGTATAACTTTATAGTAGTGTTTGATTTTTGCTGCTATATGTTCTGTAGTGTACTTTGTTTATCTTATGTACCTGCGTTAGTTACTGCTTCTTTTTTCCGAATGCGTTAGCATGACTTATTCGCTTTTGATACCAGCATTTTCATACTACTTTAAATTTCTTGTCCGGACCTGACCGTTTCTCTTGCTTTGCTTGTGCTTATGTTTTGTCTTGAGCCGAGGGTCTCTCGGAAACAACCGCTCTACCTAGGTAAAGGTAAGGTGTAGTACACTCTACCCTCCCCAAACCCCACGTTGTGGGATTTCACTTGGTATGTTGTTGTATAAAAAAATTATAAAAAATGAGATATTTTTTCTTACCCCACACCCACCCCGCTTTGCCCTCGACACATTTTCTATTTCATATATTTTATCTTAATTTTATAATTTTTTTTAATAAAAACTGGTAAATTTTTTCTCACCCCACCCCAACCCCCCTCCACACACATATTTTCTATTTCATATTTATTTTTATAAAAAAAAATCATTTATATAATTATAAATATATAAAAAAATTAATTTAATTTGACCAAAAAAATTACTCCCTCCTCCCAATTTAAGTGTCTTAGTTTGGCTTGTGGTCTTAAATTAATTTAAGAAACAAAATGAGACTTTTGAATCTTGTGGACTTAAATTAAAGATGTGTGTGGTCTTTTAAATTTTGTGGTCTTGAACTTGACTTGAAATTACAAAACTTACTAATTATAGAAAGAGATATTTTTTTGGGACGGACCAAAAAGAAAAGTAAGACTTAAATTGGGACGGAGGGATTATAACATTATACTTGAAATAATATTACACTTATATAATATGAGTTAACCCATAACCAACCGCCCATTTATCAGCCAATCCATATTTACCCACATAAAATATGGACAGGTTCAAACCCAACCCATTTTTGTTCAAACCATTTTCAACCAAACTAAATCCAACCAAACCCACCAATTTGATGTGGTATATTTTATATTCATTGAGAATGTAAATTCTTTTTAGGTAATCATCAATATAGCTTGATTAGTTAATTTCAAAAAGTTGTTATTTTATTTTTTGAGATTTTCATCCTTTTATATCGTCGATGCATTAAAATTAAACTCCTTATTTATAACATCATGACCTTATAATTTAAAACAAGGGAAATTGTTCAAATTTACCTCATACTTTTAAAAATTATTATTTTATGTTATATTTTTTGAACAAATTTGCTCTCATATTAGGCTTTTGTTCAAATATATCCTTATCCTGGATCAAGGATGCGAGCAAAGTAATGTTTATCCTTTCGAATACTTGTAATAGTTATATACTTCCCGTACTGCATTATAAAGTACCATAGAGCAAAAACAATCCCCTCTTGAAAGAGATTTTGGCGCACTCACATGGTGTCTTTTCATTTCCAGCAATATTTCAGCGGACCGATGTTGCATAAGGAGAGGTAGCCTCAGCTTTGAACCTTCCATAGTTGAATACCATCGGACTTACTTACTGCGCGGTGAACGTGATGTCTTGAACCGTCAGTGTTTAGTGTAAGCCAAGTCAATGGTACCAACACAACAAATTCCCTTACTCTCTTCTTCGTAATGTTTTGTCCGTTTTGGCCATGGACAACGTCTTGGATTCTTAAGTGCGTTCAATTTGAGGCGGCCTGTCCTCGCACTTAAATATGTGGTCTCCTACAAGGTATCCTGCTATACCTCACTTCACAAGTGTTAGAAACCATTAAAAGTTTCCCAAAACCTAACCTCAACTGTTGAGGATCATTACAGGTTTTGAAAACTTAACCTTTACCCATACTGCAGATGGCACTTAACGTCTATCGCGGGAACGGCTTTGGATTTGGTGTTTCTTTTCATAAATCACTATCCGAAGTGCTCATGCTTCCACTGAAGCGATCAACTGAACCTTTACAACTTAGTTTTCCCATTGAACCAAATTACCGGGATCTCCCGGTTCGTAAGGTTGGGTTTCCACCGTATTGGTCCGTATATTTTGGGTTTTAAGCCCATTCCCCTAGACAGCAGAACACTTGATCTCCGGGTAGTCCCTTAGTTAGTAAATAAGGAAGTGACACCCGTGATGATCAACTCGCCATACGGTCTTATGTCTCCGACGGATCCCGACAGATATGTCCGACGCCGTCATCCGTGTCCTTCCCGAAGCCGACCGGCTAGCCACAATGTATAACTCGCCGAAGGCATGGGTTTCTCCCAATAAGGGACGTCCTCTAATGAGTCGTGAAGTTACTCGACTTCTTTCATGCTTTGTATAAAGCGATAAACTCCGATACCATCATGAATCGGTCGATGCAAGTTTGCTTAGAGGATTTTCCAAGACCCACCATACACATTTACTTGTGACTTTGGTGTTCTTCGATCGATGTCCGTTTGCATCACCTTGTGTTCTCCTAGAACCGCTGGACATCCAGAATACTATAATCCGTAGATAAGCGAATAATTCGGATATCGTCATATCCGACTTAACGCCTTCTATTGATCATGTATTAAGATCATCGGTGAACCTTAGTTTAACCGATCTGTTTGTTGGACGATACCAGGTCGGTTGTAGTGTGTACAATACATTGAACTACACGTGACCGAGCATATCGCTCCTTGTCTATGGGTGCACCATGATTCCAATCGGTTCTATGATTCATATCCATTGGTGGCTTCAACGAGATCGTCAACTATCGACCGATCCGTTAGATGTCTTAGAAATCTAATTCCTAAGATGTCATCTGTGATACCCATATCTTTCATATCGAGACTTTGTTTCAATATGATTTTCACTCTAAGACCGTTGGTTTTCCAACTGTTGGCTTTCTAACTTCGAGTCAATGTTTCGTGATCGATTCATTGTTTCTGTTTTATACGAGACTTTCAGGACCAAAATGTTAACATTTCAGGGACCAAAATGAAAGTTCAGGAAGAAGCCCAACAGTTCAGCAAACCAATTTTGATTATCTTCTTCCAACTCTCCGGTTGGGAAGGCTGTTTCAACATCCATGCCACGCAGGACTGCAATGGCCCTAGATGTTAAGCTACTCACAATGGAGCACATTTTACAACCCAAAGGTTCTTTTCCCGGAGGAAGATCAACCATTACACAAGTATGGTTCTATATGATGGAATATATTTCTCTCTTTAGCTTCTTTCCAAAAAAACGCTTTTGGAGATGACAATTATTTGTTAATTGTCCATGGTTCATTATTAACCATACAAGCTAGAAGGATTTGAACAAGTCTTTGTCCCCTTCTTTGCTCCGTCTCGGTTCAACATCTAGAATCCCTGAGTTCTGCAGATCTGGAGTATTAAGTTCCGGATAGCCAGCAACTTTCGAGTCCTGAAGATACGGAATGTCTAGTTCCGGACAGTCAGGCCCTCGCGGGTTCTTGTTAACCTTGAGAAATTACTCATTTTTCCTATTTCAAGGAAAGTTATCTTCAAGGAATTCAGCATTATTTTACGCCAAGAAGCGATCAACACTACTGTTATTTGCAGATCCAGTGGATATGCAATCTACAGCTTTAGGTACGAAACCACCTCACATCACAACATTTGTATGTGAGATCCTTTCCATGTCTCACACGGAGGGTTATCCTTATCCTTATGCAGAGTTCTATTGAGAATCGCATTAGCGGTAAGGATCGTCATGCCCCACATAATTTGGGCGTACGGCTTTGCGCTTGGCTAACACCGTTAGACTGAGATGAGTAATGAGCAGTCGTTTAATAAACGATGCTTCACATTCTCCCCCTCTATCACTACGAATTTCTCAATCCGTAGGCTTAGTTGACTTTCAACTTCTGCTTTGTAGCGCTTATCCGCTTCAACAACTTCATCTTTGCTTTTTAACAAACAAAGGATTCCATACGTTGTACCATCATCAATGAAGATCACAACGTACTTGTCTCCCCCCTCTATTTTGTATAAACTTCAAATCACCCAATTAGGTGTGACTAAGTTCTAGAGAGATTGCTTCTTTCGCTATTCCCTTGACGGAATTTGGAAAGGTGATTTTGCCTCTTCGCCTACCTCACATTCATTTTGAGGGTTTATGTCGACGGAAGGCAACAATCTCAACATCGTTAGCTATTGAATGACTTGCTATTTAACGTGTCTTAATCTATGATGGCATAGATGTACGGATTACAAATATATCATTCATATGGCTACAGACATACTGTACCATTCTTGGTTATTACAGACCTGTTGGACTAGTCTCAACCCAGCTTGACCAACAGCGTCCCTTAAACCAAGTTAGGAACACGTATCACCTCTTTTTAGAGTGATCTCATTCCTTGAAGTCCTATTGAGGACAACCTCTCCAGCCCCTTTGATTTTAGAGGTGGCGTTGCTTCACATGAACAACCTCTTGCCCGTGGTTAGGGTGTAACCGGATCATATGTGATCCAGATACTCTGGCCCACTCCAGTTGCTTTGGCAGACTGAGTGTCCACTTTATTTTCTGCCTTTTATTTAGGCCTTCAGATCATTTAAGACCTGGAAACTGTGGCCCACCTTACTAGGTGTCCATTATTTTTCCTATGAAATGAATTTTGGCCCCACTCCAGTCGCCCGGAGGCTTTATATGACTGAGTGTCCAATATTATCATATCAAAGAAATTTTGGCCCACTCCAGTCGCCCGGAGGCTTTGTATGACTGAGTGTCCAATATCATCCTATCAAAGGAATTTTGGCCCACTCCAGTCGCCCGGAGGCTTTATGTGACTGAGTGTCCAATATCATCCTATGAAGGATCTTCTACCAAATAGTATGACATGTTTAACGTTTTTAGCTTTTAGACTCCTTCCGTTAAGATTGGTGCCCAGATAATTCTTGGCGCTTACTTAAGAGTGGTAACAGTTTTCGCACAGTCAGTGAATCTTACTCCCTCGTATGTGCGAACATACTTTACACACTTTAATAATTACACTTAAAAGAACGGATCTTCTTAAGTCGTTTACAAAATCCAATCTTTAAACGGAAAAGAAGATGAGATTAAACTTCTGATTTGTTAAAGCATAAGGAATATAAATTATTTTCATATTCCTCCTTACTTTAATCCATTTTTAATCAGACATAATTTAATCTTTATTCTTGACAAGTAAGAAAAACTACTTATCCCAATTTCGGATTCTGGCTCACTTCAGTCACTTCATCAAACTGAGTGTCCAGTTCCTTCTTTACCATTATTCGGATCTTTTGTCTGGGACAGATATAGGCATTCTGCTGCAAGATAGAATAACATTTTCAGTCTTCTCCTCTTGTCCCAGTTGACATCCTCAGGCTCTCGAGAGCGCTTGTTTCCACCAGTCTTGGTAGCGGTGACACCATGAACACATTCATCATCATCACTCTCTTCTACCAGAAAACCATTTTCCATATCCGATTTGGTCACACAATTTTTGACCGACATCTTTCGAACACTAATAGTAATACAATACAAATATTGTCTTAAGTTGTTGGGAGTTTTTGCTCTATGGTACTTTATAATGCAGTATGGGAAGTATATAACTATTACAAGTATTCGAAAGGATAAACAAAGATTTAATAATTGAACTATAAATCTGAAAATTACAATAGTTACATAAGAAAACTGGAAATTCCAGTTTTGTAGAAGATGGAAAAATGGAAATTGTTTTTGCTGAGTCGAGTGTAGCACTCTGTCCTTAAGACAATATTGCCCCGTATGTATCCTTTATACGTCCTGGACAATTTGTCTCCCAAGATAAAACAGCAATGGAACCTTTGAGCAAAGGAAACTCAAGAGCTACCGTGAAGAATATTGAGTAACGAAATGATGCTTGGAAGTTGTAAGAAGAAAAGTGTTTTCGGTTGTGTATTTTCGTGCACTGTTTTAGGTGTTCTCCTTGGTCATTCTTGGTTCTCAACAATGGTGTAAGGGAGTGTTTATATAGGTGAGGGAGGGGCTGAAAAACTGCCTCCATAATAGTCAAATAATGGCCATTATGGAGGTAGTAAAGCCACCAACATAAATGGTGAAAGACCAACGGATTTGGCCATTATAGGAGGAGTAATTCAGCCAAAATACTCTTGAAACGGATTTGGCCATTATGGAAACTTCAGGGACCAAACTGTACATCTGAAACTTCTGGGATCAAACTGTACTTCTGGCAAAGTTTTCTGGCCCAAAAAGATAATATCAGAAGACCCGTGGCCCGTGACCCGAGAACCCGGAACCCGGAACCGGACCGGACGAGCGGGCGGCGGCACGCATGTGATCTTTTCTCGAACCCAAGCACATCTAGGTCCTCCCTCCTTTAAACACATGGGATACCCTTTGGGGTCCCAAACCCCAAACCAATTTCGAGTCTTATATACTCAACAATTCTTTCTTCCTCTACCGATGAGGGAGAATTACACACAATACCACACTTTCCATGCTTCAAACACCTTACTTCGTGAACCAATATCTCTTTCATTTCTCAATGAAATTTGACGATTCTTGGCCCTACGGTTATCTACGTACTTAGTACATCATGCATGTGTGAAGAACCGAATTCTCCAATATGCGTAACACTAGTGTTTAAGCCGTTAAAGTTGGTCGGTCGCAACTCCCGCCAAAGGCAAATTTCCAACAAGTAATTCATCAAAAAAAAAAAAAAAAAAAAGGATGCGAGCAAAGTATATGGGCAAAATACTGACCTTTTTCTCGAAGCACTCGTATAAATTTACTCTTTCAGGTATAAGTTTTTTTTTTTCTTTCGTCACATATTTTTTCACCTAAATTTTTTGAGATGACTTACTTTAACTGTCTTCTAATATAGTTAAACTTCCATTATAGACAAGAATATCTAAATTAAATATTGATCTAATTTTTGTTGAAGTATATCTATTAGAAATAATTATGCTGTCAATTTTATAACCCAAAATTGACGACATTGACTACTGAACTGTTCTCACGAGGACTGGGTCGAATACTTGAAATTTTCACTTTCATACTCCATTGCCGCCTGCCGGTGTTCTTAGTGACTGATTCCTAAAACATGTTTTTTTCGTGTCATACTCCTCCGGATAAAAAAGAATGTTCACTTAACATTTTTTTCTTGAATCAAAAAGAGTGTTTACTTGTTAAATCAAGAAAGAATTAACTTCATTTTTGCATATTTTTCCTATTAAGTGTTATGTGATCAAATCCCAATACCTATTTAATTATGGCTAATTTAGTCAAATTACCTATTTTTATCTAGAAGTAAGTATTTTCTTAAGGGGTGTGAACACTCTTTTTGATCCGGTGGGAGTATTTCATAAAATTTCTCTTTCTAGATACGCATAAAATGTTATGTGCAGCAGAGAGATGGGTCAAATTTAAGTGGGCTTGGCCGATTAATAGAATATTTTCCGAAAATTCTTTCATTAATTCTATATTTCTTATTTTAAGTATAATTGTATTCCTATTGTAATTAGGTTGATTGGTTATCTAGTTTAAATAATCTTGTACTAATATATATATATATATATATATTGTACATTATTGATGAATACAATCAAGAAACATATTCCTTTATGGTATCAGTAGCCTAAAAATACCTCTACCGCCGCCGATCATAGCCCTCGGCCGCCATCCCATGGAACCCTAGTGTTTTTTTTTCCAGCCATTCTCTCTCCCTCCTCCTCCTAAATTTCATCTTCGATGGCTGACAAAACCAAATTCCATCCTGCACTTGCAGTAAACAACATCAAAAAATTCATCTCTATCACCCTTCAGATGGAAAATGGTCAATACTCCTCGTGGGCGGAGCATTTTAAGATCCATTATCGTGTTTACGAAGTTATCGACCACATCATCCCTCCTACACCGAAGTCCACATACTCTACCCTCGTCTTCGACTTATGATGATGCACTCTGGTCTCGTTTGGGCAGCCGTCCTCCAGTGGATATACAACACAATCTCTAATGATCTGTTGCACACCATGATTGAGATCGATGCAACTGCCCGCCAAATGTGGGTTGGAAAGTATTTTCTATGACAACAAAACTCAATGAACGTTATACCTTGAAAATCAGTTCAAGGACGTTCATCAGGACGATTTTCCAAACGTTTCTGCATATTGTCAAGAACTTAAGATGCTTGCCGACCAACTCTCCAACATCGGCGCACCAGTCACTAATCAATGATTGATCATGCAACTTATTGCAGGCTTGAATGAATCCTATGATGGCGTTGCCACCATCCTTCAGCAATGCACGCCGTCACCTCCGTTTTATGAGGCCCATTCGAAACTTAATCTTGAGGAAACCTGGAAAATCAAGCGTAGCACCACTCAGGCCAACATTGACGACGCTTCCCTCACTACCACCATCGGGCCCTCCGCCAACGGAAGGGCTTCTGACCCCGGCAACCAGAACCACTGGCATGAGGACCCACAACAGCCCACATCCACCCGCAACAACCATCGAAGTAGGCAATCCGGCAAGGGCCTCGGTGAACAGAATTTCGGCAACAACAACGACGGAAAGGGGCAGTCTCCGCTGGTAGGAAACAACCAGCAGCGACCACGGCAGTGGCAGCAACCTCCGACGTGGGCTACCTACCCATCGTGGGCCGCGTGAGCCCAAACATCATGAGCCTCTCCTTCTAGCCCGTATCTGGAATCCTCATGGAATCCACCTCAGAATCGACAAGCCCACCCTGGCATACTCGGCCCACGTCCCCCACATGCCTACCCAGCACAGGCCCCCCCGCCTTCAACTTATGCACCGACTGACATTGAGGCAACTATGAACACAATGTAACTAAACGCTCCAGATGAAAATTGGTATATGGATACTGGCGCCACATCTCACATGACGACATCACAAGGTACTCTCTCGTCTTATTCTGATTTGAGTAATCTAAATCAGAATATTATTGTTGGTAGTGGACAAGGCATTTCCATTCGCGGTTTTGGTCATTCATCCTCATCCTCACCATACCCACCACTAATCTTAAAAAATATCCTCCAAGCCCTTAAACCCATTAAGAATCTAATATATGTGCGACGTTTCACAATTAATAATAATATTTCCCTTGACTTTGATCATTTTGGTTTTTTCTGTGAAAGATTTTACGACAGGGAGACGAATAATGAGATGTGACAACACCGGAGATCTCTACCCTATTTCAAACGCCGTCAACAATCCAGACTCAGTTCCATCAACCTTTGCTACTCTTTCGTCTTCCTTATGACACTCTAGATTAGGACATCCGGGAGATTCTATTTTATGCTCCCTTAGGAAAAATAATTTTATTAATTGCAATCATATTTCTAGAACTCCTATATGTGAATCCTGTGTTTTTTTGGAAAACATGTTAAATTACCATTTTTACATCCACAAATTGTACTTTACTACCTTTCGATATCATACATAGTGATTTTTGGACGTCTCCTATTTTAAGTACGATTGACCATCAATATTATGTGTTATTTTGGATGATTATTCCAACTTTCTATGGACTTTTCCAATTGTCAATAAATCCCAGGTCTACCCTATTTTTTCCTCATTTAGTGCTCTCGTTAAAACACAATTTGAAAAGAGCATTAAATGTTTTCAATGTGACAATGACAGATTCAATAATAATTAATTCAAACAGATTTGCTCCAATAACGGTCTTACCTTTCATTTTTACTGCCCTCACACCTCCTCACAAAATGGTAAGGCCGAATAGAAAATCTGAATCATAAACAACCTAATGCGTGCCCTACTTGCTCACACCTCAATTCCCCCTTAATTTTGGCATTACACACTCTCCATAGCCACATATCTTATAAACATAATTCCAAATAAGTCTCTAGCTCAATGGTCACCCACTCAAGTTCTGTTTTTTGTAAGGACCCCTCCTACCAACACCTGCGTATCTTTAGATGTCTCTGTTATTCTCTCCATCTGACCACTCACAAACTCCAACCCCGGTCTTCCCTATGTGTGTTTCTAGGTTACCCTGCCAATCATCATGGTTACTCGTGCTATGACTTGTCAAGCCGTAAAATTATTATTTCACGTCATGTCCTATTTGATGAGTCTCAATTCCCCTTTGCCTCCCTAAACTCGCCACCTCAGAATTCCTATGACTTTCTAGATGATGGCCTAAACCCTCTTCTAATTTATCATTTACATAGTCCGCCATCCCAAACCCCGGCACCTGCTCCCCTAGGACAATTCGGGACACACTGCCCACCCGGTTATGCCGATGGTGGCCCGAAATAGCCTGCCTTAGGGTGATTCTGCAGCCACCTTTTGGCAAACCGAGCATCGGCCAGCCGGTCCTGCCACTCCTGCCTTTCCTCCTCTTTTCGATAGTCTCGCGGTACACCCTTCTCTCATCCTGCATCCCGAGACACGCTCTTGGACCATGGAAACCCGTGCCATGCACGAAATTCATAAACCTAAATGGCTATTTAACCTATCCATTTTAGTTGTCCCTTTCCATGTCCCTCAAAATCCGAAGGATGCCTTGTCCGACCCTAATTGAAAAGCCGCAATTATTGACGAATATAATGCTTTTATTGATAATAAGACGTGGGACCTAGTATTCCATCCACCTGATGCTAACATTATTCATTATGTGGATTTTTAGATATAAAAAGAAATTTGATGGTTCTTTTGAAAGGTACAAGACTCATCTTGTAGGTGATGACATGTCTCAACAGGTGGGAGTGTACTATGATAAAACGTTCAGCCCGATCGTACAGCCCGCAACCATCCGGACCATCATCAACATTGCTCTATCCAAGTCTTGGACTATTCATCATCTTGATGTCAAGAATGCCTTCTTATATGAGGATCTTTATGAAATGGTATATATGCGTCAACCTATAGGTTTCAGGGATCCTATTCATCCGGATTATGTGTGTCTATTGCGGAAATCGCTCTATGGACTGAAACATGCTCCTCGAGCATGGTACCAATGGTTTGCTGATTATGTCTCCCACTCCTCTATCGGGTTTTCACACAACAGATCCAATCATTCCCTGTTCATCTACAACAAGGGTACATACATGGCTTACCTATAATTATATATTGATGACATCATCCTCACTACATCATTTGATGCTCTCCGCCGGTCTATTATGTCTCTCATTTCCTATGAGTTTGCTATGAAGGATCTGGGCCCCCTGAGTTATTTCTTGGGTATCTCTGTCAGTCGATATTTTGGCAGCCTATTTCTGTGGCAGAAGAAGTACGCCGAAGAGATCCTTGACTGTGCAGGCATGACATCTTGCAAACCATCCCACAAGCCAGTAGACACCAATTCCAAGCTCAACGTTGATTCTGGCCCCTCATATTCAGACCCAACTGACTATCGTAGCTTGGTTGGGCCCCTGCAGTACCTCACATTCACGAGACCTGACATATCTTATGCCGTGCAATAAATCTGCCTACACATGCACGAAGGAAGCACATATGCATGCCCTCAAACGTATTTTACGATACGTCCAAGGTACACTTCACTTCGGATTACATCTATACAGGTCCTCGCTCACTAGTCTCACTGCTTATTCTTATGCTGATTGGGGTGGATGTCCTGATACCTGACACTCCACGTCTGGTTACTGCATTTTTATCGGAGATAACATATTATCTTGGTCTTCCAAAAGGCAACCTATACTATCCCGATCCAGTGCCGAATCAGAGTACAGAGGTGTCGCCAACGTCGTCTCTGAGTCTTGTTGGATCTGTAACCTTCTACTTGAGCTTCACTGCCCGATTCAAAAGTCAACACTGGTCAACATCGATAATATTAGTGTGATATATCTTTCCAGCAATCCCGTCCAACATTAGCGCACTAAACATATTGAGATGGACATTCATTTCGTTCGCGAAAAAGTGACTCGTGGTCAAGTTCGTGTCCTTTATGTTCCTTCCAGTTATCAGATTGATGACATCTTCACCATAGGGCTTCCGCGTATACTATTTGATGATTGTGATCCAGTCTCAGTGTTCGTGAACCTCCTGCTTCGACTGCGGGGGTGTAATAGAATATTTTCCTAATATTCTTTCATTAATTGTAAATCTCTTATTTTTGGTAGAATTTTGTATTCCTATTGTAATTAGGTCTCTTATTTTAGATAGAATTATATTTTCTATTGTAATTAGGTTGATTAGTAACCTAGTTTAAATATTCTTATACTACTATATATATTATACATTATTGATTAATACAATCAAGGAACATATTCCTTTACCGATATTGGACCCACATTATCATGTCGACCTGCGAGGAGCCCAATCAGTGTAGTTGGCTTATTTTTATTTAAATTTAATTCTTTTTGTTGGAAAAATTTGATAAATAACCCCTTTTAACACCCATTATTGAGTATAAACCACTTTTAAGAGCTATTAACGTTTAGTCACTCTTTTAGTACGGCAAAAGTTTTGAACAAAAACACCATCCAACAATCGGTACTAAATTTCAAAGTTTTCCCAGGGTATTTTCGTTCAAGGGTGCTATTATAGTATTATGTAAGTTTTTTTTTGACAGCCTATTATGTACACTTCTAAAGAGAAAGTTAGGAGTTTCAATTGGGAAGTTAAAGAAAAGAAAATTGAAAAGAAATCCTCTTTTGATGTCCGCACTAGCATTATATACTAAAGGTGGCCAGTGGGCCGGGCTCGGGTCTGGCGGGGTCGGGGTCGGGGCGGGATCCGGCGGGTTTTCTTTTTTCTTTTTTATTTTTTAAATAATATATGTATAAAAAAAAACTCAATAAACAAGACAAGATAGTGTAATAAAAACATCCAAAAGCTGTTTTTGTGCCTCTTATATTATTTAATAGACATATGATTTTTTTGTAATACAAATACAATTGTCTAAAATCTAAATTGCAATTTTGTGGTGTTGTCCAAAAGTTGCAAATTACATAATAAAATTGCAATTAAAAAAATTACATTCTCAAAAAAACTATTCTAATTGCTTGATAATTTCCTGTGGTTCTTCGATTGGAATTGGTATTTGTTGGTCAAATTGATCTACGTCGCTTCCACCACCTTCGGATAAGATTTCGTTGTAGTTTTCGTCTTCTTCTTCTTCGTTGATCTCCGGTTGACCGCACCTTCTCCGCTCCGCTCGTATCCAATCTCTGAATAATACTGCAATTTCCAAGCTGTCTCCGGCTAATGAGTGTTTGTGGTCTCCTATTTGATATCCGCTAGGTAGAAAAAGCGCTTTCGTAATCGATTGATGACGCTTGAATGTTCAAAACATCTCGGGCCATCAATGAAAGTGTCGGAAAAGTCTTCTCATTCCCCCTCCAGTATTTCAGCAAGTCTTCATGTCCATCTTCATTGATAACTTCTTGGTACGGTACAGAACCCTGCAAAACAAAAATATTCAACTCGCTAATTTGGTTAGTAGTAGAGGTACGGCCGCACATTCTATTTCTGAGGCTTTCAATACTAGCCGCAGAAACAGCATGTCTTTTGTGAGGTTGTGTTGAAGATGAAGAAGATGGTATGGAAGCCGGTAAGTTACTAACATTTTCTTGTTGATAAAATCTATATATTTTTTTGCATTAGTGTTCTACGCTAGACAACACTTCTTCTTTAGTTTGTTCAATAGGTGGTGGGTGATTTAGATTTTTGGGACTTGGAGGTGGTAGTACTTCTATACAATCGTAAATAGTTTCAATTAGTGATTTAGTACCGTCTATTTTAATAGTAGGATTTAATACAGAACCAATAATATAAATAGTGGGAATAGGAATAAAATATTTTTTTATTTTGACAAACATTTTTTTAATAGCTGGTTTTTCCATATATTCACTAAGTAATAAAAATATTAGAGTTATATAAAACAACATAGTTGAAATAGTAGGATAATCTATTCCGGAAAATTCTTTTGTTGCTTGAAAAAAATTCTCTAAAAATACAATAAGTTCGGAAATTTTTACCAAATAACTATCTAAAATCATATCAGCTGGATTTTTATTATGAGAGTTAAAAAATAAAGTTATAGGTTTTCTATAGTCATAAGCAACAAGTAGTTGCTCGTATAAAGAATTCCAACCCTAGTGGATACTTCTTGTGGAATTTTTCTATAAGATAGTCCACAATCGTGACAAATTTTTTTATATTCTTTTTTACGTTGTACTTTATTACTTTTAAAAATAAAGTTTATAGCAAATTGTATTTTACTAAGAATGTCTTCAAAAAGTGATAGACCATCCTTTACAATTAAGTTATATATATGGCACGCGCATTTTATATGAAAATGATCGGGAAAAGATGGAGTTAAACTATTTTTTAAAATTGTAATTATGTAATTGTTAGAAGAAGCGTTATCTAATGTAATAGTCATAATTTTATCGGTTATTCCGTAATAATGGCACACTTGATAAATATTATCTGCAATAAAAGTACCAGTGTGCCTATCATCTATATATCTATACGCTAAAATACGTTTTTGCATAGACCATTTATAATCTACCCAATGACAAGTTACAGTTAAATAATCATGGTCGTTAGTACTACGACTTATATCAGACGTGATAGATACTTTGCCATTAAAATGATATAGTGAATATCATAAATATTGTTGATATTCATGCGCGAATTTAAATACATCTCTCTTAACAGTTGATCTAGGAAAATCGTTAAAAGCAGGATTATATATATCTCTAATGTAATGAATAAAATCGGGAGATGAAGGAAATGAAAAAGGCAAACCCTCCACAACAACTAATTTTGATATTGCTTCCCTATCTCTATGTTTATTGTATTTAGGGCCTACAATTCCCCCGTCATAGGGTTAATTTGACCCTGTACTTGGTCCGAGACAGTATCAGTATGTGAACCTTGTCCCGATGGAGCGGGCGTTTGCGCACCCGGTTTTGAAGCCTGGTATTGGGCATACCTAGCTGGATGAGAACTTACTACGTGTCTAATTAAACCCCCCGTCCCACCGTGACCTTTTCCAGTTTTAAATTTTAAAACATTTTTACAAATTTTACATATAGCTACTTGATTCTCTACGCCCCTATCAAAAAATATCCATGCATATGATTTTAATGGTCGTTTTGCTGGACCTCATCTCATACTAGGGGGAATAGGAGGTATTTCAGTTGAAGGTGCATTAGTGGGTGTGTTTTCATCAACATTAGTGGGTGTATCATCTAGATCATCGTCTAAATTAAAGTCTTCTTGAGTTTCAGAAAATAGCTCCTGGTCTAAATCTAATGGTATTGTATGAAAATGTTGAGTATCAACAAAATCATCCTGTGTAGGAATAAGATGACTAGAAGAAGTACCCTTGCCCTGGTTTCCCCTACTAGAAGAAGCACCCTTACCCTTACCCTTAAACATACCTCTTAATCTTTCCATTTTAATTATTATAATAAATAATTAAAGATAATAAAATTAAGTGTGCTAAATAAAATAAACAGACAATAATAATTTAATGAAGGAACGAATGTACCAAACGCCGACGTAACGTCGACGTGTAATCGAGAGGTTGAAAATTGAAACTTTGCTCGATGGAAGATCCTCAAGCTAGTTGCCAACTTCACTCCCAATTCCGAAATGAATAAATAAGATTGAATATTTAGCAAACAATGTAGACTTGTAGAGAGATATATTGAGAGATTAGAGAGATTGTAGGAAGATTTGTGAGAAAAATGAAGAGAAAATGAGTTATTTATAGTTGAAAAATTGGGTTAAAGTGTAAATATAATAACTTATGGGTTAAAAATAAATATTAAGGGGTAGGAGGGGTTGCGGGAGGGGGGGAGGCCTAAAATGGCTGTTGCCCAATGGCCAAAATCTAAAATGGTCGTTGGTGCAACGGTTATATTTGCAAAGGGGGAGCACTCGGGCGGGGTCGGGATGGGCTCGGGGCGGGGTCGGATGGGCCTGGGGCAGGCTCGGGTTTGGCGGGATGAGACATTATCCCGTCCCGAGTTCGAGTCCTGCTACCATTTTTTTTTACGCGGGGTCGGGCTATCCCAGTCCACTGGCGAGCCTTATTATATACTACACGATTTTCATTGTCTAATTAAGGGAATGCTTCAAAGTATAGTTCCTAACTAACGAATAGTAGTGGGTTTTAATCTTCACACTTGCATAGACCAAAATTCATATAAGACAGCCGTACGAATTATGGTGAAACATGTGGAGTATGATGCTGAGTCAGACCCACATCTGTTTACAGCACTCCCGGTTTGATATGCATGGTACCAGGAGCGACATGAGCAAATCCGGTACTGGTATTAAAAAAAGCTAAGAGTCGTTTTACACCGTAACGGATGGCCGTTACTAAATACGGTCACATGACTCCCAATAGTCTTTTAATAACATTTATTGAGAGATTAGTTATCCAATTATTACAGCATTCATTCTCCTGCATTTATGAGGACATATTTCGTGGGTTATGTACCCGTGTAACTCATGTATAAATAGGGCACATTGTTCAATTGTAATCCATCAGATTATTGCTACAACAATATACTTATTGATATTCTCTTGATTTCTGTGCTTTCATGGAAGTTATCATCACTTTTGCTCAGAAGCTATCCAAGGATCAAGCTAATTATTGCTTACTTTGTCTTATTTTTATTTGTCTTAAGTATAATTCTTATTTAACGTATCACTTGAGATCCACGTGTCCTTGACCACGTATACAAATTCAACTGTACCATTTTACGGGTAAATAGTTTGGCGCCCACCTTGGGGCATAGAAAATTATGGTATCACAAGTGACCCCTCTACTAATTTACTTTTTCCTTTAAATCTTTTTGTTTGTTCAGATTAGACAGGATGACAAGACTAGGTGACAACACTGGAAATCTGGGTCTAGACAGCGTGACACCTAGAGACACGATGCGTACAGACGGTGTTACCCACAATGACGGTTAGACTCAACATGGGGATGATCCCACGGATGAAACGCCCGAGGAAGCCATACAGAATCTTCGGACACAAAATACTGCAATAAGCGTAGAGTGGAAGCGTATAAAGCAATTTCAGGAGGAGTTCATGTCCAGAAATGCTGGCAGACTCCGACAGGAGAATCAGTCCCTCTACCAAATACACATGGAGAGACCGGTGGTGATCAATGCAGAACCGATGATAACCAAGACAAATCTGCAAATGATAGTTCAGAGAGCATGGTCCCTGAAAACTCATTCCAAGAGAAGATCCTGAAATTCATGAGGGACATGACGAGCAAAGTTGATACCAATGTAGAGAAGGCATAGAAAAATGCCCAGGAGTTCCGGTGCCAATTCAGTCAAACACCAGGGCCCCCTGTGGCTAACTACTTGGATGCGAAAAAGTATATTTAATTGGTGTATAATCCAGAGGCTGCCCCCTAATTAATATCCAAAAGGTTCAAAATATCTTTTGTGGCCAGTTATGATAGAACTACCGATCCCTAGGAGCCTATCCTGGCCTATACTACGGCCATAAAGGGGAACAAACTACGAGAATACGAGATACAATCAATTTTGAATAAAAAGTTTGTTGAGACACTTACTAAAAGATCTCTGACGTGGTATTCATAACTCCCCGAGCATTTGATCGGTTCATTCACCCAGTTCACAGACATGTTCATAAAAGCCCATGTAGGGGCCCGAAAGGTGAAAGCACGTAAGGCGGACATCTTTTACATTACTAGGAGAATCAAAACTCCTTAGGGACTTTGTTACACTGTTCCAGAAGGAGCGAATGCTGTTACCAGTGGTCCCGGACGAATGGCCTGCAGAGAATTTCATGAAAGGGTTAAATCCGACAGGTTCGGATGCTTTCCGAAAGCTCAAAGAAAATCTATTGGAGTTCCAGGAAACCACTTGGGAGGACGTGAACAACCAATATAAGTCCAAGATCCGGATTAAGGATGATATGCTTGGAGCTAAGGCCCGTAGTATTTTCGCAAAGGCGAAGAAAGGGAATTTCTTGAAGAATTGATATCAATATTATCCTCTCATTGAAAAGCAAGGAGGGGGAAAAATTTCCGTTATTTTGATAAATTGAATAACAAAGGAGGTTCCAGATGAAACAATTAGGGATCAGAGAATTCTGAGAAAAACAACTCATCCAAGGGTACAGGATATCCAAAATTATCTGAATATAATTTCAGCATTGATGAAGATTAGATGGTAGAGGTATTGAGGACGCATCAGGTGTCTCGACCTCCGAAACCATTATAGTCTGATCAAAGTAAAAGAGATCAGTCCGTCTGGTGCAATTTTCATGGTACTCACGGGCATATAACAATGGATTATAGACATTTACGAGGGGAGGTGGCAATAACGTTATGTAGAGGCCATCTCCAGGGGTATCTGAGTGAAGGATCTTGGAACAATTATGAGCAGAGACCACCCGCAGAAGGAAAGTGTAATCTAGCTGCGTCGCCTCTTGTTATAAATATGATTTATGGTGGATCAATGATTGCCGCTACATTATTCACGACGGCTAAAAAGACAAAAATCTCTGTGACCCGGGAGAAGAGGTTCCGGGAGATACCTAACGAACATATTATAACATTCACCGAAGAAGATGTAGCTGAAGTAATCTTCTCTCATAATGATGCATTGGTGATCACGGTGCTTATTAATTGCTACCAGGTCAAAATGGTTCTAATTGATCTCGGAAGTTCAGCTAACATAGTTAGGCTGAAGGTGGTGGAAGAAATGAATATGACAGATAAAATAGTTTCGGCTGCCAGAACTCTTTCAAGTTTCAGTATGTCAAGTGAAAACACGAAGGGGGAAGTAGACCTACCGATGGACGCGATAAGGGTTATCAAGATGATAAGGTTTTACGTCCTCGATGGGGATATGAGGTACAACACCATATTTGGAAGACCATGAATACATGATATGAAAGCGGTCCCATCAACCTTGCATCTGTTTGTGAAATTTCCGACATGGGAAAGAATTCAGCGAATTCAGGGTGAACAACCTGTTGCCAGGGAAATATTTGTTATAAAGGAACCAGAGATGGTAGCAGACCCCAAATAGAAATTACAGAAAGCGGAGCCGGTACCCGAATAGGTTCACCACGTCTCGCCAGTAGAATCAGTAGCCACCTATTCGGAGGAAGTGTTTTTGGACCGGTATCAAGTACCCATATACTTTCAGGTATCGGATGAATCAGATGCCATCAAGTCCACTATAGAGGAGTTGAAGCAAATTGCACTACATTCAAAAATTTCTGATAGGAAGGTATACCTAGGCACCGGATTAACCTCGAAGCTCAGAGATTTAATTTTTAAATATCTTATATCTAACAATGATTGCTTTGTATGGTCTCATGAAGATATGAAAGACATTCCTCCAGAAGTCACAACTCATAAGTTGGGCCTGGATTTCAGTTTCTCACCGGTACGACAGAAGAAACGACCGATAGCCAAACTCTGTAATAGGTTTGTTAAGGAAGAGGTAGCTATACTACTTAATATAAGATCAATCTGGGTGGTAAAATACCCGGAGTGGTTAGCAAACGTAGTTGTAGTACCTAAAAAGGGAAATAAATTTAGAATGTGCATTGATTACAAAGATTTAAATAAGGCATGCTCTAAAGATTCATTTCCGCTACTGAACATTGATCAAATGATCGATGCTATGCCCAAACATGAGATAATGAGTTTTCTTGATATGTATTCTGGGTATAACCAAATAAGGATACACCTGGAAGACTAAGAAAAAACATATTTTAACTAGTTTTGGTACTATTATTCTAACTTATGCCTTTTGGACTAAAAAATGTCGGGGTTACGTATCAAAGGTTAGTAAATAAAATATTGAAAAGCAAAAAGGAAAAACAATTGAGGCCTATATAGATGATATTCTTGTTAAGAGTCTTCGTGTAGAAGACCATTTAAGTCATTTGCAGGAAATGTTTGAGGTACTAAGGAAGTACAATGTGAAGCTGAATCCTGAGAAGTGTGCCTTTGGGGTCAGTTCCAGTAAATTCTTGGGTTTCTTAGTTTTCCAAAGGGGGATCGAGATAAACCCTAACAAAATAAAGGCCATTGAAGTCATACTGGAAGATGTCAAAGCAGTGCAGCGGTTAACCGGTATTATGAAGGCCTTAAGCAAATTCATATCTCGGTCCTCAGAAAAATGCCACAAGTTTTCCTCACTTCTAAAGAGAAGAACGACTTTGTATGGATGCTCGAGTGCCAGCAGGCCCTATGGGACCTGAAGACTTACCTATCCAGTCCTCTGCTCATGTCAAAGCCAAAGGACGGGGAATAACTACTCATATACTTAGCAGTTTTAGAGGTAGCGATACATGTAGTGCTGGTACGGGAGGAAAAAGATACACAATTTCTTGTCTATTATTTAAGTTGAGTAATATGAGAGGCCGAGACCCGATACCCGTTACTTGAAAGATTGGCTTTTGCCTTAGTAATGTCGTTGCAAAAGCTTCGACATTATTTTTAATGCCACCCTATTTCCGTTGTGACAACTTATCCTTTAAAAATTGTGTTGCATAATCCTGAACTATCTGGGCGCTTGGCTAAATGGGCTGTAGAATTAAGTGAATTTAACATTAAATACAGGCCCTAGACTGCAATAAAGTCGCAAGTCCTTGTAGACTTTGTTGCTGATTTCAGTACAGGAATAACCCTATAGACAGAAAAGGGCTATCCTGATCTCGGGGACGGCCTCCGGGATCTGGACACTTTATACAGATGGTGCCTCGAGCATCAAAGGGACCGACTTGGGTGTTGTATTGCGAACTCCCACCGGTGAAGTTTTAAGGCAATCAATATATAGTGTTCCGTTGACTAACAATGAATCGGAGTATGAGTCTTTGATTGTATGTTTAGAACTAGCTCGGGGACTGGGGTCACAAGTCATCAAAGTCAAATGTGACTCGTTGCTAGTAGTAAACCAAGTCTACGGAGTGTTTGAGGCCAAAGAAGAGCAGATGTCAAGATATATTGAAAAAGCTTTGAAGTTGTCCCGTTTCCAAGAATGGACGGTGGTACATATACCTATTAGGAAAATATAGAGGCGGATGCACTTGAAAACTTAGGCTCCAACATGGAGTCCGAGGGATCTAAAATTGAGTCGGTTGTTTAATTGTTGCGTTCAGCGTTGGACCCCATTGGATATGATGAAGTACATTCAAACAACCTAACTTGGGACTGGAGGAACGAATTCTTGGATTATCTCCTGAAAGAAAGCTCTTAGAGGACCAAAAATCATCTAGAGCTCTGAGGACCAAGGTTGTCCGGTATAGTGTTGTAGATGGAAATCTTTACCACATGTGTTTTTATGGTCCCCTAGCCCGGTGCATAGGCCTAGATAAAGCAAATTACATGATGAGAGAAGTTCATGAAGACATCTATGGAAATCATTAGGGAGCGGAATCCCTAGTGAGGAAGCTCATGAGGGTCGGTTACTATTGACCCCGGATTGAAGAAGATACAAAGGCATTCATATGTAAATGTGATAAGTTCCAGCGTCATGCACAACTGTTACACCAACCGGGAGAGGAGTTGCATCCGGTAGTATCACTATGGCCATTTATGAAGTGGGGGATGGACATCATCAGACCCTTGCCAGCGGCTCCATGACAGGTATCTCAAATTAGTTTATGACTGGCTATTTTTCTAAATGGGTTGAAGCTGTCGCTTATGTAAAGATACGGGAAAAAAAGGTAAAGAATTTCATCTGACAACATATTATTTATCATTTCGGCATCCCTAAGGAGATAGCTTGTGACAATGACCGGAATTTCATCGAATCCAAGGTCACAAATTTTCTTGATGAGTTGAACATCAAGCAAATCACCTCTACTCCCTATTATCTCAGTGCAAATGGACAAGAAGTTTCAACAAACAAGTCTATAATCCAGAATTTAAAGAAGAAATTGGAGGTTGTGAAAGGAAACTGGCCATCCAAATTACCAGAGATTTTATAGGCATATCGAATCACAACAAAAATTAGTACCAGAGAAACTCCTTTTTTCCTAGTCTATGGTGCAGAAGCCTTGATACTGGTGGAAGTTGGAACTCCCAGCCTGAGGAGAATTCAAATGCAGAATCAATGTCCTTACACCTTGATTTTCTTGAGAAACATTGAGATTTGGCATACGTCCATATGGTAACCCAAAAGCAAAGAATGGAGCGTTACTACAACTGGCACACAAAATTTTGACACTTAGAACTCGGATACTTGGTGCTCCGGAAAGTCAACCAGATTACCCAGGAGCGTAATACTGGAAAGCTAGGAGCAAATTAGAAAGGACCATATACTGTAACCGAAATTGCTGGTAAAAAAGCTTATCAACTCGCGAACGAACAAGGGAATATACTTCCTGGCAATTGAAATGTGAGTCATTTGAAGAAGTACTACGTGTACTAAGTTAGAGCATGCACTACACTCTTTTTCTATTCGACCGATTTTTGTCCCAATTGAGTTTCTCCGGCAAGTTTTTTAATGAGGTAGCACCGTGACATAAGCATGTTATTGTTCTTACTACCAAAGAAGTCTATCCAGTATTCAAGTCTTCATAGCATAAAGTTTTGAATACTGTGGGGCCATATACACTCGGAATGGAGTAGAAATTTAAAATTCTGAATGCTCTTAAGAAAAATATCTATACTGGAGACTGCCTAGATATCAACATATAAGGAAAGCATCGATATTGGGGACTGCCCGGATATCAACATACATATAACCGGACTGACCACACTAGATGACAACCATATTATTATTATAATTGTCTTCACATTTGTAATTCAAAGGAATCAATAAAAATTTCCTTTTAGTACTAACAAATCTTTGTCATTACGAGCATAAAATGTATATTATTATATTAAACATATAAAAAATTCCGTGTCATAATGAATGAGATACATCATATTCTACAACACCATTAAAAATAAGGCCCCGCTCTTATTAAAACCTTAATAAAAAATTTAAGGCTCCAGATACAAGAAGTACCACGGTGTTAAGTAGTTCAGAGACAAGATAAGTCCAGAACTAATTTTGGAGGTTATTAGAAGCCCCGATCAAGGATGAAAAAAAACACATCTTTGGGATCTAGTGAAGGTTACTTGAAAGTTTTTAAACTTCAAATCCTAACTTATCCAGATTGTAACACCCCGTATTTCCGGGTAATGGTTTGGGCACATAAACGTAGGCAAGTGGACCCGAACCCCAGAAAGTTTATGTTGTGCTTACGTATACTAATAAGGGAATTAGTATATGAAAGGATGTGATCCCGAAATGATTTTAGATTTAATAAGTGCTATGATGGGGAGTATTAATAATAATTGTGTATCCCCGAAGAGGTTATAGACTAGTTTCATATTACATAAATTATGACATTAGGTATAAGAGGATTTTATAAGTCGCCGGAATTTAAGTGAATTGAGATCGGGAGTTTAATTATGGGTATAATTAATTAATTGTGGGACTATATAATTATAATTGGGGACAATAGATAGTGGGACGCTACGTGTACAACATTACGCTTTTCCTAGTGACTAAGTCTTGTACACGGTTGTTGGCAGGTTCTCAAGTCTTCAAGACACTCATCTTCAACCATTAAAATACCTTCATATCCTTAAGATTCTGAAGGAATCCTTCCATGGAGAAATAATGGTCACACTTCTATCAGGAAGAGAAAATCTCAGTTGGTGGGTTCTCTGAATTCTCGGTCGAATTTGTAGATTTTCCACAAACATGCGTACAACCAAGAAGGGGAGAAATTCATGGTTTTCTAGACCTTAGTTCCAGTGAAATTGAAACCTTGAAGCAAGGTTGAAGGCTCAGAAACCAAGATGAGACTTTGAGTCTCGGCAAAGCTCAAGCAAATCGATTCCAGTGCTTCTGGTTCTGTCGGTCAGAATCCGGTACGGGCGAAAGGATTTCCGGTGACCTTTGTTGCTGATTCTAATTGAGGTAATTCTTCTTATCCTTTAGGTTATACGAATCACAGAATATGATTCTTGCCGTTAGTTCTAAAAAGATTATCAAAAATGCTAAGTTTAGGGTTAGGTGTTTCTCTACATGCATAGGTTGCGATATAGAAGGAATATAGGTTCTACGCGTACAAGGTATTCGCTAGAATGTCTCAAAGAATTTGTTTCTAGTATATTGATTTGATTATGATTTAAATAATCCGTGTGATGTAGATAATCATTCATAGAGCTTACAAGGACCCACAGAACTTAGATAATTTCGACAACAAGGTATACAAGGCTCTTTCTTTATTTTGGCATAATTCTATGTGCGAAACATAACCATCGTGTTGCTACATAAATTACTCTACTCTTAGTAGTTAGGAATGATCAAGTCATTGACTCATATGTTTGAAAGAATGTCCAAATATGTTTCTAAGACCTTATTAAGGCACACTGGAAGAGATGTTGATATTCCCAATGTTAACCAAAGGTGTAAAGGATATTATGTCACTCCGGATGTTTTATTGTTATTCATGCATTTCATTTGCATTACATTCATATGTTATCCTGGACCACTTGTGCTATACATACTACTATATGGTAAATATTATATATATATATATATATATATATATGTGTGTGTGTGTGTGTGTGTGTGTGTGTGGGAATTGGGGAAAGGGGAAAAGGCGTTATATACGCACACCACCTGCAGCTGGTATAGACTATTACAAAAGAGCCCGAAGAGGCCAATATGATGTGATGCCCTTATGTGGCGATATAACCTGATGCCCACAGAGGCGGTTATGGAAGGATTCATGTGTGGACATTAGTATACCGCATTTTCATCATGCATACATTCATTAATTATTATATGGTATGATGCCCCCCAGAGGCTGTTATGGTAGGGAAGATGCCCGAAGAGGCTGATGTATATGTATACTGCATTGTGCATAACATTTAGGCATGCGTATTAGGGCCCTCAGAGGCATTTACTGATGTTCAGTTGTTTCTATTTCAGATTATGATATATCTATGCTATGCTATTTCTTATAACTGACATACTTAGTACATCAGTCGTACTGACGTCCCTTTTGTCGGGGGACACTGCATTTTATGCCACAAGTTCATATTGAGAGAGTGACGGTTCGCACTAGTAGGTTGCTGGTTTAGCTGGTATTTGGAGCACTTTATTCATTCCGGAGTTGCGGTCTGGTCGTGGTATGTTTTACTCTTTAGAGGCTTATAGACATGTGTCCTGTAGTTAGCTGTCATGTATGGCCTTGTCGGCCTTGGTGTATAGATGTATAAGTTGGGGCTTTCGGGTTGGAACTTTATATAATCTATCACGGCTCAGTCCATGTTTAAATATTATTAAGGGTGGAGTGAAGATGTGGTGCCCGATGGGTAGGGTCCGGGTGCCCGTCGCGACCCTCCGATTTGGGTCGTGACAAATTTGGTATCAAAGCCTGTTTGTCCCAGGGAGTCTATAAGCCGTGTCTAGTATAGTCTTGGTTATGGGTGTGTTGCACGCCACACTTATAAGTAGGAGGCTACAGGGCATTTAAAATTGTTTCTATTATTTCATATCATAGATTGTGCGGTAGAGCTGAGTCTTAAGAATTGAGTTTAACTCGTGCCTGTTACCGTTTCAGTAATGTCGATTACTAAAAAGACTTCGGTTGGTTTATATTCATATCCTGTAAGTGAGTGACTTCTACCAGATGAATACGCCAGAAGGGCAGTATGATGTAAAACATTTTGAGATTATGAGAAACTGTCTCATCATATATGGAAGAGATAATGTAAGCTTGGGAAGCGGAATATTTGAGAATCTTTTAATGTTAGATAGCCGTTGAGACCTTAGATATCCAAGGCCTTTATGAATATGATATTTTATGCTTGATCTTAGTTGAAGTATATGGTATATGTGATGGTTGTGAGTTATGAATATCATCTAAATGCTTCTTCTTAAAACTATTTTGAGAACTTACCTAGCCAAACTTTAAAATGACAACATGTTTGATATGTTGTAGCTTGTGTTGTCTGTTTTAGAACCTTACTCATACTTATGAATGAAATGTCATCTGTATGCCTTAATGTGACCCTGCCTTGGTTAGGTCATCTGCTCTTAAGTCATGCTACCGGTGTGGATCTCAAATGTTGTGTGTCTCATGTCTATCTGCATCCAATTTGATGTTAAGTGAATACTGAGTCTCTTCTTGTGTTGTTAATTAACCTAAGGTTAGTTTAGGTTGCAAATGAACTTGAAAAGGTCTTTTTAGCTATGGTTTCTGTGATAGTATGCCTGCTTGATTTAGTTTATGACTGTTATGTTTGCTCTGAGTTGTTCCTATCATAAATATTATAGCCATAGGAGTATAAAGTGTGGTCTAACTATATAAAATGTGTTTACAAGTTAAACTTGATCTAGGAATGACTAACTGAATGGTTACTGGTATTTGAGGCTAGGTTTTCCTGTTGTTGGAAACATTTAGCTGCTTCTCTGTTAAGGGATCATACTTGCAACCTTGGTTAACTATGTATATGTTTTGTCTGATTTGAAACTTGAACCTTCAAAGACTGATTTAGACTATTTGAATCTGCCTCCTTGTGGTGACTTTGCCCTATTTATGTATATCGTATCTCATGTTTTGTTCATATGTGTTAGCCTTAATATTACACCATTTTGCTTTCCCTCTGTCCTAGGTTCTAATTGACACCTTAAACACCACATGTTGCTGTATTTCTATCGAAATGACTGGTGACCATTGAGACTTTACTTTGCTGCTATACTTTGAACCTCTGTCTCTTAAGGAGAGCTACTATTTTTGGATGAGAAAATGGAAGCCTTGAAAGATAGTTACTGCCACAGTACTGAGAGAAATTTCTAGACATTCTAATGTTCACTTTGAGATTAAGATCTGAGGTAAGGTGTGACTATTTGGAACTGTTTTCATTAGCTCCCATATTCTGTTGTTGGCACTGTTACATTGGGCTGGTTGCTGCATATATTTGTTATCCTCTGAGGCATTTAGCTACCATACTTGTTGTTATTATGGCTGTTGTTTGAGGTCACTTGTTGCTATTGTTTAGCTGCTATTTTTTTGTTGCTGCTACTACTGTCCTTGTTCCACTTCAAACATATGTTGCTGCCTCAGTTTGTGACAGATGTTGCTGCCCTTTTCTAGTCTCAAATGTCTTGTTTTCAAACATGTTGTGCCCTCTTAAGTTATTCTGTGACATGTCATGTCTGCCAAATTGCTGAATAATATCAACATTGACATTTTGTATCTATTTGAACTGGCTTTTGCCATGTTGAAGTTATTACCTGTTTGCACCCCATGTTTAACTCAATCATATTTATGAAATAACATGTATAGACTATGATTTGGTGCTAGAACTGTCTAAGGGAGTAGAAGATCTTGATATATGATTTGGATAAGATACTGCCTAGGAAGAAATGTCTTGCCCCTTGTCAAATTGTGCATCCATGCGTAGACTACCTGCTTAAGAGTATATATCTGTTTTCCTTTGTTCATGACTCATCTTATGTAAGCATGTTGAGTATGTGTATGATGGAAAAATTGTCCTGACCTTGTTGTGTTGCACTGTCCTGTTCTATTTTGGTATCTTGTTGAGGTGTTAAGTTATTTTGAGTTAGTCCTTTGCACATTGCTTGGTGCAAACCTAAAAGAAAAGTATTGTAGTTCTCCTTCACTGTTTTTAGTTTGATACATGTGATCTCTGTGTTGACTTGAGAGGTCTGCTGGATAGGCTTCATAAATCTGTCTGGTCGTGTATTGGGTTTGATGATATCTATATTAAGGAGGTTTGGAATTGATATCTGATAATTTGGTCCTAAATGCCTATATGTGTTGATTTGTGTCCATTGTTTGCCCTATTCTAGGTGTAGCATAAATCAATGAATGATGGTTAAGGTTCCTTAGAATAACTCTGGAACTCTGTATGCTTGTATTTCTGTGTCTTTAATCCTGTCTAGGTGTATTTGAGTCTTTGTAAACATGAATATTGAGAAAGGATAACATGATCCAAAATGACTCTGTTTGTCTATATTAACCACCTCAAAGCTATGTTGCCTGTCTTGGTCTCAAATACTATGGGCAGTCATGTTCATTTGCATAAGTCCATCTTTAAATGACATCATATGTTTGGATCAACATGAACACCCTGCATATCTACTGAAGTCTGCCTTGCCTCTGTGCTTATGTCTGTTTACATCTAAATTTGCTAAGGTTACCAATGTATTATAGGGAGTTAGAGGTTGACCATTAGTGTGTGACATGTTTATATCTTCATGTATGGTTTAGTTTCAGGACTTGATACCTAGCTTGATGGTATGTAGGAATAGGAGTATGCATTTAAACATCTTATGATGTTCTCTATTCATGATAGAACTGATAGCATAAATGTATATCAACAACATGCCTATCTTCATTTTTTGTATAAACCTGTCCTTAGAGAAATTTGATAGTCCTATATTAGGTGTCTTACTTCATCCCTCCTCTGTTTATTTTTGCTTAAGCTAATTGATTGCCCTAAATGAAATTAGATAGGATAGGTGTGTGTTTGTTATGACTATGTTTTCTTAACCTGAATTTTATGTGGCTTGAACTATGAATAATGTTTTGTGTTACTTCTGGTACTAAGTTGAGAACCATATGAACTGATAATAATATTTAAGTTAAAGTTAGGACAAATCTCATCCTCTCTATTTGAATTTGGTAAATGAGTTTATAGCTATGAGCATGTATGATTTAGCTGTTAAGGTAAGACCATTGAGATGTTGCACCAAACTATTTGCTGCAACAGTGAGCATTGTTGTCACCACATCTGCAGCTATTTTTTTTCTTTTCTACTATAAAAGAATATCTATTTAGCTATTGTGTTGCACTTCAACTGCTACATTCCTTAAACCAAATGCTTACTTTAGCTACAACCCTGCGAGAATTGTTTGCTACTACTTGAGGTTGATGTTTGATGCCATCTTATGATTCCTGCTTCATACTACTTGTGGTTGTGCCACTTTCTCTGAATTGCTGCAGTTTGAGGGGGTAAATGTTGTTGTGTTTTGAAGCTGGAACCTATTATATTTTGAGATAATCTTAGGACTTGGAGAATGTTGTACCTTAGTCATTAACACCTCATTTTGGGTGTGACTTACTGCTGGATTTTGACCATTCTATTTTTGCCTGCTAGCTGTTGCATTGTATCCAGATGCTGCAGTAGAAAGAAACTAATCTGTTGCTATGTTTTGATGAGATAATGCCCTTTCTTGTTAAGGATAAAATAGATACTACAGTATGGGATAATAAAACAATTGAAGCATGATTAATTGCACTGATTTGTGTACTATTTAAATAACTGTGATGCATATAGGACTCTAAACTAGATGTTAGGATCCTCTATCTTCTTTGCCTGCTGTTTGAATCTAAATGAGGTATAAGATATACTACAGACCTAGTCAATAAATCCATCACCCTAATAACTTTCTAATTAAGCAATTAGCTAAGTGAAGATTGCTTCTCACAAGATTGCTAATTACTAGAATTGGAAGATGTCACTATATGCTTATTCATTTTATATGTGGAATTGTATATGTAATTGGCCCGAACTTGAGTCTATTCTTTGGAAGGGATCGTATATTAATATGTATCTTCTTACTGTTTAAATGATTATCTGAATTAGTCCATGCGTGTCTTATTTTTTTTCCTTTGAATTGAAGTGACAATTTGATATTTCCTCTCTTGCTTTTACTGAAACTGAACAACTGTGTGTTCATCTTTTTGTGACAAGAATTAGATACGTCACACCATTATTCGAGGATGAATGTTTTTAAGGGGGAGAGGATGTAACACCCCGTATTTTCGGGTAATGGTTTGGACACATAAACGTAGGCAAGTGGACCCGAACCCCGGAAAGTTTATGTTGTGCTTAAGTATACTAATAAGGGAATTAGTATATGAAAGGATGTGATCCCGAAATGATTTTAGATTTAATAAGTGCTATGACGAGGAGTATTAATAATAATTGTGTATCCCTGAAAATATTATAGACTAGTATCATATTACAGAAATTATGGCATTAGGTATAAGAGGATTTTATAAGTCGCCGGAATTTAAGTGAATTGAGATTGGGAATTTAATTGTGGGTATAATTAATTAATTGTGGGACTAATTAATTATAATTGGGGACAATAGATAGTGGGACGCTACGTGTACAACACTACACTTTGCCTAGTGACTAAGTCTTATACACGGTTGTTGATAGCTTCTCAAGTCTTCAAGACACTCATCTTCTCAAGACTTTCACGAAAGAGCCCGAAGAGGCCAATATGATGTGATGCCCTTGTGTGGCGCTATAACCTGATGCCCACAGAGGCGGTTATGAGAGGATTCATGTGTAGACATTAGTATACCGCATTTGCATCCTGCATACATTCATTAATCATTATATGGTATGATGCCCCCAGAGGCTATTATGGTAGGGAAGATGCCCGAAGAGGCTGATGTATATGTATACTGCATTGTGCATAACATTTAGGCATGCGTATTAGGGCCCTCGGAGGCATTTACCGATGTTCAGTTGTTTCTGTTTTAGATTATGATATATCTCTGCTATGCTATATCTTATGCCTGACATACTCAGTACATCAGTCGTACTGACGTCCCTTTTGTCGGGGGACGCTGCGTTTTATGCCGCAGGTTCATATTGAGAGAGTGACGGTTCGCACTTAGTAGGTTGCTGGTTCAGCTGGTATATGGAGCACTCTATTCATTTCGGAGTTGCGGTCTGGTCGTGGTATGTTTTACTCTTTAGAGGCTTGTAGACAAGTGTCCTGTGGTTAGCTGTCATGTATGACCTTGTCGGCCTTGGTATATAAATGTGTAAGTTAGGGCTTTTGGATTGGAACTTTATATAATCTATCACGGCTCAGTCAGTATTTAAATATGATCAAGGGTGGAGTGTAGATGTGGTGCCCGGCGGGTAGGGTCCGAGTGCCCGTCGCGGCCCTCAGATTTAGGTCGTGACACAGATAAAGTGAACCTCAAAGATGAGTCCTGGTTCGTAAAGTAAAGTGTTAAGTTTGAAAACTAATGCTTGCTTATGAAAGTAAATGAAGAATGAAAAATTCGAGCAGAATTGCAAAAAGGGAAATTCATTCATTTATATTCTTTTGGACTGAAACCAGTCCCGATACAAAATGTATTAATCGGGCCCAAAAGTTACTCGGTGACAAAATAAAAAACTGAAATGAAAATCCGCACGAAAGGTTCGACCTGCCCGCTCCATGGTCTACGGAGGGTGTTTCTAGTGTTTCTAACAAAAACAAGAGTTATAAAAATCAGTTTGGGGGGTTCATCTTCCTTATCAGCATCTTCATCAGCCTCCATATCCTAATCCTCTATGTCTCCACGAAGAGCCTCCAAGGACAACTCAACATCAATTAGGTCAATTTCTGCGTCCACGATTTCTGAAGCAATATCGAAGCCTGGTTTTCTTTCTTCCTCAAGAGCATCCATTCGACTCTTCAAAATAGCCAAGTCTCGTCGGAGTTTCCACCTGTGACATTTGTCTTGGAGCTCAGTGATGATATGATCGGAAGTACGGAGTTGTCCCTAAACACCGACTAAGTCAGTTGCAAGTTGGGTTGTTCGTCCCTGAAGGGTTGTGTAGGTGGTGGTCAGGACTTGAAGAGAATTCTCCCGGTCCTTCAAAGAGTCGATTGTATGTTGCAAACGTAGTCGGAGTGAAGCTTTGAGGGAGCTAGAATCCCTAAGATCAACACATAGGATGTCAACTTCAGCCCTGAGGTGTTGAATTTCATCCTTCATCCTCTTTTCCTCGTCAAAAGGGTCGATCGCTTTCGCCAAATTCGCAGTGGATAGAGTAGAGGCGTGACCTTGAATGAAGAGATAGCGATTGGTAAATAAGAGCAAGATTGTGAAAATGGAAGAAAATGAAGGGATATTCTACCTGCGGGAACAAATCGACAAGATGAGCAATAAAGGCTTCGAGGGTAGCATGTGGAAATTTCCGAGGCGTAGAAGTAGATGTCTCGGCCTCAGCTCAAGATGTGGGGATTGAGATATGCTTAGAAAGATCCTCAGGAACGGGAGTCCTTTCCTCCAGAGTTTCCTACCATGGACTGACTGAATCAGGGTTTTCATCGTCTGCGTTCTCTTTTTTATCAAGGTGAATGTCACCCACTTTACGCTTCGCCTGTAGCTCCTTCCAATACTCTATGAGTTGATGATATATTCTCACCCAAGAACTGATTCCCACCGGGGGCTCGATAATATCGTCTTGAGCTTTGCGTTTCCAGCTGCCTGAAGTAGACTTGGTGTTCGATAAGGCAGTTGTGCGAGACGACACTTTTTGGGCTGAGGAGGTTCGAGCTGGGAGTCCTAGTAATAGAAGTAAAATGTTGAAAAGGGAGTTCTGGTATAAAGTATGAATAAAAGGGAGAATTGAGGTTAAAAGTCTACCATGGTATTTCCCCTTCCACTAGGATGAGGTAATACTCTTTCAAGTTCTGGTGATGTCGGGGGAGGCATGAATAAGACTTACAACCCACTCGAAAATCCCTTTGATCAATTGCGACTCGACCAGAATGGCTGAAAATGTTATAAAATTTTGAGTAAGCAAATAGTTACCCTTTATTTTGAAAACTATACAAATATACCCGGCAGAAGAAAAACAAACTAAATACTTACGGGAAGGATTCCACTCCTCCGAAAAAGGGTCTGCAGAAGGCTGGTAAATTTGGTCAGTCCTGATTAGAATGTAACGAGTTTGCCAGCCACGATCGGTTTTGTCCTCTGCATTGATGAGGCTGCAGCTTCCCCGAGGGTATAAGGCAATAATTCCGCCTCTAAAATCCTAGGGTAATACAAGAGGAGGAGATGGTCGATAGTAAACATAATATCGGAAATATTGGATAGCATTTGGATGCAAAAGACAAGTCTCCAAACCTGCGAAGCAACTTGACCTATGCAAACCTTATATCGGCGGCAAAAATCCTTAATAATCTTTGGGATGGGGAGTTTGAAACCAATGGTTAATGGATAGGTGTATACCATAAAAAATCCTTCAACATGGTGAAGCACACGGTCGATAAGATCAACCGTTCTAATGATTATGTCAGAAGAAAAACCACAATCTTTTATAACAACATGAAGAATTTTAGCTCTTATCTTTGACTCAAAATTCTTAACGTGTTCGAAGTTGGTTTGGACACGAAGGTCTCTAGAAAAATTAAATCCTGAGAGGAGGATTGCAACAACAGTAGATTGTAAATCCACTTTTTGGATTGTAGTATAAATGGGTTCTTTCTTGTGTCGACGGTTGAGAGGATTGCTGTTATCCTCAGATGAACGAGATGGAGAAGAGTTTGTAGAAGACATTGTTGAAGGATTTGGTTAAAAGGAAAGAAAGAAAAATGATTGAGAAAACTTGCCGATGGTATGATTGCCTTTTGTGGAAAGATTTGGCCTCCTATTTATGATAAAATAATATAATGTTTGGGAGGTGAAACGATGCGTATCATCATTGTCACGATTCACTACATTCAGGCGATTGGACAGTGCCACCATTTCAAAAGCATTGAATGGATGTGACGCTTGAAATGACTTGCAAGTTATTACTTTTCAAAGTTCTCGCCAAAACAAAAGGAACATGCTGGCCGGTGGTTCAAATCCACTTCCTGGTTGCACAAAGAGTTGTGACCAGAAAGTGTGGGGACTATCTGTATAGGGCAAAATTCGTATAAGATAGTTGTACGAATTATGGTGAGACACACGGAGTATAATGCTGAGTCTGACCCACGTCAGTTTTCAACACTCCCGATTTGATATGCATGGTACCAGGAGCGACATGAGCAAAGTCGGTACCGGTATTAAAGAATTCTAAGAGCCTTTTTACACCGTAACTGATGACCATTATTAAATCCGGTCACACGACTCCCAACAACCTTTTAATAGCATTTATTGAGAGAATGATTGTCTAATTATTACAACATTCATTCTCTTGCATTTATGAGGGCATATTTCGTGGACTGTGTACCCGTGTATCTCATGTATAAATAGGACACATTATTCCATTGTAACCTATCAAATTCTTACTATCACAGTATACTTACTGATATTATCTTGATTTATGTGCTTTCATGCAAGTTATAGTCACTTTTGCTCAAAAGTTATCCCAAGGCTCAGGCTAATTATTGCTTACTTTGTCTTATTTTTATTTGTCGTAAATATAATTATTATTTAACGTGTCACTTGAGATCCACGTGTCCTTAACCACGTATACAAATTCAACTGTACCGTTTTACGGATAAACAACACTTGCCATATTTCTATTAGAGTTGTTATATACATTATAAGTATATAAGAACTTTTTATATTATAGAAATTTCTTATATTGAAGATTATATATTCTGTGGCACCATTCTATATTTGCTACTATATGAATTTTTACATCATTAGGTCATCTTTACTTGTTGCACCAGATAGTAACTTGTGTTATTTTTGTAGTATTAAATTCTCACATTTTAAGAAGGCTTACCCAAGGTATCTTTTGGGTGATTTCATACTAATTATGCAAAATTTATTTACACAGAATTATGTATATAACTTCAACTTAAAACATTATAGTCAAACATCAAGTTTCTTGTTGTGAAACCGAGCAATTTCACCAAGTTCTTCCACCTTTTTAGCCAACAATTCCACCTTCTCCACCATCTCTAAAATTTGAAAAATAAAGCTGGCCAACCCAAGACATTCAGTCGAATTATTCTCTAAAGTGTTCGAGTGTACGAGGAGGCTTAGCTCTTGTCTCATGTATTGTGTCCTCGGTCTTATCAAAACTTTAGCACGACATATTTTCATGTCCCTTATGCTCTCTCCAACCTCAATCAAAATTGTTGCAAGTGACAACCCTATTGTTTCGCATGGCTCTCTTATGCTGTCTCTTTGTGTTGGGGATGGCTGCTCAAATTAAAATGGAACTTTGAGTTAATTTGGAAGTATAAATTCAAGAAATGTGATAAGCTTGAAACAAGAAACAAATGGTCATATTATTGAGTTAATTTTATGGATGTCATTCAATTTTTATTTTATTGTACTAAAGTTAGACAATTTTTTTATAACAATATAATCATCCAATTTTACCCAAATTTCATGAACGTTACTAGGAGGAAAAAAAGGAGAGATTTTATATGACACTTAATTTGGTAAAGTTCATGACGTTTTGGTTATTAAAAAAATTATTTAGTGACTTTCTGTGATTTTTTATTACGAAAAATAGTTTAGTAACTTTCTGTGATAATTAAAAAAAGTTGGATGTTTTTTTGTTACAAAAGTAATTTACTGACTTTTATGCAGTAAAATAGAATTTAAGTGACCATGCGTGAAATTACCCTCCTGTCTTGGAAGATTTTTGTATATCCCGTAAAAGAAAAAAAACATTTATTGGCCTTAATCATTAGACTATTTGTCTATAAACTTTTTTTTATTACCCTTACATGTGTCACTTAACTAAAATGAAATGGTTTCTTATTTTTCTAAAACATTAAATATTTTAAAATAGATTCGGTTGGTTAAAATGATTAATATTTGAGACCACGAGAGTATTTCTCGAAATGTTTGTCACTTTATTCCTTTAATGCTCAATAAAATTAAATGTTAACCATGGTTTACTTAAACAGTTTTTAGTATATTTTGAAAGGTAAAAAATTATTCGATCTTGCAGTAATTTTTACCTGTCTGACTGATTGAATGCATCCTTTGAATGACAAGACCATTGCTGCAAGCTCCCTTAGTACCTCTCCAATAATCAGATACTTCTCCCATGGATAAAAGAATCCAAATTTTCCATGCCAAGGTTCCCACTTGGCGAAATTTGCCTGAAATATTTCACATATTTGTTACTATGATAATAAAATAACAAAATGGATTTCCTAGTAATTATAATTAAGAACTTTCCCTATAGATTTAACTTTAGTAAAATGAGTACATATAGATAATTGTTAAGTATTATTCTACCAATGACTCATCACTGGACTTGGAGTGCAGCACTGATTTGCATCCACTAACGTCCATAGCTGGCTGTTTTTCCTTATCATTGGCTATCTCAAAATATTCCTCTAAGCACCCTGAAATTATCCATAATAAGAAGCACATTAAATAATTAAGTTTAACTTCTATAAAAAAAAATATTGCGCCAACAGATCATCTAATTAAAAATAATTACATGTAACTGTCTATATAAGTGGAACTAATAATCTGAAAAATAAAAAGGGACACCTTCAACGGATTAAATTAAACTACACTAATAGAATATAAATTCTTTACTGTTACTGTATCCAAGTTAATTTTTTTAAACCACCAGCAATGATTAAGATACGATTAGGAAAATTATAAAAATAATCTATATTAGATTTTGTCACGAGTTATAGGCTTATAGCATTGTGTTCGTTCTTCTTTTTTATTTTATTTTAAGACTATTGATAAGACTAAAGTTGGCTATTAACTAATTTTTCATGTTTCGTGAGGTAGAATTCTTTTGGAGGAATTAATATGTAAACTTAATTATTACCTTGGATAGAAGAGGCAAGTTTATCAAACTTAGACGCAGTGGAGGAATGAAGTTCATCACCAGCCCAAATGGGGTATGTGAAACTTGTAAATATGCAGACAGCAAAGCCCATGCCAATATTGGAGAGTCTTTCTCCAGTCAACTTCATGATTTTATCAGCTCGAACACCCGATACTACTACCAAACTGAATGTTAATATGAATATCATAACTCCATAGTCATATCTCTTCTTCACACTTGGTATCAACCTTGCGAACGTTGCACCAACACCTGTTCATCATAAAGTCAGACCTCTCTATAACAACTATCCCCTCTATAATAACATTTCACTATAACGGTCTATATATTTTTTTTGGAACCGATTTTTTATTTTGTTTTACATTATATGTTCTATAACAACATTTCGTTATAGCAGCAAAAAAATAATCAGACAAATGACGGCGCTATACTGAGGTTTGACTGTATTATCATTGTTACATGCCTTTATTATTATTGTAGGTGGTCTGTTTTATCTTTCAGGTTACTAATTTTATTAGCAGGCTAACCTGTTACAGTAAATTACACTAACAGTGTGAGGTCATGAGAGTATTGTTACCAATGACAATGACAGAGATGCCAACAACTAAGGCGCCGCCAATTTCTCCACTATTGTCAGCTAAAATTGCAGCCAAACATCCCAATCCTCCGCCCAATACCGTACCAATCGCTCGGTTTATGCCTTTGCTTAGTGTAGCACCTGCTACGTGCAGGGTACATTATTAGATGAATTTAGTTTACATTTTACACTATCAGAATGAATGTATGACAAACCTGCGAAGAACTCAAAGACGACTACAACAGTCATAATAGCCCACATGGCATTTTGTCCAACTTTCTGGAAGAGAGGATCCAGTAGATACAAAAGTGATACCAATACTAAAGCAATGCCAACTTTGACACTATGTATTACTTTCTTCATATCCAATTTGCCTGTTTTTTCCTTGAGAGATGTGACAATATCAATAAAGGAAAGTTTGGTTTTCTGCTTGTTTTGGTCATGTTGAGAAATATTTTCTCCATTTGGAACAGGTACAACGTTAGAGCTCATGATGCTTAATTCTTAATGTTTCTCCCAAATGGAGCATGGGATAGAGGGAATCAAAGAAGTGAATATTGTGTATATATAGGACCTAATCAGAGAGGTTAAACTTATAATGCAGCTCTGATGTGGACACTAGTAAAACCTTTTGCACGCTTGCCCCCAATTGGTTTGGCCAAAACAAGCCAGGTATCGCCTTTGAAATTTCCATGGTCTTTCCATGTTTTACTATTTCTAGTAGTTTCTACTACTATTTAATTGCGCGACCACCACCACCAACAACAACAACATACCCAGTATAGTCCCACCAGATGGGGTCTGGGGAGGGTAGAGTATACGCAGAACTTAACTCTACCTTTTGACGGGTAAAGAGGTTGTTTCTGATAGACCCCCGACTCAAGTATAAATGAAAAAGCAACAGTAATAATAAGCAGTATTAGCAGAGAGGAAATAAGATAACGAAGTGAAAGAAACAAGCAGGTAGTAATCCAAAAAAGCAATTCATAAAAGGAACGAAGCCACGACCAAAATACTAGATAAAGAATGGCAAAACAATCTAATGAAGAAAAAATAATAATACCGTAACTACCACCAAATCATACAACCATGAAGTGCATTACACAACCAATAATAAAGTAAATCTAAAGACAAGAGCTTAAAAGAGTACGAGGATGCACGGCAACACTCAACTACCTACTACACTTCTATCCTGATCCGTACCCTCCATGATCCCCTATCTACGGTCATGTCCTCGGTGAGCTGTAACTGCGCCATGTCCTGTTTAATTACATCTCCCCAATACTTCTTCGGCCTACCTCTACCTCTCCAGAAACCATTCATATCTAATTTCTCACACCTCCGCACAGGGGCATCCGTGCATCTCCTCTTCACATGCCCGAACCATCTCAATCTCGCTTCCCTCATCTTTTCCTCCACCGAGGCCACCTCCCACCTTGGTCCGGATATCTTCATTTCTAATTCTATCTCTCCTCATATGCCCACACATCCACTGCAACATCCTCATCTCCGCCACCTTCATCTTCTGAACGTGAGAGTTCTTGACTGGCCAACACTCCGCTCCATACAACATAGTTGGTCTAACCACCACTCTGTAGAACTTATCTTTAAGTTTTGGTGGCACCCTCTTATCACACAAGACTCCGGATGCAAGCCTCCATTTCATCCATCCTGCACCAATACGATGTGTGACATCCTTATCAATATCCCCAGTACTTTGAATAATAAACCCAAGATACTTGAAACTTTATCTCTTTTGAATGACATGGGTATCAAGCCTCACTTCCACGCCATCATCATGAGCTGCTTCACTAAACTTGCACTCTAAGAATTCGATCTTGGTCTTACTCAACCTAAACCCTTTATATTCTAGGGTTTATCTCCAAACTTCCAGCTTCGCATTAACTCCATTGCGAGTCTCATTGATCAAAACTAATTCATCCGCGAATAACATACACCATAGCACCTCTCCTTGAATGTGCCGCGTCAAAACATCCATCACTAGGGCAAATAAAAAGGGCTAAGGGCAGACCCCTAGTGCAATCCTATCATAACTGGGAAGTGCTCCGAGTCCCCTTCCACTGTTATTACCCTAATCTTTGCTCCATCATACACGTCCTTGATCACTCTTGTGTATGTCATAGGTGCACCACTAGCCTCCAAACATCTCCATAGAATCTCCCTCGGCACTTTGTCATATGACTTTTCTAGGTCGATGAACACCATATGTAAGTCCTTCTTTCTCTCCCTATACAACTCAACTAGTCTCCTTACTAGATGAATGACTTCTGTAGTTGTGCATCCCATCATGAATCCAAATTATTTCTTCGAGATAGACACACACCTCCGTACCCTCATCTCCATCACCCTCTCCCAAACTTTCATCGTGTGAATTTAATTGCGTGACCAACTTATTTAAAAGTTTAATTTGTTAAAGAGCACACACTTTTTATTACTGATTATATTATATCTTAAATAGACCATCTCATGTGTGTGTCTAGTTATTTTTCATGGGCCGACACGTCAAAATATTTGTTGTTGTTTTTTGCTTTTTGGGTTTGAATCCCGAATCTTGTCTGATATCTTGTTCAATTGTGAAACAAATTCATCTGAAATTTAAAATCATTAGAAATCAAAAAACACACTTCTAATCTCCTCTCTCAATTTAGTTTGATTTCAAAAAAATTAAATTTGAACTTTCTTATTTTGTTGTTAGTGACACTCCTTTATAGGGATGAATAACACATTTAAGATCATAAGATTCAAATAATATTTTTGATATATTTTATATATAACTTTAGGTCGACCACAAAACTTTTTCTATACTCAATCAAATTAAGATGCATAAAATGAAATTGAAGAGTACTTAATAATTTTATATCTCAAACATTACATAGTGTAAGAATACGCGTCTTTTAACTTTTAAGAGTTACAGTGACTTTAAGTGGCTCGCCCACATGCCCAGCACCATCGTAAGCTTTGATTAGTTAGGCCTTACTAGTTGGAAAATTTACGGGTTATTATTACTTTTACTTGTCTATTTTAATAAATGCATAATTAATATCAATAATTTGGTAAAACAAACCTTTAATAAATGATATCTTAAAGGGAATATTAAGTCAATAGGACAAGCAAAAAAGAAAGGAGAGAGTATTTGTTTTGTTTAATGAATTTGCCAAAAGAGAGTTGACGATGGTTTTTGACCTCTGTATTCGTATTTTTTGTGCACAAGTTTTTGGCAATAGTGTTCTTCTATCATAGGTCACTTTATATTTCATCTCTTCATTTTCTTGATTGAGCTTATTAAAAATCCTATAGGTTCTTATCAACAACATAACGTAACTTAGGTTTAATTACTGTTTTGAATATTACGAAAAGATAATGGAAATTAAGGCTATGAGTGGCACATGCTCATAAATATCATCGTGCTTTAAAGTTGGGGGATTCTCAATCAAATTATATGAACACCTATCAAACGACATTGGAGTATGTATTTCTTGTTCATCATCAAGGGTTGTGATGTGATATATGAGTCTACCAAACAGAGTAGAATCAGGTTCTCTACTATTCTCTTAAGCAAAGATAGAAGGTAAATGACACATTCTTGCTCGAGGGATTAAAAACCATGATCCATCACAGTAAGATTTCCTCAACCTCCACTATAACTGAACAATATTTAAATTACAATCTATTGCAACCTAGGAATTAAATTCTTAATCTCTCACCCCTTACAATAACTCTATTGTAAGCTCTCTACAATAACTCTATTATAAGCTCTCTACAATAACTCTATTGCAAAGACACACCTTGACTAGCTCTAGTAAAAAATAAATTGTTGGAAATTTGCCTTTGGCGGGGAGATGCGTCCACCCATCTTTTATGAATTAAACACTATTGTTCCGCATATTGGAGACCTTGTCTCTTCACACGTGCATGATCTACGAAGTGAGTAGATGACCGTAGGGCAAAGAATCGTCAAATTTCATTGAGAAATGAAAGAGATATTGGTCTACGAAGTAAGGTGTTTGAGACATGGAAATGTGGTGTGGGACAAATCTACCACATCGGTGGGAATAGGAAGAATTGCTCTCTATATAAGTCTCTAATTGGTAAAGGGTTTGGGACCCCAAGGGGTATCCCATGTGTTTAAAGGAGGGAAGACCTAGATGTGCATGGGTTCATGGCTAAGCCCACACGCGCGCCCGGTCCGGTCTCGGGTTTCGGGTCGCGGGCCGTGGGCCGTGGGCTGTGCTCCTCCATTATCACCCTCCTTCATGTCCATAATTCAGCCTCTTTGATAGCCATTTACTGCCTTTACTTGGCTGTTTTAATGCCTTCCTAAATTTGGCTCAATGCTATATATTGAGCTTCATTTGGATCAATTCAGTGGCAGAAATAGACTAGAAAACAGACCAGAAAACACATGAAAATAGCAGTAAATTTCAGTCACAAATGAGCACAAAACAGTGGCCAAAAACTGCTCAAAACAGTGGCGAAAATCAGTGCAATTTGCGACGGAAAAACAGTGAGCAAACACCCTTATATACACAAGATATACACTACAGAGACACACTATATACACAGAGACAAAAGAGAAGAGTAAAGAGAAACTCTTCCTTCCTATTCCATATCTTCAGCAAGTCGAGTCATATTTGTTTTCTTCGACAGGCTCAACCTATTGACTTTGTAGTGTTGAGATTATAGTATTGTTTTATCTTGGGAGACAATTGCCCGCTAACGTAAAAGCATATATACGGGGCAATCTTGTCTTAAGGATAGAGGGTTATCCTCGACTCAACACACAATGTTGTAACCATCCAGATTTAGTTATATCTCGATTTCAGGATATCAAGATTGAAGACACAACAAACTTGTGGCAGTTCTCAACATTGGCTTTGCAAGGTGATCAAGATTCAAGACACAACACACATGCAGCAGTTTTGAAGATTGACCATTTATTTATCCTTTCGAACATTTGTAATAGTTATTTACTTTCCGTACTGCTTTACAAAGTACATAGAAGACCAACAGTTTAAGACAAGATTGTATTGTAATACTATTAGTGTTCGAAAGATGTCGGTCCAAAGTTGTGTGACCAAATCTGGATATGGCAATGGTTTTCTGGTAGAAGAGAGTGATGATCATGAACGTGTTCATGGTGTCACCGCTACCAAGACTGGTGGGAACAAACGCTCTTGAGAGCCTGAGGATGTTAACTGGGACAAGAGGAGAAGACTAAAGATGTTCTTCTATCTTGCAGCAGAAGGCCCATATCTGTCCTAGACAAAAGATCCGAATTATGGTAAGAAGGAAATGGACACTCAGTCTGATGAAGTGACTGAAGTGAGCTAGAATCCGAAATCGGGATAAGTATTTTTTTTCTTACTTGTCAAGAATAAAGATTAAATGATGTCTGATTAAAAATTGATTAAAGTAAGGAGGAATATGAAAATAATTTATATTCCTTACGCTTTAAAAATCGGAAGTTTAATCTCATCTTCTTTCCCGTTTAAAGATTGGATTTTGTAAACGACTTAAAAAGATCCGTTCTCTTAAGTGTAATTTTTAAAAGTGTGTAAAGTATGTCGCACATACGATGGAGAAAGATCCACTAACTGTGCGAAAACTCTTACCACTCTTAAGTAAGCGCCAAGAATTATCTGGGCACCAATATTAACGGAAGGAGTCTAAAAGTTAAAGACGTAGAACCTGTCATACTATTTGGCAGAAGATCCTTCATAGGATGATATTGGACACTCAGTCATACAAAGCCTCCGGGCGACTGGTGTGGGCCAAAATTCCTTTGATATGATGATATTGGACACTCAGTCATACAAAGCCTCCGGGCGACTGGAGTGGGGCCAGAATTCATTTCATAGGAAAAGTAATGGACACCTAGTATGGTGGGCCAGAGTTTCCAGGTCTTAAATGATCTGAAGGCCTAAAGAAAGGCAGTGAAGAAATTGGACACTCAGTCTGCCAAAGCAACTGGAGTGGGCCAGAGTATCCAGATCACATATGATCCGGTTACACCCTAACCACGGGCAAGAGGTTGTTCATGTGAAGCAACGCCACCTCTAAAGTAGAAGGGGCTGGAGAGGTTGTCCTCAATAGGACTTCAAGGAATGAGATCACTCTAAAAAGAGGTGATACATGTTCCTAACTTGGTTTAAGGGACGCTGTTGGTCAAGCTGCTTTGAGGCTACTCCAACAGGTCTGTAACAACTAAGAATGGTACAACTATGTCTATAGCCAAATGAATGATATATTTGTAATCCGTGCATCTATGCCATCATAGATTAAGACACGTTAAATAGCAAGTCATTCAAAAGCTAACGATGTTTGCCTTCTGTCGACATAAACCCTCAAAATGAATGTGAGGTAGGCGAAGAGGCAAAATCACCTTTCCAAATTCTGTCAAAGGAATAGCGAAAGACGCACTGCTCCTCTAAAACTTAGTCACACCTACTTGGGTGATTTGAAGTTTATACAAAATAGAGGGGGGAGACAAGTACGTTGTGATCTTTATTTATGATGGTACAACGTATGGAATCCTTTGTTTGTTGAAAAGCAAAGATGAAGTTGTTGAAGCGGATAAACGCTACAAAACATAAGTTGAAAATCAACTAAGCCTATGGATTGCAAAATTTGTAGTGATAGAGGGGGAGAATGTGAAGCATCGTTTGTTAAACGACTGTTCATTTCTCACTTCGATCCAACGGTGTTATCCAAACGCAAAGTCGTACGCCCAAATTATATGGGGTGGCATGGTAAAAGTTGGAATATCGAAACAGGTCAAGTTGTACCTAAGACTGTAGATTGCATATCCACTGGATCTGCAAATAACAGTAGTGTTGATCGCCTCTTGGCGTAAAAGAATGTTGAATTCTTTGAAGATAACTTTTCTTGAAATAGGAAAAATGAGTAATTGGTCAAGGTTAACATGAACCCGCGAGGGCCTGACTGTCCGGAACTATACGTTCCGTATCTACAGGACTCGAAAGTTGCTGGCTATCCGAAACTTAATATTCCAGATCTGCAGAACTCAGGATTCTAGATGTTGAACCGAGACGGAGCAAAGAAGGGGACAAAGACTTGTTCCAGTCCTTCTAGCTTGTATGGTTGAGAATGAACCATGGACAATTAACAAATAATTATCATCTCCAAAAGCGCTGCTTTGGAAAGAAGCTACAAAGAGAAATAGATTCCCTCATATAGAACCATACTTGCGTAATGGTTGATCTTCCTCCGGGAAAGGAACCTTTGGGTTGTGAAAAAGGATACTCAAAAGTGAGTACAAAGTAGATGGATCTACCGACGAGTTCAAAGCCTCGGCTACTTGTACAAGTGCTCCCCTGCGAGTAGCTTAACATCATGGGCCATTGCAGTCTTGCGTGGCATGGATGTTGAAACAACCTTCCCAACCGGAGAGTTGGAAGAAGAGAATCGAATTATTTTCGCTGGACTGTTGGGCTTCTTCCTGAACTTTTATTTTGGTCCCTGAAATGTTTACATTTTGGTCCTGAAAGTTTCAGATATAACAGAAACGATGAATCTGACCACATAAACATTGACTCTGAAGTTAGAAAGCCAACAGTTGGAGAATCAACAGTCTGAAAGTAAAAGTCATATTGAAACAAGGTCTCGATATGAAAGATATGGGTATCACAGAAGACATCTTAGGAATTGAATTTCTAAGACATCTAACGGACTGGTCGATAGTTGACAGTCTCGTTGAAGCCACCAATGGATATAAATCATAGAACTGATTGGAATCATGGTGCACCCATAGACAAGGAGAGATATGCTCAGGTCATGTGTAGTTCAATATACTGTACACACTACAACGGACCTGGTATCGGCCTACAAACATATCAGTTGAACTCAGGTTCACTGATAATCTTAATACATGATCAATAGAAGGCGTTAAGTCGGATATGACGATATCTGAATTATTCGCTTATCTACGATTATAGTATTCTCGGATGTCCAACGATTCTGGGAGAACACAGTGATGCAAACTGGACATCAGATCTGAAGAACACCAAAGCCACAAGCAAATGTGTATGGTGGGTCTTGGAAAATCCTCTAAGAAAGCTTGCATCGGCCGATTCATGATGGAATCGGAGTTTATCGCTTTATACAAAGCATGAAAGAAGTTGAGTAACTTCACGACTCCTTAGAGGACGTCACTTATTGGGAGAAACCCGTACCTTCAGCAGTTATACACTGTGGCTAGCCGGTCGGCTTTAGGAAGGACACGGATGACAGCGTCTGGACATATCTGTCAAGAGACATAAGACCGTATGGCAGTTGATCATCACGGGTGTCACATCCTTGTTTACTAACTAAGGGACTACCCGGAGATCAAGTGTTCTGCCTGTCTAGGGGAATGGGCTGAAAACCCAAACAATACGAACCTTTGCGGTGGAAACCCAACTATGCTGATTGGAGATCCCAAGAATTTGGTTCAATGGGAAAACTTAGCGGCAAAAGGTTCAGTTGAGCGCTTCGGTGGAAGCAAGAAGCACTTCGGATGATGATTTCTGTACGGAAACATGAATCCAAAGTTGTTCCCGCGATAGACATTAAAGTGCTACCTGCATAGTGGGTAAAGGTTAAGCTTCCAAACCTTTAACGATCCTTAAATGGTTGAGGTTAAGGTTGGGGAAACTTTTAATGATTCCTAACACTTGTGAAGTGGGGTATAGCAGGATACCTTATAGGAGATCACCTATTTAAGTGCGAGGATGGCCGTCTCAAATGAACGCACTTAAGAATCCAAGTGTGTCCAAGGCCACAACGGACAAAAACGTAAGAAGAAAAATGAATAAGAAGAGTTATTGTGTTGTTATCATTGTCTTGGCTTACACTAAACACTGACGGTTCAAGACATCACGTTCACCGCGCAGTAAGTAAGTCTGATGGTTTCAACTAGGGAAGGTTCAAAGCGAAAGCTACCACTCCTGATGCAATATCTTTTCGCTGAAAGATTGCTGAAATGTTGGCACCTTGTGCGTGCGCCACAATCTCTCTTTCATAGAGGGGATTGTTGGAAATTTGCCTTTGGCGGGGAGATGCGTCCACCCATCTTTTATGAATTAAACACTATTGTTCCGTATATTGGAGACCTTGTCTCTTCACACGTGCATGATCTACGAAGTGAGTAGATGACCGTAGGGCCAAGAATCGTCACATTTCATTGAGAAATGAAAGAGATATTGGTCTACGAAGTAAGGTGTTTGAGACATGGAAATGTGGTGTGGGAAAAATATACCACATCGGTGGAAATAGGAAGAATTGCTCTCTATATAAGTCTCTAATTGGTAAAGGGTTTAGGACCCCAAGGGGTATCCCATGTGTTTAAAGGAGGGAAGACCTAGATGTGCATGGGTTCATGGCTAAGCCCACACGCGCGCCGCCGCCGCCCGCCCGTCCCGTCCGGTCTCGGTTTACAGTTTGGTCCCCAGAGTTTCTGGGAAGGTGATGGAAGGCAGAAAGCCTACCGTTGGGACTGGTTTTTGAGGCATTAATCAGCCATTACTTGGCTGATTAACTCCTCCATTATCACCCTCTTTCATGTCCATAATTCAGCCTCTTTGATGGCCATTTACTGCCTTTACTTGGTTGTTTTAATGCCTTCCTAATGGCCATTAACAGCCATGTTTGGGCAGTGGTACAGCCCCTCCTCCATGCTATATATTGAGCTTCATTTGGCTCAATTTAGTGGCAGAAAAACAGACAGAAATAGACTGGAAAACATACCAAAAAACACACAAAAATAGCAGCAAATTTCAGTCACAAAAGAGCACAAAACAGTGGCCAAAAACTGCTCAAAACAGTGGTGAAAATCAGTGCAATTTGTGACGGAAAAACAGTGAGCAAACACCCTTATATACACAAGATATACACTACAGAGACACACTATATACACAGAGACAAAAGAGAAGAGTAAAGAGAAACTCTTCCTTCCTATTCCATATCTTCAGCAAGTCGAGTCATATTTGTTTTCTTCGACTGGCTCAACCTATTGGCTTTGTAGTGTTGAGATTATAGTATTGTTTTATCTTGGGAGACTATTTCCCGCTAACGTAAAAGCATATATACGGGGCAATCTTGTCTTAAGGATAGAGGGCTATCCTCGACTCAACACACAATGTTGTAACCATCCAGATTTAGTTATTTCTTGATTTCAGGATATCAAGATTGAAGACACAACAAACTTGTGGCAGTTCTCAACATTGGCTTTGCAAGGTGATCAAGATTCAAGACACAACACACATGCAGCAGTTTTGAAGATTGACCATTTATTTATCCTTTCGAATATTTGTAATAGTTATTTACTTCCCGTACTGCTTTACAAAGTACATAGAAGACCAACATAAACAGCTCAACATATTAGAAAATCAAGCGACCTACAACATGCTTCTTACAGGAAGAGCAGGCTTACAAGTTTAAGAACTACAAAACAAAGACTCAACAAACGTAGGACTTAAACATCTTCACTTATTAGAGAACTAGTCCTTTGATTTGTTGTTGCTTTGGTCTGATCTGAAACTCTGATGAACTCAACAACTTTGTAAGAAAGAGCAAAATCAATTTTGATTTGTGCAAGGTTAATATTTTCACTCCTCAACATGTTTTAAATATATGTGGGATGTGGGGAGGTGACAAACCTTAAACCTCTGACAAATAGTATGTATAACATGCTTCTTACAGGAAGAGTAGACTTGCAAGTTTAAGAACAACAAAATAAAGACTCAACAAACCTAAGACTTAGAAATCTTCACTTATTAGAGAACTGGTCCTTCAATTTGTTGTTGCTTTGGTCTGATCTGAAGCTCTAATGAACTCAACCGTTTTGTAAGCAAGAGAAAAATCTTTTGATTTATGCAAGATTAAGTTTTTCACTCTTTAACATGTTGTATATATATGTGGGATGTGGGGATATGACAAACCTTAAACCTCTAACCAATAGTAAGTCCGCAACATCTCTGCAACAGTACTGCGACGCTGCCATTTTGTCAGCAGCTTTACAACTATAGAGTTGAATTGCGGAACTGGTCCATCAGAGAGTGGAACTGGTATATCAGAGAGTGGAATTGGTCCCTTTTTTACATGTTTGTCAAATCATTAAAATAATACAAAACAATACAAAGCATACTTTATAAATTTCTCCCTTTTTGATGATGATAAACTCAAATCTTCAAAATTTCCTCTGCAGCTCAAACTCCATCGAAAACAAAATCCCTTTAATGAACATACTTCCCCCTTTTGGCATCATAAAAAAAGAGTAAAGCAGTAACATGAGGATAATGCATGAAGACAATGATAACTCATAGCCACTAGGACAACATCAATATGAGCAAAATAAAACTAGCAAGATAAATGATATTTCACAAGATAAAGAATGTTTCCTAAGTTAATGTAGTTTTTTTTTAAATATACATAAGTATCAACACAGTAAAAACAAGAAAGCAATTCCAAGTGCAACCCAAATGGTGAAACTGGAGAGGGAGTGAGAAGAGTAGGGAGAAAGGCGTAAGGGGCTGAAAGGAGGAAACTTAGATGACTCATAGTCTAGCTAGGAGCGCAACAGTCAGGTTATTCACTTGTGTCCTTAGATTGGAGACTTCATCCTAAAGCTGAGCATTTTCATTCTTCATGGCCTTTGAGGTACCTGGTCCTTCTTGAAGTTGTGACTTCTGTTGAATCTCCGCTTTCAATACAACAATCTTAGAGTCCCTTTGAGCAAGAAGTATAATCAACTTGGTAACTTCTGCAGTTGCTCTTTCTTGGGCCTCGATCATATTGGAGATCATGGAAGTGCTCCCAACTCCTCATTTTCTAAGCACACACTTGCACTTCTCAAGAGTGTTCATGGTAAACATTTGTTCTTGGTCCCTATTGCGTCCTTGTGAGTTTTTATCCCAAAGTGTTGAAATACGTTCGTGAGAAGAAAACCCTAATCTAACCCATATTTTCCATCTTTAACAGACTTAATTTTTATCATGTGTTCTAACATCAGAGCAGGAAAGTGGACCAGAGTGAAAGAGGCCAGATTTTCCAACAGAAACAGATCAGGAACAGTAGCCATTGACTTTCTCTGAAAACGGGGTAAGAGCACCTTGTTAACCAATTCAAACAAAAGTTGAAATTCGACTTCAACTATTTTTTAAAGACCCGTTCCCTCTTCAGGTTCCCTTTCTATTTGGTAATCATTTTTAAGAATTCCTTGGAGGCTGATTTCTTGGATACAAATGACACCCCTTTAGTTGAGACCTCCAGAATCCTCCTAAGGTTGTCTTAATTCAGAGAGAAGATAGTGCCATTTACAATGGAAAGTAGTGTATCACCCCCATCAGTGACTAACAAAGAACAATAGAACTTAGTAACTTCAGTTTCAAACAATAAAGCCACAAAAGGCTAAAACATATGGCTTCATGCTTGTGCTTCAACCATTTCAATCACTTCTCTCACGTCTGGTTGATTTGCGATATCAGAATTGAAGACTCTTCCTTTCAAGACCTTTTGAGACATCAATATCTCTTTACGTTCAACCTCGATCAACTCTTCCTTTTGTTTTTTGGATAGGGATCCATGTTCCTCATTTTTCACAAACTTCATTTTCATCAAGTAGTGAGGATTGGCCTTCTTGCGTGTGGTTCCCCGATCCACGGCAACACATGTTTTTCCAACACCAACAACCTTTTTCTTTCTCATAGGTTCTTTTATAGAGTTCTTCCGCATAAGTGGAGTTTCTTTCACTTCGGGTACATGCTAATTGTTTTCAAGCTCCACAACTTTAGTGGGCGATACTTCTTCCTCATCAACCATCTTTCTTAATAATCATTTTCTCTTTACAATCTTGACTTTGTTTTTCTTTAAGGTAGAATCCATTCGGGCTTTAACTTTGCCTTTAGTGAGTGGCCCTCTCGCAAAGATTGCCTTGATACTCTTTCTACCCTTAGGAGAGGACCGATCCTTCATTTTAAACACCATGTCCAGAGGGATCTCGTCATCATCCATACCACCATTTGGAGTGACAATACTTGGTGAGTCACTTGCAGTAATTTCCCTAAGGGCACAGTAATAACTTTAACTAGATGAGAACCATCTTTTGCCAAATTGACAAAAATTCAGCTTGAGTGAGAGAGCACTATACCTAACTTGATCCTCCCTCTTTTAATAATGAGACCGCATCAATAAAACCACCCACGATCTCATCCCGACTCTTAAAAGTGTTTGACCTCCCTTTGTTCCCCTTATGAAGGTCTCCCACAATCATGTGTTTGACAGCGGACTTAGAGAGTCCTTTGTCTGACTCAGGGTGTACAAGATGAGCAGAGTTACCTGGTTCAGTAGTCATTCCATCAACCATTTTCATTTCTTGTTTGGGGACCTGTTCCCTAGATGCATTTTTCGGAAAAACTTGTTGGACAACTGAAGCCATACTAACTTCAGATATAACTATGTGTTCACTTTTTACAACCAAGTTCTGACTAGAGATATCAGATTCTTTGTCCTTTTCTTCAATCTCCTCTATATCGCCATATATAGCGAATGTTGACATAGTGTCAAAATTGTCATTGGGAGTAGAGATTTCTTTAGGGACTGAGTTTTCAGGTTCTGACACAAACTTTTGAGGAGTTGGACTTTTGCGTCTGTGAGGAGTAGCAGGTGTAAAACAAAGTAAGAGGGAAGAAAGTGTGAGAAATTCAGTGGATGGAACATATTTAGATAGTGAGGATGTGAGATATTGACCGAAAAGTGTTGCAGTGGCTGGGAGAGAAAGAGGGGATACTGAGGTAGGTTTAGATTGTGATATGGACTCAGGTTGAGAGGTAGATGCAGTTTGAGACATGGTAAGGTTTGGAGGAGAAAGTGAGTAAGCGAGATGCTTGGAGATTGAAGTGGTGGTGGTGGTGGTGGAACTGGAATGGCGACGGTTGCACAGGAGAAAAATCGATTATGGTCGAGAAAAAATAAATGTTTTGGTAAAGTAAAAGAAAAGGATGTGACGCATGAGAGAAAAAGATTCATCCACAATGGAAATTATTTGGCAGGAGAAGTTCAACGACATGGCACACTAGCAAGTTAAAAGGTTCAGGTACAAATGAACATACTAACATCAGTTCAGGAACCAGGCTCCTTAATAGTTTTAAGAAAAGCAGGACAACATCTTTGTAGAGTGTAATATTTCTTATCCTTGCATAGTCTTAATATTGCCAAGCATTTATATATGTAATAGTATGAAACCGAGTTAGATATTGTCATAAACACATTTCTAATCATATACCTATCATCTGATCATAGCGTATCAAGGAGAAATTGTATAAAAAGAAGGTTAATTCATTTTGAGCAACCCCAGCTTAAGACGATTCTTTTCAAAGTGCTCTCTACTCAGTGCCTTTGTGAAGATATTATCTACCCGATCTTCTATTTTATAAAAAATCATGCAGATCAATCCATTTTCAATATTATCCTTAAAAATGGTGCCTAACATCAATGTGCTTTGTCCTCTAGTGTTGCACTAAAATATTTGCCATGTTCAGTGCACTGCTATTATCGCACATTAAGAGAACACATTCAGTGACCATTCCAAAGTCCTTAAGTTATCACTTGATCTTGAGCAGCTAAGCACAACAAGAAGCAACAAATACATACTCAGCCTCAGTAGTGGATAGAGCCACAGAGTTTTGTTTCTTTTTGCCCCAAGAGTTCAGACATGAACCAAGAAAGTGAGTCATACCAGAAGTACTCTTTCTATCCACTAAGTAACCATCATAGTCAATATCAATATAACTAATCAGATCAAAATTATCTTCTGTAGTATAGAAGAGGATTAAGTTAGAAGTTCCCTTGAGATATCTCAAAATTCTCTTAGCAGCTTTGAGATGTGATTCCTTTGGACATGATTGAAATCTGACACATTGACCAACACTATACATAATATTAGGTATTTTTGCTGTAAGATAGAGCAGAGATCCAATGATACCCCTGTACATGATTTCATTTATGGGAGAACCTATTTTATCTACATCTAGTCGAGTTGCAGTAGCAATAAGAGTGTCCATGACCTTAGCATTTTCCATGACCTTAGCAATAAGTTTATTTGACTTGTAACCCGAGAAAGAATTTCAGCTCACCCATCATGCTCATTTCAAACTCACTTTCCATGAGTTTTGCAAACTCCTCACACAGAGTCATTTGTGGCACCAAAGATGATATTATCAACATATACTTGAACGATCAACAGGTTCCTCCCTCTTTTCTTCAGAAAAGAGTATTGTCCCCCTTTTGAATCTATTTTTAAGGAGAAAATTTGACAGTCTCTCATACTAGGCTCTGGGATATTGCTTCAACCCATACAAGGACTTGCCAATCTTGTAAACATGCTCATAGTGCTCACGATCTTCGAATCCCAAAGGTTTCTTGACACATACCTCTTCCTTCAGGTAACCATTTAGAAATGCACTTTTGACATCTATCTAGAATAGTTTGAATTCCATGTAATATGCAAATGCAATGAGTATTCTGATCGCCTCTATTCTGGTAACTGGAGAAAATGTCTCATCATAATCAATGCATTCTTCTTGATTGTATCCATGAACCACCAACCTTGTTTTATTTCTGGTAGTGTTGCCAAATTAATCAATCTTGTTGTGAAATACCCACCTAGTACCTATAATAGTTTTGTTGGAGGGTCAAGGTACCAAGGTGCCATACTTTATTCCTTTCAAACTGATGAAGTTCTTCTTGCATGGATGCAACCTAATCAGCATCCTTCAGGGCTTTTTTGATATTTTTAGTCTCAATTTGAGATAGGAATACAGAGCAGGCGAATATATTTCTTACTTTGAACCTAGTTTGAATATTAGACTCCAAATGAGTAATCACATTTTGCAAAAGATGAGACCCCTTGTGTTTCCAATTTGACACTTGTATCCCAGCTTGATTACTGCCTTGAGGAGTCGATGAACCAGGTTCATCCATTTGTACTCTGATATTTTCCTCAATATTTGCCACATTTTCATTACTGACTGACCCAAGAGTACCTGATATAACTTTGATGACTTATCATTCAACTTCATGAGAGATAATGGAAGTAACAGGTTCTTGCATGCTTTCTGAGGTTTGTGCATCGTCGTTTTCCTTTACCTGACCCATAAGATCTATCTTTTCATTTGAGATTTCAATAGCCCCATCAGGAACCTTAGAGAACTTTCTGTCTTCAGCTTCATCATCTTGCTTGCTTCTTTCATCAAGCACATTTGACTCATCAAAAATCACATGCACTCTCTCTTCAACACAATGTGTTATTTTGTTAAGCACTTTGTATGCCTTGCTGTGAGATGAGTGTCCAAGATAGATGCCCTCATCACTTCTGGCATCAAATTTTCCAAGAGCCTCTCTACCATTATTGAGAATAAAACATTTACATCTTAAAGCTTGTAGATAGGTCAGCTTAGGCTTCCTTCCATTCAGTAGTTCATAAAGAGTTTTCTCGAGCAAGGACCTGATCATGCACCTATTTATCACGTGACAAACAGTGTTGACAACTTCAGCCTAGAAACTATTAGATACACCACTGGCTATAAGCATGGTTCTAGCCATATCTTCAAGAGTTCTGTGTTTCATTTCCACCACACCATTTTGTTGAGGTGTTCTTGGTGTAGAGAAGTTACGGCTTATGCCATTTCCAGCACAGAACTTATCAAACTTTAAATTATCAAATTTAGTTCCATGACCAGATCTGATACTCACAATCTTGTTCCCTAACTTGACTTGAATTTGTTTCACAAATGCAACAAACACAAAAAATGTTTCATCTTTGGATTTTAGAAACAGTGTCCATGTGAATCTAGAATAGTCATAAATAATGACAAAGATATACCTCTTTCTTCCTCTACTTGGAATCCTCATTGGTCCATATAGATTCATATGAAGAAGATCAAATGGCCTAGAGGTTCTTACATCTTTCTTTGATTTAAAGAATGATCTGACTTGTTTCCCTTTCACACATGCATCACACACCTTGTGATCTAAGAACTTAGTTTTTGGTAATCCACAAACCATGTCCTTTGACACAAGTTTGTTGAAAAGAGATAAGCTTACTTGTCCAAGACATATGTGCCATAGTTCAGTGTCATCCTCTAGAGCACTGAGACATGTTAGATCATTTTCATTTAGAGACTCAAAATCAGCCACATAGATGTTCTTGAATCTTTTTGCTACTAGAATGACTTCCCTAGATTTTATATTTGTGACAGTGCATGCCGACGAAGTGAAGTTAACTTCATTTCCTTTATCACAGATTTGTGAAACACTCAACAAGTTGTACTTCAATCCATCCACACAGTACATATTTTCAATTTTACCCACGCCAAGAATGTATGCTTTTTTGCCATTTTCAAAAGACACACTCCCTCTTTAAAAGTCCTTGAGTGAGAAAAATCCTCCGTTCTTCCAGTCATATGCTTCGAGCAACCACTGCCCATATATCATTTTTGGTTGCTTTCTCTCACTCTAGCCTGCAAATAAAATCGTTGATTAAATTTAGGAATCCAAATCAGTTTTGGGCCCTTGAGATGGTAGAGGGGATGTATAAGACTTCTTCTAGTCCAAGCAGGTAGACCCGTTTAGAGATGGCAATGGATCTCGGATCCGGTGGATCCAGATCCGTTTTATAGGATATGGATCTTCAAAATTTGGACCCGACTGATCCGGATCAATTTCTGACGGATCGGATCTGGATCTTTTATTTGAGATCCGTATCTGGTACTGATCCGATCCGTGGATCCATTTTTTATTAAATATATTCATAACCTAGAATGTAATTTTATAAGTATTTTCTTAATTTTTTTCATAATTTATGTATTGGGTAAATGGTTGAACCAGGATAAGGCACAAGTCACACAGCCATGTAATTTGTCTTTGAAGTTTCATTTATTTTACCTATATGATCTCTGCAGTTTTCCATATTTTCATTTCTATAAAAAGAAAAAAATAGCATTCTTCTTTAAATTTCCCTTTCTTGAATCTGCTAGTCGTAAGCTTTAAGTATCTTTCTCTCATTTGTTTGATCAGCAAAAAAAAGGGACTTTTGATATATGACTGACATTGTTTTATGTTTTTTAATGAAGTTAATTAGTAGAACTACAAGCGGAGCATCACTAAAGCCTCCAAAAATTAGCTCAAAGTTGCAACCTGTTCAGCATCACTAATGAAGTCAATCGTCTTTATTTTCTTGTGATGCTAAAACTTTGTTCAGTATTTTGGAAGAATGGTGTCATGTTTGTGTAGGTTGATTGAATGAACTCAATTATTTTTTTCAATCAGATTGCATTTTATTTTGTCATAAAAGTTTCAACATGTGGGAATATTATTCAAGCCAAAAAAAATTACATGTAGATCCAGATCCGATCCGTGGACTCGGTGGATCCGAATTTGGATCTGATTTTTATGGACCCACTGGATTTGGATCCAGGTATGAAAAATGGATATAGTAGGATCTGGTCCAGATCCGATCTGTTGCCATCCCTACCTGTTTTCTTCTTTCGGGAACCATGTTCCGCCTTTTTCAAATCCTTTTTGACAGGTTTCATATTTTTCTTAACAACCTGAATTTTGGATTTGCATGCATTTTTATAATTGCCAGTTTGACCACAGTGAGTGCACAACCGGTTATCAGAATTACTCGCATAATTACTATGTGGATTGTAGGTAGTGTTTTCCTTTTGTAAGCCATGACTTCCCCTACCTCTTGTGTTGTTCCTATGCATAGACACAATCATTTCTGATGACCAGGTCCAACGAAGTGACTTGTCAAGATCATTTTCACCCTTTTCAGGTCTTCTTGAAGCTCCCTATTCTTTTCAAGTTCAGCGGTAAGATTCATTTTGACCTTTTTGAGCTCTCTCTCAAGCTTAAATTGAATATCACTTACATTCTTTCCTTTGGAAGGAGTGTACATCCATTTTTTTAAATTGGCTTTTTAACATTGAATTTTCTTTAGACACTTCCTTAATCTGGTTCCTTAATTTTATGATCTTATCAGCTAGATATACTTTCTCTTGATTTGTTTCACCATATTCTTCAGTTAGAATATCCTTTTATTTTAGGAGACTACGATACACATCAACTAATACATTTGCTAATGACAACAGTTTTTTCTGAGAGTAATGTTTCACATTTTTTTGAACATCAAGAAAGTCTACCTCTTCGTCATCATCAATATCTGATCTAGACATAAGTGCAATCATCAACTCATGTGTTGAAGATGTATCATCAATAGCCATCATGGGTGTCTCTTCTTGATCACCTTCTTCTAATTCACTAGATGAGCCTCCCCAAGCATCCAGAGATTGCTTCACAACGTGGTCAGCTACATCTCTTCTTTTGAATTTTTCAGAAACCTAGTTATTCTTTCCAGTTTTCTCCGAGTTATTCTTGTAGTAGTCCTGCTTGTGAAGAGGACACTCCTTGATAAATGTTCAGGCTTTCCACACTTATGACAACAATCATTTCCTCTAGGGTTCTTGCTTGTGCTTCTTTTCCTTGGGAATCCACCATTGCCCCTGACCATCTTTTGAAATCTCTGGGTGAGGTAAGCCATGTCTGACCCATCACTGAGTGAGTCATTCTTAGCTGCTTTGAGGACCATGCTCTTGTCTTTCCTGGATTCTTTTCTCTCGTCATCTTTTTGTTTTTTTCAACTTATAAGTTTTGCGATTTCCAATGAGCTCATCGATAGATATTTTTTGCAGATATTTGGCTTCAGAGATAACATTAACTTTTCTTTCCCAAGAGGTAGGTAAAACACTAAGTAGTTTATGAAATAGCTTGTTGGTTTTGATAACTTCACCAAGAGAATGAAGTTCATTAATTATGGAGGTGAACCTGGTGTGCATATCCTGAATAGACTCACCATCCTTCATCTTGAAGAGTTCATATTCTGTGGTAAGCATGTCTATTTTGGACTGTTTTACTTGACTGGTTCCCTCATGAGCAGTTTGTAGGGATTTCCAGATTTCCTTTGCACTTTGACAGGATGAGATACGATTGTACTCATCTAGTTCGATGCCATAAATAAGGATCTTTTTGGGCTTGAAGTTCTTTTCAACAACCTTTTTGTCTGCATCATTGTATTCCTTCATTGACTTGGGAGTATTAGTAAGACCAGCTAGATCTTTGTTCATAGGGATATGAGGACCATCACATATGATGTCTCACAACTCAGAATCCTCAACCATAATGAAGTCATGCATTCTAGTCTTTCACCATCCATAATATTTTCCATTGAATCTTGGTGGTCTTGTGGTAGATTATCCTTCCTCTAAATCTGGTGGAGTAGCCATTATGAAGATCATTTCTAGGTGTTAACCTTTTAGAAAGAACATAATCTGATACCAATTGATGTGATATATGAGTCCACCAAATAGAGTAGAGAACCAGGTTCTCTACTACTCTCTTAAATAATGACAGAAGGTAAATGACATAAGATATTTACGTGAAAAACTCTTTGCTCAAGGAATTAAAAACCGCGACCCACCACAGTAGGATTTTCTCAACCTCCACTATAACTGAGCAATGTTTAGACTATAATCTATTACAACCTAGGAATTAAACTCCTAATCCCTCGCCCCTTACAATAATTCTATTGTAAGCTCTCTACGATAACTCTATTGCAAAGACACACCTTTACTAGATCTGGTTAAAAATAAATAGCTCAACAGATTAGAAAATCAAGCGACCTACAACATGCTTCTTACAGGAAGAGTATGATTATAAGTTTAAGAACTACAAAATAAAGACTCAACAAACCTAGGACTTAGACATCTTCACTTATTAGAGAACTGATCCTTCGATTTGTTGTTGCTTTGGTCTAATCTGAAGCTCTGATGAACTCAACAACTTTTTAAGCAAGAGCAAGATCAATTTTGATTTGTGCAAGGTTAAAGTTTTCACTCCTTAACATGTTGTATATATATGTGGGATGTGGGGAGGTGACAAACTTTAAATCTCGGACCAATAGTATGTCCGCAGCAGTACTACGACGCTGCTATTTTATCAGCAACTTTACAGTTGTAGAGTTGACTTGCAGAATTGATCCATTGGAAAGTGGAACTAATCCCTTTCTTACATGTTTGTCAAAATAAGACAACAATATAAACATACTTTATCAGGTTGTAGTAGACATAGGAAATGCACCAACATGATACGAATTCCCTGTCTAAATCAACAAGGAGCATTATATTATGGAAAATCGGAAGAAGGTCGATCGTAGCACGTAGTGTTAGTTTGCGCTGAATTTTTTAATTTATTTGAATTTTACCATAATTGTGTTTTACTTCAAAAATATTTTCTTCGTGGAAAAAGATTCTACCATATTTATCCTTTCTTGGATGAGAAGTTTTGAACTTCTATAAATATGAATCATTTCTTCTCATAAACAACACAATATCATCTACAATGTAATCGTTTAGAGAGTTTTATTTAGGGGAATTTTTATATTATTTTTATCATATGTAGATCAATTGCCAAACTCATATCATATCATAAAATCTTTCTATAGTACTTCTTTGTTATCTGATTTATCGTCATTCAATGTTTGCAATTATTAGCTTTCGCATGACGCTATGTTATTTCGAACCCAACACATAGTTAACAAAGGAAGTTAAATTTTGTCAAATGTTAATATATAGTTGTTTTTCATGGTTTTCGATTTATACTGAAAATAATTGCAATTGAACCTGCTCCTATCATTCCCTAGGTATCTCGTGAGCAAAGGCAAAATCAAGATTTTGTGGGTTTTGAATTACAATTTTTATTATGGGTTCTGAAAGATTATTTATACATACTAGTAAATAATTTTATTAATATTAATACAGGTTATGAGTCTAAATTATTGGATTTTGACGAACCTTAACCACAATCCTGACTCCGCCCCTGGTCATGAGTTTCCAAGTGTGAATCATTTTTAGGGGTTCTTAACATCTTTATCCAGGGGCAAAAATTTCTCTGCTTATCTGTAATCGTTTGTAGCTACAGACAGTGTATACTCAATGGGTAACAAGTGCATAATATACACACTGAAAATACACACATTATTTTGTGATTATACTAGCTAAAATTCGTAAAAAAAATTAAAGATGGAGTTATTTTTTTTGTTGTGGTCTTTGTTGGGCTACTGTACATGTAGTGTAAAAATCTCCCCCAACCCCCCTATTTTTTTTAAAGAGTGGTACTATTTTGTGGTATCGTGCATTGCTCGAGAAGTACATATATTGCAAAACAATGCGAAAGAGGTTCACTCCACGCAAATTTGGGTTAATCGGGCTAGTGAGCTTCGGATACGACATGGTAAACATACACTTATTCCTAGCTAGAGTTAAGGAGGATAAAGGACCTGGTCTAAAGAAAGTGTCATAGTAGGACATATTTCAATCTTTGTTGGTTTGTGTTCTTGGCTAAAGTTAGTCAAAGTTTGTAGCTTTGCAATAGAGTTATTGTAAAGGGCTTACAATAGATGTATTGTAAGGGCTGATAGATTAATAATTTAATTCTTACGTTTCAATAGGTTGTAATTTGAAGTTGCTCAGTTAGTGAAGGTGGAGATCTTACTTGGTAGGTTGTGGTTTTTAATCCCTTGAGCAAGGAGTTTCCACGTAAATATTGTGTGTTATTTACTTTCTATTTTGCTTGAGGAAACAGATAAAAAACCTGGTTCTCTATATTGTTTGGTGGACTCTTTCTCTTAGTTTCTATCAAGACTTCCCACTCATGTTTTATGCTCTCCAAACATGTAGTTATAGAGTCAGTTATTCCACAAACTGTAGCAAATAGACTATTCAGAAAGGTCAATCTTTGGTCATGAGAAGCTGTATATAAAAAGATGGGACGTACTAGCTATTGCACAGTACTTATCAAACTTATCGCTTTATAACATAAAAATTATAGTATCTATTCAAATTTAATGTTAAGAACATCGAAATACCTAAGAATAAGAAAAGAAGAACAAAAGTATGCACTATATAGAGAATAAACAATGGCCGTAGAAGTCATGAGTGAGAGAATAGGAGTCAAAAAAGAAGGATCGTTAATTTGAACTAGTTAGTGGAGATTGATAAGATCTCTGGCGAATTGGGAAAAAAAAGTATTTCACCTACTATATCGTGTGTGCCTAATGTTAGAACCACTATAATTTGTCCCAAGCATATATAATAGCATTCACGTTAATACTGTATACTCCTAATTTAATTAGGTGACAGTTCGCACACATATTTTTCTTGAGCCGAGAGTCTTTTGAAAATCGTCTTTCTATCTTTCAAGGTAGTGATAATATTTGTATACACTCTACTTTCGTTAAATTTCACTTTATGAGATTATATTAAATATATTATTGTTGTTGTTAGCAGAGATATATAGTGCAATCACTTCTCTTCTAGTGAATCCAAATAGTAATAAATAAAAAAGGGAAGCAGTAATATTTCCACGAGTATCAGTCCGGACGATATGATATCTCTGTCCGTAGAAAGTGAAACGAAATGAATGGAAGAAAGAAGCCTAATAATCTCGGTGATTATGATACATTTTTATATTATATAAAAAAAACATGTGCTTTAGACATATTTTATTGCGTTTTGATTCGGTTTTGAAGTTTTTTTTTTAACGCGGAGATATTTGTCTTTATTATTTTTTTTTTTCAAAAGGCTAACTATTCTTATTAATTTGATTGCCGATCAAAAGAGTCATGCATTTCATGTACAAGCCATATATGAAATTGTTCATTCCAAAAAACTGCATCAACTAAAGTCTTTGAAAAACTAGCTAAACGGTGACTATACCTATTTTTGCTCCTTCTAATAAAAGAAAATCGAGCTACATCAAGGGTGGCCCGATGCTGCCTGATATCTTCATATACGTTTTGCACAGTCCACGGTGCTGACTTCAGTCCCTGAATTATCATTATCAACTCCATTGCATCCGATAGAATATGAACTTTCCTCCATTTGCGAACCGCAATCTGCAATGCCTCTCTAACTGCAATTGCTTCAGCAATGATTGACTTTCCATCTGGCTAAATTGGGGAGCCAAAAGCATAAAGCATCGAACTGTCACAACACCAATATTGGAATCTCATGTGTCCATTTGCACACCTGCATCTGTAAAACACAAAATCTCATCTCGATAAAAGGTTAGTTGCTCATCAATCAAATATGTATCATTTTTATGGTTACAACTAGAGCCAAGTTCTTTAAATTCATGGTAATCAAATAAAGCGTGTGACACAATATTAGAACCATCCCACATTAAAAGCCCACCTATTCCAAGCTTTCCAAATATACCACATTAGATGCACAGATAGATTCAAAAGGTTCATTGAATCTGAAAAATGTTTAACATTTAAAAAGAGACCATACCACCAACTAGCAAAATTATTGATTCTATGAATATCAGACCATAAAACATGACTCATTTTCCAGACAGCTAGAGATCTAGGGCAGTGAAAGAACATATGTTCAATTGTTTCTTCTTCCATCCCACATACCTTATATGTTGCATCTTGTACTTTTAGCCTTTTCACTAGCACAATTTTAACTGGTGAGGCATTCATCAAACACTTTCTCGAGAAATGCTTTAATTGATTCTTAATGTTCATCTTCCATATACCTAACCAAATTTTTTTTGGAAAGAACTGGTTACTCGATTCAATCCTATCATTTCTCCGTTCTTGTACCTCCAATAAAGATTTTGCTAGATGATAGCCTAATCGCACCTCATAACTCTCAAATTTTGTAAAGTGCCATAACACTCTATCTTTTCCACCTGACCTAGACAGAGGAATAAAAAGAATAGCTTTGATGTCATCGTCACAAAATAAATCACTAAAACATCTTTTTTCTAAGTTGAGCTCACTATTAACTAAATTTAAAACTTTTAACTCCCTATCTCTATCACCACAAATTATAACAGGGTAAAAGTTATCATCCTTAGGTAGCCATGACTCAGTCCATACATTCACAAATGTACCATCAACAATATTCTATCTCACTCCATTCCATAAGAGGTCTCTTCCCCACATCAAACTTTTCCAAATTTATGAAGATGATATTTTCACATCTTCATTAATAAATGAAGAATTTGGGAAATATTTGCTTTTCAAAACTTTAGCCATTAACGACTCTGATTTTTTCAACACTCTTCATGTCGTTTTAGCTAATAAGGTCACATTGAATGCTTTTAAATCTCTAAAATTAAGGCCCCCTTTGCTTTTTGAATCACACAGTCTCTCCCATTTCTCTAAATGCATCTTCCGTACCCCTCGTCTTGCCCCCATCAAAATCTATTAAATAGAGATGTAATTTCTTTACACAGACCATCTGACATTGCAAAGCATGTCAAGGCATATGTGAGTATATCATAAAGGACTAATTTTAACAATATTTCTTTTTTCGCTAGACTTAAAAATCATTCTTTCCAACCCTTTATTTTTCCTCGAACTCTATATTGATAAAACCCAACATCTCATTCTTTGATCTTCTCACCACTACGGGCTCAAATACATACCATTGGCACATATTTTCATATTTCCCAGCACATGACAAATCTCCTCTTTCTCTTGAATTTCTGTATTCTTGTTTAAAAAAAACACAAATTTATCTGTGTTAATCAGTTGACTCGAACGTCTAGTAGTTAATCAGTTGACTCGAACGTCTAGTATAATTGTGCAATATCATTTGAACTAACTTCAAATGCACATTGCATTGAAGCTTCATAGAAAATGAAAGAATCATTTGCAAACAACAAGTGAGAAACGGACGGTCCATTCCTATTCAATTGTAAACCAGGTAGTACATTCCGCTTCTCAACCTGTTTTAATAGCACCGACAATCCTTTCGCATAGATGACAAAACGATATGGAGAAAGATGATCTCTCTGCCTCAATCCTCTTGATGGAACTACATTACCTCTTATCTATCCATTCAAATTAAATGTGAAAGACGTAGAAGCTATACATTCCATTATCCATCCCACAAACTTCTCATGAAATCTCATATGAATCATCATTTGCTTCACATAATCCCATTCTACTCAATCATAAGCATTTGACATAACTAGCTTAATAGCCATGAACTTCTTCTTTCCTTTCCTTTTATTCCCTTATAAGCTCATATATTCATGCGTAACAATTACATTATCTATGATTTGTCTTCCACTCGCAAACAATGTCTGATTAGGAGAAATTACATGCTTTAACTAAGGCTGGCCAGTGGGCCGGGTCGGTCCGGTCCCGACCCTAACCCCGTAAAAAAAAACCAGAACGGGACTCGAACTTGGGATGGGACCTGGGCTCGTCCCGCCCCAGGCCCGGTACAGCCTGACCCGCCTCGATCCCGCCCGACCCCCTCTGCAAAAAATGGTCGTTGCACAACGACCATTTTTGGCCTCCCCCAACCCCCCTACTCCCATAATATTTATTATTAACCCCTAAGTTAATATATTTACACTTTAACCCATTATCCCAACTATAAATACCTCATTTTCTCTTCATCTTTCTCATAAATCTTCCAACAATCTCTCTAATCTCTACAATTCTACATTGTCTACTAAATATTATATTTTTTATTCATTTATATCAAAGTTAAAAAATTGAGAGTGATGTTGGCAACTAGCTTGAGGATCATCCATCGAGCAAAGTTTCAATTTTCAACCTCGATTACAAGTCGACGTTACGTCGGCGTTTGGTACCTTCGTTCCTTCTTTAAATTATTATTGTTACTTTATCTTAATTAACGCACTTAATTTCATTATCTTTAACTATTTATTTGCATAATTAAAATGAAAGGATTAAGAGGTATGTTTAAGGGTAAGGGTAAGGGTGCTTCATCTAGTAGGGGTAACAATGGCAGGGGTACTTCTTCTAGTCATCCTATTTCTCGGCAGGATGATTTAATTGATTACACTCATATAGATGAAATTGAATTTTTTAATTATATACCATTAGACGATGAGATATATTCTGCAACTCAACCAGACTTTAATTTAGAAGATAATCTAGATGGCACACCCACTAATCTAGATGACACACCACTAGTGCACCTCAAACTGAAACTGGAACGCCTCCTATTCCCCCTAGTATGAGATGAGGTCCCACACAACGAAAATTAAAATCTGCTGCATGAGATTTTTTTGATAGGGACCAAGAGAATCAAATGCCAAATTTGTAAAAATGTTTATAAATTTAAAATGGGAAAAGGTCAGGGTGGGACGGGAGGTTTATTAAGACATGTACAAAGTTTTTACAAACCTAGGTGGGATGAATACGAGGCTACAAAGTCAGGTGCGTCAATGCTCTCTCAGTCGAGACAAGGTTCACATAGTGTCCTAGACCAAGTACAGGGTCAAATTAACCCGATGATGGGGAGTTGTAGGCCCTAAATACGATAAACATAGATATAGAGAAGCAATAGCAAAATTAGTTGCGGTGGAGGGTTTGCCTTTTTCATTTCCTTCCTCTCCTGATTTTATTGATTATATTAGAGATATGTATAATCCTGCTTTTAACGATTTTCCTAGATCAACTGTTAGGAGAGACGTTTTTAAATTTGCACATGAATATCAACAATATTTACGTTATTCATTATATCATTTTCCTGGCAAAGTATCTATCACGTCTGATATAGGTCGTAGTACTAACGACCATGATTATTTAACTGTAAAATGTCATTGGATAGATTATAAATGGTCTATGCAAAAATATATTTTAGCAAATAGATATATTGATGATAGGCACACTAAAAATTTTATTGCAAAAATATTCATCAAATTTGAAATTATTATGGTATAACTGACAAAATAATGACTGTTACGTTAGATAATGCTTCTTCTAATAATTATGATATTAGACTTTTAAAAGATCTTTTAACTCCATCTTTTCCTAATCATTTTTTCATATAAAATGTGCGTGTCATATTTATAACTTAGTTGTAAAGGATGGTCTATCACTTTTTGAAGATATTCTTAATAAAGTATAATTTGCTATAAACTTTATTTTAGAAGTAATAGAATACAAAGAAAAAAAGAATATAAAAAAATCTGTCACGATTGTGGACTACCTTATAGAAAAATTTCGGAAGAAGTAGCGACTATTTAGAATTCTTTATATGAACAAGTACTTGTTGCTTATGATTATAGAAGACCTATAACTCTATTTTTAACACCCATAATCAAAATCCAACTGATATGGTTGTAGATAACGATTGAGAAAAAATTTCAGAACTTATTATATTTTTAGACAAACTTTTTCAAGCTACTAAAGAATTTTCCAGTATTTATTATCCTACTATTTCAACTATGTTATTTTATATAGCTCTAATATTTTTGGTACTTAGTGAATATATGAAAACCATCTTATAAGGCACCTATTAAAAAATGTTTATCAAATTAAAAAAATATTTTTTTCCTATTCCCACTATTTATATTATTAGTGTTGTATTAAATCCGACTATTAAAATAGACGATTGTAAAGCACTTATTGAAACTATTTATGATTGCATAGCAGTACTTCCACCTCAGACTCCAAAAACTCCAAATGACCAACCACCTAAGGAATCAATTAAAAAAGAAGTTTTTTCTAGCATACACGATGAATATAAAAAAGTATATACGCATTACCAACAAGAAAGTGCTAGCAACCAGCCAACTTCCATATCATCATCTTCTTCTTCAATACAACCTCAAAAAAGACATGTTGTTTATGCGGCTAGTATTGAAAGCCTTAGAAATAGAATGTTTAGTGGTACCACTACTAATCAAGTTAGCGAGTTTGATGTTTTTATTTTGCAAGGTGTTGTACCGTACCAAGCAGTTCTCAATGAAGAAGGACGTGAAGACTTGCTGAAATACTGGAGGGATAATGAGAAGACATTTCCGACACTATCAAATATTGCCCGAGATGTGTTGAACATTCAAGCGTCATCAACAGTGTCTGAAAGTGTTATTTCTGTCGGAAAATTTTAAATAGGAGAGCACAAACACTCATTAGCGGGAGACAACTTAGAGATTACAGTTTTATTCAGAGATTAGCTACGAGCGGAGCGTAGAAGGTGCGGTCAATCATAGATCAACGAAGAAGACGACGAAAACTACATAGAAATATTATCAGACGGAGGAGGAAGCGACGTCAAGCAATTTGACCAACAAATTCTAATTTCAACCGAAGAACCACAAGACATTGTGAAGAAACTAGAAAAGGTGTTTATAAATATGTGATTTTTTTAATTGTAATTTTACTATGTTATTTGCAACTTTCAACACCACAAAGTTGCAATTTTGAAATTGTATTACAAAAAAAATATATTTCTATTAAATAATATAAGAGGCACCAAAACAGCCTTGATATGTTTTTATTCACTATCTTGTTCAATTATTGAGGTTTTTATATATGTTATTTTTTAAAATTAAGTGTAAAAAAAAATCAGAAAACCCTATCCCGATCCGACACAGCCCCGCCCAGGCAAAGCAAGTCTCCTTTTTCGATGAGACCGGGAACGGGACGGAACATCGGTGGATCCCGCCAATCCCAGCCCTCCAGTCCCGCCCTCCCCCAGTTCTGTCGGATCGCATCCCGCCAGGACCTGCCCCGCCCCTAACCCGCCCCGTTGTCCAGCCCTAGCTTTAACAGAAGTTGCATCTTACTAGCCAAGATTTTTGCCATTATTTTGTAAATCATAGTGGACAGACTAATAGGCCTATATTGATTCATCTAGACTGGAGCTTTACACTTCGGGATCAATGTAATCAAAGTTCTATTCCATGACGATAACAAAAGTTCCCATTTGAAAAAAAAAATCTCACCGCTTGAAGCACATCATCCGATATAATCAATCACTATTGTTAAAAAAAATAAAGAGGTCATACCGTCAACTCCTGGAGCTTTAGTAGGGTACATTGAAAACACTGCTTTCTTCATTTCTTCAATAGAAACTTCCCCCATTAATCTCTCATTCATATCCTCTGTAGTTCCCACAAAAATATCATCCCAAATCATAGTCTCTAGTTCTGGCACAGATGTGGTGAATAAATTACTATAAAAATTCTTGACCTCACCACTAATCCTGTCCTTATCATATACCATGATCCATCCTCTCTTTGCAACCCTTTTATTAAATTCCTCCATCTCCTTTGTACTGTTACCATATGAAAGTAAGAAGTATTCTTATCACCTTCAGACAACCATTATACTCTTTGATTTTTGCCTCCAAAATAATTCCTCATCCTTATATGCCTGGCCTAGTTACTTTTTCAAGATTGCTACTCTTTTGAAATCAATCTCCCTAGGGTCATTTAGTAAAATCTCAATTTGTTCTTTTAGCTCCCTTACCTTCTCCCTCGAGTTAATTCCATCTTTTGTTTACCCATGCCAACAATGCAAATTTACACTTACGGATTTTCTAAAACACTTTAAATTGTTTAGACCCCTCAATGTCTCTTTCCCAAGTTTGCTTTATAATATCCCATACATTATCCACCGCATCCCATCTTTGATTAAAATATATTTTTTATTTTTCTCTCATTGATTCGGTAGAACATAATAACATAGCATGATCAGACGCCTCATTTTGAATATGAAGTACATTTGCTTGGTCATATGTTAACCGCCAATCAGGAGAAACCAACACTCTGTCTAACCTTTCTTGAATCACCCCTGTCTAACCTTTCTTGAATCACCCCCTCATCTCTCCTGAAGCATCACCATGTCCATGACTTACCCTTATATCCTAAATTTACTACTCCCATGTTAAAAATATTTTTTTAAATCGTTATACATCCATTGATCCCTTACTCTACCTCCTAATTTTTTTGAATCATCAATAATATCATTAAAATCCCCCAGGATTACTCAATTAAGACCCCAATTTAAAAAGCTAGCTTGTAGTTCATTCTGTTGTTCTCTTCTCACGATTCTATCAGTACTAGCATAAACATATATACACCAAAATATAAAATTATTTACATGATCTAAAATAAGAGATTCAGCATAAAAATTATGTACAGAAACATTGCGTACCTCATAATTGCTAGTCCAATATAAGCAATGACCACCAGCGAGCCCATCTAGATCAACCACTTCCACATTATCCATTTGAATTAGTTTCTGCAATCTCTCCAAACACACCCGTCTATTCTTCATCTCGCAGAAGAACACCAAATCCCGGGAGTGGAGCCTAATTATCTCCTTAAGATTGGGAACTGTCAAGGACCCCCCCTCCCCCCCTCCCCGGCCTCGACAATTCCACGCCATTAGCTTCATTTGGGCGAGGGAGACCAATTAAGACTGGTCTCCCGCACCACCTCTCCTCGCTACTTCTTCTCATTTGTCCATCATTTTCTTTTTTCCACCAGCAATCTTTGTAACTTCAACCACCACAACATCTACTAAATTCTGAACAACCTTACTAGTATTTAATTTCTCATCCACGTTTTTCACCTATCAAACCCATTTACCTGGCTTGTTCTTACGCACTGTTCTATCTATCCCACCTAAAATAAGCTTTTCTTTCCTATTATTTGCATTTTTCATTTTAGGTGAAGTCACAACATGTGGTTGGACAATATCATTGTGCGTTTTTTGTCCTTTTATTTGTTCCAGTGAAACACCCGTAGAGACTATCTCATTTTCTTCTATTTGTGAAAGTAATTTTTCCCATTTTCTTATACCTCAAAAGAGGAGCTAGTCTCTACATGATTACTTTTTATGGGTCCCACCTGATCAATACCCTTGCTTAAAGGTGTCCAGTGGGCCAGGACGGCCCGTCCCGCAACCCGCCCCGACCCACAAAAAAATATTCGGGATGGTATATGTTGGTAGCGGGGTTCGAACTCAGGACGGGACTAGGGCTCGTCCCGCCCACCCAACCTGTCACTCCTCCTGCAGAAATAGTCGTTGCACAACAGCTAATAATGGCCATTTTGGCCCCCCACACTCCATAAACCCCTATATCTCTTTAATATTTATTTTTAACCCCTAAGTTAGTATATTTACACTTTAACCCTATTTCTCAACTATAAATACCTCATTTTCCTCTTTATTTTTCTCATAAATCTTCCTACCATCTCTCTAATCTCTCTCTCTACAAGTCTAAATTACACGCAAAATATTGTATCGTATTTGGTAATTTCTATCAAAGTTCAAAAATTGGGAGTGAAGTTGGCAACTAGCTTGAGGATCATCAAGCAAAGTTTTAAACTCAATTACACGTCCACATTACATCGACGTTTGGTACCTTCGTTCCTTCTTTAAATTATTATTGTTAATTAATTTTAATTATCGTACTTAATTTCATTAACTTTAATTATTTATTTGCATAATTATAATGGAACGAAGTGGACGTTTTTTGGTAGAGGTACTAGGGGTAACATGGGTAAGGGTGCATCTTCTAGTAATTCTAATTACGCTCATTTCACTCATGTAGATGAAATTAATTTTTTTAATGTTAATATTAATATACCATTAGATCATGAGGTATATTCTGCATCTGAACCAGGCTTTAATTTAGAAAATGAATTAGAAGATAATTTAGATAACACACCCACTAGTGCACCTCCACCTCAGGATCAGACTGAGTCTCAGACTGAAACTAGAATGCCTCATATTCCCCCTAGTATGAGTCGAGAACAACAACAACAAAAATTAAAATCACCTGCATGACGAGGGAAGTTATAGGTCCTAAATATGATAAACACAAAGATCAAAAAAAAATTAGCAAAATTAGTTGATGTGTCGGGTTTGCCTTTTTCATTTCCTTCCTCTCCTGATTTTATTCATTACATTCGAGAAACATATAATCATGTTTTTAACAGTTTTCCTAGATCAACTGTTAGAAGAGATGCTTTTAAATTTGCGCATGAATATCAACAATATTTACGTTATGCATTGTGTCATTTTAATGGCAGAGTGGCTATCACTTCTGACATAGGTCGTAGTACTAATGGTAATGATTATTTAACTGTTACATGTCATGGAATAGATCAGAATTGGTCTATGCAAAAACGTATATTAGCATACATATATATTGATGATAGGAATACTGGAGCTTTTATTTCAAGAAATATTCATGAAATTTGTGAATATTATGGAGTTACTCATAAAATTATGACTATTACATTAGATAATGCTTCTTCTAATGCTTCTGCTGTAAACATTTTAAAAACTAGATTGATTCCATCTTTTCCCGATATTTTTCATGTTAGATATGCATGTCATATTTATAACTTAGTTGTAAAGGATGACTTGAAATTTTTTAGCTCTATTCTTGATAAAGTACAATTTGTTATCAACTTTATTTTTAAAGGTAATAAAATACAAAGACGCAAAGAGTATAAAAAAACATGTCATGATTGTGAATTGCCTTATACGAAAATTGCAGAAGAAGTTGCAACTAAGTGAAATTCTTTGTATGAACAATTAGTTGTTGTTCACGGGTATAGAAGACCTGTATCTTTATTATTTAACACTCATAATTAAAATCCAAGGGATATGCTTATAGATGATGATTGAGAGAATATTTTGGAACTTAATGTATTCTTAGACAAAAAATTTCTAACTACTAAGGAATTTTCTGGTATTTATTATCCTATATTTCATCGATGTTATTTTATATAGCTCTAATATTTTTGTTACTTAATCAATATATGCAAAAACATCCATCTATTAAAAAAATGTTTTAAAATTTAGAAAATACTATTTTGCTATTCCCACTAATTATTTTATTGGTGTTGTATTAAATCCTACTATTAAAGTAGACGGTTGTAAAACACTTGTTGAAACGATTTATGAAAGCTTAGAAATACTTCCAACTCCAACTCCAATAGACCCAACTAACGAACCAACTAAAGAAGAAGTTATATCTAGCATACACACTAAATGCATATATATATATATATATATATATATATATATATATATATATTACCAAGACCAAAGTGCAAATAATCAACCGACTTCTGTACCATCTTCTTCCACTTCACTGCAAAGAACATGCGGTTTCCGCTTCAAGTATTCAAAGTCTTAGAAATAGAATGTATAGTGGTTCAAGTTCTTCACAAATTAGTGAGTTTGATGTTTATGTTTTGCAGGGTGTTGTACCGTACGAATCAATTGTCAATGAAGATGGACGTGAAGACTTGCTGAAATACTGGAGGGAGAATGAGAAGACATTTCCAACACTATCAAAGATGGCCCGAGATATGTTAAATATTCAAGCGTCATCAACAGCTTCTGAAAGCGCTTTTTCTGCTGGAATGTTTCAAATAAGAGAGCACAGACACTCATTAGTGGGAGACAGCTTGAAGATTGCAGTTTTATTTGGAGATTGAATTAGAGCGGAGCGTAGAAGGTGCGGTCAACTAGAGATGAACGAAAAAGATGACTACAACTACAACGAAATCTTATCCGAGGGAGCATGAAGCGACGTCGAACAATTTGACCAACAACTTCAAATTCCAACAGAAGATCCTCAAATATGGTTGAATATCTAATTTTTTAATGAAAATTTTACTATGTGATTTACAACTTTTGAACTACTAAACAAAGTTGCAATTTTGAAATTATATTACAAAAAAATTATATTTCTATTAAATAATATAAGAGGCACAAAAACAGCCTTGGGATATTTTTATTCACTATCTTGTTCAATTATTTAAGTGTTTTTTATATATATACTTTTTAAAAATTACGGGTCTAAAAAAATAAAATCCCCCCAAATCCCCCGACCCAACCCGTCCATCTCTCCAAATCCCGTCCCCTCTTCCGGCGGGATGTGGGACGAGTGACAGCTATATCCAGAAAATAACTCAATGGCCTCAAATCTTTTATAGCAAATTCTGAGCTGAGAAGTGATATGATAGATTGGCGAAGTGCATCAGAGGAAGTAATAAATATAATATCATCCACATACAAAAGAATGTAGGCCATAGAAGTCCCATTACGGTATATGAATAGAGAATGATCAGACTTGCTGTGAGAAAAACCAAGAGTAGAAACGTATCTGCAAATCTCCTGTACCAGGCCCGAGGAGCCTGTTTTAACCCATACAAAAAAAAATTCAGCAAGCACACATGATTTGGATGAGCGGAGTCCTTGAAACCTAATGGTTGATGCATGTATGTAGTTTCCTTGAGTTCTCCGTGTAAGAAAGAATTTTTCACATCCAGCTGATCAATGGGCCATGCTTTTGATAGAGCTAGACTGAGAACAATGCGAATAGTTGCCGGTTTGACCACTGGACTAAACTTCTCTCCACAATCCATGCCAACCTATTGAGTTTTGCCATCACCTACAAGACGGGTCTTATGCCTCTCAAAACACCTATCAGATTTTTCTTTATGAGTAAAAATCAACATAGAATGAATCACATTAAAATCAGGTGGATGGAGCAACAATTCCCACATCATATTTTCAATAAAAGAATTATATTCATCATCCATAGCCATTTTCTAATTCGGGTCACGAAGAGTAGACACGAAATTACGTGGTAGAGAGGATTTAGTACCATTAGAGTTGAGATTAAATTGTTGCTTTGGTTTAAAAAATCCTCATTGGCTGTAAGTAACTGGTCGTGAAGCTTGAATACGAGTGGGTTGGTCCGGTTCCTGGATGGACCAACTCGGCCCACCACCTGATGGAAAGGGGACAAGTCCAGCGGGCAGTGGACTGCCTCTGGCTGGGCCTGGCGATGTGGGCCGAGGTCCAGTCCTGGCAGTGACTGACTGCTGCTTGATTGGGCTGGTGGCATGAAGCAGTGGGCTAGATTGGGCCAACTTGTCTATGTGCTCTGGTATGGGCTTGGCCAAGTGATGGACCACATAAGGTGAAATCCCATCATCCAAAAAACTATATGAACGGGACGTTGAGTCTTTAATGTTATTACAATGGTTGCAGGAAACGGTGAATGAGTAACTGCTAAGTATTACAAAAAAATGAAATTATAACAACTGAAATTTCAATGAACTGAAAACAATAAACTGAGATTACAAGAACTTTGATTTGTTGGGTCGAGTGATGACACTCTGTCTTTAAGACAAGATTGCCCCATATATATCATTTCTACGTTCTGCACAATAGTCTCCCAAGATAAAACAGCAACTCAACAAATGAGTAAAGGAAACTCAAGTGTTACTTTGAAGAACGTAGTGTAATGAAATGATACTGGAAAGTAGTAGGAAGAATCTGATTTTTCGTTTGTGTGTTCTGTTGTCTCAACAATTGAGCAAAGGCTTCATTATATAGTGCAAGGAGGGGACTTATCAACTGCCCACATAATTGATGTTACCGGCCAAGTAATGGCAATTAGTGAGGAGTAATTCAACCAAAATAAATGACGAATTGATGTGCAACAAAAGAAGCCCGCGGCCCGAGCCTGGATCGAACGGACGGGCGGGCGGGCGGAGCGCGTGGGCTTAGCCTCGAACCAAAGCACATCTAGTTCCTCCCTCCTTAAAACACATGGGTTACCCCTTGGGGTCCCAAACCCCAAGCCAATTTTGAGACTTATAAACTAAACAAATCTTCCTTCCCCCACCGATGAGGGAGGATTGGTCTTTACCACATTTTCATGCTTCAAACACCTCACTTCGTGGACCAATATCTCTTTCATTTCTCTACGAAATTTGACGATCATTGGCCCTACGGTCATCTACTTACTTAGTAGAATATGGACGTGTGAAGAATCAAAGTCTCCAACATGCGGAACCCTAGTGTTTAAGTCATTAAAGATGGTTGGACGCAACTCCCACCAAAGACAAATTTCCAACATTTACCTCCTCCTAAACTCAAATTATCCATGAAACTCAAACAATGAATAATTGCACCATCACATTAAATTAACTCCTTCGTTGGAATTCCATTGACACAACTCCATCACTAATCCTTCTAAGATCATCAATACAAAGTTCCATATAAAACTTCAAATGTTAACACGAACCTAGGTACACAGTATTTAGCTTCTAAATCATTTGCAGCAATATTAATATGCGGTCAAGGTGGGGTATAATGATTGAGAACCATTGGTCTTATGATAGGAGGTAAAATGTTGACATGACAAATGGTGAAATGAAGGTGAAAGAAATTATCTGAATTTGATGATTTTGTTCACAAATTGTGTGTTTTTCTCTGAGTATTGCTAGAGTTAAGTGGTGATGGAATAACAGTGGTCCTCGAGTGGTGTTTTTGAGAATGGAGACAGGAGAGAATAATTGTTATGGTGATAATTGATTAGAGTGATGATGGATGGTGGGTCAGGAAAACGAAATCTCCACAATTTTGCAAATTTATTGGTAATTATTTTGCATAGTTCAAGGAAAAAAACTTTTTTTGCTTGTAAAGAATATACGTATTGGAAAGCTTTCCTCATTAGTGAATAAAGGGCATATTTGGATCAATTTTAAAATAATAAAGGTATATTTGACACAATATTAATTGAAGTAATTTTGGATAATTTAACAAAATACAAGGACAAATTTAAACATTTTCCCGTAAAGGTATCATAAGCCAACATAGAAAAAATCATATTAATAAGGTAAATAAAATGTTAAGATTAAATGCCACTTTGAAAACTCTTATTACTAAGACTAAAAACCTTGTATCTGCAAGTCCATATAAGCCTATATCATGCTGCAATGTCCTGTATAAATGTATCTCTAAGGTGATGTGTGCTAGATTATCATAAGTACTCCCTAGTATTGTGAATGATACTCATGGTGCTTTTTACAGGGAAGATCTTTGGTGCATAACATTTTTATTTGCCAGATTTAGTCAAACGCTATGGTAGAAAGACAACACCTAGATATCTAATAAAAATTGACTTAAGAAAAGATTATGATATGATACAATGGGACTTTATTGAGGAGATGTTGATAGGATATGAATTCCCTGGAAAATTTACATAGTTGATTATGGATTGTGTTACTACTACTAGGTTCTCAGTCAAGGTCAGTGTTGAAAGGTGGGGATATTTTGAGGGGAGGAGAGAGTTGAGACTTGAGACAGGGTGATCCCATCTCACCCCTACTCTTTGTTATGGTAATGGAGTACTTATCAAGGGTGTTAGATAAAATGGCACAATTAGCAGACTTTAGATATCACTCAATGTGCAAAACTCAGAAGTTATAACACATCTGACTTTTGTTGATGACCTAATGGTGATTTGTAAAGGAACTGAGGCGTCAGTTAGAAGAATTATGCAGGTACTCACTCATTTCTCAAATGTTATAAGACAAGTTGCTAATACGGTTGGAAATTTACTAATGTGGAATTAAGTTTATCCCATTATTTATGACTCGAACAATTGGGGCCCCGCATGTCGGAGACGTCGTTTCCACACACGTGCACACATAGTGCCAAGTATCGCAAATTTCATTAGTGAAAGAGATATTGGTACGTAAGTGAAACGTTTGAGACATAGAATGATGGACGGTTCTTGGCCAAATGAAAAGTATTCCACTTTGGTAAACGAAGGAAAAAGTGTACGGAGTGTAAAACGAAACGAGTCGGAAGTCGCCGCGGAGCCGTGAAGGGACGTGGCGCAGCCCAGTCGGAGTTGAGGCACCGGAGCGCCGCGGCGCTAATTCGCAGAGCCGTGGCGCTTCGGAGGAAGAATGCTGCGACGGGAAGATGGTAAGTTCTGACTTTTGGGCTGGTTTTAGAGCATTGAATCTCCATTATTTTGCACATGAATTCAGCCATTATTTGGCTAAATATAACCCCTCAATAAGTGTCATTACATGGCTATTGAAGGCCATTAGTTGTCTAGTTGAGGGGTTATCTCTTTGTTGGAAATTTACTAATGTGGAATTAAGTTTATCCCATTATTTATGACTCGAACAATTGGGCCCGCACGTCGGAAATATCATTTCCACACACGTGCAATCTTAGTGCCAAGTATCTTAAATTTCGTTAATGAAAAAGATATTGGTACGTAAGTAAAATGTTTGATACATAGAATGATGGATGGTTATTGGATAAATAACAAGTGTTCCACGTTGGTAAACGAATGAAGGATTGTGAGAGGTGTAAGATGGAACGGGTCGGAAAGGGCCGTGGAACCGAGAAGGTCCACGACGCCGTCCGGACTGGGCCGCGGCGTTAGAGCGTCGCGGCGCCCCCCAAGCAAAGTCGCGGCGCCTGGTCAGCAGTAAGGTTTCTGGCCAATTAGAGTCGCGGCGCTAATGCTTCAGCGCCGCGGCGCTTCCCAAGCAATGACTGTTCGTTAGAATTCTAAAAGTTTGATTGTTGAGATGGTTTCAATGGCATTGAATCCACCCAATAATGGCCATTACTTGGACCATTATGTTGCTGCATTACTTGAGGGTTAAATGGCATTCATTACATGGCAATTGAATGTCATTATGGGGCATTTGAAAGGCCATCTTGCACACCTATAAATTGAGGCCTTTGGCTCAATTCTATAGATGAATATAGAAGAACAGAAATGCACACAATATACATACAAGTATACAACACCACAAAGAGATCAGTTTTCCTGATAAGCAATCCTTCTCTTAGCAATCTTCATTGTTCGTGTTCTTCGCTGAGGTCATTTGTGTAGGCTTTGCACATTTTATAGTTTGTTGTTTCATCTTAGGAGACTATTGTTCACACTTCCGTAAAGCCTATATACGGGGGCAATCATGTCTTAAAGACAGAGAGACATCTCTCGACTCAGCCGATGGTGTTGTGATTATCTAATTGGTTGCTAAGTGTTTCAAGTGTGAACTTGAATCTCAAAGGACTCTAACCGTTCGGATTCTCAGTGGATCTACAAGCCACAAGTGTAGCAGTTCATGTTCTTATATTTCGAATACAAGATCCATATTTGAAGTTCCGATTCAAGATCAAGAGATTGACAACTTGTTGTTGTAATCTTTGTTATTTATCCTTTCGATCACTGTAATAGTTATTTACTATTCCCGTACGTGCTTTACATATCCAACAATTTTAAGAAATTATTGTATTAGTGTTCGAAAGATGTTGGTCGACAAGTGTGTTACCAAATATGGCTGTGGTTTTCTTCTTGAAAATAGTTCTGTTAACATTTCAAACAATGTCTCTGTCAACAACCGTGCTATCAAATTTGGTCCTAGTTTTGGTTCTCTCTTTGATGACAGTTACAAATCTGTTTTCGTCAAATGAGGGATCTCTAGATCTGATGTTAACCTTCAAGATATTGTTGATAGTCATGCTAGTATGGCTAAAGATCAAGGACAAGTTGGTGTCACTGCTCATAAGGGTGGTGGAAACAAGCGCCCGCGAGAGGCTGAGGATGTCAACTGGGACAAGAGGAGAAGGCTGAAGATGATGTTCTATCATGTAGAAAAAGGCCTATATCTGTCCCAGACAAATGATCCGAATTATGGTAAGGAGGATGTAGACACTCAGTCTGACTGAAATGGGCCAGAATCCAAAAGGTCTAAGTTAATTATCCTTCCTTATCTATAATGTGTTTAGTTAATATTTGAATAAAAGTGCATAAAGCAAGGCTGGGAATATGAAAGTGTTTTCATTAAAAATTTATATTCCCTACACTCTAAAATAAGATATTGAATCTCCTTCCTTCCCGATTAAAGATTGGACTATTGTAAACATAAACTTAAAAGATCCGTTCTTTTGGGTGTAATTATTAAAAGTGTGTAAATATGTTCACACATACGAAGGAGAGAGATCCACTGACTGTGCGAAAATTGTTACCACTCTTAAGCAAGCGCCGGGAATTGTATGGGGACCAATCTCAAAGGAAGAAGACTAAAACCTAATGGCTTTTCTTGAGACGTTGAACCTGTGACACTATTTGATAGAAGATCCTTCATTTGATGGGATGATATTGGACACTCAGTCGTACAAAGCCTACAGGTTACTGGAGTGGGCCAGAATTTATTTGATAGGATGATATTGGACACTCAGTCGTACAAAGTCTACGGGCGACTGGAGTGGGCCAGAATTTCCAGGTCTTAAATGATCTAAAGGCCAAAAGAAAGGCAGAAAAGTAATGGACACCTAGTGAGGTGGGCCAGATTTTCCAGGTCTTAAATGATCTGAAGGCCAAAATAAAGGCACAAAATAAATTGGACACTTAGTCTGTCAAAGCAAATGGAGTGGGCCAGATGTATCCATATCACATATGATCCGGTTACGCCCTAACCACGGGAAATAGGTTGTTCATGTGAAGCAACTCCACCTCTAAAGTAGAAGGGGTTGGAGAGGTTGTCATCAGAAGGACTTTAAGGAATTGAATCACTCTAAAATGAGGTGATACATGTCCCAAACTTGTTTTCAGGGACGCTGTTGGTCAAGCTAGTTTGAGACTAGTCCAACAGGTCTGTAATAACAAAGAATGATACAGTATGTCTGTAGCCAAATGAATGATATATTTGTAATATGTGCATCTATGCCATCATAGATTAAGACACGTTAAATAGAAAGTCATTCAAAAGCTGACGAAGTTGAGATTGTTGTCTTCTGTCGACATAAACCCTCAAAATGAATGTGAGGTAGGTGAAGAGGCAAAATCACCCTTCCATTCCGTCAAAGTAATAGCGAAAGAAGCATCGCTCCTCTAGAACTTAGTCACACCTACATGGGTGAATTGAAGTTTGTACAAAATAGAGAGGGGAATACAAGTTCCGTCAAAGGAATAGTGAAAGAAGCACCGCTCCTCTTGAACTTATTCACACCTACATGGGTGATTTGAAGTTTATAAAAAATAGATGGGGGAGACAAGTACTTTGTGACCTTCATTAATGATGGTATAACGTATTGCATCTTTTATTTGTTAAAAAGCAAAGATGAAGTTGTTGAAGCGGATAAGCGCTACAAAGCAGAAGTTGAAAATCAACTAAGCCTACGGATTGAGGAATTCGTAGTGATAGAGAGGGAAAATGTGAAGCATCGTCCATCAAACGACTGCTCATTACTCACTGCAGTCTAACGGTGTTAGCCAAGCGCAAAGCCGTACGCACAAAATATGTGGGGTAAGGCGATTCTTACCGCTAATGTGATTCTTAACAGAACTACACATAAGGATAAAGATAACCCTCTGTGTGAAATATGAAAAGGATCCCACATACAAATGTTATGATGTGGGGTGGCTTGGTAGAAGTTGGAATACCGAAATAGGTCAAGTTGGATCTAATACTTTAGATTGCATATCCACTGGATCTGCAAATAACAGTAGTGCCTATCGCCTCTTGGTGTCAAAGAATGTTGAATTCTTTGAGGATAACTTTCCTTGAGAATGAAAAAGAAGTAATTGTTCGAGGTTAACAAGAACCCGCGAGTGCCTGATTATCCGGAACCAGACATTCCAGAGCTATAGGACTTGAAAGTTGCTAACTATCCGGAACTTAATATTTCAGATCTACAGAACTCAAGGATTCTAGATATTGAACCGAGACGGCCCAAAGAGGGGACAAAGACTTGTTCCAGGCCTTCTAGTTTGTATGGTTGAGAATGAACCATGGACAATTAACAAAGAATTGTCATCTCCATGAGCGCTGCTTTGGAAAGAAGCTACAGAGAGAGAAATAGATTCCATCATATAGAACCATACTTGTGTAATGATTGACCTTCCTCCGGGAAAAGAACCTTTGGGTTGTAAAAGTGGATACTCAAAAGTGGGTACAAAGTAGATGGATCTACTGACGAGTATAAGGCCTCGGCTACTTGTACATATTCTCCCCTGTAAATAGCTTAACATCCAGGGCCATTGCAATCTTGCGTGACATGGATGTTGAGACAGTCTTCCTAACCAGAGAGTTGGAAGGGGGGATCATAGTTGGTTTGTTAGACTGTTGGGCTTCTTCCTGAACTTTCTTATTGGTCTCTGAAATGTTTACATTTTGGTCCTGGAAGTTTAAGTTAAAACAGAAACAATGAATCTGACAACAGAAATATTGACTCTGAAGTTGGAAAAACCAACAGTCTGAAAGTGGAATTCATATTGAAACAAAAGTCTCAATATGAAAGATATGGGTATCACAAATGACATCTTAGTAATTGGGATTTCTAAGACATCTATCGGACTGGTCTAACTCCAACTCAGTTGTGAGATAGTTGACAGTCTCGTTGAAGCCACCAATGGATATGAATCATAGAAATTATTGGAATCATGGTGCACCCATATACAATGAGTGATATGCGCAGGTCACATGTTGTTCAATGTATTGTACACACTACAACCGACCTGGTATCGACCTACAAAGAAGATCAGTTGAACTAAGGTTCACTCGTGATTCTAGAAATGATCGATAGAAGGCGTTAAGTCGAATATAACGATATCTGAAATATTTGCTTATCTACAGATTATGGTATTCAAGATGTCCAGCGGTTTTGGAAGAACACAGTGATGCAAACTGGACATCAGCAATGAAGAACACCAAAGCCACATGTAGATGTGTATGGTGTGTCTTGGAAAATCCTCTAAGCAAACTTGCATCGGCCGATTCATGATGGAATCGGAGTTTATCATTTTATACTAAGCATGAATAAGTTGAGTAACTTCACGACTCATTAGAGGACGTCCCTTATTGGGAGAAACCCGTGCCTTCAGCAGTTATACATTGTGGCTAGCCGGTCGGCTTAAGAAAGGGCACGGATGACGACGTCTAGACATATCTGTCGAATCTGTCAGAGACATAAGACTGTATGGTAGTTGATCATCACGGGTGTCACTTTCTTGATTACTAATCAAATGATATAGCGGACCCTTTAACTAAGGGACTACCCAAAGATCAAAAGTTCTGGCTGTCTAGGGGAATGGGCTTAGAACCCAAACAATACGAACCTTTGCGGTGGTAACCCAACCATACTGACTGGAGATCCCAAGAATTTGGTTCAATTGAAAAACTAAGCTGGAAAAGGTTCAGTTGAGCGCTTTAGTGGAAACAAGAGCACTTCGGATTATGATTTCTGTAAACAAACGTGAATCCAAAGCCGTTCCCGCGATAGACATTAAAATGCTTCTGCATGGTGGGTAAAGGTTAAGCTTCCAAAATTTTAACGATCCTCAAACGGTTGATTCCTAACACTTGTGAGGTGGGGTATAGAAAGATACCTTGTAGGAGATCACCTATTTAATTGCGAGGACAGGCCACCTCAAATGAACGCACTTAAGAATCCAAGTGTGTCCACAGCCACAACGGATAGAATAATAAGAAGAAACGAATAAAGGGGAGGTATTGTGTTGGTACCATTGTCTTGGCTTACATTAAACACTGACGGTTCAAGACATCTCATTCACCGCGTAGTAAGTAAGTCCGATGGTATTCAACTAGGGAAGGTTCAAAGCGGAAGCTACCTCTCCTGATGTAATATATTTTCGCTGAAAGATTGCTGAAAGTAAGCACTTTGTGTGTGCGTCAAAATCTCTTTCAAGAGGGGATTGTTGGAAATTTACTAATGTGGAATTAAGTTTATCCCATTATTTAAGACTTGAACAATTGGGTCACGCACGTCGGAAATATCGTTTCCACACACATGCAATCTTAGTGCCAAGTATCGTAAATTTCGTTAATAAAAGAGATATTGGTACGTAAGTGAAATTTTTGAGACATAGAATGATGGATGGTTATTGGATAAATAACAAGTGTTCCACGTTAGTAAACGAAGGAAGGATTGTGCGAGGTGTAAGATGGATCGGGTCGGAAAGGGCCGCGGAGCCGAGAAGTGTTGCGGCGCAGTCCTGACTGGGCCACGGCGCTTCCCAGGAAGTGATTGTTCGTCAGAATTACAAAAGTTTGGTTATTGATATGGTTTCAATGGCATTGAATTCACCCAATAATGGTCATTACTTGGACCATTATGTTGCTGCATTACTTGGGAGTTAAATGTCATCCATTACATGGCAATTGAATGCCATTATGGGGCATTTGAAAGGCCATCTTGCACACCTATAAATTGAGGCTTTTGGCTCAATTCTATAGATGAATATAGAAGAGCAGAAATGCACACAATATACATACAAGTATACAACACCACAAAGAGATCAGTTTTCCTGATAAGCAATCCTTCTCTTAGCAATCTTCATTATTCGTGTTCTTCGCTGAGGTCATTTGTGTAGGCTTTGCACATTTTATAGTTTTTGTTTCATCTTGGGAGACTATTGTTCACACTTCCGTAAAGCCTATATACGGGGGCAATCTTGTCTTAAAGACAGAGAGACATCTCTCGACTCAACCGATGGTGTTGTGATTATCTAATTGGTTGCTAAGTGTTTCAGGTGTGAACTTGAATCTCAAAGGACTCTAACCGTTCGGATTCTCAGCGGATCTACAAGCCACAAGTGTAGCAGTTCATGTTCTTGTATTTCCGAATACAAGATCCATATTTGAAGTTCCAATTCAAGATTAAGAGATTGACAACTTATTGTTGTAATCTTTGTTGTTTATCCTTTCGATCACTGTAATAGTTATTTACTATTCACGTACGTTCTTTACATATCCAACACTCTTTACACTATAAATTGAGGCCTTTGGTTCAATTGTTGAACACACAAGAAACACTTACAGAATTTTCTGAAATCTTCTTCTTCCTCTCTAGCAAGTTTACTATATTCAAAGTTCTTCAAGAGTAACACTTGAGTTTCCTTTACTCATTTGTTAAGTTGTTGTTGTATCTTGGGAGACTATTGCCCGATAACGTAAAAGGATATATACGGGTCAATCGTGTCTTAAAGACAGAGTGTCATCACTCGACTCAGCAAATTACAAGGAGTTTGTAACGTTCTTGATTCCAGTTTGTTGTAATCTTTAGTTTATCCTTTCTAGTAATTTGTAGTATTTACTTACTTCTCGTTTCCTGCAATTGTTGTAACCCACAAATACGTAGAAATCTAACGTGTTCATAACTGGAGTGGAGGATGAACTAAGAGATAGACTGTTGGGGCTTACGGGATTCAATCTTGGGACATTTCCTATGAAATACTTGGGGCTACTACTGCCTTCAAAGAAGTGGAGTAAGTTGGACTGTCATCGACTGTGTGTGAAGATCACCAAGAAGATAAGAGCAGTTTTCACTAGACATTTGTCCTATGCTGGGAGATTACAAGTTATAAACTCAGTGTTGTTTTCATTGCATAATTTCTAGGGGTTGTCTTTATCCTTCCTCAGAGTGTGCTGAAGGAGGTTGACAGAAAGTGTAGGGATTTTCTTTGGGAGGGGATGGGGGTCCACTGATAAGAGAAAAACTCCTTTAGTTACTTGGGATACTATATATTTTCCTAAAAAGTATAGTAGCCTAAATATTAAAAAATGCAGAAGTTGGAATGAGGCACCTTTAGGGAAATTGGTGTGGCAGTTAATCCATATAATGGAGGTGTTATGAGTTAAGTGAGGGCATGGTATTTATATGAAAGCAGATATTGATGTTTGGACTCATGTTCCTCCCCTGGACAGTGCACGGTATTGGAGGAAACTGCATGACATCAAAGTAGAAATGCAAACATGGTATCTCAATGAAAGGTACTTCCTTATAGATTATGGGGAGTACTCTATCTCTAAGGGTATGAAGCTTTAGTGGGGGCAAGACCAAGATGTGTAATGTTGGATTGATTTGAAATAGGATAATGCAACCAAAATACAGATTTCTAGTGTGGCTAGCTGAACAGAGAAAATTGCTTACCAAAGATAGAATGGTGAGGATGGAGTTGAATTGTGATAGTATGGACTGTGTGTTGTGTGAAATGGATATTTCAGAAGACATCCAACATCTGTTTCTCAAGTGTGCATGGGCTACTGAGATTTGGCAAGAGTTTCTGAGGTGGACAGGAGCGCACATAATATCAAATAGCATTGGAAGTAATTAGTAAACTACAGAGGATCAGACAGAAGCACTGGTGCAACTTCAACAAGGAACTCATAGTAGCTGTATTTGGAGCTGGACTGTACCAGATTTGACATACAAGAAATCAGAAAATTTTCAAAAGATATACTGTAAATATAAAATTTGTCATACAATAGATACAAATTGTAATCAAGGAGAGAATTCAAATGTGTAGAGGTTCTAAGCATGCTAGAAAGTGTATAGGATTGATTGATCAACTTTGTACTTAGTTTCCGAGACCTGATCCACCCAATACTCTTCCTGGAAGGTGGTTGGGGATTGAGGGCTCTCTATATGTATGATTTTTGTAAAAATTTCGTTGGTAGGGTAATAATTTACAATTTGTTACCCAAAAAAATATTAAAAATTTGTCTTTTTTCTGCCACATGGAATAGGTATGTCGAATATATATCGAATAAAGAATAAATTATTATGGAACCTTACGTAATCAAATTGGTAAATGTCTTTCGATATTTCAAATTAATTAATATGAAGAAGAATAAAGTAACGAAATGGAAGCCCATTGGAAACGTCATTGAAACATAAAGAGATTATAGTGAGAAAAAGAGTACAAGGATTGAGGAAAAGGTGTCCGTGCAATTGAGAAAAGGAATCGTACAATATAAACTTTTGGTAGAATCAACATATGCACTTGTTATTTGGTGTCATCTTTAAGTTAGTCAAATTAATAATGATGTATATCTCATCTCCCAGATTCACCAGTAGCTACTAGTATATTCCCTGTTCTGATCTTTCCCATGCTCCATTTCCATTTCCATATTAAATTGTATATATTTTGGATCAATTTTCTGCTCATACACATAATTAGTGGTGGATCCTAAATTTCGTTTTGTATCAACGTATTCAGCTGGAGATGATAGTAGATGGAAATTGAAATTAGCTACATATAAATTTTGTAGCTAAATAGAAAAATTTGTTGCTAGTCTTATTTAGTGACGGATTATCATAAAATTTTGTTAACTAAGAGTAATTTAGCGATATGGAACACGAGAAAAATTTATGTGCAACTATTTATTCTTCTTTTTTTTTCATTAAATCGACCTCGACGTGAAGCCATTTTGAAGTTGGTGCTCCTTTGTGTGAGTTTTGAACCCACTTGCCATATCATATGAGCTTCTCTTTGTTTAAGTGGATTCAACATAAAGTAAAATGGTACAATATTTTTGTTTTAAGCTAAATGTTCATGCACATATTGTACAATTTTAATTGACCCCTCTTAATTCTGTCGCTCTTACGTTCCCAGCGATATTAATAACTTGCCATGAATTTTAGGTTATAGTATATTTTTATTCACTTGGTAAGCGTGAAGGACCGGGTGACTATCGTAGTTCGTCTGTAGACTTAATTTAAATTTAAATAAAATAATATGGCATGGTAAATGGAGAGTCATCCATTTCTAGGAATTAAGTTAGGTTTTTGTTTCCGCCACTTGCTTTTTTGACAAGCACAAGAGGTTTCACATTTAGATATCAGTAAATTTGTCCTTATTTGCAACTCAATTCAGACCGTACTTATTGAGTCCATATTCAATGTAATTGTAAAGAAGCCTTCCACGGAGTCTCCACTTATCTAGTAGGAGGTCCCTTGGCGGGTGAGATGTAAATTGAGGGAATCGTTTACAAGGGAGAGGACCAACGGGACACCCCAATTTACTTTCAAAATTATTCGAACCCGCGATGTCGAAGTGGTTGTACAATCACTTTACTTAATTTGCCCCCGAGGGCGAGTCTCCACTTATCTAGTAGGAGGAAAAATCGTTTTACACCCCCAATTTACTTTTAAAATTAAACTCACACTTTAATTTTGAACAATAAATATTTTCACCTCCATATTTAAAATCCAGCAAGATCATCAATTCGCTCTTTCAATCCATTTTTAAAACAAGTCTTTAAAAATCGTTAATAGTGTATACAAACACCTCATCATACATTGGAGTACAAAACTGCTAAGTTGTGATGATGTTATGAGACATCGCTAAACTCAAATCATTTGTCGGGACACTAAGAATATGATCACCTAAGCTCAACCCAAATGTGGTATCATGAGTGCGCTCACTCAAATTCAAATTATGTGATGTCATGAGCACGTTCACTCAAGTTCAACCCAATTGTGATAACGTGCATATGGTCACTCAAGCTCAACCCAACCGGCTACACATGCATATGGTCATTCATGTGTGCTACTAGAGATGGCAGTAGATTCTGGACCCGGTCCGGATCCGGTAGATCCAAATCCGTTTTATAGGATATGGATCTTTAAAATTTGGACCCGACGGATCCGGATCGGACCCGGATCCATTTCTGACGGATCGAATCTGGATTTGAATCTTGTATTTGAGATCCGTATTCAGCCCAGATCCGACCCATGAATTCGTTTTTTATTAAATATATCCATAATCTAGAATGAATTTGGAGAGCCTAACTTATGTTAAACACATAAGATATGATCACTGATTTTGGAGAGCCTAACTTATGTTAAAACAACTCCGGACAATCACAACTTGGTCTTATAAGTATCAGCTACTGGTTTGTGAAGAAGTAGAAAAGAGATTTCGAGACTTGCTTCTTTATACATAACAACCTATAAATAAACCCAACATGTTTTGGAAAAAGGAAAACCTAAACAAGTGTTGACATATTTGTACTGATCTGGAAAATAGCATAAGTAGACATTATTATTAGTACTGTTTTTCTTGAAATCCCTGGGAATTTTATCAGAATGTTTGATTTAATTTCTAGACAAGCAAAATTGGATAAAACCTTAACAAATTATTCATAAGCTAGACATTTTAAGAGGGATCTTAACATTTGTTATACTCTCTGTTAAGCTAGGGGAAGATAGATAAGTTAAGGCCAAATAACACAAAAGAAGTCATCTGCTAAGTTTTTATATTTATCAAGCAAGGAATTTGAAAGTATAATCCTATATGAAAAGAACCAAATGGTTTCACAAACTAAATTTTATTAGAATGTTTGATTTAATTTCATCAGGTGGGAATATTATTCAAGGCAAAAATTTTACATGTGGATCCACATCCGATCCGTGGACCCGGTGGATCCGATGGATCTGGATTTGGATCTGATTTTTATGGACCCGATGAATCTGAATTCAGATATGAAAAACGGATCTGGATCTGAATCTAGTAGAATTCGGTCCAGATCCGATCCGTTGTCATCCCTACGTGCTATTGACATAGTAAAGTGTGCTAAACAACTAAACAAATATCACAAGAAATTAAACACAACTTCTGAAGCTAACTAAATGATAAAACATGTCAAACAACTAAACAATATAATATTATATTAATTAAAGAATATGCTAGAAGTGTCAAATCATGTGAAAATACATACTAGGACACGCAGCTCTAGATACTTCAATATTAGCCAATCTACCTCATGTTTGCCAACACATGGGAATATACAAGTAACACATATCACATGCTTTTATGAAAAAAATCAAACTAAGAGTTAAAGTCTCACTTACTTTATAATCGGTAGGCATCTCTTGAAACGTTAAATCCCGCTCAAACAATCTCCAATGGCTACAATCTATTCAAAATAAGCAATAACGAATCTAAATTAGGCTATGGTATTTCCAAATTATAAGCACTTGTAGGGATCAGAGTCAACTCTAGGTCAACTCTTACCGCCCCTCGGGTTAACGGTTCAAAATTTGAATATGATTACATCAATGTGTTTCCCATAAGCTACGAGTCCAGTTCAATAATCAAAATTCTATTTTTCATATTATTGGCTAAGTTAAATTATTGATTTTCTAATTCTTGATTTAGGTTTAAAATCTCCAAATTTAGCCACTTAAATCTCATGATTCTGTGGTTCAAAATTTCATGAAAATACGTATAATAATAAGCTCAATACAAGGAATCAATACCTCAAATATGAGGTTGAAACTTCACCTTTTCGTGATTCAAATCGAGAGCCCCTTGCTCAAAATCCCTAATTTTTCTCTTAAAGTCGTGAAATTTGAACTCAAGTATTTATATGCTACAATCCCTCTTACATGATGATCGGGATCACTACCATCACGATCGCGATGTAGTTGAAGTTCAGTCCTACGCGATTGTGGCCCTTACTTTACGATCGTGCATGAGGATTGACTGGATGGTTAACTTGCAATTGCTCTTCGCGGTTATGATCCCTTTCCCGCAGTTGCAATGACCGAAAAGTCAGACCTTCGCGGTCGCAACTCCCATATTCGTGGTCACTAAGGAGAAAATCAACACTAGAAAAATTTAAAACTCAGATATCCCCAAATAGTGCTGAAACACTCCCGAGCCCCTCGGTTCTAGCCCAACATACCAACGAGTTCAAAATATTATATGAAGCCTCAAATCATACAATAATACATAAATACTATATAAATAAGGGTTGTATTGTTATAACGGCAAAGATTAAAACTATGATAGAGAAGCGACAAAGATAAGCAGATTATGGAGGGGATAACATTCGCTATCAATTATATTTGAGAAAATTAAACCAGGTGTCCATTGAGGCATCTAATTTGTCTATTTTACCCCAACTATCCCCTTTTTACCCAAATGTACCTTTTTCACAACTTAGTTTGTTGTTTATTACCGTTGTCCCCCTTGTGAAGGACCCAACCATTGGAACACCTGATTGCTTCCATTCATTTCCATTACCTTCTTTTATCTTGAATACTCTCTGTGATTTTGAATTCTTCTCCTGTTTGTTGGTTTGCATATCGATTGAATCTAGAGAAGTTTTAAGTAAAAACTGAACTGGAATAAAAGAAATGTATATGTGCTAAATTTATTATGAATTCTAGCTATTATGAACTATTTAGAACTGTGTTTCTCGAAAAGCAAAGGGTATGGTAGCTCTTTTTTACTGATTTATTATGAAATGATTGAAGAACGCCTCTGTTAGCTCAATTTAGGTAAGTTTTGGTTAGTTTGGACCCTAATAATGAGTTTCTCGAGGTGATCGGTGGATCTTCGGGAGATAAACCTAGCGACTTAGGGCGAGAAATAAGGTTTGATCATGACAAGGAATGAAATAGATTGAGAAGCTTAATGAATTGATGATTTGATATCAAGATATAAGAGTTTGAAATCGATTATTAGGGTTTTGATGAATTGCAAGTCTCTCACGATGGATTTATCTCTCCCATAGCTTCTTGTTACAACTTATCAGTGTTGAGAGAGTATCGGTTGAATACTATTGTCAATGAATGAATTGAATCTCATGATACAATCACATATTAATACCCCTCAGCTAAATCTAATCTTGCTAACTAACTTTCTCTCTTTGTAACTAACTAACGGTCGGCTAACCACCCCAACTGATTTAACTAACTAACGGAAATGACTATTCTACCCTTCTCACTAATTGGCATATAACAACTACCCACACTCAAGAAAATCCTTATCCTTAAGGATTTAATGAAGGAAACTGTTGTTGGAGTGCAAATAAGTCTATACATGTATTGTCTTTATGTGCACAATTGTACCATTTTACCAAGACTTGTGTGACTGATTGATTGTGCTTGGTCACCACTCGTTTCTCCATAATTGACTCAGGTTCCAGCATAACATGACCAGGAAACAAGCAAATGAGGAACATCAGGACTAGAACCAATCTTCTTCTTCAACTGGGAAACATGAAATGTATGATGAATTTTGGCTTCAGGAGTTGACTTCAAATGATAAGCAACTTGACCAACCCTCTTAAGTACATGAAATGGACAAAAATATTTTGGACCAAGCTTCTGATAAGAGTAACCTCTAAGAGAGACTTGCCTATAAGGCTGAAGTTTGACATACACTAAGTTACCTACTGCAAACACCCTCTCGGACCTCTTCTTATCAGCCTGTTGTTTTATTTCGTGCTGAGATAACATCAAGTTATGCTTCAGAAGTCTGATTGTTGCCTCCCTAGCTTGTAAAATTTTGTCAACAGATTCAACCATGGATGTCTGAGGGAAATATGGAATATGAAGATGAGGTGATTGTCCATAGACTACCTCATAAGGAGTCAGTTTAGTAGAGGAGTGAAAGTTGGTGTTATACCACCACTCAGCCAATGAAACCACTATTTAGGTCTATCACCACACATATACCTAAGATACCCCTCCACACACTTATTCACAGCTTCAGTCTGGCCATCACTTTGTGGATGATAAGCTGAGGAATGGTGTAGTGCAACTCCTTGAGTGTTGAATAATTCTTGCTAGAACTTGCTCAAAAAACACAGTATCCCTGACACTCACAATGGATGAGGTAATCCTCTATTCCATTAAGTACTTCAAACTTTTATGATCAGTCTTGATTGTGAAATGCCTTCCTATCAGATAGGATCTTCATTTTTTCATAGCTAATACAATAGCCAGCATCTCCTTTTCATACACAAACAAAGAGGAATATTTAGGACCGAAAGCTTTGCTCGTGAATGCCAAAGGATGACTCTTATGCATCAAAACAACACCAAACCCCACAAAACATGCATCAGCCTCAATTAAGAATTCTATAGTAAAATCAGAAAGTGCCAAAACAGGATGAGAGATTAGCACATGTTTCATATTCTTAAAACTCTGTTCAGCTTCTGGTGACCATTTGAATGCCTCATTTTAAAGTAAATTAGTAAGAGGTTGAACAACAAAACCATACCCTTTTATATATCTCTTGTATTACCCTGATAAACCCCAAAACCCTCTTAGTTGTTTAATTATTTTTGAAACTGGTCACTCCTGCATTGCTTGCATGTTCTTTGGATCAACAACTACTCTTTCCCTAGTTATTATATGGCCCAACTATTCCACTTCATGTGGAGCAAGGAGCATTTGCTTGTTTTAACAAATAAATAGTGTTGTTGTCATATTTTGAAAGTCACCTCTAAGTGTTCCAAATGGTTGTTTAAAGAGGAGTTGTTTACCAAAATATTATCAAATAATACCAATATGAACTTCTTAAGGTGTGGTTGGAAGACACAATTCATCAAGCTTTAGAAAGTTGATGGTGCATTTGTCAATCCAAATGGCATCACAACAAACTCATAATGACTATGATGAGATCTGAAAGCAGTCTTCTCTGTGCAACATCCTAATTTGATGGTATCCCGACCTCAAGTCCAATTTGGTAAAGAACTGAGCTCCTCCCAACTCATCTAATAACTCCTCAATCACTAGGATTAAAAATTTATCCTTCACAGTATGCTTGTTCAACTCCCTATAATCAATATACATCTTTCAAGACTCATTTTGTTTTTTCACCATCACTATAGGAGAAGAGAAAGAGCTCACACTTGGTCTTATAACCCCAGAGTCTTTAACATTTCTTGTACTTATTTTTCAATCTCATCCTTCTTTATAGTTGGATACATGTAAGGTCTCACATTACAAGAGAACCCCATTCCTTCAAGATAATCCTATGATCATTCATTCTATGGAGAGGTAATGTTGTAGGTGGTTCAAATATGGGAGAATATCTATCAATTACTTGTTGTACACCTCTGGGAATACTCACCTCCTAAGAATTCAACACGGGTGCCTCATTCTCACATCTGAGTGTGACCATCGTAACAGCTATCATAGTCAATTGAGCAAGTTTCTATATCAACTTCTGAATCTACTTGTTATCAACCGAGTCTGAGCTGGTTGGCTTACTCTCAGAGAGACCTTCTGTTTTTCCACCATGAATTCCATCTTAAGCTGCATGAAATTCCATTTAATGTCACCCAAAGTCACCAACCATTGTATCCCCAACACTACATCATAGCCTCTTAATGCTAAAATCAACATATCAGAGGAAAATTCTGCTATTTGTATCTTCCACCTGAATCCACCAGATATGTGTCAACTCATGACCTTGCTCTCATTTGTTATAGACACAGGGATTGTAGGAACTGTTTTCAAATGGCTACCAACCTCTTAGTTGCTTTAAAATCAAGGAAACTATGAGTACTTCTTGTGTCAATCAGGATGTATATCATTTTCCCCTTAAAAGAACCTTTTACCCTCATTGTCTTATAATCATGCACTCCTGATAAAGCATGAATTGAGACTTGTGCCACATCACCCCTTCTTCAGTCCTCATTTCTTTTTCTACCTCATGATACACCTCCTCTCCTTGATCATCTTCTTCATCCACCTCAAACAAATACAATTGTTTTTCTTTCCTACAATTATGATCTAGAACATACCTTTCATCATGCCAATAACACAGACCCTGAGATCTCCTCTCATTTATTTCAATGCTACTAAGAAATCTAGTTTGTTTAGAGAAGGGTTTAGCAGGGGAAATTCTTGGTGATATTAGGCTTGTAGGATTGGGCAAAAGTTGTTTTGGATTGGAAAGTATATGAGGATTATTTCTGAGGTGATTGATTCTATTACTGAAGTAGTTTGATATACTGTTATTACTACTAGTATCTTGAAGATCTAGTGATTTCTCAATGATTTTAGCTTGGCCACCAAGTGATTGTATCATGAGATCTAATTCATTCATTGGCAATAATATTTTATTTTCAGCCTATACTATCTCAATACGAATTCATCTTGCAATCTTGTTCAACAGTCTTTCTTCCATAGATTCTTTAGAGTTTGCATAGCAAATCTTTGTTCAGTCCGTGAACACTGATAAGTTGTAACAAGTTGGTATCAGACCAATCGAATCCTTGGAGTCGAAATGGGCGACGCTAGTAGACAGAGTGAAATCAGATGATAAATCGAGCAATCGATTGAGGAATTTCAACAAGTATTTGGTGAGCAGTTGAGAGTGATGAACGAGAAACATGAACAATCCATGGAGGAGTTTTGACAGATGTCCTTGGGATGAGTATGTGAGAGCTCTTCGACAAATATTTGAAACTACAACCTACTTTGATCCTTTGTCTGAATTGGTGACACTTCGACAAACAGGTATTGTGCAAAGCTTTCTTGATCAATTTGATGCATTGTTGAATGAGGTAGATTTTAATGAAGATCAATCCATTAGTTGTTTGTTGGCGAGGTTGAAACCAAAAATAGATGTACAAATTAAATTGTTGGGTGCTAGAACATTGATGAAGTAATTTAACTAACGGAAATGACTATTCTATCCTTCTCACTAATTGGCATATAACACTTCTCCATCTTCTTCTACACTTTCCCTAATCTCTCAACTCAACTAACCCATTTCCCCCTTCTCATATAGAGATATGGTGGTGTTTGAGTTTGAGAGGAATTTTTTAGTCCCCGAGAGAATACAATATTTTATACATTATTATACAAGCATATATATATTATTTATACATTATATACAATGTATAAGAATGTATACATAACATATAATACTATATAAAAATGTATATGTAAAGTTACAAAAAAAAAGTTGAGCAATTTATATATAACTATACATTACATATACATTATCTATACATCGATGATATAATGGGCTACTTTGCTGTAAACTAGATGTATTGACTTAATATATGAGTTATTTCCTCATTATTTTTTTCCTAGTGTTTGTTAAGAAAATTGTGTCGGCAAGTTATAACATTGGTAAGCTTATCGACCAACTTTGTCAAGTTTCCTCTTAAATAAAATTAATATAAAAGAACTCCATCCCTTAAAAAGGACATCTGGTCAAATTTTATAATTGGGCCGGAGTGTCTCTTACCAGTTTTAAATCCCAACAAAGAACTAGGTCCAGGGTCATGATCTCTGACTGAAATGACACTTATATAATTTTAACAGTATAAAAATCCTAAAAATTTTAAGGGAAAAAACAATGGAGCAATTTGTCCCTTATGGAGAATGAACTAATCATTAGTGATATATATATATATTCATTGACTACGATTTTCTTATATTGTTTAAATACTTTTACTTATCAAATATTATAATTTTGTATAATATTTATGTATATTCTAATTATTTTGCTTTTATTTAAAAAAGAAAAATTAAGAAATCGATGTCCAAATATTGAAAATAAAAATAAAGAAGTTTACCGATTTATTCTGATCCCTTTTTCGTTTTATTAAGTTTAACCATCGGATAATCAAAATTTACTGGATTAATTTGGATTCGGGTCAGATAAGAGGTAAACGTTGTAGAAATAGCGTCACTACCTATTCTTCGGCCAATGTTTTAAGAAATATGCATTATTATGGAGTTTCAAATTCTACAGGTAAATTACATGCCAATTTGAAACTTCATGATGATTAGTTATGCATTTCAACGTTGCGTGCCAAGAAGACTTTCATTTCCAAATTTTAAGTCAGAAACTTTTGATTAAGGATGGTCCCAGCCATCTACCACACCCCTGTGATGATCCCTTTCATTTACTTTAAAATTGAATTACTTAATGATTAATTAGGAAAGTTTACTCCTCACATTTAGTTAGTCTCCCGACAAAGATGAAGCCTATAATCAAACGTAGATGTTGACATATAGCCATAGATAGTAAGCAACTTAGCGTCAAAGCATTTGTGGTTAAATATCATTCTAATTCTAATACAATAGGATAACTCCCAATGGACCATCCTATTAAAATCCAACGTCCAGTCATTCGTCTCGTCTCTAACACTTTGTTTGAATGGATACATATCATTTCATAATGTATTTATTATATTGTATTGTGTTGTATTGTTATGATGAATACGGCATTTGAATAGATTGTATCATTTTCCGTCGTTAGTTAATGCGATAAGTCAGCAATTTTTAAGGATAAACCTACAAGAAAAGTAGAGCATATGATAGAGCTATTATAAAAAGGTAAGATAAAGTATAATTATTAAATAATAAACAAAGACAAAATAAAAAGAAAAAATAAGGTAACAACTCTATTAGTGAATATTAGAAGATATTCATCATATATTTATTAATTATTAGTGTTGTATATGTACACACTATATATATTTGTAGTAATGAGAAAGACTCCTCAAGTGAGATTAATACAATCTTACAAATGTGATAACACCAAATCGGTCATTACATAAAATGAGATTTTTCGTTGTTAGATAACAATGAATTTAACGATATAATACAATAAAACTAAAGAACAATTAAAATAAACAGTGTATTTAAACTAACAACACAATAGGTAACCACCATCCAAACAACCTGTAACTAAAATCTGACTTTGGAATGTAGCTTATAATGGTTACAAAATCTAATAAATGGTAATATCAGTACTCATGACCAGAAAGAACTAAGCCCATAACCATCTGGTAGTCACCAACCAGTCAAATTCAACTACCGTCAAACCCTCCCATCATCTTCAAACAATCACTTCTTTACAAATTCCAAAAACATCTTTGTTTTATCAGTTTTTTTTTTTTTTGGGCTAAGGTGTAGAATTAAAAAAAATCTAGTGCAATTTCACATACCCTCCTTTGCAATATTAATATTATGCAGTAGAATGATGGAGATGATACAGCCTATGTTGCAGAATTCAGTGCAATCTGTTAAATGGACTTATAGTCTTTTCTGGCAATTCTGTCCCCAACAAGGGTACGTCTTTCTTTATAATCATCCCATCGAATCATATCATATCCAGAATTTAGACGTTTTGAGTTTTGAATTAAGAAAGTAATTTTTGAAATATATATTCTTTAACTCTATTTACACTGAATTTTGCTAAACACACATACGAAACTCAAGATTGGATCCACCACCGTGATTGAATAAAGATCTTCTTCCTTGTCTAAATTTTTAACGCACTTTTTATCCCAAAATATGGATGGAAAATATGATTGACTCCGTAATAAGGGTACGATCCTTCTTTCATATCAAGAATCATCCTATCAAACAACGGAGGATTCAAATTTAGACGTCTTGAGTTTTAAGTTAGAAGAATTGGTTCAAACTGTATGCCTTATTCTATGGATACATTATTTTTTTTGCACTGAATTTCATGAACTCGCAAATTGATAGTGGAGTCTATAGTTATCATTGAATGAAGATTCTTTACCTTGTCTAATTTTTTTTGTCTTTCTTTTATATCAAGAATCATCATATTACATAGTGAAGGACAGAATTTAAACGCCGATGGTTCTAAGTTAGGAGAGTAATTGATTCTGCAATGTATATCTAACTCTATCTATATTTATTTTTTATTTATCGTCGACATCCAATAAATATTCTTCCCCTTGTCTAAATTTGATTGCACTTTTCATTTCAAAACATGTGTGAAAGAGTATGATTATATATTACTCTTTGTTACTGTTTCGTAGGGTCTTAGTGTGGAGAGATGGATATTACAATGGACCTATAAAGACTAGGAAGACTGTGCAGCCAATGGAAGTTACCGCTGAGGAAGCTTCTCTTCACAGGAGCCAACAACTTAAAGAACTCTACGAATCACTTTCCGCCGTCGAGTCAAATCAGCCAGCGAGAAGGCCGTCGACAGCCTTGTCGCCGGAGGACTTGACGGAATCCGAGTGGTTTTACCTCATGTGTGTTTCTTTCTCTTTTCCTCCGGGCATCGGGTAAGTTCCTCAGCTAGCATCATCGACTGGAATTTAACGTATATATACTAACCGTTCAAAGAATTTTTACTATTTTAGGTTATGATACTTAGTTTCATTTTATTTATCTTAATTTGGCTTGAAATAAAATTTAATAAGGAATTTTTTTAAAAAAAAATTGTGATCTTAAATATGTCATAATATTAAAAAAATATAAGAATGTGTCATACTTTTTTCGGACCCCGCATATAGCGGGAGACTACATTTTTCATACTTTTTTCGACCGACTTATAAAGAAATAATGTCTAAACAATTTAAAATGGAAAGGAGTAATAAAATTTTTACTGCATTTTTTTATATTGCTACATCATATTACTAAAAATAACTACTAGTTGTAAGTAATCTTAACATGGTGAAGCAGAAAATTATACATTTCCGTAGCATTACTTGCCTTATTTATAATGTACTAATTCATTTATTATGGACGGTTAGATAGAATTATCTTTAAGATTTTTAAGATGATTTAACAGTGTAGATTTTTCTTACAATGTCAATTCATACGAGTTAAGCTCAAAAAATGTATGTGATAGATACTCGTGATATACACGGAATATACACCGTGTATATCACGGGTTGACTTAGTACAAAATGGGTTGTTAAACCCGTGATATACACGGTGTAATCACGGTTTAGTGGCCATTTTAGGTGATGTTTTGTTGTAATTAGAATTGTACACTTACCATAATTATATAGTTATTGTACAAGTAGAATAAGATTTTAGGAGTAGAATAGGAATATGGTTTTTCTATTATGGAAAATTGTAAATTGTATATATACTCTTTCATTAATGAAAATAATGGAGGTGTTATTTCTTTCATGGTATTAGAAGTCTAGGTCTCACAAAAACCATAAACTCTTCCGCGTATTTGGCTCGCATTCCGAGACTTCTTCTCGGCTTTTGCTCGCCGAAAAATCCTCCTCCCATACCAAATTTTCTCCTTCTTTCCCAAATTTTTCTTCCTAATCTCTACTTCTCATATTGTTCTTCCGTCATGTCTACGTCGAAGAACATGTTTCACCCTGCCCTTACAGTTTCCAACATCAGGAACCACATCCCTATTGTTCTTGAGATGGAAAACGTTCAATATGCGACGTGGACGGAATTGTTCAAAATTCACGCATGCTCTCATCAAGTCCTCCATCACATAATTCCCTTGACTACTGGCGCAGAGGAGGTGCCTGAACCCGAGGTGAGTCCTACGTTGTTGACGACACTTGATGCTATGGTTCTCCAGTGGATTTATTCCACTATTTCTACCGACCTTCTACAAACGATTATTGAGCCCGATGTTATGGAAATGGAAGCTTGGAATAGGCTGCGTGACATATTCCAAGATAACAAGAATTCTTGGATTGTTACTCTTGAGCAGGAATTTTCTCATGTTCACATGGCAGATTTTCCGAACGTCTCGGCATATTGCAAAAGGCTGCAAGAGTTGGCGGACCAACTCCGCAACGTTGGTGCGCCCGTTAGCAATAATCATCTTGTTCACCAGCTGGTTGCTGACCTATCTGAGGCTTATAGTGGAGTTGGAACTCTCCTTCGTCAAAGTAATCCTCCCGCAGTTCTATCAAGCCCGATCCATGCTTATCTTGGAAGAAGTCGGCTTGGCTAAAAGGGCAGCTACTAGTGCAACTCCAGTCGTCATGATGACCACATCCGACGCTACTCCGTCGTTTTTCAAAATTCAGGCACAAATCGCAACAACCGTGGCGACAAAAATAGTAAAAATTAGAAAAATAATCGGAAAAATAATAGCAGAAACTGAGGTGCGAATAACGGGGGTGGGCCTCGAGGCAACTGGCCACAGCCCTGGGTTCCGTGGAACTGGGCTGGCAGTTCTTGGCCCACTGTCCCCTATTACCCGCTATCACCTTTACCGGGAAACTAGGCCCAATATCCCAACCGACCCAGTTTCTCGGCCCAGTAGTTCAGTCCCCGATAGGTTTCTGCACCGGGGCAGCAAGCGGGTGTGCTTGGGCCTCGGCATCCGCAGGCCCACCATGCAGCGAGACCCACCCCTACCGACATTGAAGTCGCAATGCACACACTTGGATTAAATCTCCCGGACGCATATTGGTACATGGACACCGACACCACTACTCATATGACGTCCAACCAAGGTACTCTCTCGTCTTATTCAATTTGAGCAATAATTGTGGCTTAATTGTTGGTAATGGTAATTCAATTCCAATTTGTGGTTACGGTCATAAAACTTTGCCTCTCCCCCATCCACCTCTTATGTTGAAAAATTCCCTTCATGCCCTTAACTTAATTAAAAATTTGGTGTATGTCCGTAAATTCACCACTGATAATTGAGTTTCTGTTGATTTTGATCTTTTTGGGTTTTTCTGTGAAGGATTTCAAGATGGAGATTCCTCTCATGAGATGTGATAGTAGGGGAGATCTTTATCCTATCACGCCCACATTCGGTCTCTCGAGTCAAGCCTTGCCATCTACTTTTGCGACTCTCGCTCTTTCCTTATGGCATGCACGTTTGGGTCACCCTGGGTCGTCTATTGTTTCTTCCTTACGTAAAAATAATTTTATTTCTTGTAAGGGTACGTGTAGTACTCCAATTTGTCAATCTTGTCCTCTAGGAAAACTTGTTAGATTACCATTTATAGACTCTACTTCTCGTACTTTAATGTCATTTGATATTATTTATAGCGATTTATGGACATCTCATATTCTCAGTTCTTTGGGCCATCGTTATTAAGTTCTATTTTTGGATGATTATTCTAATTTTTTATGGACTTTTCCATTAGCAAAAAAATCTCAAGTGTTTTCCACTTTTTAAAAATTTAGAGCATTCATATGTAGCTAGTTCAAACGGAAAATAAAAAATATTCAATGTGATAATGGGTTGTTTCGGGATTTTTGTGGTACTAATGGAATAAATTTTCATTTCTCTTGTCCTCATACGTCCTCACAAAATGGGAAAGCCGAACGCAAAATTCGTATCATTAATAATATTGTCCGAACTTTATTGGCCCATGCTTCCATGTCCCTTTTTTTTGGCATCATGCTCTACAACTGGCTACATATCTTCTTAACATACTTCCTACCAAAGGTTTGGCACATTCATCCCTCTTCAAATCTTATATAATAAGACTCTTTCGTATTCACATCTTAGGGTCTTTGGGTGCTTGTGTTATCCACTATTTCCATCCACCGCAATTAACAAACTTCAGGCCCGTTCTACCTCTTGTGTGTTTTTGGGTTATCCATCTAATCATCGTCGTTACAAATATTTTGATTTATCATCTAATAAAATCATCATTAGTCGTCATGTTATTTTTTATGAAATTCAATTTCCGTTTGCTAATGCGAGTAGTCCCATGCCTAGTTCGTATAATTTTTTGGACAACGTCGTCTCTCTGTATATTATCCACCATTTTTTGGACTTATCCCGCACCCATAATCCGCCAGCGGGCCCACTGCCCGCTGGACCTCCTACCATTGTTTCGGGTCATCTGCCTTCTACCTTCTCGGGTCCAGAAACTGGCCAAATATTCAGCCCAATTCTGGCCCTGGAACTGTTCTCGGTCCACATCCAGTTTCGGCTTCCAATATTGGGCCAGCAGGCCCACTGTCTGCTGGCCAGTCTGTCACCCCGCCAATTTTGTCCCAAAATCCACCTAATTCTATCCCGAGTCACAAACCGGTCACTCGTAGTCAACAGGGTATTTTTAAACCAAAAAGACATTTTAATCTAAATTCTAATATTCTTAAATCCCCCTACCCCATAACCCAGTGTCCACATTAAATTACCCGAATTGGAAATTGGCTATGAATGACAAATATGATGCTCTTATTGAAAATAAGACGTGGGAGTTGGTACCCCGTCCGTCTGATGTTAATATTATTCGGTCTATGTGGATTTTTACTCATAAGGATAATTCTTGACGGTTCTTTTGTGAGGCACAAGGCTCGTCTTGTAGGTGATGGTAAGACCTAGTAGGTTGGCGTGGATTGTGGTGAGACGTTTAGTCTGGTGGTCAAACCGGCTACCATTTGGATTGTTCTCAGTCTGGGTCTTTCAAAAGCTTGGCCCATTCATCAGTTAGATGTGAAGAATGCTTTCTTACATGGTGATCTTAAGGAGACCGTTTACATGCATCAACCCTTGGGTTTTCGAGACCCCAAATATCCTCATCATGTCTGTTTATTGAAGAAGTCCTTGTATGGGCTTAAGCAGGCTCCACGAGCTTGGTATAAGAGATTTACAGACTATGTTTCATCTATTGGGTTTTCACACAGTAGGTCGGATAATTCATTGTTCATATATCGTCGTGGTACTTTCCTAGCTTATATACTATTATATATGGATGATATCATCTTGACTGCTTCTTCTGATGCTTTGCGAAAGTCTATCATGACAATGATCAGTTCTAAGTTAGCTATAAAAGACTTGGGGCCCTTGAGTTGCTTTTTGGGGATTGCTGTCAATCGTCATACAAGTGGGTTATTCTTATCACAACGGAAGTATGCAACTGAGATCATTGAGTGAGCTGGTATGTCCTCGTGCAAGTCTAGTTCCACTCCAGTTGATACTAAATCCAAGCTGGGTGTTGTGGTTAGCTCACCATACGAGGATTCGACCCACTATTGCAGTCTTGCAGGGGCTCTTCAGTATCTTACTTTCACGAGACCAGATATTATATATGTCATTCAGCATGTGTGTTTGTTTATGCATAATCCCAGGGTTGAGCACATGAATGCGCTCAAACGCATTATTCGATACATCAGGGAACACTTGACTATGGATTACATTTATATTCGTCGTCGATGTCTACACTTGTCTCGTATACAAATGCTGATTGGGGTAGCTGTCCAAATACCCGACATTCCACGTCTGGCTATTGTATGGTTCTTGGTAATAACTTGGTCTCATGGTCTGCGAAGCGTCAGTCTACATTATCACGCTCTAGTGCAGAGGCCGAGTATCGATGGGTAGCCAATGTGGTTTATGAATTTTGTTGGTTACGTAATCTTCTTTTAGAGCTTCATTGTCCTATTCAGAAAGCTACTTTGATTTATTGTGATAATATTAGTGTCGTCTACCTTTATGGTAATCCGGTTCAACACCAGCGCACTAAACACATCGAGATGGATATTCATTTTGTTCGCGAAAAGGTAGCTCATGGACAAGTACGCGTCTACCATGTCCCTTCCAGGTATCAAATTGCAGACATCTTTACTAAGGGTCTTCCCTCGGTCCTTTTTGAATATTTTAGGGACAGTCTCAGCGTACGAAGACCGCCCGCTATGAGCGGGGGGTGATAGATACCCGTGATATACACGGAATATACACCGTGTATATCACGGGCTGACTTAGTACAAAATGGGTTGTTAAACCCGTGATATACACGGTGTATACATACCGTGTATATCACGGTTTAGTGACTATTTTAGGTGATGTTTTGTTGTAATTAGAATTGTACACTTATCATAATTGTATAGTTATTATACAAGTAAAATAAGGTTTTAGGAATAGAATAAGAATATGATTTTTCTATTATGGAAAATTATAAATTGTATATATGCTCTTTCATTAATGATAATAACGGAGGGATTATTTGTTTTAATATGATTAAACGGTACTTCTACTTTTCTTGTTTTTTTTTTCAAATTATAGTAGTACTATACACTCTATTTTCATCCCGACAATGAATGAGTATAACAGCCATGCATATTTAATTCAGTGTACCCTTTCAATCCATGCCACTGGCCGGGAACTAATTAGGCTGTTGAAAGCTAAATAAATTAAATCTTATTTTTTTGCTAAGGAAATAAATTAAATCTGAGTTAGCTTCCTAGCTAGTGTAAGTAGAGAATTTAGTAGAGTGAGCACACGATAACCAATATTCACCATACAAAGTAATTATTTGGAGAGTCAGTGAGGGTTGTTACATCGGAAATAAAAGCAAGAATACACCAAAGAAGCAACTTCAAATGTGACTTCCCTAAGTCATTGATTAAATAGAGACCATATATTCATAGAAATTAACTCTTGCAAGTCTGTTTGCTAAAAGATTTAATGTGGTGATACAATAAGTTAATGTGGTAACTTCAATGCTTGCTCTTCTTCCTTGTTGAGGGTCTAATTAGTCTTGCTGTATTAATGAGTTGTTTATACTTTAGGATTATTGGGAACTGATAAAAAAAGTTGTTACTTGTTGAAGTCTAGAATAAATGCTTGAACCAAGCTGCAATAGGGAGTTGTGGCAACTCTGCTTAAAATACAATATTTATAATAAGAATTAACCTAAATATTCGTTTACCTAACCACTTAAACTAAAAATAGTCAACAGATATATAAAATATGTGTAATACATATATTATATGTGTATAATTGTGTATAGTCTATATATACCGACTAAAAAAAGTAAACATTGAATCCGGACAGCTATTCGTGTAAAATCTCAAAATACAAAACGCTTTTATGTTCACCAACACAATAATAACATAATTGACTACTTTATGATGACCTAAAGACCAGGTCTAATTGTCTGAATCCACCTCTAACAAGCCAAAAGTTTTTATTAGTGGGAAACTTTGCAGATTTTATTTGATCATCTTTATATATCACAAAGACAAACTCATTTCACTGAAAAAAAATCCAATTATTTCATCGTATCTAACTATAATGGTGGCCAAATAACAAAGACGGGAACATCGGACAAAGTTAGGGGCTAATATGGAATATTGCACATAGTTTCAGGTCCAATTTGACTATTTTCCTTTGTAAAAAAACGTCTATGGATTGTTTTTTAATCAATAAGGGCATATCTAGCCATTTTTTAAACGTCATGTAAATCTTATCTCAACTATTAATGAAGAGCAAATTTAGATCATTTCGCAAAGTATACGGACACATTTGGATTTCTCCTTTAATAAATTTATGGCATTAAATATGTCATAATATTTGTGTAGCTAAAAACTTCTCATTGTGTAAAATAAGAAGTTTTTAATTAATCATTTTTAATATATAAATAATTTAATTTAAGTAAATTTGTAAAGAAATAGTACCTTGGCAATTAAGGATCAGTTATTAATAAATTTATAATACTAGGTGCCTCCTCAATAGGATTCCCTTTTCTTCACATGCATAAACACAGTTTGCATGTTATTTGTGTACTTAATTAACTTCAAACATTACCTCTAATATTTGTTTTCGTGAAAACAAGATTACCGGGCAAGGCTTATACAAAGAAACATCACATATGGATAATGGGCGCAAACGAGGTTGATAGCAAAGTCTTCTGTAGAGCTATTCTTGCTAAGGTATTATTACTACTATACTATTTTCTTATACATATGATATTTAATTTTTCAATCATTCCACTTGACTCATAGTTATTGTTAGTCTATGATCATGCATAATTATTTCCTCCATTTTTTAAGGAAGAACCAAAATTCAATATAGTTGTTAATTAATGAATTGTGAGAAAAATATATAAAAAAATTGTTCCATATTATTTAGAAGAATTTATCCAATTTTGGAACACATGTTTAAAATTTTAGTTACAAACAAGATTTTAACCCGATATATTATTCTTTAATGATGTATGTTCAAATTTTAAAAAATAAAAATAAAATTTGTGATGCCGGTCAGTCTCGAACTCGTAAACAAGCAATCACAAGATTGAGTTGGTTACCACTAAGTTGTAATAGTTTCATATATAAAGTGGGGCTAATCAAAGAATATTTATCTGCTTGAATGATTTGAGGAACAACTTAACAAAAATAAGTCTATAAAGAAATGGTTTATATACCCATATATAATATACAACAACATAAGACATTAGATGATTTACACAAGTATATATGAAAATACTAATGATTTGGTTAAATATATAGTAACTACATTACCGCACGAGACATTAGCTACTATACGACAATACATTCATTTGTAGGAGTTAGCTACATAAGTGAGTAAATGTGGGTAAGTAGTGAATTTGTTGTTATAATTCAACAAAAAAAATATAATTATACATGTTATCAAATATATTATCTTGTGTCGCAGTTCTATCACAAAAAAATTGGTATTATTGTCTTAATTCTTTTAATTTTTTTCTAATTCCTATTGTTGACTTAGTTGACCATCAGATGACTACATTCAACGGATTAATCAAGTCAAATTTTGGTTAGCATTCAACAAAAATAATGTAATTATAGAAGTAACCAAATATAAATTTTGTGCTACATTTATATCACAAAATTATTTTCTACATATTGAACCCACACATCTATAACTTTTATATTATAGTATAGGTAGTAAACCGAATCTTATTTCTTCTATTCTTTTTAAAAAAATAAAATAATATTAATTATTAGAATGTGAGAAAAATATAAATCAGATTAATTTCATAATTTTTAGATGAATTTATTCAGTTTTAAAAATTAAATATTTTTAAAATTTTAGTTACAAAATTTAATTTAATTCGTTATATATTCTTTGATGATGTATCTTTAACTAAGTCAAATTTGTTGTTAGCATTCAACAAAAATAATCAGTATAACTTACAAGTTATCAAATATACTATCTTATTCTATAGTTTTATCACAAAATTATTTTCTAAATATATAACTCTTGTTATAGTATAGGCATCAAATGAAATCTTATTTCATCCATTTTCTTAGAAAATTCATAATTTAATATAATTATTAATTAATGGAATGTGAGCAAATATAAGAAAGTTTAATTTCAGTTTTTTTAGATAAGTTTATCCGATTTATAAAACTTAATATGTTTAAATGTATATCATTAAAGGATAATATAACATATTATATTATATTAAATGCAAAAAAAAATATTTAAACTTGTAATCAAAATAGACTTTCATTATTTTTCTATATTGACAATTCTTTGGATAAAATGCTAATAAGGTGTATATGCTTTAACACATTATTTATTCTACACCAAATAAAGTTATTTTCTACATTTAACACAAGTAATCAAGCTAGCCTTTCATTATTTTTTCCCTTTCAAAAGAAACTTATAAAATTGTCAATAGTTTTAGTTAAGAAAAAAACTTTTAAATGGTAGATATGAATAAGAAAAGAAAAATAAGTTGGTATTTAAAATCTTAAAAAGCTACAGCTCATTAAATGTGTTAGAATAGAGAATTTTTGTTTTTTCTATATATTAAAAATATAAATCTGTCATTACTTTATTAGAGTGAGTCAAATTTTCATCCTAATTTTTCATTGAAGGCATAAGGAGCACAAAAAAATTAAGAAATATCTACAATGTCCTGTTCTGTCCATTCTGCCCATAATTTTTTGCCCAAAAATCATTTTCCTAAGATAAAATGTACTACTATATATTTTTTCTTCTTTTTTGCCAGCTATTCGTTGAAAGCAAATTAATTAACAAGCTCTTTTCTTTTTGTTTTATCCACACGGAACTGACATGCCTATGATAGAGTGCCCGCATACAGGTAATAGCAGACCCTAAAATGTACTACTACTTCATCCCCCCCCCCCCCCAAAAAAAAAAAAATTTTTTTTTTTTTCTAATCAATATTTTATCATTGTTCACAATGTTGCAGACTGTCGTTTGTATTCCTCTCTTGGACGGTATACTGGAACTTGGAACTACAGAAAGGGTAAAACGTACTAAATAAAGATCTCTATATATTTAATACACTTTGCAGTAATGTAATTTTAAAGATTTAAAACAACATCCAATTAAACCACCGTTCTGGATTTCCATAGAGTTTTCCTGCCCTCTATTTACATAAAAATACAATAAATGAATAATCATTCGCTATAAAATTATTTATTTAAATTTCTTATTTCCTCTCAGATCAGATTAAGCATAGAAATTCAATCACTAGGATTATTAACTAATAAAGATTATTAGTATTGAAAAAAGTTCTAAATCTAGGGAACACTTCACTATATATTAATATATTGAAACCCTTTTTTATTATTAAAAATAATATAATAATATAATTTTTGATAAAGGGCAGCTTCTCCTATGTCGTTATATATATATAGTATAGTTTAATTTATTTGATTGAAGAATATTCTACATATCCATGTAGGGGCGGAGCTAGAGCTTCACCGACGAATTCAACAAAATCAATAGCTTTCGCTCAAATTCTACATTTATGTTTAAAAATTTACTTAATATGTATAAAAAGATAATTAAGAAAAATCTATATGTTGTGTTATTTTAGAATTTAAAAAGTAAAACTCGAACTCAAAATCCTAATTCCACCTGCTGTATCAATAACATGATAAACAAACGTAGGTTCAAGAAGAAATTGGATTCATACAACATGTAAAGAGCATCTTCACTGAGCAACAACAACCTCAGCCACCAAAGCCAGCTTTATCTGAGCACTCCACCTCCAATCCCACCACCTTTTCGGAGCCACTCTTTTACTCCGGCAATACTCTGCCATCAACCGGTATTGCTCCAGCGGATCAAGACGGTAGAATTGCCGGAGTAGAAGAAGATGAGGAAGAGGAGGAGGAGGACAAGGAAGAAGAAGATGATGATGAAGCTGAATTAGACTCACATAGTATAGCAATTCAAAATGGGGTCAGCGCCGCGGCTAATCCTATAGCCGCTGAGGCTAGTGAGCTCATGCAGCTTGATATGTCTGAAGCTATACGGCTCGGTTCGCCCGATGATGGCTCAAATAATATGGACTCTGATTTTCATTTAGTTGGTGTTAGCCAAGCTGGAAATACAGCTGACTCTTTCAAAGCTGAAACTGCCATTAGTTGGGCTCACTTCCAAGACCTTCAACATTTACCAGGTACTACTCAATTAGTATCTATTACTCCACCATTTCAATTTCAAGCGTCTTACTTTCGTTTTTATTCTGTTTAAAACAAAATTTACATTTGGTAACTTTTGAACTCCAATATTTTACATATAGCATGTTTAAGATCATAAAATTCAAAGGTCATTTGGTATATTACACACTTGTTAGCTAAAGGGTTTAATTTTTTGCAACAAATTCGTAGTTAATTCATACTTTTTATAGACACATTTTTAATTTAAGAACACAAGATTCAAAAATCTTTCTTACGTATTTTCTAAAGTATTTGTAAAGAATGGATCTTGGGCCTAACTCAACCCCAAAATCTAGCTTATGAGGGAGGATTATTCAAGTCCATATAAGGAGTCCAAATTCTCATTCAATTCCGATGTGGAACTCTTAACACTCCCCGCACGCTCATACCCCGTTAACTGGAGCGTGGACGACATAATTTGGGGACCCAACATCGGTGAACATAAACTTGAAATGGGTCTGACTCTGATATCATATAAAGAATGGATCTTGAGCCTAACTTAACCCAAAAACTAGCTTATGAGGGGAGGGTTGTCCAAGTACATATAAGAGTATAAATTATCATTCCATTTACTACATGGAATCTTAACAATATTCCTCTAGTTATATTAAAACACTTACATTAAAGCAGAGGGGTTAGGTTATATTTTCCTGTCACAGAAGTAGTAATAAATTGAGGTAAAGTTGAGGTCCTATACTAGCAAAAAAACATTCGGTTTCTGGTGGTTATGTTTTCTTATGCATGTTTCATTACCCTTTACTACAAGTTCCTGCTGTCTGCCTATTTTATGCATGCTATTACTACTTCCTATTCAGTATATCACCTTCACACGATTGATCTGGTTACTTTAGCTACTTTGGAAATGAGTATCAAAGTTATCCATATAATTTTAAATTAAAACTAAACGATCACCATTAGAAGAGATATTTGAACTTGATTAGAATGAAGTAAAATATTTGTCCAATGAATTTCTAAGAGTTTATTTTTTATTCGCTAACATTGTAACATAATAAATTCAAGGTAAAAGATTTGTTATATTATCAGGCCACTAATAATAAGATAATTCTATGTAATAAAATATTCATATCCACTAATATACATGTATTACTTAATATACATCAATTTCAATATAATTTTGGGCAGGCCACATGGTGGAATAACTAATCCATATATTAGCTATACATGGATTAAATTTCATAAAGGCAAAAATGCCCCCTGACTTTAGATACAACTCTCTCTTCTTGCAGTCATTTTCTTCCTTCTTTCTACAAGCATTTTCTTGCGAGTTCTTCTCAAGGAAAGAACTGCCAGCAGTTTGGTCTTCACAAATTTTGCAGGTGGATAGAATTTTTGTTTTATTTGTGTTTCTTTCTGTAATTTATACCCAGCTAGACAAATTAGCCTTCCAAATTTGATACAAAGAGATCTAGAAACTACACATGAAATATTACCAATTACAAACAACAGCATACGATACACTTCCAAACTCCATTTAGTAAGACTTCATAAAGGCAAAAAGCTGAACTTCACTCCATTAAGTTTCATGAGTTTTTTTTTGTCGAAGTTTGTGTTTGATCAAACTCACACCAGATCAAGGAATGAGAGTATTAGAAGTAGTGAAGTACTACTGAACAAAGAAAAAGGAAAAGGAAATCTTGGATAAGGCATAGTTGAATACCAACTTAAACTTTGAAATAGAGAAGTGAAAAAATTGGTTTGAGTGGTTTTTGTTTAAAAAGATACGACTTTCGCCCAGAAATGAGACAGAGAAGTCATACAAAGTTCAAGATATAATGGTAAACAATTTTTTGTACAGTTTTTAACCAAACACAAGTTTAAGTTATACATTATATATGAAACTTTTAATACAATGAAACAAACGCTTGATAAAAAATAATCTCTGCATTGTTAATCCATAAATTACCAATCTCTACATAATTAATCTATGCATTATAATTATTAAGATGTAAACTATTGTTAAGTGAGGACCAAAGTGTTATTATATAAAGTTAGTTAGTTATAACTATCCTTCCTAATAATAGTTAGAAGGTAGTTAAGTATAGAGAACAAATCAGGCTATATATAGACATTGTATATCAGTGTATTTCATAACTTGTAATATACAATAAATGAAAAAATATTCTCTCTACATTGTTCTCTCTTCCACCATCACTGATTTCCTCCATTACCTTCATGGTATCAGAGCTTTCCGACATCATTCTTACTCGGAAAAGATCAAATTCTTAGTTACGATTCAGTTCATGTGTTTCTAAATTACATTGGGTATTTTTTAGTGCTTCCGCAAAAAAAAAAAAAACAATCAAGAAGTGTTGGGTTTGTTAATTGTTGAAGATTCAAATCGCATTCCATCGAAATCATGTGAAGCTCTGAAGAACAAGCAAGAATTGAAGCTCTTCGTAATGCTAACAATAGTCCTGCACTCAATCCATCTGTTAACGATGGTGGAAATCCATCTACTAGTCAATGTATTGATTATAATCATCCCTTGTATCTTAGTCCTTCTAATATCAGTGGAATTAGCATCATTTCTTTCTAACTTCTAGGAACGGAGAATTATACCTTATGGTCTAGGCCAATTAAGCTTGCTTTATTGGGTAGAAACAAGATAGGCTTAATTGATGGTTCTTGCAGAAAAGAGGGTTATTCTGAAGAACTATGGGGGAAATAGAAAAATGTAAATGCAATTGTCCTCTCATGGTTGATGACTTCTGTTTCTAAAAGTATCTTTGGAGGAGTTGCATTTGCGTCAAATGCTCATGATTTGTGGGACTTAAGAAAAAGATTTAATAGAATAGATGGCTCAAGAATTTTTAGTCTTTCATAAAGAAATTGCTACTTTTCAACAAGGAACAATGTATGTTTATGAGTATTATATAGAATTGAAGAGTCTTTGGGATGAGTATGATGCATTAATTCCATCCCCAGAAATGATATCAAAGGAGTTTATGACTCATCTAAGTAGGCAAAAACAGTATCAGTTTCTAATGGGTTTGAATGATTCTTATCAACAAGAAAGAAGTCAAATATTGTCAATTACCAAGTGTAAACCAAGCTTATGATATGATTGTTGAGGATGAGGGTGAGAAATATGTGAATACAAGCAGTAGCAGTCTTGGAATGAATACTATGTCTTCAAACAGTTTGGACATACTACAGGACCAAAAGATGATGGCAATACTGATTCTTCAAACATAATAGGTAAAACTCTTAGTTTCAGAAAATAGTGATATATGAATTATTGATACTGGAGCTACAAACCATATTGTTTCTAATATTGGTATGTTGACTAAATAGTATATAGTTCAGCTTGAGTGTCCAAAACCTGTTTTTCTTTCAAATGGAGATATTGTAAGAGTTACTCATATAAGATCTAGTGCCATTTCACCTAGAACTGTGATCACAAATGTATTTCATTTGCCTCAATTCAAGTATAATTTGATGTCTATGAGTAGAATAACAAAGGAGTTAGGTTGTTCAGTCTCATTCTTCCCAGACTTTTGTGTATTCCATGAGCTTTACAGTGGCAAGGTGAAGGATATTGATAGGGATGAAGGAGGACTGTACATTCTATTAAAAGGTCTTCTACAACAGAGTATGAAAGAGGCTTCATTTGCAGTCAAGGATGTAGTGAGCGATAGTCAAGTTCATTTAAATGTAGAGTTGTGGCATAGAAGATTGGGACATGTGTCTTCTGTAGTATTGAATAAGATGTTTAGTTTGAATAAACAAGAAGTTAGTAGTAAATTGGATAAATGTATAGTGTGTCCTTATGCTAACCGAACCAGATTAATTTTTTCCTGCAAGATGTATTAGAAGTACTAGTAGCTTTGATTTGATTCATCTTGACCTATGAGGTCCTTATAAAATAATTACTTATGATGGAAATAAGTACTTTCTCACAGTTGTGGATGATTTTACTATAATGGTGTGGTTGTTTATGCAAAAGATGTGTGTTTCCTTACAACTTTTCTTAAAATTTATGCAAACTCAGTTTAACAAAACAGTAAAGATAATAAGAACAGATAATGACACTGAGTTGTAAATTCTATATGTGAAAACTTATTCAAAAGAATGAGAATCATATATCAAAAGACATGCTCATATACCCCTCAGCAAAATGAAGTTGTTGAGAGAAAACATAGACATATACTTGAAGTTACAAGAGCTGTTAGGTTCCAAGCAAAAATCTCTTTAAGATTTTAGGGAAACTGTGTATTAACTGTTGCATACCTTATAAATAGGATGCCAAGTGCAGTGATCAATAATCAATCTCCTTATGAGAGATTATATGGAAAGAAACCAGATCTTGCTCATCCAAAAATATGGAATGTTTGTATTTTGCTAAAATATTGACAGAGAATGATAAATTAATGCCTAAATCCAAGGCTACAGTTCATATGGGATACTCAGAAGTACAAAAAGGTTACATATTGTATGATATGTCTAAAAGATCGTTTTTTGTCAGTAGGGATGTAAATTTTTTTTAAAATGTATTTCCTTTTGCTGAGAAACAAGATACTGAAAAACAACAATCTATGTTTATTGATACATCTCACAATTTTGAAGTTCTATTGAAGTTCCTTCTGATCAATCTATAGTTCCAAGTACAAATATTCAGGGAAGTGAAATAAGGAGTATGCCTCAAAATATACAACAAAATCATGTCATTTCAGCATCAGATATAAGACCTACAACTGAGGAACAAGCTGAATATGAGAATGCAGTGATGATCCCTACTCACACTGGTGTTGAGATGCCTGTTCAAAGTTCTCAAGGTAATCTTATACTTCAAAGTCAATCTCAAAGTTCTTTTCAAGCTATAGATACTAAAAATCTTCAAGAAGAAGGACTCAACCAGTGTGGATGAAAGATTTTGTTTTATTGAACATAAACAAAGATATTCAATATCCAATGAAAAACTATGTTCACTATGGTCATTTGTCACAATCTTATCAAGTTTACATTGTTGTTACTCTACACTGTCTAACCCTAGTTCTTATGCTAAGACAATCAAAGATCCTAGATGGATTAGTGCAATGAAAGAGAAAATTAAAGCTCTTGAGAACAACCAGATATGGGAAATTACTGACTTACCAAAGGGTAAAACACCTATAGGATGTAAGTGGATTTACAGGATCAAATACAAGGTCAGTGGGGAAGTGAAAAGATTTCAAGTTAGGTTAGTTGCAAAAGGATATAGTCAAAAAAAAGGTATTGACTATAAGGAAACTTCCTCATCTGTGATTAAGATGGTAACTGTTAGAACCATCTTATCCTTGGCAGCTACTAAATATTAGAACATCCATCAAATGGATGTGTATAATGAATTTCTACAGGGTGATTTATTTGATGAAATTTATATGACATTGCCTTAGGGGTTTACCAGTCAGGGGGAGAAGGTGTGTAGACGGGTTAAATCTTTGTATGGGCTAAAACAAACCCCGAGACAATGGAATCACAAGCTTACAGAGACATTACTTAAGCTCAATTTTAAACGAAGTCAACATGACTATTCTCTATTTATCAGAAATACAAATAAAGGAATAACTGTTATACTTGTATATATTGATGATATGTCAATTACATGTAACAGTCTCAAGGTAATTGAAGAAATAAAATTGTCATTACAAAAAGCATTCAAGATGAAAGACTTGGGTGATCTCAATTACTTTCTTAGGATTGAGTTTGCTAGATCTAAAGATGAAATCTCAATGCATCAGAGAAAATACACTCTTGAACTAATATCTGAGGTTGATTTATCAGGATCTAAGCCTGCAGATACTCATACTGACATAAATGTAAAGCTCACATCTAAGCAGTATGATGAGTATGTGAGTGAAGGAAGACAGTTAATGAAAATCATCTTATAGATCAGACTGCTTATAAGAAACTCATTGGAAAACTATTGTATCTCAATATCACAAGACCTGATATCTCATTCAGTGTGCAGTTTCTAAGTCAGTTTTTACAGGAATCAAAGAAGTCTCATAAGAAAGCAACACAGTTAAATATCTCAAGAATCGGCATTGTCAGTGATTGCTATTATCAAGTAAAGCAAATAATACTATAAATGCATATTGTGATGCAGACTGGACATAGGACTAGGAAATTTGTGACTGGTTATATGATCAAAATGGAAGATTCTTTAATGTCTTGGAAAGCAAAGAAGCAAACAACAGTTTTAAGAAGCTCAACTGAAGTTGAGTATAGAAGTTTGGCTAGCACGGTCTCTAAATTAGTTTGGCTACTTGGCATTTTAAAGGAAGTTGATGCAGAGATAGAGTTTCCTGTTCAAGTCTATAGTGACAGTAAGGCTGCTATTCAAATAACTGCAAATCCTGTCTACCATGAGAGGACAAAGCACATTGAAATTGATTATCATTTTGTAAGGAAAAATCTTCAACAAGGACTAATAAAGATCAATATTCCTACTCAAAGTAAGCTTGCAAATATATTGACTAAAGGATTGAGCAGACTACAACATGAACATCTGATGTCCAAGCTAGGAACTTTAGACATTTTTCACACTTCCTAGCTTGAGGGGGAGTGTTAAGATGTAAACTATTGTTAAGTGAGGATCAAAGTGTTATTATATAAAGTTAGTTAGTTATAAACTACCTTCCTAGTAGTAGTTAGAAGATAGTTAAGTATAGAGAACTAATCATGTTATATATATTCATTGTATATCAGTGTATATCATAACTTGTAATATACAATAAATAAAAAAATATTTTCTCTACATTGTTCTCTCTTCCACTATTACTGATTTCCTCCATTCCCTTCAATAATCCCCCATAACTTATACAGCATACAAAACAAAACCTAATTAAGAATTCACATTTTTGTTAGTATAAAATATATTTACACAATCAAGTCATCTATAATGCAATTATAAGTAATAATTACACGAATAATGTAAAAATATCTTTAACTCGTCATGAATAGTGTAAACACGTTATGTACACGTTCTATTTTTATCATTGAATTTTGTTTGATATTTCTCTTCTTTGTAATTTGTACTATGATGTTTCAATAAAAAAGAATCTGAGTAGTTCTTATTTGTAATTAACTTCAATGAAACTGGAATCGTTCCTATAGTACTACAATCTACACACTACAATCTATATAAAAAGTCAAAATTTTGCAAATGCAGGTGTCCCTAGTTATGATGAATTATTACAAGAAGACACAAACTATTCTCAAATAGTATCAGCTGTTCTTGAACACTTCTCAAACACAAGCTCCAAATTTTCCTCCACCATAATGGGCTCTATTTCTCATGACTCAGCCCAATCCGCCTTTACATTATGGCCTAGCACCACCACCACCACCGTGTGCAGCCCAAACCCCGCCCACTGCTGCCGCCACGATGATCCACTTGGCTCCTCCTCCCAGTGGCTGCTCAAAAACATACTCTTCACTGTCCCATTTCTCCACACTAAATTAGACCAAGCTGAAACTACTTCTCCAAAGTCACGTGATGTCGTGGCAACTGTAGACTCATCGGCCTCCACGGCCTCTCAATTCCGCAAAGGTTGTAATATAACACACCAAGAAGAGCCTAGTGGAAACCATGTACTTGCAGAAAGACGTCGTAGAGAAAAGCTCAATGAACGGTTTATTATTTTAAGGTCACTTGTCCCGTTCGTTACGAAAATGGACAAAGCATCTATTCTTGGTGACACTATTGAGTATGTCAAGCAGTTACGTAAGAAAGTTCAGGATCTTGAAGCTCGTGCTTGTCACACGGAGGGGACCAAAGATGCAGGTATTTTGTTACGCATACACAAGTTCTTTTCTTCTTTTTTTTCGTGGTCTGGGCATAGACAAGTTAAATTTCACATATTTCATGTAGTTGCATGTGTGTAGGCAAGTCCTTTTTTTTTGTCATGAAAGATAAACATTTCATTAACTAAATATTACTAGTAGTACAGGGTTTGGGGACCTGAGGTCCAGTTAAATCCTGTGAATCGATGCACTAAGTTTTTGCTATGAGGAATTCGGGAGAGTTCTATCCCGTGGATCATTACACAAAAAGGGGGAGTGGGGTGCCGTTACAGAAAGATCATTGAATCTAAAGAAACTGCATGTGTAGAAAAGTTTAGCATTACCCATTTGTCAGTTATCAAAATTAATATTTCCATCATATTAAAAAGGTTTTAATTTTCATATACAATAAGTGTAAATAATTTTTTATACTATCTATTATTCAAAAGATATCTATAAATAAGCCTCATTAAACTATAAAATTTAAAATTTTAAAATATATAGATATATCTCCCTACAACAACAATATACCCAATGTAAACATATACTTACCTCTACCATGGGAGGTAGAGATTTTGTTTTTGATAGACTCTCGGCTCAAAATAAAGTAATAACAAAATATATCACTCGCTCCGTTCCAATTTATACAATGGTGTTTGACTTGACACGGAATTTAAGAAAGAAATAAAGACATTTGAAACTTGTGATCTAAAATGACTCATTGATATTTACATGACTTTAAATCATTTCATTAAGACAGATATTTTAGAGTTAAATTATTACTACATATTGACGGATTAAAATGAAAAGAGTCTCAGTAAATTGAGACTGAGGGAGGAGTATGTGCTACCTGAAAATGTAAAAGTTATTTAAGCTAACAATGTATATTATTTAAAACTCCATCAATTTTCATCCTCCCTAACTTTCGGGGAGATGTCTCACTAAAGTTATTTAAGATCACACCTTTTACTTTGACATGTGAACCATGGGTCCGAAATAATGGAGATAATAAATTATAAACGTGTACAAATATAACACTACAATTTCTACCCATAATTAGAATAGGATTCTAAACTAGGATTTCTCTTGTATTGGGAATATGATTCCTCTTGTATTAGAATTGTATATTGTACACTATATATATTGATATTAATGAGAAAGACTCCCCAAGGGAGATTAATATCATCTAACATTGTATCAAGAGCCAAAACCCTAATCTAGAAAAATTCCTACCCTTGCCACCGACACCCCTCCCCCACTCTTGGCCGACAGCAACATTGTTTTTCTTCTTTTCTTTCTTCCTAAATTTCCACCATTCTAATGGAAAATTTGGCTACTCCCACCTCTTCCGATGCTTCCGCTTCTAACTCAGTCGTCATCCAACCACCCACTACCCTCTCCTCACCGTCTTTCCATCCGGCTCTCGCCATTACCAACATCAAGAATTTTATCCCTATAATTCTTGATCAAAAAGATGGTCAATGTTGGTCATGGGTGGAACTATTTTGTATCCATGCATATGTATATCATGTGCTTGATCATATAGACGATTATTTCCTTAGTCCTCCCGATATGGACGACATCACATGGCGTCGCCTCGATGTCGTAGTCAAACAGTGGATATATGGCACTATATTCAAGGATCTACTATACACAATCATGAAAACGGGTGCCTCTGCCCGTGATCTATGGACACGTTTGGAAGAAATTTTTCAAGACAATAAGAACACTCGTGCGGTGTACTTGGAAGAACAGTTCAACAACACCCGTCTTGAAAACTTCTCTACTATGTTAGAATATTGCAAGTAGTTGAAAATGGTGGCAGACCAACTGTCCAATGTTGGTACGCCCGTGTCCGAAACAAAGATGGTGTTACAATTAGTTGCAGGTCTCCCTAAGGGTGAATGTGACACCCTAGCCACGATGATACAACAAGTTAACCCTCTACCAAGCTTCAACAAAGCACACTCGCAATTGTTATTGGAGGAGACTCGACGTGCGAAGCAGGATGAGCATAACCAGAAGGCATTAGCAGTTGAAACGCCCGCACAACATCAGGCCACCGCCGACCAACAACCTCCGCCGGAAAACACCCAACCGCGGCAAAACCGCGGCGGCAGGGGTGGCAAGGGTCGCGGCAATGGGCGAGGCGGCAAGGGCCGTGGGAAAGGCCGAGGACAACAGCCACAATAGATCAGCAACAATGTCTCATGGGCCGGCCCAGTCTCTGGCTGCCCAAATCAAAACCGGGCCACAATTTCAGGCTATCATCCAGCCCAATACCCCTTTCAGCAACAAGGGTTACTGGGCCAGGCTCCAGCTCCGCGCCCACCAGTGTTCCAGCAATATCAGGCCCACGCCGTGCAGGCCCAGTTCCCATAGCAGCCCTTAAATCAAATCCTCACCGACTTGGGTCAGGCATTCAGCAATATGAGTTTGCAGCAGCCCGACGAAAATTGGTATATGGACTCCGAAGCCTCCTCTCACCTCACCCGGTCTGCAGATAATCTTTCCCAATTGTTTAATTTAAAATCTCTACAATTTATTACTGTTGACAATGGTCATCGCATTCCAATTCAGGGTTATGGTCACACTCACTCCAACTCATCACCCACCCTTCTCCCTAAATAACGTCTTGCATGCCCCCCACATCATCAAAAATTTAATATCCATTAGGAAATTTACTCGTAATAATTCTGTGTCAGTTGATTTTGATCCTTTTGGTTTTACTGTGAAGGATCTACGTACGGGGACACCTCTTACGAGATGCAATAGCACATGGGACCTCTATCCATTTACGTCCTCGTCCGCTGTCGGTTCCCGCCCTCACACTACCCTAGCTGCTCTGTCTCCATCAATTTGGCACAATAGGCTCGGACACCCACGAACTCCTATTTTTCATTTTCTTAGAAGTAACAATTTTATTCAATGTAATGGGAAACTTGCCCAGACCTGCATTTCCTGTCAATTAGGCAAACATGTTCGTCTTCCGTTTAATTCCTCAGTTAGCATTACGTTTGCTCCCTTTGATATCATTCATGTTGATTTGTGGACTTCCCCCCGTTACTAGCTCCCTAGGTCATAAATATTATCTCGTGTTATTGGATGACTACTCTCACTTTCTTTGGATCTACCCATTAAAATTTAAGTCCGAAGCTTTTGCCAAATTTCTTGAATTTTGCACATTTATCAATACGCAATTCGAACGCACTATTAAATCTTTCCAATATGACAATGGTCGTGAATTTAACAACTCCGCGTTTCAAAAATTCTGCAACAATAATGGCATGGTCTTCTGATTTTCATGTCCTCACATGTCCCCTCAAAATGGCAAAGCCGATCGTCTCATCCGTACAATAAATAACATGGTTCGCACTTTTTTGTTTCATACCTCCCTCCCTCCATCCTTTTGGATTTATGCGGTCAAAATGATAGAATACGTCCTTAATATTTTACCCACTAGTACCTTCCATAACATAACTCCAACCGAAATCTTACACCGTAGGGTTCCCTCCTATAATCACCTACGGATATTCGGTTGTCTATGTTTCCCTAATCTCTCTCCACGGCCTCTCACAAATTAGCTCCCCGCACCACTCCGTGTGTCTTCTTAGGTTTCCCGTCAAACCATAGGGGCTATCTGTGTTATGACTTATCCACTCGTCAAATTCACGTCTCGCGTCACGTCACTTTTGACGAGACACAATTCCCCTTTTCCAACTACCAAAAATTTCAAAAACCGGATTACGAATTTTTAGATGAATCAACTCTCCTGTCCACTTTCGGAAATTATGCCCGACTAACACCACTACACCGCCTCCATCTGCCACCACACATCACTTGCCGTCGGCATCTCTGCCACCGGCGTTCCCCCCATCGCCGCTTCTTTCCACATCTAGCACCACTCTGCCTCCAGATTCCATCGACCCACCGGTCACCGTCCTATCCATTGTGTCGTTCCAACAGTCTCACCACCGTGCCGACCCAAGTCCGACCCTCAACCACCACCCAACAAAACCAGCTACCGGACCTACTATGCCACTGACACCATACCCTACACTACAAACCTCCTCCATTTCCGGCATATCGAGAACCCCCATAAATCCCTACCACAGTTCACCCACCGACCCAACCCACTCGACTCCAATCCCAAACACCGCCACTGTTCCACACCATCCGACAGCTACCCTCGACCGAAACCCAGTCCAAATGACACAAACTACCCCACACCCGATTCTGCCATCACCCAATCCAACCAACCAATCGACCAACACCCTTACCCAGCCAGCGCCCACACACCAGATGGAAACACATGCCCAACACGGGATTTTCAAACCCAAAGTCCAATTTAACATGTCCACCGAAACAATTTTGCCTATTCCAAAAAGTCCTAAATTAGCCAAACTGGACCCAAATTGGAATGCGGCCATGTGTGAGGAGTTTAATGCATTAACGAAACAACATACTTGGGACTTGGTTCCTCGATCAGATGGGGTGAATGTGATCCGTTGCATGTGGCTTTTTCGTCACAAGTTCAAGGATAGTGGTGACTTAGAAAGATACAAGGCAAGACTAGTGGCAAATGGTACTAACCAGCAGGAGGGCATTGATTGCGGCGAGACTTTCCGTTCGGTTGTCAAACCGGCCACCATTCGCACAGTTCTAAGCATTGTTATGGGTAAGAATTGGTCGATTCATCAGCTAGATGTGAAGAATGCATTTCTTCATAGAGATTTACGAGAAATTGTATACATGCACCAGCCGCCTGGCTTTGTCCACCCAGCAGCCCTACAGTATGTGTGTCGTCTCCGTAAGTCACTCTATGGCTTAAAACAGGCCCCCAGAGTATGGTATGATCGTTTTGCACAGTTCATTATACGTCTTGGGTTTACATGCAGCAGATATGATACCTTTCTCTTTACTTTACATCAAGGTCGTGATACTGTCTATTTACTGTTATATGTGGATGACATTGTTCTTACTACCTCTACTGCTGTGTTGAAAGATTAGATTATTACACAGCTCAAGTCTGAATTTGCCATAACTGATTTGGGAAAGTTGAGCTATTTTTTGGGGATCTCAGTCACTTGATCCGCCGATTGTATGTTTTTTTGCCAGCGTAAGTATGCAGAGGAGATCGTGCACAGGGCTAAGATGGACAATTGCAAATTATGGTCACTCCAGTTGATTCTAAATCCGAACTTAGTGCACTAGTCGGTACTCCAGTAACTGATCCTACTATGTATAAGAGTCTCGCAGGCGCACTTCAGTATCTCACATTCACCAGGCCTGACATTGCCTATGTTGTCCAACATGTATGCTTGTTTATGCATGCCCCCAGGGAACCTCGTTTTACTTCCCTCAAACGTATCATTCGATATGTTAAGGGCACACTGGATTATGGACTATACTTATACCCCTCCGCACCGAACTCGCTATTATCCTACACAGATGCAGATTAGGCAGGATATCCAGACACCCGCCGCCCTACATCCGGCTACTGTGTGTTTTTGGGTGATAATCTCATCTCTTAGTCTGCCAAACGGCAACCACATTATCTCGTTCGAGTGCAGAAGCTGAGTATAGAGGAGTTGCTAATGTTCTTGCTGAGATCTATTGGCTCTGAAACCTTCTCTTGGAGCTTCAGTGTTCTTTAAGTAAAGCGTTTCTAGTCTACTGTGATAACATATCCGCCATATACCTGTCTCACAATCCGGTTCAGCATCAGCGAACCAAGCATGTTGAGATGGACATCCACTTTGTTCGTGAGAAGGTTGCTCTCAGGCATATTAAGGTATTGCACGTGCCTTCCTCATATCAATACGCGGATATTTTCACGAAGGGCCTCCCAAGACAGTTATTCCTTGATTTCAGATCCAGTCTTAGCGTTAGGCCTCCTCCCGCTCCGACTGAGGGGGTGTGTAAACGTGTACATGTATAACACTACAATTCTTACCCATAATTAGAATATGATTCTAAACTAGGATTCCTCTTGTATTGGGAATAGGATTCCTCTTGTATTAAGATTGTATATTGTACACTATATATATTGATATTAATGAGAAAGACTCCTCACGGGAGATTAATATCATCTAACATAAATAAATAAAAGTCAACCAGAAGGACAGCGGGAAAGAAGAGGAGAGGAGGGTGCTTTCTTTAGAGATGCATCTGACCAAATATAAGGAGGGTGAAAAACAAAAACGTGTGTACTTTTAACTATATACTGACGAGATTATTTTGGAAACAAAACGAAAAAGAAAAAAAAAAGAACACTGCTTACCTATTACAAGTCTACAATCAACTAAATTGGTTATCATTAGTATTAATTGATAATTCAGAATAAATGGTAAGTAATCCGTTATACCAAATTATACGGAGTATATTGATGGTTTAAAAGGTCATTGCAGTGCGTGTATACAACTTAAATACGCACATAAAGAGTTTGTGTGCGTGCGCGCACACGTATATATATATATATATATCCATTAATGGTCTAAAAATATATAAATTTAAGTTATACGTATTATGGTGTAATGATTCTCTTATGGAGTATTAGTAGTGAACTTTTATATGTAATAGCAAGTTAGTTAATAATTTTATCATATTATTAATTTATACGTATAAAGAAATTTACCTATAAATACTTGTTAGGTAACCTAATTTTATAAATACTCTTTGCATGCTCCGTGAGAGCATAAAACTTAAAAGTTTGTTTGGATTAGCCGATTGTATTGTGCTGAGGGTCTATTGAAAATAATTTTTCTATCTTCTAAGGTAAGGGTAAGGTATGTGTACACTCTATCTTCCACAGACCCCAACTTGTGAGGTTTTACTGGATATGTTATTGTGGTTAGTAATTTGAAAAGCTTTAAATGCTGAAAAATATTTTAAAATATTAATAAATTAATTTGTTCGATAAAAAAGTGTTGATCAGTTGTTCTTTTGTTAAATTGACTAAAATGTCCTCAAATTCTTTTGAAAAATAATATGAATTTAAAAATATCCTTTTAAAGCAACTATGCTATTACTGGCACCCCAAACTAAAAACTACAGCTGGAAATCCAACTTTAGGTGGTCAAAAAAGGAGGAACTAGATATGAAGTGAAGAGGAACTTAGGAGTTTTTCTTTGAAAAAAATATTTGAGAACTAAGAAAATATATTAAGGATAAAATAATAAAAAGCTTGATCAAATTAAAAGTATAAAGCTGAAACTTATGATTTTGGACTGAATTTGACTTATTAATTAGCATTTGGCTTATAAGCATTTTAAATATTTATTAAACGAGTAAATAAATTAAAAAATACTTATTAAATTAATTTGACCAGCTTATAAGCTTAGGCAATCACCCATCTAAACTCTATTGGAGTATAAAATAAGTCGAAGTCACTCAACTGACTTTGAATTTTTGACGTGACAAAAGATGAAAAGAGTGGTACAGCAACAGTGAAGGCATTGCAAGGGAAGGGTAAGAGGAGAATGAGGACTGTGGAAGGAAGTGTTGGCGGAGCACCGGCAAAGATCACGGCGGAGACACCGTCTGCAACGGAGGATGAGGAGGTTTTGCAAGTAGAAGTTTCAATTATTGAGAATGATGCACTGGTGGAGCTCCGGTGTCCATACAAAGAAGGGTTGCTATTAGATGTAATGCAAATGCTAAGGGAACTAAAAGTGGAAGTTGTAGCCATTCAATCATCTCTTAATGATGGCATCTTATTGGCTGAGTTGAGAGCTAAGGTATGGCAAAATAATCTACATATATTTTTGGATGACATTTATAATTTTTTTGACAATAACAAAAGCACAAAAGGCAGATCTAGGATTTGAATTTTATGAGTTTTAGATTCTAGAATAACAGCTTGAAATTCTAGTAACTTGATTATGTCGAACCCGTAAATTCAAGCCTAGATCCCCTCCTGCATACAATACGACATTTTTCTAATGAATTTAATTTTTTATATATACATTGATACTGTAAAAAAAGTGTATGTTGTCAATATAACTTGTATATCAGGTGCCTTACCATTTATTTGCTATTTATTAAATAAAGTTTCTTGTAAATCTTTGAGTAACCTGATTATTCCATAAGTGTTCATAACTTATACCCTTTTCTAAGCTATTTATTTATTTTCCAGGTAAAAGAAAATATATATGGAAGGAAGGCAAGCATTCTGGAAGTCAAAAAGTCAATACATCAGATAATCCCTAGAGTTTAAATTGAGCTCTCAGTTTGTCCCAAAAAATAGTCTTTTCTTAACTTTTCCGAAACAAACCAGGGATGGATACAAATGCAACTAATGAGTCATGTGTGACTTCGACAAGTTGGATAAGACAATTTTTTGGGACACACTAAGAGAGTATAGAGTTAAATAAAATGAGAAAAGAAAATTGCACAAGGATGGAATAGCAGCTAATTAATTTAGTATAATTGTCTATAACCTTAACTATGAAGGAAAGAGTGATATTATATATGAATATATGTTTTAAATTGTACAATGTAATCCCAAGTCACAAGAGTTACTTTTTCTAGATTATTTTTAGGTTTTTGACTTGAAAGACAAACTATTACATTTAGCTTGAATAAAGCATTATGCAACACTAGATGGGGGGCGTACAGTTGATCAAAGTACTATGGCTTGAATACATGTAAACTTTGCAATTAGATGATCTATCTATATATAATCGTTTTTTTCTCTTTTCTGTTTAAAATAGTATTGTTTTTCAACTTCAACTTTGAATCTATTTATTGGATCTCAAGTAAATACTATATAAATGCATATCTTCGATAGGTCGAGTTCTTTTCTTTCTCACAGGGTTAACTTTGCCTTTTAGTAAACTTTTGTGAAGGGGAAAGTTCGAAGGCGAAATCCCCCACCTGTATTAGAGGCCCCTTGGCCAGGTGAGATGTAAATCGAGGAATATGCGCGAGTGGCAGCCCTGCAAGGGAGAGGACCAACGGGACACGAACCCAGCAACAACCCTTGCAATATTTCAGCAAAGACTGTCACCACACGGATTCGAACCCGCGACGTCAGAGTGATTGTACCCCAATCACCTTGCCACTTACCAACTCGTCTGTGCCCCTGGAGGCTGCCTTTTAGTAAACTTGTTAAGTGTTTCTCTTGTTTTTTGTGAAGACCTTCGAGAATTTATTTAGTGGAGTATTGAATCCGAGTTTTTTCTCAATTTACTTTTGAAATTGAGGCATAAAAATTATTAATGAATTAAAAAAAATTCTTTACGACCTGATGAAAGTGAACGAGAAAAAGCAAAAGCAAAAGCAGAGGTCGTTCATAAACAAAAATAAACTATACAAAAGATGGGGAAATGGTTCAAATTTTCCCTCTTTCCATCTATTAGCTAGCGTTTGGTCATAGATTTTGGAACTAATTTTAAAAATTTATCTTTAAATATCTATTTGATCATAAAGTTTGGAGCAGGTTTAGAAAATCTATCTTCAAAAAAATTTCAAATTTCAAAAAATGGTTTTTTGGGACTTCCACTCACAAAACTTCAACAAAAAAAAAATCAAAGTAAAATGCATGTCCAAACACAACTTCAAGTCCCAAAAATGACAACATCAAAAACTCAAATTTTCAAGTTTTAACTTCAAAGTCTATGGCCAAACAAGAGCTTAGTTTCCAATTGTCCTTAATATTAATTTCTGGATTAAAATTCCCCTAAAATATTGGGTCAGGTTATTTATCAGCTGGGTCTAATAACTACAAGGATCAATAAAGTATCACATATTTAGTTGATATTCTCATAAATTCGTTAAATGGAAGAATATTTTTAATCGTAAAGAGCAATTCATGAAGTCAAATAGGTGGAAAGTGGCATTTTTTAATCCGGGAATTAACATCAAGGGCAATTAAGATTTAATAGGTGAAAAGAGGGTAAATTTAAGCTATTTTCAATATGTTGGGGCATTTTTAGCCTTTTCCACATCATAATTCCTTTGCTAAATAAGTGAACGAAAAAAAGGGCTTATGTAATTGATATTGTGAAAGTTGAAACTAAGGCTGGCTAGTGGGCCGGGACGGCCCGAACCCGACCCGACTCCGCCCATACCCCGAGTAAAAAAAAAAAAAAAACGGTAGCGGGACTCGAACTCGAGACGGGACAATGTCTCGTCCCGCCCGTCCCAAGCCCGCCCCAGGCCCGCCAAACCTGACCCCGCCCTGAGCCCGTCCCGAGCCCGTCCCCGATCCCGCCCGAGAGCCCCCCTTTGCAAATATAATTGTTGCACCAACGACCATTTTAGATTTTGGCCTTTGGGCAACGGCCATTTTTGGCCTCCCCCAACCCCCCCTACCCCTTAATATTTATTTTTAACCCATAAGTTATTATATTTACACTTTAACCCAATTTTCCAACTATAAATAACTCATTTTCTCTTCATCTTTCTCACAAATCTTCCTACAATCTCTCTAATTTCTCAATATATCTCTCTACAAGTCTACATTGTTTACTAAATATTCAATTTTATTTATTCATTTGGGAATTGGGAGTGAAGTTGGCAACTAGCTTGAGGATCTTCCATCGAGCTAAGTTTCAATTTTCAACCTCTCGATTACACGTCAACGTTACGTCGGCGTTTGGTACATTCATTCCTTCATTAAATTATTATTGTCTGTTTATTTTATTTAGCGCACTTAATTTTATTATCTTTAATTATTTATTATCATAATTAAAATGAAAGGATTAAGAGGTATGTTTAAGGGTAAGGGTAAGGGTGCTTCTTCTAGTAGGGGCAACCAGAGCAAAGGTACTTCTTCTAGTCATCTTATTCCTACACAGGATGATTTTGTTGATACTCAACATTTTCTTACAATACCATTAGATTTAGACGATGAGCTATTTTCTGGAACTCAAGAAGACTTTAATTTAGACGATGATCTAGATGATACACCCACTAATGTTGATGACAACACACCCACTAGTGCACCTTCAACTGAAATGCCTCCTATTCCCCCTAGTATGAGACGAGGTCCAGCAAAACGACCATTAAAATCAGATGCATGGACATTTTTTTATAGGGACGTAGAGAATCAAGTAGCTATATGTAAAATTTGTAAAAATATTTTAAAATTTAAAACTGGAAAAGGTCACGGTGGGACGGGGTTTAATTAGACACGTAGTAAGTGCTCATCCACTAGGTATGCCCAATACCAGGCTTCAAAACCGGGTGCGCAAACGCCGCTCCATCGGGACAAAGTTCACATACGACATCGTCCCGGACCAAGTACATGGTCAAATTAACCCTATGACGGGGGGAATTGTAGGCCCTAAATACAATAAACATTGAGATAGGGAAGCAATATCAAAATTAGTTGCTGTGGAGGGTTTGCCTTTTTCATTTCCTTCATCTCCCGATTTTATTCATTACATTAGAGATATATAGAATCCTGTTTTTAACGGTTTTCCTAGATCAACTGTTAAGAGAGATGTATTTAAATTCGCACATGAATATCAACAATATTTACGTTATTCATTATATCATTTTAATGTCAAAGTATCTATCACGTCTGATATAGGTCGTAGTACTAACAACCATGATTATTTAACGGTAACTTGTCATTGGATAGATTATAAATGGTCTATGCAAAAACGTATCTTAAGCGTATAGATATATAGATGATAGGCACACTGGTACTTTTATTGCAGATAATATTTATCAAGTGTGCCATTATTATGGAATAACCGATAAAATTATGACTATTACATTAGATAACGCTTCTTCTAACAATTATGCTATTACAATTTTAAAAAATAGTTTAACTCCATCTTTTTCAAATCATTTTCATATAAAATGTGTGTGTCATATATATAACTTAATTGTAAAGGATGGTCTATCACTTTTACAAGACATTCTTAGTAAAATACAATTTGCTATAAACTTTATTTTTAAAAGTAATAGAGTACAACGAAGAAAAGAATATAAAAAAATTTGTCATGATTGTGGACTACCTTATAGAAAAATTTCAGAAGAAGTATCCACTAGGTGGAATTCTTTATACGAGCAACTACTTGTTGCTTATGACTATAGAAAACCTATAACTTTATTTTTTAACTCTCATAATCAAAATTCAGCTGATATGGTTGTAGATAGTGATTGGGTAAAAATTTCGAACTTATTGTATTTTTAGAGAAATTTTTTCAAACAACAAAAGAATTTTCCGGTATATATTATCCTACTATTTCGATTATGTTGTTTTATATAACTCTAATATTTTTATTACTTAGTGAATATATGGAAAAATCAGCTTATATGGCAGCTATTAAAAAATGTTTATCAAAATAAAAAAAATATTTTATTTCTATTCCCACTATTTATATTATTGGTGCTGTATTAAATCCGACTATTAAAATAGACGGTACTAAATCACTAATTGAAACTATTTACGATTGTATAGAAGTACTACCTCCTCCAAGTCCCAAAAATCTAAATCACCCACCACCTATTGAACAAACTAAAGAAGAAGTGTTGTCTAGCGTAGAAGACCAATGTAAAAAAATATATAGGTTTTATCAAAAAGAAAATGCTAGTAACTTACCGGCTTCCATACCATCTTCTTCATCTTCAACACAACCTCACAAAAGACATGGTGTTTTTGCGGCTAGTATTAAAAGCCTCAGAAATAGAATGTGCGGTCGTACCGTTACTAACCAAATTAGCGAGTTGGATATTTTTGTTTTGCAGGGTTCTATACCGTATCAAGAAGTTATCAATGAAGATGGACATGCAGACTTGTTGAATTACTGGAGGGGATGAGAAGACATTTCCGACACTTTCAATGATGGCCCGAGATGTTTTGAACATTCAAGCGTCATCAAATGCGTCTGAAAGCGCTTTTTCTGCCGGCAGATATCAAATAGGAGACCACAGACACTCATTAGCCGGAGACAGCTTGGAAATTGCAGTATTATTCAGAGATTGGATACGAGCGAAGCGGAGAAGGTGCGGTCAACCGGAGATCAACGAAGAAGACGAAAACTATAACGAAATCTTATCCGAAGGTAGTGGAAGCTACATAGATCAATTTGACCAACAAATACAAATTCCAACCGAAGAACCACAGGAAATTATCAAGCAATTAGAACAGGGTTTTTTGAGAATGTAATTTTTTTAATTGCAATTTTATTATGTAAATTGCAACTTTTGGACAACACCACAAAGTTGCAATTTAGATTTTAGACAATTGTATTTGTATTACAAAAAAATCATGTCTATTAAATAATATAAGAGGCACAAAAACAACCTTGGGATGTTTTATTACATTATCTTGTCTTGTTTATTGAGTTTTTTTTTATACATATGTTTTTTTTTTAAAAAAAAAAGGAAAACCCGCCGGAACCCGCCCCGATCCCGACACCGCCTCGACCCGATTCCGACGGGATTGGGATCGGGACGGGACTGGAGCAAGTCCCGCCAATCCCGACCCCGCCAGACCCCGCCGACCCGACCCCGCCCCCTTCGCCCGTCCCGCCCCGCCCCGACCCTGCCAGACCCGGCCCGCAGACCCGAGCCCGGCCCACTGGCCAGGCCTAGTTGAAACTAGTTGAATTTCAACAATCATAAAGTGGAAATAATTTCTTAATTAGGAGGATCACGCATAGTGCGCAAAGTACGATGCAACAGCAAAAATAGGTACACAAAATGGTGAGTTGATAGTTGAAAATTGCTAATAATACACAGCTAAAGTGTCTTGGATTTTTTTTTGGCAATCCACACGAATGCCCTTATTTTAGGTGTTCATTGATTTTTGTCCCTCAAATTGAGAATTTTTTATTTTTGCTCTTTGCTTAAAATTTTTGGGTTTCAAGTTTGAACTCCCGTTCAGGCAAAAACTAAAAAATAATTTGCAAGGCAATGTCGGCAAATTATGCCTGAAGGCAGAGTTTCAAACTCTACCTTAAGACATGTAGAGTTTGCGTTCAGGCATAAAGCAAACTTTGGTTTGCAAATCTAAACTCAATCTTGTGATTTTTTTATTTTTGACTTCAAAAATTAAAGATTCCAAATTTTAGAGGTAAAAATTAAAGACCATTGCCTTTGAAGGGAAATGCGTGCAAAGAAAAGTTTTTTTTTAGGAGTTTGAGCTATAAATTTTAATTATAAGGTGGGAGCACCTCATTTAGGATTAAGGCTAATTAAGTGGAGATAAGTTATTGATGCGTCAAAATAAGCCCCTCAAAAATATACAGTTAAGTTCAACAACTTTAAAAAACAATAAAATAAAATTATAACTATTCCAAGCTTTCAACCGAGCCCTCAAGTTTTTAAAAATATATTTTGATCAAAGTAAGAAATAATAAAATAAACCAAAATACAAATCTAAAAATATATCTTTTATCCTATAAAAAATAAATATAAATTATATTCCCCTCTATCAATTCATTCCCACGTTTTTATTGTTATATCTGAAATATGCTCCATTGACAGCCATTGTTGAAGTTTGAGCTTAAAGCTTGAAAAAAAGGGGTTTTCGAAAGAGTAATTCATTTTAAGTGAGTGTTATTGAATTTTGTTAGGGATCTTTTGATGTGTTTAAATCTCAAATTTTAGAGAATCGAGAAGATTTAAGGTGATTTTGAATTAAATTTTGAATTTGAGCTTGAGTATAGCCATTATTAAAGCTTAAGCTTCAAATTTGAAAAAAATGAATTTTATGAATGAGTGATTTATTTCAAGTGGGTGTTATTGAGTTTTGTTGGTGAGGAGTCTAAATCTCAAATTTAAGGGAGTTTGGGGAAGATTTAAGGTTGTTTTGCATAAAATTTCATAGTTGAGCTTGAAGTACAATATGAACATTTTACATTTGAACTTAAGGCTGAAGATGAGCATTTCAGATTTATAACTTTTATTATAGACGAAACAATAATTATGCATAGACCAACAACAGAAATACATTCACTGCTGATTATGCCTTTATGAATGTCTTGTACCGCTTAGTCTACCTCATAGCTTTACCACGAAGAGTCAATTACCATTGAATCCTAGCAATACCTTTTGGCCTTCTCAAAAATGGAGGATTGACCGTAGTTGCAACTAATTAATGAAGTGCTTTGGGACAGGAGAATGGACTTCTCAATGAGATATGTCATTATACTTGCATACTCTGAGTTATTATAAACCAGCTACAAGAAATTAGAATCTATAATGTAACACTTATTTTTGCAACAAAAAAATAATTTTTTTAATAAGAAGTGAACTAATTTTAAATTATAAAACTTATATTCATAACGAAATAATATTTTATCACCATGAAATTACTGAAACAATACTACAATAATCTAAAATAAGGATAACTAATAACTAATTTTAATAATGTGTTGAAAAAATGTTGTGATGATCATAAATATATGTAACAACTTGAAATTGGTGACATAACTATACGTGAAAATCACATATTTTTAAGTCATGATGCAAATGGTTACTATATTACATATGATCTATATTGAAATTGATGAAACAATCATGTGATCAATGTGAAATGTTCTTGTCTTTATTGCAATAGGTGAAATAATTATGCGGTCAATTTTTAATGTTTAGATTAATAGCGAACGACTGTATTATTTCATCTTTTGTAACCAAAAAAGATTTTTTAAATAAGAAGTGAACTAAATTTAGATTATAAAACTTATATTTATAACTAATCAATATGTTATCAACATGAAATTAGTGAAATAACACTATAATAATCTAAAATAATGATAAATGTTAATAATGTGTTGAAGAAAAAGTTATGATGATCATAGTTATATGTAACGATTTGGAATTGGTGACATAACTATATATGAACATCTCATATTTTTTAGTCATGTTGCAAATTGTTACTATACTACAAATGATATATATTGAAATTTATGACATAATTATATGTGATCAATGTAAAATGTTTTTGCCTTTATTGAATAGGTGAAATAATTATGCGACCAACTTGTAATGTTTAGATTAATAGCGAACGACTTGTATTATTCATTGATATTAGTATTTCTATCCATAATGACATTATAATTTTGTTAAATTATTCATTTAAATGCCAATAACGATAAGTTTCAAGAACAAATTCATCAATTTTTAAGATAATTTCATCTAATTGCTTAAAAAAATCGTAGTTGCTTCTAATAACCGTAGTTTGTTCTAATAATCGTAGTCACTTCTAATAACCGTAGTCGCTTCTTAGTGGCTAAAATGTGACCCTTTTCAGTTCTCAATGCATATTAATAATTAATAATCGTAGTCGCTTCTAATAATTGTAGTTTGTTCTAATAATCGTAGTCTCTTCTAATAATCGTAGTCACTTCTTAGTGGCTAAAATGTGATCCTTTTCAGTTCACAATGCATATTAACAACTAATAATTGTAGTCGCTTTAATAACTGTAGTTTGTTCTAATAACCGTAGTCGCTTCTTAGTGGCTAAAATGTGACCTTTTTCAATTCTCAATTCATATTAACAACTAATAATCGTAGTTGCTTCTAATAATCATGATGTTATCATTGACAATTGCTACATTTCATATAAGAAATAATTTTTCAAGTTATTATATATATATAGCCAATGCAAAAGCTTAGTAAAAATTATAGAATGCTAATAAACTTATTTTAGACCTGAATAAAGACTCTACTAGATTATTTCTGACAGTTTCGTCTTTTTGCTTTTGGACGAACAAATGTTGTATTTGATCCAAAATCATGTCAAATCTTAACCAAAATGCTTTAAATCTCATATATGAGCTCCCTTACATGTTGTGATTTTTTTTTTGAGACATCACCCACATGAAATACAGCTCAATTGCGGTAATCCAAAATTTGAACAATTATCTTCTTCAACCTTGAGAGTTGTTATAAAATTGATCCAAAATCATGTCAAATCTCAACGAAATTACTTCAAATTTCATATATGAATTTTTCCTCGACGTTTCGATTTTTATGAGGCATTGACAGCTGCTACATTCCATATATATATATATATATATATATATATATATATATATATATAGCCAACGCAAAAGTTTAGTCTATTTTAGACCTGAATAAGGATTATGCTAGACTATTGCTAGCAGTGTCTTATTCTTCCTTTTGGACGAACAACTGCTATAATTTGATTCAAAACCATGTCAATTTTTAACCAAACTGCTTCAAATTTCATATATGATCTCCCCTCCACATTCCGGTTCTTTTGAGATATCACCTACATGAAATAGAGCTCGACTGCGGTAATCCAAAATTTAAACAATCATCTTCTTCAATATTGAGAGTTGCTATAAAATCGATCCAAAATCATGTCAAATCTCAACGAAGTTTCTTGAAATTTCAGATATGAACTCTCCTCTATGTTCCAATTTTTTTGAGGTATCACTGTAGGCACCTTGTGTGTGCGCCATAATCTCTCTTTCATAGAGGGGATTGTTGGAAATTTGTCTTTGGCGGGGAGATGCGTCCACCCATCTTTGATGAATTAGACACTAGTGTTCCGCATATTGGAGGATTTGTCTCTTTACACATTCATGATCTACGAAGTGAGTAGATGACCGTAGGGACAAGAATCGTCAAATTTCGTTGAGAAATGAAAGAGATATTGGTCCACGAAGTAAGGTGTTTGAGGCATGGAAATGTAGTGTGGGACAAATCTACCACATCGGTGGGAATATGAAGAATTGCTCTCTATATAAGTCTCTAATGTGGTAAAGGGTTTGGGACCCCAAATGGTATCCCATGTGTTTAAAGGAGAGAGACCTAGATGTGCTTGGGTTCAAGGCTAAGCCCACACGCGCGCCGCCGCCGCCCGCCCGTCCGGTCCGGTCGTAGGCTGTGTGGATTTTCTGATATTATCTTTTTGGACTAGAGAACTTTGCCAGATATACAGTTTGATCCATGAAGTTTCTTATGTACAGTTTGGTCCCTGAAGTTTAATATTTTACAGTTTGGTCCCCAGAGTTTCTGGAAACTTCCTGCCTACCGTTAGACTGTTTTATGGAGCATTAACCAGCCATTACTTGGCTGATTAACTCCTCCATTTTCACCCTCCTTCATGTCCGTTTAAACAGCCTCATTCAATGGCCATAAACAACCATTACTTGGCTGTTTAATGCCCTCCTAATGGCCATTAACAACCATGTTTTGGGCAGTTGTACAACCCCTCTTCCATGCTATATATTGAGCCTCCTTTGGCTCAATTCAGTGACTGAAAAATAGAAGATACGTGACTGAAATTCAGCACAAAACAGTGAGTGAATCAGCCAGAAAATAGCACAAAACACAGCTCAAAACAGCTGAGCAAACCAGTGACGAAATACAGTGTCATATACACAAGATATACATAACAGAGACACACTATATACACAGAGACGAAAGAGAAGAGTAAACAGAAACTCTTCCTTCCTATTCCATATCTTCAGCAAGTCGATTCATATTTATTTTCTTCGTCAGGCTCAACCTATTGGCTTTGTAGCGTTGAGATTAAAGTGTTGTTTTATCTTGGGAGACTATTGCCCGCTAACGTAAAAGCATATATACGGGACAATCTTGTCTTAAGGACAGAGGTCAATCACTCGACTCAACACACAACGTTGTAACCATCCAGATTTAGTTGTTTCTTGATTTCAGGCTATCAAGATTCAAGACACAACAAGCTTGCAGCAGTTTTGAAGATTGGCATATTTGTTCAACAAGATTCAATTTCTGAATATTGAATATTTGTTTATCCTTTCGAATACTTGTAATAGTTATTTACTTCCCGTACTGCTTTATAAAGTACAATAGAGTACCAACAATCACTCACTCAAAACGAAGCTCGTTTACAGTAACTCATATTTTTTAATTAGAGCTTCGAAGCTTTGTTAATGATCGTCTATGGCTTTCAGCTCCTTCTTCACCTTTTCAGCAACCAACATGTATATATACTTCAAGTTTAGCTTTCAACGACAATTACACACATAGAAGATGAAGGAATGAGAGAATTTGAGAGTAAAATAATGATTTTCGGATAAGAAGAACATGATAGAAGAAAGAGAGAAAGAAAGAGAAAGAGAAAAGGGCTCTTTTGATAAGTTTAAAACTTAACCCTAAAGTTTTTAAGAATACAAAGAGGCTCCCATGTGTTTGTTAATTTTATCATTAATAATTTTTAGACCCAAAATAAATGGAAGAAAAGAAGAAGGGTCCTGCCACTTATAGAAAGACTTTTGGGATCGTGACAACTAAATCATCCAAATGTTTTGGACGATAGTGCAAAATCAAGAAGAAAAAATTTTACTTTTCTGTTTGAGACTGAAGCATCAACTCGATAACCTACGAACCACAGAGAAATCATTTGTTGGAAATTTACTAATGTTGAATTAAGTTTATCCCATTATTTATGACTCGAACAATTGGGGCACTGCACGTCAGAAATATCATTTCCACACACTTGCAATCTTAGTGCCAAGTATCGTAAATTTCGTTAATGAAAGAGATATTGGTACGTAAGTGAAATGTTTGAGACATAGAATGATGGACGATTATTGGCTAAATAACAAGTGTTCCACGTTGTTAAACGAATGAAGGATTGTGCGAAGTGTAAGATGGTACGGGTCAGAAAAGGGCCGCAGAGCCGAGAAGGGCGTGGCGCCTCCCGGACTGGGCCACGGAGCCGGAGTGCCGCGACGCCCCATTGCAGCGCCGCGGCGCTTGATTGGCAGTGAGCATCGTGAGTTTCTGGCTGAATTAGCATCGCGGCGCTAATGTGGTAGAGCCGCGACGCTTCATTGGCAGTGACTGCTCGATGGAATCCCAAAGGTTTGGTTGTTGAGGTGGTTTCAATGACATTGAATCCACCCAATAATGGCCATTACTTAGACCATTATGTTGATGCATTACTTGAGGGTTAAATGTCATCTATTACATGACAATTGAATGTCATTATGGGGCATTTGAAAGGACATCTTGCACACCTATAAATTGAGGCATTTGGCTGAATTCTATAGATGAACAGAAAGGAACATATGAACATACTTATAAGTTAACAACACCACAAAGAGATCAGTTTTTCTGATAAGCAATCCTTCTCTTAGTAATCTTCATTATTCGTGTTATTCGCTGGGATCATTTGTGTAGACTTTGCACATTTGATAGTTTGTTGTTTCATCTTGGGAGACTATTGTCCACACTTCCGTAAAGCCTATATACGGGGGCAATCTTGTCTTAAAGACATAGAGCCATCTCTCGACGCAGCCGGTGGTGTTGTGATTATCTAATTGGTTGCTAAGTGTTTCAAGTGTGAACTTTATTCTCAAAGGACTCTAACCGTTCAGATTCTCAGCGGTTCTACAAGTCACAAGTGTAGCAGTTCATGTTCTTGTATTTCTAAATACAAGATCCATATTTGGAGTTCCAATTCAAGATCAAGAGATTGACAACTTGTTGTTGTAATCTTTGTTGTTTATCTTTTCGATCACTGTAATAGTTATTTACTATTCTCGTATGTATTTTACATTTCCAACATCATTTTCCAATAATGGAGCCATGTATAACTCAGACAAGCGTTTATTTTTCCTCCATGCAGTCCATGTCTTAGTTCTTTGGCTTGCTAGTTGCTACGGCGCTCTGCGTTGTTATGCCCGAGAATCTATTAGAAATAACTTATTTTCCTCATAGAGATAGAAATAAGGACAACATACATCTTATCCACCCCTAATTCCATTTGTGGAATTACACCTTAATACGTTATTATTGTAGTTATGCTCCTGTTAATATTGCATATCCTTAAGATATGATTAACCTTGTTTTGGTGTTATCTTTATCACTTTTTCTCAACCAAGACAATTATTGGATAAACATATTGATATAGACAGTTTCGGAGAACAACAGCTGCGGAGTGAAGTTTCTTGTGGTAAGAAATTGTTGATTGTGTTGAAGAAACCAAAATAATTTAACTTTAAGCTTTACATTTTACGCTTAACAGGATGATTTATAACCACACAAATATTAATATCATTGATTTAGAATCTTCTTTTGCCTAAGTTTTATTTTCCTATTTAATTATTCTCTGTCTCAATTTATATGATACAATTTTCTTTTTAGTTAGTTCCTAAAAGAATGACACATTTTCTTATTTAATAACAATTTAACTTTAAGCTTTAACTTTTACGCTTAACGAGATGATCTATAATCACACAAATATCTTTAGCTTATTTTAGACCACAAGATTCAAAAGTCCTTCATTATTTCTTAAACTTCATGCTCAGTTAAACTACATATAAATTGGGACGGTCGGAGTATTGTATAAGATTTGGATTCTTGATTTACATGTATCTTGTTTTGCTTTTTTTTCCCTCGAAATTTTCTTGGGTAGATTCTTTGATGCATTTGGTTATTTTTGTTCAGACACTTTAATGGAAATTTTCTTCTCAAGTGCATGAACTGCAATAACACTAAGTACATTGGATTCCATTTGGACAAATAATTCTAATTAAAAGGGAAGAATATTGGTGCAACTAAGATGTTTTATAATATGACTGAAATAACTGAATGTTTTTTATTTCTTTTTCCAGAACATAGGCATTTATCCTTTTTCAAACTGAATCTCAATTTCAAACACCTTAGTGATAGTAATCTACTATTGTAGTTTTTTCTTATTTGCTACATTCTTCCTTGTTTTTGCTGCAGTGATTTAGTACCGAATGATCTGCTATCAGCTCTGATTTTTGTCCTAAATTTGTTGAGCTATGTGAAGCTAAAGATTTTTTTCCATACTGCATTCAGGGTGCCGACACATAGAAAAGAAAATAATAAACGATTTTGTTATTTAAGTATGATAAACTTTTCCATAACCTTACATTTGAGAATGTTCTATTGCTTTACAGCTTGACAGGAATTTTATGGCCCGGTATATGTTTCTTCTGTCTAACTTTTCAGGTTCACAAGTTTTTCAATGCATTAGTTGAAGAACATAAAAGGCTTATTTCTTACTTGGAAGATATGTTTGCACACTCCAGACCCTGCTCTTAAAAGTATATTTATATCTTAGAGACCATCTGTATTATAACAAATGTATTTTATACACATTCATATTATTATTAATGGAGATTAATATTTTGTCATTTGCAATTATTGAATTATTAATTGATTGTTTGTAATATTCTATAATATGCATCCCTGGAGGTTACACTGTTATTAATAGTGTGAGATATTAATATTATAACGTAACACTTAAAATAGCCTCGACTAATGATCATCGAGAATGGGATATCGATGATATGTGATAAGTCGACATGTCTGCATCACATCTTTGGAGGATGTAGTATGTCTCACCTGCTACGAGTAATGGTTACTCGTGATGGACACATGGATACTTTGGAAGTATTGGTATACCCTGCTGATATACTATTTGTTATACTTGCCTAAAGTATGATCCGCGTGTGGGAGATAAAAGTCCTTAGACTTGAAGTCAATACGCGCCTTGTCTGCAAAGCAATGTACTTTGATCCCGTCCTAAGCTCAATTGCCTTATATGTTGAGATACGACTTGTATTGGGTATATTACGATGTGGATTAAAGGTGGTAGTTGAGCCAAGATTAGGATTCATTCCTCGAATGTATATTCGAGAGAACACTCGGATTCTCAGTGATGTTAGGTTGACTAAGTCAATAGTCAACTCAATAGACATATTTAGAATATGGTCTAGTTGTCAACTAATATAGATGAGATATAATGATTAAGCCATTTGGATAGACACTTGACAAATCCTAAGCTTGATCGGGTTTGTCGTGAATGAAAGGATTTTATCTTACCACATAAAGGTTAAGTTTACTGGATTCGCGTAAACGTACTTCACATATTGAGTTGTCTTGCGGCGCCGTCTAGGAGTTCCGCGTAGACCTTAATTTGATTAATGTCGATATGAGAAGGCAGGTAGGGTCACACTATGTCGATTGTCCGTTTCGATCTAATGATGTATTGAGAGAGTAATTAAAATGATCGATTTGGAATCGAGATATTTAAATGAATAATGATTATTTTAATTAAGTCAAAAATGGATTTTGGATTTAATTAAGAAAGCACGACAAATAAATCGAGACAGTGCAAGAGCACGTCGAGCGCCGCGGCGCCCATACCCTAGGGTCGCAGCGCCTCTGCATCAATTTTTGGACCAGGCCCAAGGTCAAATCCTAATCCGGTTTTGACCTAATTTTCAACTATAAATAGAGGCATTCCCTTCATTATTCATACACCAATTTTCTGAAAATCATTCTAAGCCTTAGAGACTTAGAATCAAATACTCTCTCGAACCTCTGCCGGATTTCCTAGCTTTTCGAAAGAGAAATACATTGAAGCTTGGAGCTTGCAATCGGAAGGGCAACCGCGTGTGCACCTTATAGTAGAAAAAGACTCCAGATATTCAAACTTGTAAGTTTATGCTTTATGTTACAAGTTTAATTGTTGTATAACCATACCAGAAATATTATTGGGGTAAGTAAGAAACAAAATTTTAAAACTTCCGTTGTGCCTTACTTATGTGTTTTGAACCCAACAAAATCCTACAGTGGTATCAGAGCCCATGCTGGTTCAATGGTTATATAACAATTGAATAGATTAATAATATGGGTTAAACATAAAATTGGATTAAAACGAGGTTTCTTGAAATCCTACATGTCTTGAAAAAATGCTGACCTTTTGATATCACCCTAAATTATCTCCTACGCTAACTCGAGGAAGTCATTCCGCTCTAACTCGAACTAAGCCAAAGTGCGTTGTCTGGCTCATTGCACGGTGCATGGCTAAGAACAAGTAAGAACGGCTTATGGTCGATATGGGCGTTATTGATAATGGTGGGTGATGATAAAGGACCTATGAATTGATCCATAAATTGGATTTAGGGGTTGAACGATTTTTTGAAAATCAACACAGAAACGTTTGTCAGGACATCGGTGTTGCGGCCTTTTGGTAGGGCATCGCGACGCTTGCTAGGGTTTCAGGGAGGCGTCGCGACTCCATAGTGAAGTGTGACGTGGCGGTAATGCTTCGTTTAAAAAATATTGACTTACTAGACAACAGGCGTCGCGGCTCCATGGTGGAGCGCCGCGGCCCTAATGATTAGCGTCACAGCCCCACATGTCCATAAACAAAAAAATTTGTTTTCAGAGTTCAGAATGTTTAACCCAAGATTATTATTATGCGGTATATTATTTGATAAGTATACTGTTTATGTGTTAAATGTCAAAATGTTTGTCATTTACATTTCTATAATAGCGTCCGCTATAACTGTCTGGGCAGGCGGCGTCCAGTGTTTGATTACGCCATCTTATATCATGCATATTGTGTTGACGGTTTCCAAACTATATATGTCATTAGCTTTGCATGATAAGATGTCATATTGGATATGGCATAAAAGAGTTGATCTTGGTTAGAACCCTGAATTAAAATGTTCCCCAAAATTTTAAATACAAGTCTATATTAAAACGCGTCGTCCATTATAATTGTTAGAGTGCAAAATCCTTTTCGGCGATACGAGTATTTATGCCAAAGCATTTGCTCTAAGTATACGAGGACCCAGACTATTTCATAGACGTGTTTTAATGTAAAGGTAAATGATAAACTTTTGTGGGTATTTACACCAAACTGTTTGCTCACAAAGGTCAAATTTGCTTTGATACATAAACGCAGTCGTGTAATGGGGTTGACTTACTTAGACAAATCTTAGCGCCAAAGTGTCGGACTAATCTAAGGACGCAAGATTAAATGTAATATTTGATCAACCAAGAGTTGCGAATAAGTTTTGCAATTGGTTTAGAACCTACCAAGATATGTTATTGAAGTTATCAGCCAAAGCAAACGCGGAGATAGCATAGGCTTGGATCTTAGCCCATTATGACCTCAATTAATATAGGTTTGTATTCTACCATGGGGTCGTAGAAGTATGTTAAAATAGTGAGAGCTAATTAAACAAAAGGCCTTGTTGATTAGCCTAAATGAATGTGTATAATAGGAAATAGATTTTGAGTTTGATTTCTGGTCTATCTAATTCTTCAGATTATAAAAGATGTCGAGCTTATCGTTGAAAATGTTGATTGAGATGAATAAACTTACTGGACCGAACTACCTTGACTGGCTAAGGAATTTGCGAATAGTACTGAGATAAGAGAAAATAGAATAAGTGTTGGACATGGTGTTCCCAACAGTCCCTGTGACAAACTCTGACGAATATGCCACTTTTGATAAGGATGCTTACCAAAAACATCTAGATGATGCCACTTCAACCCAATGCGTAATGTTGTCTTCCATGTCTATGGAACTTCAGAGACAGCATGAGAACATGGGGCCCAATGAGATGCTTGAACACTTGAAGAGTCTCTATGACTCTCAATCCCAAACTATGGAATGTGAGTTGCTAATAGAAATCTTTAAGTGTAAGCTCAATGAAGGGGGCCCGGTCTCATAGCACGTGTTGAAGATGATAGGGCTGATAGAGAGGCTTGCTTCAATTGGATCGAAGCTTGAAAGGAATGTCGCTACCACCCTCATCCTGAACTCTCTCCCTCGTTCCTTTGAGAACTTCATAGTGAATTTCAATATGAATGGAACGAAGGCGACTCTGCCGGAGCTGCACAACATGCTCAAGACCTTTGAGTCTTCCACTTCCAAAGGCAAAGTTGTGCTCATGGTGAGCTCTTCTAGCTGACCCAAGCCAAAAGGCAAGGAATGGCAGAAGAAGAAGGGCAAAGCAGTCGTTACGCCCTCAGCTATGAAGCCCAATGGAGGTGTGAAGAAGAAGCTAAACACGGCTAAGGATGAATGCCTCAACTGCCATAGGAAGGGGCATTGGAAGAAGGACTGCACGACACCAGGAGAAGGAAAAGCACTAGGTGCTCCTACCTTTGGTGGACAAGGTATGTACGTCATTGAAATAAATATGTCTATAAATAACTCTCATTCCTAGATATTGGATACCGTTTGTGGCTCACACATTTGTACAAATGTGCAGGGGCTAACTGATAGCAGGAAGGTTAGACCGAGAGATGTAGACCTACGCGTTGGAAATGGAGCACGAGTGGATGTTGAGCGCGTAGGGACTTATAGATTAAATTTACCTTCCAGCTATTGTTTAGTGTTGAATGATTGTTTTTATGTACCCTCGTTAACGAGGAATATTATTTCTATCCCAGTGTTGGACATGGAGGGCTTTTCCTCGTATATTTATAATGACAGTCATGTACTGTCTTTTGATAATATTAAATATGGAACTGCTCCTCTTCTGGATGGATTATATATATTGAACGTAGTCGAGAGATATTCAATGTACAAAATAAACGAGCCAAGATAAGTAATAGAAACTCTACCTACCTATGGCACTGCAGACTTGGTCATATCAACGAATCAAGGATAGCAAAATTGAGGAAGTTAGACTACCTCGAACCATTTGACTTGGAGTCTTATGGTAACTGTGAATCTTGCTTGAGAGGAAAGATGACCAATAAACCACTTTCTGGGAAAGGTGTGCGAGCCAAGGAGGTGCTTGAGTTGGTCCATACTGATGTATGTGAGCCATTCTCGACTCAAGCTAAAGGAGGCTTCCCATACTTCATCACTTTTACTAACGACTTCACAAGGTATGGATATGTGTATCTTATGAGACATAAATCTGAGGCCTTTGAGAAGTTCAAGTAGTACAAGTCGGAAGTAGAGAAGCAACTTCCAACAAGTATCAAGACCCTTCGATCGGATAGAGGAGGTGACTACTTGAGAAAGGATTTTCTAGATTACTTAAAGCTACATAGAGTCCAGTCAGAATGGACACCTCCTGGAACACCACAGATGAATGGTGTTGCCGAGAGGAGAAACCGAACCTTATTAGATATGGTTCAATCCATGATGAGCTCATCAGCTCTACCGATATACCTTTGGGGACATGCTATACAAACCTCTATATATGTTCTGAATAGGGTTCCTTCCAAGTCAGTAGAAAAGACACCCTATGAGATATGGTGTGGCAAAAAGCTAGCTCTTAAACATATAAGACCCTGGGGGTGCCCTGCATATGTTAAGAAGATGCTCACTGACAAGTTGGAATCTAAAAGTGAGAAATGTTACTTCGTGGGGTATCCAAAGGAAACTAAGGATACTACTTCTATCTTCCTAGAGAACATAAGGTCATTGTTTCCAGGAACACAACTTTCCTTGAAGAAGAATATGTCTACAAGGAACATAACTACACAAAGATAGAACTTGAAAAATTCAAGAACCACAAGATAACACAGAAAATGAACCCTTGTCGAATGACCTAAACAAGGATTCAGTGGGAGTATCTGGTGAAGATTGGGTGCTTAGAGTACGCCCTTCAGCCAGTGGGAGTGATGTGAGAGATAGTGCAGAAATGCAAGACTCTCATACACAACCAATGGAAGATGATACAATAGTTGTACATCATCTTATTCAGAAAATACATGAAAATGACATTCCTAAAAGCTCTCAAGGTGATGGATTGTCCAACACACAAAGACCTTCTCACAATCAGAATGCAACAAACACTGAAACGCAGAATAATCAACTCTGTAGGACCACTAGGACTCATCGTCCGCCTGAAAGACCTAATCTCCTTGTTGAAACACACAATGAGATAGATATTCTTGATGACGATGAACCTACAACCTACAACGAAGCTATGTTAGACATTGATTCGCAGAGATGGCAAGAAGCCATGAAATCTGATATGGACTCGATGTACATAAATCAAGTTTGGAACTTGGTTGATTTGCCAATAAGGGTAGACCCATAGGATGCAAATGGGTCTTCAAGAAGAAGATTAATGCATATGGCAAGGTACAGACTTATAAAGCAAGATTGGTGGCTAAAGGTTATAATCAACGGCATGTGGTCGATTATGATGAAACATTTTCACCTATTGCTAAGATTAAGTCCATTCGGATTTTGCTTGCAATAGCTGCATATTATGACTATGACATTTGGCAGATGGACGTCAAAACTATTTTCCTCAATGGTAATCTAGTTGAGGAAGTGTATATGAAACAACCTGAGGGTTTTTCACTTGAGTCCAAACCAAATGTCGTATGCAAGCTACAAAAGTCCATTTATGGGCTTAAGCAAGCCTCGAGGAGTTGGAACATTTGCTTTGACAAGGCTATCAAGTCATTTGATTTCGTCAGAAGCAAAGAGGATCCATGTATTTATAGTAAACGCAAGGATGGGATTATTGCCTTCATTATCATATATGTAAATGACATATTAATAATGGGAGACAATAAGACTCTCCTGCAGTCAGTCAAAGAGTGGTTATCCAGTACCTTCATGATGAAGGATTTAGGTGAAGCCTGCTACATTCTGGGGATTATGATCTATAGAGATAGACCTAACAGATTGTTGGGGCTGTCACAGTTAGTCTACATAGACATTGTGCTTAGACGTTTTTCTATGGAAAATTCCATGAAAGGCGGTCTACCTATGGGACAAGGCATCAAGTTATCTAAGAAGGATAGTCCTTCTAATACTATAGAACTTGAACGCATAAAAAAGATCCCATATGCTTCGGCTATAGGATCGATCATGTATGTCATGACTGTACTAGGCCAGATGTGGCTTTTGCACTTAGTATGACTTGCAAGTTCCAGCAGAATCCTGGGAAAGAACACTGGAAGGCAGTCAAGAGTATTCTTAAGTATCTTAGACGAACTAAAGATTACTTCTTATTCTATGGTGGGGAAGAAAAGCTAGCTGCTACTGGGTACATTGATGCTAGCTTCCAGACAGATGTTGATGACTACAAATATCAATCTGGGTACATGTTCATTTTCAATGGTGGAGCAGTAAGTTGGAAAAGTTCCAAATAAGCTATAATTGTTGATTCGACAACAGAAGTTGAGTACATTGTTGGATCGGAAGCTGGTAAAGAAATTGTCGTGATATCTGAGTTCCTGAAGGAACTAGGGGTTGTTCCAAGTGCCACTTGTCCAATAACAGTTTATTGTGACAACACTGGTACGATTGCGCAAGCTAAGGAACCAAGATCAACCAACAGAAATAAGCATGTACCAAGGAAGTACCACATACTCAGGGAGATGGTGGAGACTGAAGAGATTAGATTAGACTATGTCCCACAGACGATAATCTAGCTGACCCATTCACTAAACCATTAAGCTTAGTCAAGCATAATGGTCATTTTGAGAATATGGCCATTAGATATGTTAGAGATTGGCTCTAGGCCAAGTAGGAGATTGAAAGTATATTTATGTCCTAGAGATAATCTGTATTAGGACAAATGTACTTTATACACATTCATATTATTATTAATGGAGATTAATATTTTGGCATTTGCAATTATTGAATTATTAATTGATTATTTGTAATATTCTATAATATGCATCCGTGGAGGTTACGCTGTTATTAATAGTGTGAGATATTATTATTATAACGTAACTCTTAAAATAACCTCGACTAATGATCATCGAGAATGGGATATCGATGATATGTGATAAGTCGACATGTGGTCTGCATCACATCCTTGGAGGATGTAGTATGTCTCACCTGCTACGAGTAATGGCTACTCGTGATGGACACATGGATACTTTGGAAGTATTGGTATACCCTGCTGATATACTGTTTGTTATACTTGTCTAAAGTATGATCAGCGTGTGGGAGATAAAAGTCCTTAGACTTGAGGTCAATACGCGCCTTGTCTGCAAAGCAATGTACTTTGATCCCGTCCTAAGCTCAAATGCCTTATAGGTTGAGATACGAGTTGTATTGGGTACATTACGATGTGGATTAAAGGTGGTAGTTGAGCCAAGATTAGGATTCATTCCTCGAATGTATATTCGAGAGAACACTCGGATTCTCAGTGATGTTAGGTTGACTAAGTCGTTGGCCAACGCAATAGATATATTTAAAATATGGTCTAGTTGTCAACTAATATAGAAGAGATACAATAATTAAGCCATTTGGATAGACACTTGACAAATTCTAAGCTTGATCGGGTGTGTTGTGAATGAAAGTATTTTATCTTACCACATAAAAGTTAAGTTTACTGGATTCGCGTAAACGTACTTCACATATTGAGTTCGTCTTGCGGCGCCGTATAGGAGTTCCGCGTAGACCTTAATTTGATTAATGTCGATATGAGAAGGCATGTAGAGTCACACTATGTCGATTGTCCGTTTCGATCTAAGGATGTATTGAGAGAGTAATTAAAATGTTCGATTTGGAATCGAGATATTTAAATGAATAATGATTATTTTAATTAAGTCAAAAATGGATTTTGGATTTAATTAAGAATGCACGACAAATAAATCGAGACAGTGCAGGAGCACGTCGAGCGCCGCGGCACCCATACCCTAGGGTCGCGGTACAATGCAGGAGCACGTCGAGCGCCGCGACGCCCATACCCTAGGGCCGTGTCGCCTCTGTGTCGATTTTTGGGCCAGGCCCAAGGTCAAACCCTAATCCGGTTTTGACCTAATTTTCAACTATAAATAGAGGCATTCCCTTCATTATTCATACACCAATTTTCTGAAAATCATTCTAAGCCTTAGAGACTTAGAATCAACTACTCTCTCGAACCTCTGCCGGATTTCCTAGCTTTCCGAAAGAGAAATACATTGAAGCTTGGAGCTTGCAATCGGAAGGGCAACCGCGTGTGCACCTTATAGTAGAGAAAGACTCCAGATATTCAAACTTGTAAGTTTATGTTTTATGTTACAAGTTTAATTGTTGTATAACCATACCAGAAATGTTGTTGGGGTAAATAAGAAACAAAATTTTAAAACTTCCACTATGCCTTACTTATGTGTTTTGAACCCAACAAAACCGTACCGTTCTTACATGGCTCTCGTATTGGTACTTGATTCCTACTCCATTGCAAAGTAATCTAAACTATGCCCTTTAAGGTATCAATCTAATTTCTTGGGCATCAATCTATTAGTAAATTGTTGCTCATATACCAAAGCTTTGAGGACTGATTACTATATCATAATATTGGAGATGAATGAGTACAGTACATAGATTTTTAGTGGCAATTCTAATGTGGTGTCTTGTCAGTTAGATGTACAAGAAACCTGCAGCTTATTTAAGTAAATAAAGATAAACAACAAGGAGATTAATTTTTAAAAAATTCCTAAAGTAGTAAAGACTATAAAGAGCTATCTGATCATCTGTAAGTATACCAGCAGTACCTGTAGCACCAGTATAACTTGGTAAGAGTCTATAGTTATAACCATTCCTTAAGTTAATTTTTCCTTTCTCAACTATATGAAATACTAATTAATGCAAAAATGAGTCAATTAGTTGGTCATCTTTTCATTACCATTGAACTTGATCCTTCTATAGTTGGGATGGAAAATCAACATTCATGAGAAGAAATTGCTAATCCTATCATTCTCTTCATTTTATGGAACAACTTAATTTTTGTGAGATACTACATATGACTTTTTGCCTGGAGAAGGTATATCCCATTTCCTTTGAACCTTATTTGCAGGCCTTCTTAACTTTTGCGTACTTACTACACAACACTAATTCTGATGCTTACCTTTCTCTTTTCAGTGGATACCCAGATGAAATGCACATTGGCAGCTGTTAAAATCCACATTTCACGCAATTGTGCCATAGCTCATACATAAGTTGGACCACCTACATGATCATGAAAATCGTACTTACTATTTTTGTCTTCTTAGCAAGTATAAAAATGTATTTGTATTACTTTCATCCACAAATCAATATATTGTACTGTGCAGTTTATTATGTCAATATTTTAGTCTGATATTTTCTTTTTTTGGATAATCTTACTGCACTATTAGAACAGCCATGAAATTACCTTTCCTTGGCTCTTTGTACAGCGATGTTGGGCAAATGCACGTGCTATGCACGGGCACGGGCCATTTAATATATATATATATAAGAGAGAAGGGAGAAATGAAGAAGAAATTACAAGGTTACCTTGATAGTGGGTGATTAGAGGTGAAAGTGAATAGATAATACATTTATAATTATTAAGACTTTGTTATATAACTTGATCATTCAAGGTTATTCAAACTCATTAAGTGATTGTAAAATTAACAAATAAATAGGCTTAATGATTAAAATCAAAACTAAAAAAATAAACACATCTTAATGAGTAAAATCTGAGTAATTAAGATTTAAATCTTTTATTAAGTGCAAATAAATAATGTCTCGTCACTTTAACTTTGTTTTTGTCACATTCTCCATTTTTGATAGCTCACCAAACTCATCATCTAACCTTTTTGTCTCATTCATCAACTTATCACTTTCTATCTTTTTCGTTTTCTTTTAAATTATAAGTTAGCTAATGTTTCTTCATATCTTTTTTTCCCCTGTGGGGATTAGAAATCCAAGTTGAGAATTATTTTAGAGATTGTTGTTTGAGATTGTTGTTTGGCCAACAACCAGTCAAATTGAAAAAACGAGTAGGAGATTTTATGTCAGACCCACAATCTGGTATTTTGACCTTTACTGTCATTAGGCTAACTTCCTCTTCTTCTTTTCTTACTCCTTACTCCAAATATCCCCCTTGAAATCAATTGAGCTGTCCAAGCGTACTTCTTCTTCTTTTCTTAAAGTCTATTCTAAAAAGTATTATATTTATAGACCTTTTTTTTTTGGGAAACATCACTTATACTCCCCATAAAATAAACTAATTACGAGTCTCTACCCCTCTTACTTTTCATACACCCTAAATTAATTACGCGCTATACTCCAACCTATATACCCATCGTTCAGCTGCTTCAGCCCAACAACGTGAACCAAAACAGAACCCCAAAAACATGAACCCCCCAATCCTTCACTGCAAAACAGAGTCATAGAACCAGTTCAAAATTACGATTCAAAAATTGAGTTCGAATTTCAAGTTCAAAAACAGAGCATCTTCAACAAAATTCAAAAGTACGATTCAAATTGAGTTCAAATTTTCAGTTGAAAAACAGAGCATCTTCAACAAATTCAAAAGTACAATTCAAAATTGAGTTCGAATTTCTAGTTCAAAAACAGAGCAACTTCAACAAATTCAAAATTGAGTTCATCTTTCAGTTAAAAAACATGGCATTTTCAACAAATTCAAAAGTATGATTCAAAATTGAGTTCGAATTACCAGTTAAAAAACATAGCAACTTCAACAAATTCAAAAGTACGATTCAAATTGAGTTCGAATTTCCAGTTCTGAATTTGATTTTACGATTTCAAAAGTACTTTTCGCCCAATTCTCAAACTCAAAATCTGTATACTCTTCTACTTGATTTACAGATCTGCAATTTGACACGTTTCCAATGGATGATACTACAATTTTAGTGCAACAAATGATAGCTAAGACGCGAATAAAAAATACGTCGATTATGATGTTGACGCAATTTTCATAAAAACTAGTAGCAATTTTAATGAGCTTGCTACACAAATTGCAACTCAATTACAACATGATAAAGCAACAACGAAGCTAGAAATCAAATACACACTTGGAGAGGGATTCCCACCTATGAAAATCTTCAACGATATTGGAGTAAAAATGTATTTCGACTTGAAGAAGAAGAACACTGCCATAATTGAGTATCCATTGTCAATCTCGTACAAAAACATTATTGTCACCGCAATCATGCCACAAATTGATGTTGTTGAAACTTCATCAAAAAATACATAACTGATCAATTTATCATAACTAGATGACGATGGTGACATAAATATGATTGACATTGTCATTCATCAACCGCAACACATGGATCACAATATCATCATTACTGATCCGCTCAAACAAGCAATTAAAGTTGGCCAAATTTATATTGATAAATGCACACTAATCGTTGTTGTGCGACAGTACTCAGTATAAGAGAAATTCGAATATCGAACTAAAAAATCATGTAACAAAAGGTTCGTGCCTGTTTTTGTCAAATTTCTATACAATTTTCTATGATGCCCGTAAAAATATATCATATACTGTAAAAGTATCATGTGTGAACTGAGAATCACTATTTTTAGTGACATTGCTATGGTATCATGAAAAACTTGGTGCAAACCTTCAATGAAAGACTCTCTCAGTCCACACATGATACCATCATGGTATATTCATATATTGAGATAGTATCATGAAGGAATGGGTGCAGTCCTTCAATGAGAGACTCCCTCAATCCACACATGATACCGTCATGGTATATCCATATACTGAAATGATATCATGAACGATTGGGTGCAGTCCTTCAATGAGAGACTCCATCATGGTATATTCATATACTGAGATGGTATCATGAAGGACTGAGTGCAATCAATCAATGAGGAAACTCCCTCAGCAACACATGATATCATCATGGTATATTCATATACTGAGATTGTATCATGAAGGACTGGGTGCATTCCATCAATGTGAATCTCCCTCAGTCCACACATAATACCATCATGGTATATTCATATACTGAGATGGTATCATGAAAAACTAGGTGCAGTCCATCAATGGGGGAAGGGGGGACTCCCTCAGACCACACATGATACCATCATAGTATATACATATACTGAGATGGTATCATGAATGACTGGGTGCAGTCAATCAATGTAAAACTCCTCAGTCCATACATGATACCACCATGGTATATCTATATACTGAGATGGTATCATAAACAACTTGATGTATTCCATCAATGAGAAAATCCCTCAGTCCACACATGATACCATCTTGATATATCCATCTACTGAGATGGTATCATGAAAGACTAGGTGCGGTCCATCAATGAGACATTCCCATCAGACCAACATGATACCATCACTATATATCTATATACTAAGATGTTATCATTAAGGACTGTTTCAGTATTCACCCATGTGCACGCTCCCCTATTTTACTTTAAAATATTCTTATGCTGCAACCATTATATACATGTATTATGTTGCTTTTGTCAATGAAGGATGCACATGGAGTCTTAAATCAGGAAGTGTACGAAAGCCAAACATGTTTCGAGTGACATTTTTCAATGACGTTCACGGCCGCCCAAAGAATGACAGAAATTACTCAGAAAGAAATGCCACCATAATGTTTGTTAATTGTATGATACAAGAAAATCTTGTTAATCCAAAAATAGTATACACACCATCAGATATCCATCGAGATGTCAAAAATGCATATGGTATCAACTTGTCCTACATGCAAGTATGACGTGCAAAGGAAAGAGTCATTGAAATTTGTAGAGGAAGACCAAAAAATCCATACAAACAATTACTTAAATATCGGTACATATTGGAGTATGCAAACCCAAAGACAATTGCAAGACTAGATACTAAACAAGATGACTCTTTCTTGTATATTTTCGTAGCACTAAATGAATAAATCCAAGGTTGAAAGTACTGCAAACCTATAGTAGTAGTCGATGGTACATTCCTAAAGACAACATACAGAGGGACCATGCTCACAGTTGTCACACAAGATCCAGAAGATAAGTATACCTCATGCATTGCCTGCAATGCATAAAAGAACCTCCATTGATCTGTGATACCCGCATGGAATAAAAATATACTTCATGGGTATCATTTTGGGACTGCTACAATTCCTTACTAAGAAATATTATTTTCATGAATTCATTTTTTATCTCTCATTGTGACATTACTATATCTATTCATACAAGACAAATTTTACCGCTTGTGTATGAAATTATTGATTCGAAAAATGATGCTTCTTGGGAGTATTTCTTCACACGTTTCAAAGAGGTGTATGTGGATAGGCATGAAATGTGCATTGTCTTAGATAGAAACGACATCATAGAAAATATGGTTGCAACTATTTATCCAGCAGCCCCTCATTGTGTCTGTGTGTGGCACTTGTGGAATAACGTCAAAGGGAACTTCAAAAAGGTGAAAAAATTGATTAAAGACATTTACTTTGCATTGTCAAGAGCATACACAATTCAAGAGTTCAACAACCTTCTGAAAGAGTTATATGCAATTGATCCCCGAGTAAAACCCTACTTGCAAGAAGTTGGATACTACAAATGGTGTCGTGTACATTGCACAACCAACTGAACAACATCAATGACATCAAACATCGTAGAATCAATAAATTCGACAACCAGACACGCAAGAGAGCTCCCAATTACATATTTGCTTGACTATATGATAAAGTTGGTGCAGAAATGAAATAAAAAATATGGTACTACTGTCAAATATGTAAATACCACACTACGCGACAAGTATAAGGATGAGCTGACCGTAAACATCAAACCATCACAAATGACGCCGGTGAGATATATTCTTAAAGCTTATTACAGTTTTAAAAATCTGGTTATTTATGTTCACCGCTAATGACAATTTATAGACTAAACAATGCAGGTTGTGCCTTCGACACAGTTTGTCCACTCAGTAATTGATGGTCCAATGAAACACATTGTGTCTCTACAATAAAAGAGTTGCACATGTTGCATGATCCAAGTTGATGAGCTTTCATGTCCACACGCAATGGCAGTTCTAAAAAAATTCTAAATATCAGTACTTCTCTCCATACTACACTAGAGATTTCCTAATCAAAACATATGAGACGCTAGTACATCCTCTACCACACCATACTATGTGTGAGATTCCACAACACGTCTCTACTCGTACCGTATTTCCACCAAATGCAAGAATCAAACCAGAAAGGCTTAAAAACCAGAGAGGCAGAGAAGTAATGGAGGTTTAGAGGCATACCTTGTGGGCAATACAGTAACATGCAGCGTTGTGGCAAGAAAGGCCACAACCGAAAGACATGTAGAAATATCCCGATTAAAGATTGAAATATTTCCATTCTCCCTTACTAAAACAGATATACGTTAATAATATTTTCATTTTGTTAGAACTAAATAGCACCTTTTCATTTTGTAAGTATAAAATTGCGTTCAACTTTGCAGAACAAAAACACCATCAGTGTTTTCATATACTTTGATGGTATATTCATATAATGAGATGGAATCAATAAGGAAATGCTACACTCCATCAATGACTCTCTTCAGCAGACATGCAAGATACCATCATGGTATATGAATATACTGAGATCGTATTATGTTGAACTTCTTCAATCCATCAATGGGATCTTCAACAGTCCTCCATTATATCATCATAGTATATGCATATACTCAGATGGTATCATTAACAGCTGATTCAATCCATTAATGAGGGGCTCTTCAGTAGTCCTTCATGATACTATCATGGTATATGCATATACTCAGATGGTATAAGAAGACTGTTGAATGTAATAATTCAAATTAAAATTAGTGGTATTTCATGATTTATTTATTTTTTTAAAAAAAAGAAGAGAAAAATTAAGGGTTTCTTTAGAAAAAAAAATAAAGGAAGAAAAGTGGGCCAAGCCCATAAGGGAAAATAAAAAGGAAAAGGATATAGAGTCTGATGATCAGACATGAGAAATAAGAAATTGGCAGAAGAACGCAGAGAATAGACGATAAGAAGAAAATGCAGTATAAGAAAATAGAAGAAAGGGCGAAAAAGAGGAAAAGAGAAGAGAAAAATAGAGATTTTCACTTAACTCATTAAGGTAATGACTATAATCTTTATTTAAGTTTAGTACATGATTATGGATAAGTTTTTTATGGCGAAAACATAAGAAACTATGAATAATTGAGAAAGTTTAGCCCTAGGATTCTTCAACCTAAATTATTGATTTGAAAGGACAAACGATGTCAGTTTTTACACTTCTATATATCGTTGGAATCATCTCACTAAGAGCTTTCCGAAAACATATGGCTGGTAGGTTTTGAATCCATTGGCCAGAGGGCATTTTTGTCCTTTAAAGTTTAACTTTGATCGTTTAAGCCTCTAAAAATATAGAAGTGGTCTACCCCAAGGTTTTTGACTATTCTAAATCCATTTTTGAATAGATTGGATCGATTCAAAGAGTCGATGATGCCGGACTTGATTTCAAGAGAACTGTTTGAGCTTGGACTTGAGGTAAGTGAAACTTTAAGCTTTGGATGCTTGCTTTTCAAACTCGTTTATAAAAACATGTTTTGTCTACTCGATCCATGTGTTGGAAGAGCATGTGTTGGAAGAGCATGTGCTTGGCAGAATCGGTGGTCTTTGAGGCCAGCCGCGTATATGCTATTTTTAAATACTCTAAAAATCTCTTTATAAATTATTTTGTGATGTGATACAGTTGTGAGCCATGAGAATGAGTTATTGTGTATGCTTCCCTAAGTATTGTGCATGCTTCTTGACTTTATTAGAACATTGTGTATGTTTCCCCGAGTATTGTATATGCTTCTTGATTTCATTGGGACATTGTGTATGTTTCTCTAGCATTTTGTTTGCTTCTCGATATATATATTTAGCACATTGTGTATGTGGTCGTGGACTCGTGGTGTTGATTAATTTCTTTAACTGTTGTTTATGACAAGTTCTTATGGTAGATTTTGTTTATTCTTGATAAATGAAGGCGTGGATCTTGTTGGATATTATATTATGATATAATTCTTGTGCATATTATTTTTGTGCTAGTGTGTGTTATATTTTCTAACACTTGTTCTAGGGATATTTAAAGTGGCGGGTCGAGGATCTTACTGAGTTATATTTATGTATAACTCACTCCTTACTTGCATGTCCATGTAGATACTATTGGTGATGACAAAGCTAGTAGTTGACGAGTTCGTTAGAGTTCATCCAGTATTTGAGGTGAGCCGCCACATTGTTCATGGAGGCTACCAAAAGAGTCTTTATTAATTATTTATTGATGTCTTTCCTTTCGGGATTTACACATTCGAGTCTTTTAAAATTCTCTTAGATGCTCCATGGTCTAGTGTGAGATTTTGGCAAAAGTTGTACATGAATATTATGAGATACTAATTATTATTAATTAATTATTATATTATTTGAAATTTTATTATGCTAGCATCCATATGGCACTGTTCAAAGCTCTGCATGGGCGAAGGTGTAGATCGTCAATTGGTTGGTTCGAAGTTGGTGAAGCAGAGTTGTTAGGACCATACTTGGTCCATCAGGCTATGGAAAAGTCAAGCTGATTCAGGAGCGTTTGAAAACAGCTCAGAGTCAACAAAAGTCCTATTTGGATGTGAGGCCTGTTGACACCTAATTTTTAACCTCCAATAATTTTATTTAATTATTCAAGATTTATGGGTCACAAACAGAGTGAAATATACTTTTCCCAAAGCGAATATGATTGTACTAAATTATTCGGGGAGTATTTTGTCATTTCATTTGACAAAAGATCACTTGGTATATATATTGTATATCATGTCCTCTGTTTACATAATTTTGACCATTAATCATAATTTTGGAATTTTAACCGACAATTATAAATGTAATTGTTTCAAAAGAATTTTCAAAATTAAAGAATTAGTGTTTCGCTCTGTCAAAGTAGGGAAATTGACTAATTAAATACGATGAGGGAATTGCAGTTCAATTTTAATTCATGTTTAAAATTAAAGGACGTTTGCATGATTTCTAATTTCTTTAAGCCTAATTAGTATCACATTTAGACTCAAAACGAAGCTCTTAATCTTATTAGGTTATTCACGAATTTATTTGGCCATTTTATAATTTAAAATGTGACCACAATCAATTAAGACCACCTAAAAGACTTGGGCTATTTCCTATTTTAATTAAAATTTCAACTGAGCCCAGGCCAAAGAGGCCAAGGCCCAGCACGACTAAATGCCTTAGACACAAAGGGGCTGAAATCCCTTCACTTAGGGTGAAGAACCCTAGCCGCTTACCTCCCTTGCCTAAAATGGCGAGGCAAAGGGAGTAAGTTTCATTCGTACAGAGTTGCAGAGGTCCAGAAATGGCAGGAGCATTAATGGCTCTTGCCATGTCTTACCACCACGCCACCGTAACTCCACCCAAGAAGGTGAGGTTACCCCTCTGTATACTTGTGTTTTTTCTGTGATGGTTTAATTGATTTTGTCTTATTTTGATTTCAAATTCTCCTCTCATTGGTTGAGAATCAAATTTGAGGGAGTTTTCCCCCCAATTTGATGTTCTCCCACACCGATTTGAGGGTCTCGACTAGGGTTTGATACTTCTCTATAAATACATACCCTCAACCTTCATATTCAGGGTCTGAAACTCGATTGTGAAGCATTCACATTGATTGAAAGCTAAAATTGAGTTTAAATTGGTTAATTTGACTTAAGTTGGGATCCAAACCATTTTTGAGGAACCTAGAATTAGTTAAATCGACCTTCAGTTTCTAAAACCTTTGTTTTGTGTGTGCGTACGAGTTCAATGTGCGGAGAAGGAAGAACAAGCTTGCCCTTCGACCTTTCGGATGTCTCCATACAAGGTACTTCCTTTTCTTTGTCATTACTTTCCTTAGTCTAGTAGATTTAGTCTAATATGTGTGTATTATGGTAGATATGTGTTGACTTGAGGTGTTGGATAACTGAGAATAGCATATGTAGTCAAGGTGGAGTATGGTGTGTTAATTTCAGACTTGTTCTTAATCATATATGGGATGTTTATACTTAAAATAGTGTTAGTGTGTTAATTTGAAGCATGTTTAGTTGATATTAGTTGTTTGTGCTCATCAGGTTAATTGCTAAGCATGTTTAGTTAGTTGAATCACTGTTAGAGTTCTTTGTTGTGATTATTTGTGTGTGTGATTAGTCAAGTGCTTATCATGCTAGTTTTAAGGTAGTTTAAATCATGTATAAACCATTGAAGTTATATATCTTATGATTAAGCTACTTATGGATTAGTTTAGTATGTTTTAGTTGATTAAGATCATTGTTTGGCATTTATCATCGCAAACTATAAGCATGATTAGATAGAGAAGTGTTCATCATGTTAGTTTAAGATTCTGTTTAATCATATGTGAACTGCTTTAGTTGATTTAATACTCAATCTTAGTAATTCAAGGCTTATTTGATCATGTGTGGTCTGTTTAAATAGCCTTGAATTGATTAGTATGTCATTCTCAGTTTATTTTAACCAATCTTAGGTTGTTTAAGTATTGTGGTGTTCAAAGCATGTTAGGTTAAGTCATTACTAGCACATGAACTAAGTCAATATGCTTAATACAAGAATATGAAGTTTAATATGATTAGTAGGTAGACTGTTCATGTTTAAACAACACTAATAGGATAGGTTTGAGACCACTTTTTGTTGTAGTTAGTTAATGAGCTGTTTAACATACTAGCTAGGGATCTGTTGGGTATATGCAGTTTGTCTTAGCTGTTACATGTTAATGTTATTGGTTTAAGGCCTATGGAATATCTGTGGACATGTTAGGATAACTTGAGATCAAAAAATGATAAGACCAGTCTTATATGTGTTGTTTAGGTCTTAAGGTTTTCAACTGCTATTTTGATACTTTATAAGGTGCGATTTTAATGCAACTGCATGATTCTTAGGCCACCTTTAGCATTTCCTTTGACTATATACATGTTAAACTGATTTCAAACAAGAATAGGGTTGAGTGATGTATCTGTGATAGCATGATGTCTATGTTTAGATGTTGTGTCATATGCTTCCATGCCCCTTTTCTTTGCCTATGTTCCATTTAGATCAAGTACTTTGACTATGCTGGTCCTAAATGTTGTGCATTTCTCTGTCTCCCCGTGTCTATTACTGCAGCATGTCTATCCTTTTTCCCTTTGTGTAAATCTAGTAGACCACATAGGATCAGTTGCGTTCTTGTTATTTACAGTGTCTAAGTCATATGTTGAAGAAATGAATGTCTGGGTAGTTCTCTAGTTAGGTGATACCCATTCATCTAGACTTGGCATGCGGTCTGTTAAAATGTTAAGCCTGTTTAAATTGTGAAATGTGAACATTGTTGGTATGTGTATATGTTTGGAACTTCTTATTAGTCTTAGGGTATGATGGGACCTTAGAGTCATCTGTATGCCATGTCTATACCTGCTTTCATGTTCATCAAGTTGTAATATTTGATGTGTCCTAGGCAATTAGGGATGAACTGCTAGACACATTGATTATGTACCTCCATATCAAAACATGATTAGGGAACTAGGTATTGAATTAACAGGTTGGTTAAGATAGAATTTGCTCATGTGTTTCTTGTTATTTATGTGAAACTGGTATTACTAAGCACCTACAACATGTTCTTTTTCCTCTCTGGATTGATTGTGCGAGTATTGATATACATGCTTGATATGCCCAGTTTTGTATGTCCCGTATATTTAGTATATTAGAGATATACTGGTTGTATACCACCTTGTATACTACTTTTATTGGTTATGTCTTGAAACTTGCTAGGCTTAGCCCATTCACGTCACTCCTTTCTCATTCCATGTTCTTACGAACAATTGGGCCTAGCCTATGCATAGTACCTCCAACTTGTTATCTTTCCTTTATGTGTTTTAATTGGGCCTAGCCCACTGTTGCTTTTATTCTTACTTGTGCACGATGGGTTTTGGATACGTCTAACTTGGGTATTCGTTTGTGCCCCCCTCCTTGTCATTCCCACTACATCACGCTGAGATGGGCCCTCACTAAGCCCATCATTCCCTTCTGATGAGTTTTAAGTGCACTTCACACTTAGCCAATTGGGCTGAGGCCCAATCAGACATATTTGACTGAGTCTAATAAGAAAGGGAAGCTAACATTTTCCTGAAGGCCCAGCTATGAGTAAAAATAGCCAATTGGTGGGCTTCGGTAGGCTCACCAGCCTGAACTCTCTCATTTACATTTATATTATATGTGTATATACTGTATTTGTTGTAATAAACATACTTTCACACTATTGGAACATGATAGGCAATCGATACGTAGATTGTTTAGTTTAGATCGCCAAAATTATATTTTCAAAACACTTTTTTTGAATCTGAAAATTGATCTAAAGGATTGTGTTGGACTGAAAATGAATTGTATTTGGATATAAAAACTGGAAAACGAAAAGCTGTTTTTAGTAGCTGAAGTTTGAAACTGATTTTGGACTTTAATTCATGACTTGGGATTTTAATGTCCAATTGGGCTAAAGTGTCGATATTTAGAATGACCCAAACTTGGGCCTGAGTGACTTGAAACCTGACAAGTGAACTGCTGAAATTTAGACTTGGAATTGGGCTGAAATTGATACTTCAAGGACAGTTTTACAGGCTAAGCCCAATTAAATAGTTTTTGGACATTAGAACTATCTTGGACTTGAGTTTGATTTAAGGGTTTGAACTAGTGGAATATCACTTAACCTTGGGAGATATAGCATGCAAAAGGGAACAAAAACCATTTTGTATTACTTTTACTTCAAAATCAACTTGTCATTTTTAAATGAATTATACCATTTTCAAAACTCGGAAAGGATTTCAAAAGATGCAAGTGTAAAAATTAGTCAATATTGTTGGACTAAATGTTGGAGTTCTACTCAAATTCACATTTGAGTCTTCTTAGTTCAAAAACTAAATTGACTAAACTATCTCGTGCATACTACTTTTGGCGGAAGCTTCTTTGTTTAAAAATAAAACTCTTAGTTTGAATAAGTAAAATGACAAGTTACTTTGTGAATTTTAAACACTAAAGCATTTTGAATCATTTTAAAGCATGCTATAGAACTCGTAGGTCAATCATATCTTACGAATTCTTAGTACCGGGGTGCTAACACCTTTTGGGAGGATCATCAGAACCCTTACCTTGACTTTGGTTTAGATAGAATTTTTGTAAACTCTTTGAATAAACCCTTTCATACTAGTTTTCCTAATTTACCTATAAATTAGGTGGCGACTCTAAAAAAATTATCCGACTTAGAGCACCATCACAAATTCTTAGTAGCTCTTATACGCTCAACCGCATAAAAGCGAACTATAACAGATGGCGACTTTGCTGGGAATAAACCTAGGTTCTAACCATAAGGGTTCCAATACAACATGTTTTAAAATGATACGAATTACTTATATGTTTAAATACCACAATTATAACTGTTATTCATGCATTCATCTTCCTCCAAATGGCATGCGCACACACTTACATCAGTGCACAAAGGTGGGTATGCGGATTTCGCAATCATCCTCCACTATAAAACCAAAAACCTTTTCTTAGAGCACGTTGAAGACGGAGTTGGTACGCGGTCGTTCCAACAGTCAACAACAGTTCACCCTGGGTTGTCCGCTAGGGTCCTTAAGTCATTTGCTAAACCACTCCAGTACAACTAGGATAGAGCGAAGCCAAATCCCTACTGAACTAGCGCATACTGACTTAGAAAGGTTCGGATATCTCAAACCTACCTGGACCTGGCATGCTGACTCCCTCGTGTCCTGACGGTCTATGACCCGATGGCACTGCATACAACTACTTGCAATGTGAAAGCATTTAATGTGCCTTATGTGATGAATCATTGCTCCTTGGGAGGAATTAACCGTGTTCTGTTTTGTAGATGCATACAAATCTGAAATTCGACATAACACCCTAGATGCTGAAAATCTGGTGGTCATGGCTAAACGCCCCAAAACAAAAGGAAGTAACGAACTGTCTAGGACACCTACCCTTTCTCATGACCATAAAAGGAAACAGTGACCTCCTAGAAGTCCTTATCGGATGTTGGGATAATGAAAGAGTAATTTTTAGGTTCGGCGACTTTGAGATAACCCAACCTTAGAGGAGATCAGAGACTGCATACACAACGTAGGTACTATATGAGGCGGAGGAAGAAACCCGACCACAACATTCTAGTACCCCATAAGTCGACTCCCGGTGTGATCCTTAAGATGTTGTCCTTAGCTAGCGCCGACTGGATATTTGGCCCGATCGTAATCTTTAGGGTCTTCTATAGCCGATTTGGGTCTACACAAGGTTACGTGGAAAACTCTATAGAGTTTCACTCATTTGCTGTCTGGGAAGCCACCCGACCTCTAGCCTTCGTCATATGCCTTCTAGGAACAATAGTATTTCCCAAAGACCGTTACTAAGCCATAGATACATGGGTCCTCTTCGTCACCCATGCTATATTTCATAAAATAAACACAAATGGGGAAACCAAATACTATGACCTAGTCCCAGTCATCCTGTCTCACATTTATCGAGCCTTAGGTCAATGCTGAAACCTGGATAGGTACTTCCAAGGTTGCAACCTCTTAATCCAGTGGTGGATCACTAAACAACTCCATACAATTGAGGTTCCATTATATCGACACCCCAAGCGTAGAGAAGACGACCTCAAAGTCATTTATCCAAAATTCGGGACCCAATCCAAAGAGGAGTGGACTTTCATCTTTTTTAGGTTCCGAGAGGATGGTATCCAGTGGAGATTTCCCAACTTCATACCCGGGACCATAGTCGTGAGAGGTATAAAGTGCCCTTTCCTACCACTTATGAGGATGCGGGGAATCTGACCATACATATTTTTTAGGGTCCTAAGACAGTTCGAAATGAAACAAGTAATGCCCCAAGTAGGGAACATGGGAAAATATGTGGTTGACTATGAAAGTGACAAGATCAGAGGGTTTGCCGACATCATTCGAGAGTGGAATGGCCGAGTCAGATGGGGTCCAAAGACCCTAGCTGATAATCCTCTTCGCACGGGTCATGACAGAGACAATGTAGACTGGTTGAGAGCACATTTGCAAGGTACCCTCACACCGGGACCCAAACTTTACAAATCCAGACAGGATTGGGATTCAAAGGTCGAGATCACAGCCTGTCGCATTCAAAGACAAGAGAATGATCGAGATGCCCGATACCAAGAGAATATGGAGCATGACCGGACTGTCATAGTCATTATGACCGATGAGCTAGACTTAACTCACGAATGTCTAGCGGACTTAGACGCTCGCATAAAGAGTGATATGGACGACATTGCATCCATTACCCCCACAGAGAAGGGTCATTGGGTTGATTCGCTTCTGATGTCTACGCATCTCCGGATCCAGTCCGCCCTTCGAAGGGCTAAGAGAGCTCAAATTGACAAAGTTTGATCATCCGCCACTGGAGGCAGCTTCTTTCTAATTTACCATTTTATTCATGTCTTGTAACCCCATTGGGGAAGATATTATTATGAAAGATTATGGGGTAATGGTTTAATTAACATTAGGCATATTTATGCTTCAAACGACTAGAAAGCCTTTGAGTAACGAGGTATAGGAACACGAATATTATAACTGCCTATATGCTTCGTGATATAAACTGTTTATGTGTTCCGTCCGAACTCTTGATTGGTCCCACATTCTAGACCCCAATCCAAAATAAAAACACAGGAAAATACCAAAAGTTGACTAAATTCACCTCCTCCTAAAGGTTGATTTTCTACGATAGACGATACCGAGAGCCAAAGGGTCACGTCACCAGCTATTGATCTCGTCAGTGATAAAGAGATTGAGGAGTCACTTCGAGCAAAAATTCGCAAGATAAACGCGAAGATTGACTTGGCAAAAGCCAAGATAAATGAGGTTGACAAAAAGACTGACTTGGTAAGAGCTAAGATGGAATAAGTGGATGAGATTTCGGAGTTTGTGGGAAATCTCGTTGAAGAGTCTTCCGAAATAAAGCCGCAATACTAAAATCTCCCGGAAGAGGTCAAGAGGATGGTGGAAGACTATGTCACTCTGACGCACCTACCAGAGATTGATCCAATACCGTATCGGGAAACAAGTGGGGTACCCGAAGGAATCCCTCCACTGATTAACGAAGCCGCAAATCGGTATGGGGCGCCACAAGGGCCTCCCCATAAATCATCTCCAATGTGGTGGGCGATTACCCTCAAAGCCTATGGTTCTCAATTCAGAGTCGCACTAAGGGAAGTGTGAAACATCGAGGTCTTTGACGAGATAAAAGCTGACGGATTGACACGTACTAGCTCACACGTCCTCCCGACTTGTGCACCTCTCCTTGCTCACAAAAAGTGCATATACCACAGAAGCCAGCCTGGCCATGACACCGACGAATGCACAACCTTCAAGATAAGAGTCGTCAGACTGATTGATGAGAAGGTCATCTGTAACCTGTGGGGCTACACTCCCTACCGGTCTACGACTCTATTATGCCTGGTGAAGGAATCACCATGGACACACGACTTTGGCGTTACGACTTCACTGCCTTTGAAGATTCGTACGCAGACATCTTCTCACTCTTGTGTCGCATCGGCAAGATTCGCCCACTCAAGCCCACCTAGAAACTCTTTGCAAGCACTTCAAGGATGGAGATATGCTTGTACTATTCAAGGGCTCTGGGCACGACATCAAAGAGTGTGAAGCCTTCAAGTTTGAGTTGGAGCATTTGGTTAGCACCGGCCAGATCTGGCCCGTGATACAAGGCCGCTTTTAGAAAAGCCACCGGGAAATGCGCAGTTGTGAAGACAACGACCCGCCATGGCTTTGAGGTGAAGCCATCTTTTAGGAAGTTTAGGTGTCCATTTTTCTCTTTCAATCAATGTTATCCCTCTCACCTTTTTTGTAAACGAAACCATGTCTGACATGATGTCCTGGTGAGGGATATGTGGGAGGCCCATATCTGGCCTAGTCAGGGTAAGATTTGGGTAGAAGAAATTAGGATATAATTTTTGTGTAACCCGAACTACAGAAGGGCCCGATTTCCCAAGGAAGGATACGTAGGCAGTCTATATATGACTCGTCCCCTATATTATATAAATTATAATCCCCCATTGGGTATATGTTAGTTTCTGGTTCACTGATGGCGTGGTAACAAATCAACCATAGTCCTTCCAACCGAAACCCTCAAACCAAAATTGGCCAAATGACTAAAATACCCTCGGAATGGAAAAATCAATCAAGAGTTTTGATCGAATACTTGAGTTTATGTGCTTTATTTGCAACTTATGTGTGATATCTTATATTTATGATTCCAACTAACGTACTAACGTCGTTTGCTTTTGAGTTGTTTTTCTTTTTATAGAAAATAGTCGATGTGTTGCATTACACTGGCCTACTTCACCAGATCTAAAGTCGCTGAAGCATCCCTAAATCAACAAAACAAAGTAACAATGATTGTTTCTCCCGAGAAAGCCCGTACAAGAATGCTTTGACCATTGAGGATGTTGAGTCTCAAGATCTCCAAAATGCCTCGCATATTGAGGACGTGATCACTTTGCTCTTTGAAAAGATCGTCGACTTTCAAGAACAAGTCGCAAGAAATGAAGCCATTAACACTGCGAGGGAGGCAGCTGCTACTGAGGCAAGAAGGCCTCCACCACATTTTCCATCTCTGAACTCACCAATCACTGAACACTTTCCAAATGCCCATAATATTGTCTCTTACCAAACAACACCTCTAGTAAATACCACCCACATAGCTGGGACCTCTCAATCCGCGCCTACTTTTCACGCACTACTGGCTTATGCTTATCCTAACATCTACCAAAACACTACTACCCATACTGCACCCAGAGCTGCGGGCACTCCTAATAGTCGCCCTACGTACCCCACTGTATCCTTACATACTCCAATCACTCCCATCAACTCTTTGCCAGAAGTTGATTACTACGAAGAGATGGAAAAGGCATGGAAGTCTAAGAAGGATCGAAGGGACAAAAAGATGGAACATAAAATGATGAATTTGTTCGAGAAGTCTAACAAGGCTAAGATACAATGACTTGTGTATGCATCCGTATTTGAATTTTCCAGAGGCTTCAAGGTGCCAAAATTTGAATTATTCAGCGGCATAGGAAACCCCAAAGTTCATCTGAGAGCTTACTGGACCAACTGGTCGGCGCCAAGGGAAATGAGGCTCTTCAGCCGAAGCCTCTTAGGGGAAGCATTTGAATGGTTCACAGCACAAGACATTCGTCGTTGGGACTCATGGGAAGAAATGACGAAAGCCTTCATGGATAAATTCTGCTTCAATATGGAAACCGTACATGATCGCTACTCTTTGGAAAAGATCAGACAAAAGTCAATAGACCTACCGTGAATATGCAAGTAGGTGGAGAGCCGAAGTCGCCCGAATGCAGCCTCTGATGAGTGAGGAGGAATTGGTTTCAGCGGCTGACCTCACCCTTCATCCGATCTTAGGAGTTGGACTGCTATGACCGAATGTTGGCTATGGTCGGAAGACCGTTCGTCGATTTAGTCAGAATGGGAGAGACCATAAAAGATTGTCTCAAGACTGGAAAGATTGTCAATATTGTCAATAAAGCTGGCACAACAACCTCTACCAGAGCCATAAGGAAGAAAAAAGATGGTGTGGCAAACGTCTCTTATACCCCCAGCTTGAGGAGTCATAGAAGAGAAGAATCACAATCATCATTTGATGTATACCAATATCCTCCTTTGAGCAATTACATGTCGTCACCCTATAGTCATGTGTCAGTATATTACGCACATCCGAACTACCAAGCTCCACCAACAAACTACCAAACACATATACCACCTACCAAGATCCATCTCTAAATTATTATGTTCCTATACCCACGTATCAAGCACCTCAAAACAAACAAAACCACCATAATCATCCACTTCCTGCCACATACGACTTACCACGTTCGAATTTTGAGAAAAAACCTCCTCTGATGTTCACTCTACTCCTAGAAACGCAAACAAGTTTGTTCGCCAAATTAAATGACGTCGGTCTCATCAAAATCATGGCGCCAAAGCCTGCCAACCCAGGGAGTCGCTTTTACAGAGATGACCAAACTTGTGCTTACCATTCTGGGAGGGAATGGGCACACAACGGAAGATTGCGTTAATTTGAAGCATAAGTTGCAAGATCAGATTGACGAGCATGAGATCATTCTGGAGGCCGCAGCGCCAAATGTGAATACAAACCCTCTCCCGAATCATGGTACCGACTATATCCATATGATAGAGCGAGCGAAATAATGGGTTGTATGCCAACCATTGGCCCAAGAGGGTCTCGAAAGCCTCGAGCGCACGGTCGTCTCCCTCACACTACAAAAAATCCTATTTTTAAGATAATAATCCCAGCTCCAAAGAAACCATATGTGGACCATGTACCACAAATGGTTATCCTGCCTCCAACGAAAGAGCTCGCGATTGTGGCCCAAGGTATGACAAGATCAGGGAGATGTTACATTCCCAAAAAATTGGCGCAAGGAGCACCCTGCAAAGATACAAATCAGAGAATGCCCATCATTGATGGGAAAAGCCGAGGACTTTTGGCGCAAGATGCAGCCAAAAGATTACACTATTATGAAACACTTACAGAAAACATCAACCAGAATATCGGTGATATCACTGCTTTTGAGCTCTACGCAGCATCATCAAGCTCTAATGAAGGTGCTAGACGAAGTCCATTTCCTATCAAGGATAAGTAGTGAAACATTGGCCAATATAGTACGGCCCATCATCGGAACACATCATATTTCATTCACTACTAATGAATTGCCAAGAGAAGGAATGACTCATAACAAGGCCATTTACATCACCATCAAATGCAGGGGCAAGGTTATCTCTCGAGTACTTGTCGATAATAGGGTCGGGCTTAATATATGCCCCGAATCCACATTGAAGCAATTGGGATACGACATTAGAAAGATACGCTAGAGTCGTACCAATGTAAGAGCTTTTGATGGGGCACAACGTGTCCCCGCAAGTAAAGTGGACCTCAATATACAAATAGGGCCCACTGAATTCACCACAGATTCTGCACCAAGTTTGTCATATAGTCAAGCAAATCTGTAACTGGGAGCTCTCTTGCGTGCCTGGTTGCCGAATTTATTGATTCTATGATGTCATTGTTGTTGTTCTGTTGGCTGTGCAATGTGCACGAGACCATTTGTAGTATCCAACTTCTTGCAAGTAGGGTTTTACTCGGAGATTAATTGCATCTAACTCTTTCAGAAGGTTATTGAACTCTTGAATTGTGTATGCTCTTGACAATGCAAAGTAAATGTCTTTAATCAGTTTTTTCACCTTTTTGAAGTTCCCTTTGACGTTATTCCACAAGTGTCACACACAGACACAATGAGGGACTGCTGGATAAATAGTTGCAACCATCTTTGCTATGATGTTGTGTCTATCTAAGACAATGCACATTCCATGTCTATCCCCATACACCTCTTTGAAACGTGAGAAGAAATACTCCCAAGAAGCATCATTCTCCAAATCAATAATTTCATACGCAAGCGGTAAAATTTGTCTTGTATGAATAGATATAGTAATGTCACAACGAGAGATTAAAAATGAATTCATGAAAATAATATTTCTTAGTAAGGAATTGTAGCAGTCCCAAAATGATACCCGTGAAGTATATTTGTATTCCATGCGGGTATAACAGATCAGTGAAGGTGCTTTTATGCCTTGCAGGCAATGCATGAGGTATACTTATCTTCTGCATCTTGTGTGACAACTGTGATCATGGTCCCTCTGTATGTTGTCTTTAGGAATGTACCATCGACTACTACTATAGATTTGCAGTACTTTCAACCTTGGATTGATGTATTTAGTGCTACGAAAATATACAAGAAAGAGTCACCTTGTTCAGTATCTAGTCTTGTAATTGTCCCTGGGTTTGCATACTACAATATGTACAGATATGTTGGTTATTATTTGTATGAATCTTTTGGGCTTCCTCTGCAAATTTTAATGACCCTTTCCTTTGCACGACATGGTTACATGTAGGACAAGTTGATACCATATGCATTTTTGATATCTCGTTGGATATCTGATGTTGTGTATATTATTTTTGGATCAGCAAGTTTTTCTTGTATGATACTATTAACAAACATCATGGTGGAATTTCTTTGTGAGCAATTTATGTCATTCTTTTGGCAGTTGTGGACGTCATTGAAAAATGTCACTTGAAATATGTTTGACTTTCGTACACTTCCTGATTTAAGACTTCACATGCATCCTTCTTTGACACAAGCAACATAATACATGCATTTAATTGTTGCAACATGAGAATATTTTTAGAGTAAAATAGGGGGCGTGCACATGGGTGAATGACTGAAGCAGTTCTTAATGATAACATCTTAGTATATAGATATATAATGATGGTATCATGTTGGTCTGAGGGGAGTGTTTCATTGATGGACTGCACCTAGTCTTTCATGATACCATCTCAGTATATGGATATACCAAGATGGTATCATGTGTGGACTGAGGGAGTTTATCATTGAGTTGCAATTTGTGCAACAAGCTCATTGAAATTGCAGCTAATTTTTATGAGAATTGTGTCAACATCATAATCGATGTATTTTTTATTCGCGTCTCAGCTACCATTGTGTTGCACCAAAATTGTAATCTCATCCATTGAAAATGTGTCAAATTGCAGATCTGTAAATCAAGTTGAAGAGTATACAAATTTTGAGTTTGAGAACTGGGCGAAAAGTGCTTTTGAAATCGTAAAATCAAATTCAGAACTGGGGATTCGAACTCAATTTGAATCATATTTCTGAATTTGTTGAAGTTGCTCTGCTTTTTGAACTGAAAATTCGAACTCAATTATGAATCGTACTTTTGAATTTATAAAAGATACTCTATTTTTGAACTGGAAATTCGAACTCAATTTGAATCGTACTTTTGATTTTTGTTGAAGACACTACTTTTGAACTTGAAATTCGAACTCAATTTTTTAATCATAATTTTGAACTGGTTTTATGACTCTGTTTTGCGGTGAAGGATTGGGGGTTCTGTTTTGATTCACGTTGTTGGGCTGAAGCAGCTGAACGATGGGTATATAGGTTAGGGGTATAGCGCTTAATTAGTTTAGTGGGTATGAAAAGTAAAAGGGGTAGAGACGCGTAATTAGTTTAGTTTATTGGGTAAAAGTGATGTTTTCCCTAAATAACTTGGGTTGGGCTGGCAGAAGCGAAAATAGATTGGGATGGGATAGGCTCGCATAAATAGTTTGGGTTTGGGCGGGTAGTTTGTGTACTTTTCCCTTTTTTTTAAAGTCTATTCCAAAAAGAATTATATCTGTAGAAATAATATAAATATAAACTTTCCATTTAACATTAATAAGATAATTTATAACCACACAAAATGCATATAACTTATTCTAAATTACAAGTTTCAAAATTATATTTCTCTTTTCTAAAACTACGTATCGAGTCAAAGTGCCATATAAATTAGAATGAAGGAGTAATTATTTTTGGTTTCCCATCTAGTATTCGTTTGGGATCCGAGTAATTCAAATCCGCACCTAAAAATTCCACTTTAGGGGTAAAACTGCACTTATCAAATGTGATTTCATGCTCATGACTTGAGCTCAAAAGCTCTGGTTAAAGACGATAGTCCATAGATTTTTTATTAGTTATTGTACTTCTCTATGGAGACAGAATTTGAAAGGATTTTAACAATTAATTTTTTATAACAACAATATGTAAATTATAGGAAAAATTGTCAAATTTGTCCCTCTACTATGAGAAAAGGATCAAATTTATCTATGTTATACTACAAAGGTAAAAACATGCATGTCGTTGCCCAAATGGTTTAAATATATCATTGATCCGTTAGGGTTGTCTAAGGTGGACTTTTTATACATGTACACACTAACATTTTGATGAGGTAGACGCCATGTGGCATGCCACCTCAATGCCCCAACCCATTTTATCTCCTCCCCTCCATTTGTTCTTCCACCGCTAGCACTTCCTCACCCTACACCATCATTACCACTTTCAAAATATTAACAAATTTAGGCATAACAATGATGATCGCCAGCTAAGCTTAGTTGCCAAAAATACTAAACAGACTACAATTAACATGCTAGTCAAATTGAATAATAGTAATGGTGGTGTTGACTCCATTAGCTTTGGTTACAGTAATACTAGGGGCGATTTGGGTAGTTGGACTAGTAAGCAAAACAAAGGATAAACGCGTGGGAGTTTAGTGTCGCTCTAATATCATAAAGAGAATAGAAGATGGGAAAATAATGTATTATTATTATTATTGATCGTATGACAGAGTATATAAAAGAATCTGTACAATATTTATGTCAACAAAGATAAAGTTGAAAAAACATAATGACTATCGAAAACATAGCCTAAATAGGAGAAAGTTGGGACAAATTCCTAAAGATCAGGAACTACAAAAAAAAATAGAAATTTGCAGCAGTAAGGTATCTTAAGTCATTAGGTAGGGCGGATCTAGGATAAATCTGCAACAGTAAGGTTAAGGTATCTTCAGTCATTAGGCAGAGACGGATCTAGGGTACCGGTGCGGGTTCCCGAAAAACCAGTAACTTTTGCACATGTATTTATATTGAGAAATTTATTAAATATATAAGAAATATTTGTTGAGAACCCTATAACAAAGCAGTCTCTTGGTCCAGCGGCAGTAATAGAATCCGCTCAAGTTAATCGGGCCTTTAGTGGGGCTCAATTCCCTTGGGCACATATAAAGAAGTTCTCATTTTTAATTTACAATTTTTGGAAAATGTTATTATGACTGTACGTGCCGAAATTTTTTTAGTGTGATTTACTAAGTTGCAAACATTTAGTGAACCTCTAATCCTCTTTGGAACCATGATGGTCGAACAGCCTCTGATGCTCATGTTTCTCTAGGAGTTCTTCAACTGTGTGTTCAGGACAGCAACTATCTAGAAAATGGACTCTGTCCCCTTGATCTTGTATATGTTAAGCTTCAATAAATTTTTAATGCGTTTAAGCAGAGAAGAAGTGGGTAATGCAGCTGGTGAAGGAAGCTCAAGCCAATTGTGTCATTTTAACTTTTCCAACTTGAAAAGGTCTCCGGGCAACAGTATGCATTAGCGTTAGCTTCTGGAGAATGCAAGGAGAGGTTGGGGGATATTTTAGTCCAAATTTTTTTCATTAAACTTAAAAAGGTCAATTTCACACAGATTACTTAAGCGGGGACAACTTAAAAAGCAATGCCGAACTATCCTATTTGTGCAAATCTCCTTTAGCACCCACCCTGTTTGCCCTCCCTATTTTTCTAGCACAATAGGATGAAATTCTAGCTGGCATTCCCTGTGAAATATGACACAACTCGGGAATTGCTTCCTCAATTTGAGCTAGACCAGTTACTACTGTTAAATCCTATTTTATTTGAATAGGAGTACTTATAAATCTTAAGAACTTTACAATTCTAATGAAGAACCCACGTACTCAATAAACTGAAGGTGTGACACCGGAAACAATCACTTCAACAATTCAGATTCACTTGTAAACATAAGCCTATGTCAGTACACTCAAATTAGGAAAAAAGGAATTTACGGAAAAAGCATATGGTCGATGTCAATATCAACATTATGCTACTACAAGTTAAGACTACATGCTCAATGAAGCTAACCTCTCACTCTTCAGTTGGGGATGCCCTGGAAGCCAAGCCCTTGATAATATGCCGACACTGAAACCTGACAAGTCATTGAAGCTAATACCATTAAGAATAGCACATGTGGACCCTTCCAGTGTAACAATACAGTACCCTATTCTCCGCAATGCCTTTGTCTCAACATTATCTTTTGCCTTAAATAAAAACAACATAATTTGGAAAACAACTACGCAAATAAAAATCCATTGCAGCTGCTGTCCTGATCTAACTGATAAATACATGGACACTTTTAAGGGTCCCTGGTAGTTCGAAAACGTCAATTTGAGAAAAAACTTATATAGGAATCAGGAAAAACGATTAATGCCAGACAGCTTATAACATTTGGTCACAAATTAATCCAAACCAAAACCATAAAGACGGCACCAGAACGCATCATTAGTCAATAGATTATCTCAGGAGGAGGAATATTTAATGCTGATTCTGAAAAAAATTGCTACAGCTGTAGCCTACCCAATGGCACTCCTAACAGGACATCAGTTTATAGCAAAAAACTTATCACATCTCTAAGACCTTAAGTACTATGCGAATGAAATCTTTAGCTTGGTCGAGATTGATCAAAGCCTCCCTCTGTGTCTCTCTTAGGCTTTTAGACAGGATGTTTTAACCACTCCATACCATGTCATTAACTAGCCAGAGGGAAAAGGTAATGTCATCTCAGTGATGCAGGTAAAAAGAAGTTATAATGTTAAACATAGTAATCACCAACTTGAAGGTTCACAAATCAAATAGTGCTCAACTTAATAAATAAGTGCATTTCTTTTCTCATACCATCTCATCTTATGTCTGTGAACGGAAGTAATGTCCCAGGATGCCAAAACTTGGAAAGAAACACATTATGAGAACAAATAAAGTATTTATGTTGAAAGCTAAAGATTGAAAGCATTATTAGATTCTAAGTAGACAATTTTACTGCCTTTTCAGTTAGAACCACGATAAGAGCCATCATAAGTTCTTTGATTTACTAGATTTCAATACCAATGAGGCAATGACAATCTGTGCAGCAAACAGTGAAACTGAAATCTTAGTCCTGAGGGTTGAGAAAACTCTTTCCCCAATTATCAAAGCATAAATCATATTGAACAAAAGGTTGAATTTACTTTTCCTTTTGTAGGCAGATTTCTCTTTAGCAATGTCAATGGCAAGAATAGACTAAGAAAAGATTTATCATCATAGTCAACAGAAAAGAAGGATAAAAGATATAGAGTTATCATATCCTGAAAATAGGAAGTACCAGATAACATCATCGACATTAGAACTATCCGATGCAATTGCTTTCGCTGTGTGAGTATCATCGGCACACGCTTCTCTTTCAAGATTTTTGGTTCTACAACTAAACCGCACTTTGAAAGGCACTATCTGCACCATAACACGCAAATTGCTTGTGAGGCGGAACATTTATAGAAAGATTAATATTGTGATGCTCACAATTATAAGGCTCTGGAGAGTGACATTAGAAATCATGATGGACTCTCAAAGGATGATTATTATTTATTAAGAGTTACTAGGAGCTTCAAGGTCTTACATCTGACTTACATCAGATCTTGGTCCAGCTACTGATTCAAATTTTGCAAGATGCATACAAACAAGATTTCAGTAAGGAAGAGAAGGGTGTAAAACCAATCAACCAGCATTTTCATTGCTAGGCAAAGAAAGTTATGAAAAGAAGGGGAGATATGGGAGGGAGCCTCTACGTAAAGCATCAGATTAGGAAAGATTTCATTCTCATCATATCGATATATACAGAAGCTTGATGACCATAAATAAGTGACTAGCACAGCTGAACCAGTTAATGATAAACATTTTTATTGCCATAAAGAATGCTTGCCAGGAGAATATGCATCCAAAGAACCGCATTATGATAATTTAGAATCATAGGGACAACCTATGGGAATTTACCTTTTTGCTGTACCTAAAATCCCTCTTTGGAAGAAAATGCCGATGCAAGTTAATTGACGAAGGAGCTTGAACGAAGAGGAACAACTTGGTAGGACCTAAAAGGATACAAGAATCAGCAATGAATGCCCAGAAATTATATCTTTTATGTATATAGATCTAATGGATAGTAATTGCCAATAGATTACCACCAGAGGAGCTAGATCCTGCACCCTTTGAAACTAAGACCCGAATGGCCTGTGTAAAAACAGAAACCCAAAGTTCATGCACACGAGGTATTTACAGATATATTTATATAGAAATGTGAGATGTAGCATAAATAAACAAAAGAAGAAACCTTCTTTGAAAGTGTTTCCACAACTCGATTCCTAGTAAAATCTCCTCCAGAGGCTTCCGTTTCATGCAAAAAGTTGAGTTCATACACATATAGAGGGCGCAAAGGACTGGGCCCAAGAATCAGAACAACCCTTTGAATAGCAGGAAATTCCATGATCATTAATTGAAGAGCAATCTTGAGACTGGATATAGTGTTCATTAACTTCTCCAGTCTCCTTATTCCCATCCTCACCTCCCTCTTCCTGGAAGCATGCTTTCTACGTAAAGAGCACGTTTCCGCTTGTACAATTGCTGTTTCCTAGACGAAAGTCAGAATTAGGTCATAGTGCAAAGACTAAGGAGATATGAGTACTGCAACTTCAAAAGCAACAATGTCTCTTTCCTTAAGACTAAATTCACTTCTACCAATTATTATTGGAGTTTTAGCCGAGTTCTGTAAAAAATGCTCTACGATACAGTGTAACCTGAAACCTAATTACATTATACACAAACAGAATTAGAGCTCTAACTATTCACTGAGAAAAGAAAAGTATCTAACCAACAAAAAATATTTACAATATTTCTTGATTAAGGATGATGTAGAATTTCAGAAAGCCAGAGCATTCCGTATATATACCTTACAACTTTCATAGCTAGCCACATTATATAAAAATCAAAACTGGCTAATTCATAAACCAAAAACCTATGTCCGTCTATAATACACATACATATATTTAGCATCAGACATCATATTTGTTCATAACATCCTTCAAACTTAAAATAAGCAGTTAAGGTTGGTTCTGCTTTACCAAAAGAAGATATAAGTTAATTTTGTTTTTGATTTAGTACATCACCTTTCCATAAATTTAATATCGAATTTTGAATGTCAAAATCCCACTCCATAGAAAGTAAGGAAGCATACTTTAGATAAATGAGTCATATCAAAATATAAGATCTCCAACATACTTCCCCAAAGTCAAAGTGCCCCATTACAGTAGCAGAAATGCTTGAGTAGACAAAGTGTTTGAATACAATCGCCAAAAGGCGTGTGACAGCTTAATTTGCCCATAAAATTTCGTCCACATGGCAGCTGACTCATTAAATTCGAGGTGTATTTTAATAAATAGTTGGTGATAGTTCAAGTAGGAAATGCAAACACCTAATTGTTCATGTAAGAAAGTCAAAGTGATACTTCAGGTATATTTTTAACCATTATCTCTTAATTTATTTTAAATAATCCCTTTAATTATCCATGTGGAGCGCATTTGGCACCACGTTTAAACAAACAAAAAAAAGTGTACACCATGCACCATCAGATACTAGTCGAGGTATGTTTTGATAAATAGTTGGTGATATTTCATGTAGGAAACGCAAACAACTAATACTTCACTTAGAAAACTCCGCAAAAAATAATAATTGAGGTGTGTTTTTTTACCATTATTTCTACTTTAAAGTAAATTAGCCATATAAAATGATAATATCTCCAACACATGTTGACTCACCAATTCCGTAAATTCGGTGTTCAATTCATCAAATTCAAGAGTGAGATCCTGCAGTACGCTACGCAATCAAACAAACAAACAACATAAAGAGGATTAATTAGAGAAGCAAAACAACAAATAATATGAACAAATCAAATTAGTAAACACTAAAAGCGACAAGTTTTATACTTACGAAGGGATTTGCTGGTGCATAAAGAGGACGAAACCTAAAATATCAGTGACAAGATGGAATTTGATAGAGGTATCGAGAGTATCTGAGAGTGTTTCAATGACGGTGAAACCTGTTTCACCTTCTCCTTCCTTTTCCATCGATGCTTCCTGATTTGTGTATTGCAAAATTCAAATTAGCATTTTAGCGCGATGGTTCCAGTTTTGGCTCTGATTTTCCTATCTATGTTTACCATTTTCCTTTCTTGTGTAATTTATTGTTTTGTTTTCCTCAGGGAAGAAAAAGGTTGGACAAAAAAAAAGTCACGGAAGTCGGGACACTTAGGGGTCGTTTAGTTTGAAGACACGTTAATGATGGGATTAGTTATACTGTAATTAATTATTTGAGATTACTAATCTTGATATTATTTCTTATGAATTGTTTAATTTGTTGTATTAAAAGTATTATATATTACAAAAACTTTTAAGAAAAAGTTTGTTTACAAAAATATGTTCCACCTTATTTAGTAGAAAAAGTATTTGAGGGACCTCAGGGCCCTTTTTGTCATTTTCATTGTTTTTGTTTTCCGTGAAAATGATTCTCACCAAAAATATAGTTAGAAATTTGTATTCAAGGATTTAAAGACAAGTAGGTTGTATCCGATTCGGAGACCCTCTTGACTGAGTCCGGAATTGATTACGAATATGTGAGATAAAAAATACAAGTTAAAATATGATAGTAAGCAAATAAAGAAAACTGATTGGTTAGATCTGAATATAAGCTATGAATCAAACAAGAGCCAAAGCTAAGAATGGTGTATCAGCTTGAGAGAAAGATAGTTACAAGTGTGAACTTAGAGAGAATATAATGTGTCTTCCTTCTCTTCTAAGTCTTGTATATATAAGACAAAACTTAGACTATTATTACCCTGGAGAGTTATGGCGACGTGAGCATAATGACGTCACTGCACCCATGCGCGTCGCGGCACTCTAATCTAGGTAGGCTGATGTAGCGGAAGTTGTTGGGAGTGGAGGACAACTGTGGAGATCCTTTGGAGACGTTGGGGTTTTCGAAACCACAAAATTTTTTGTATACGCTTAATGCCTCTGGATGCATTTCTACCCAATAAAGATAGTCCCCCACTTTTCGAGACTCTTAAATTCATGGGAACGGGAAGTGGAAGAGTCTACGCGCCTTTTTAAAAAAGACCTTTTTGCGAGAACTGAAACATCACATCATTTCACTGCCAGACGTTTCGTTAGTTGATCATTAAATGTACTCAGTCACTCAATCGACGGTGCCCCTTCTGAGACATCGATTGACGCCTACTAACAAGGCACGCCTCTCCGATTTTCAAGAATAATGATTATTCTCTTAGCTATATAAACCAGTAATCCCGATCACTTTTCCTCACTTTCATCTTCAATCTCCTTATTCTTGCAACTTCAGTTTCCTGCCTCTTTCACTTCTTACCCTAAAAAAATGTCTACTTCCTCTTCATCTTCCTCTGGTACCTCTGATGGCATGACCCTTGCAATAATGAGAGAAGAGCTAGGCCCACCCCGCCGCCGACCGTCATCATCCAATGCTACCCAGGCCATTGATCTGGGCTCTACTGCTTCCGAAATCATCCATCCCAATTTTTACTTTGAGTGAAATTTTTGTGTAAACCTCCGCCTCGAATCCGTGGAGGACATGATCTCATTGACTGATGATTCTGTTATCCCTCAAGTTTGTATCGATTGCAGATGGGTCTTGGATGTTGGTGTTTTTCCTCCTCCATTCAATACTAGCATTACTCAGCACATTCATGGGATGTCGCTTATTTACACCTATCCATTTACCATCGGTTTTGGCCTCCCAATTCACGGGGTGATGGAGGCCTTCTATCGTAGATACGGCATATGTCCAGGGCAGTTGGTCCCGCAAACATGGAGAATAGTTCGTTGCTTGCAGCATTTGGCGGATCTCGCCCACCTTTCATTTACTTTGGATCACCTGATCCATCTCTATTCCCCCGGATACTTCCCGACGGAATAATTAATTTAGCTTTCAGGGGCTCCCTTATTACAAATGTCGAGGATGATCATGATCGGGGATGGTATGATCGTTTTGTGATAATTCCTACCCACCGCCTTCAGGGAACTAATTTCGGCCCCCTACCGGAGCATTGGAACAACGCTCGTAAGTAACTTTCTTCCTCTTCCCCATACTTCTTAAGGTTCTTCTTTGAATGACGCATCTTTCGTTCTAGCAGTGGCCGCTATGGTGCCCGAGCCCCTGCCCGATGTCTTTGGTTAGGTGATGGGTTTGTTTTGTGCCTCCTAGGGCACTAAACGGACTTGGAGGGCCCTTTTGCTGACAAGTGGAAAGGCAAGATATATGGTGAGACTTCTTTCGTTGGTCTTGCATTATTAACTGACTGCATATTTGTGCATTGTCTTATCGTCTTTCACTGCTCCTTTTTCGAAGGTCTCCCTACTAAAGGGGGTTCAGCCAGGAAAGTCCCCACCAAGGATAAGGCTAGGGCTCATATTGCTAAGGCCGTCGTAGAGGCCAAAGCCAGCAGGAAGCCAGGGCTTCCGGGTGATACTGAGGCATCCACCTACGGGATCGGCCTGCGTGTAAAGAGATGATGTTGATTTAACGAACCCGAGCGGGAGGATGTGAAGAAGATGGTCCTAGTGGAGGATGATGGGGAAGAGGCCACAACATCCGGGGATGCGGGGTCCCATCTATTGAAGTCGTCATGGAGCCGGGGGTCAACGGAGGACAACCCAAGAGTATGGAAAGCAGAGATGCGAGCACATGACCATCTGCTCCTCCCCCCTTACTGTTGGTTCTGACTTCAGCCTGGAAGCTTCCTTGGCCCATCTTGCGGACATCTGTCTTCAGGTAATTCGGGTCAATCTTATTATACCCCTTGCTCTCAATGCGAAACGCATATACTAACTTCACTTTGTCTAAATTTCCAGAGGCACGCTGTTGTCTCCTCTACCATTGAGCTTTTCAGGAATACACCTTCATCTTCCCATAATGTGGAAAGGTTAGTGGATGAGAACCGATGTCTCAGGGATGAGGTCGCTCAGCTTTGGGTTAAGCGTAGAGATCTTCTGGAGCGGAGGACCACCTAGAGCGTAGATGGGATGAGGCCAAGCAGGCATTGGCAGCTAGGGAGAAACCTTCCCAATCATGTCCCATGCTCATTTATATCAGTTAATAGGGGAGAGTTTGGTCCGGGTCAAGCTTGATAGCGATACCGCTCAGGCGAGGATGCAAGCTCTTGAGGCTTTCGTACCTGTCTCCGAGCATGAAACCAGCGGTTGATGCTTCGGCGGGAGGCTGATCAACAGAGGGCCACCTTGCTCCGGGACTATGATGTCTTTCGGACTCGGTTCGAGGTTTTGCAAAGAATGAAGATAAGAGCGATTGACGTCCCCTCAGTCCTTGTTGATGCAGAGGTGTATTTGGGGGCAGCTGAAGCCGATATGGAAGATATGCGTGATGAGACGCCCCCCTCCTCCGACGTTTCTGATGGTTCTTCTAGTGGCGAGGGTGCTCCCCCTCGGCTTAGCTTTGTATGTATGCAACCTTTGGTCATCGCTTTGGAGGCCTTCTAGGGATATGTTCCTTCGGTGATGATCAACAACAATGTCGGTGGTGGGTGTTAGTTTTTTCAACTTGTGTCAAGTTGTTAGGGCATGTGTGCCTTTTTAAATGTTGATTTTTTAAGTGGGTCTTTTCACCCTATGATGTATATTTTGTTTGGACTGTGCCAACTGGTGAATATTTTCGGGCCCTTGTGCCTTTTCTGGTTTTTGGATTTCAGCCTTCGTGATCTGGTTTGTCGAATCACCGATGTTTGTACGCCCTATTAATATTCTTTTATTAAGATCTTGGCGTTTTTCTTGTATAAATGACAACTATTTTCTTGCCTTTTATTTTACACTTTGACATGCGCTTTGTTTATTGCAACATTGTGATCATACAATGACCTGTTGGCTTTTTAATTTGCACTTAACCGTCGAGGCATGACCGCTACGCCCGTCTACCAGAACTATGCTAATATTTGAGTGTTTGTTGTTTAAGCCAAGGTTTGACAATCAGTACACGCCTATCTGATTTCTGGCGTTTCGTGTTTGAGGATGTCTTGCCTTGACCCAATCCGGGAATGTCATATCCGGGAACGCTAGAGCGAAATTGGGATTTAAGACATCCAATTTCGAAATGAAGGAAGATACTCCATTTTCAGTGTTGATGGGGAAGACGTCTCAACCCCATGTAAATGCACAAAAAGGTTCAAAAAGAACCCGCACACGCGGAGGCTCTTATGGTCGTGTCATGTTGTTTAAAGCGATTTTACGGGACCGTATGGCTTTCGAGTTCGGTTTTGCCCCAAACATTTTTTTTACTACGCAACTTAGTGCGAAAAATCAACTAAAGCTTTCTTTTCATTTCATTGTTTCAAAGCCATAGGGGATGACTCGTCCTGTAATTACATGATCCATTTTCTAGGTATTTACAAGATTTACAAAAAGAAAGCGACCGAGAAAGTTCAGTGACTGCCAGTAGTCCCAGTTTAAGAGAGTCCATCTTGGAAAAGGTTCTCTTATGATTATATTGTTCCATCCTCTCCCCTCGGGACTCGAGTGCGAGGTCTCGAGGAGTCGAGTTTTAGGATGTGGCACGCTATCTTGAAGCGTTTTTTGAATTGTTGCCTCGTTAAAAACTTTGCCAAAAAAACCTGATCGGGACAAAACTGTAACATCCCGCACTTTTTCGTTAGGATACGTCAAGTAGATGAACTTGGAAGATTTATAATAGAGTTATATAAAACTCTGTGAGTTTGAATTTTGAAACCATCATATATTGCCTTGATATGGTACTTTCTTTTAAGTGAAACATTTTGTTTGTAAAAGTTTGATAAAAATGAATTTACAAAGTTGTTATATTTACCACTTTTTGGATAAGCTTTAAATTGTATCTATGACGTGAGGAAGTATTTAAATGGGATTCTATTTATTTTTAAAATAGAAATTATCTTTTTTTCATTTTGGAGAATTAATAGTATAAAATTTGTACTCTTGATATTAAGTTGGAAAAACTAGAATTTGATAAATATATTTTTCGTAGATGTTTTAATGAAGCTCCAAGATAATTTAACTTTGAAGTACGACAACGGTGACTAGATTTAATATTATGTGCATGCCAAAAAGAGGCTACGGACTAGAGCTATATCACATGACAATGATAATTAGTATATAAAGTGTATTAAAAATAATTGGAATTTAAGTGAATTTGGATTAAAAAAATAATTATGCGGATAATTTGTTAAATGTGGAGATAAAGTAAATAAGTTAGTGGAAAAAACGGTGAGTGGCAGGACCTCTCCCACATGGCACCTTGGGAGGAAGTATAAGTGACCATGTGTATTTTAATACCACCTAGTTTCTTAATAGTGCCACCTAAATCTTTGAACAATTTCCTCTGTTCACCTCATGCTAATGTAGAATTAATTGTTATATGCACTTTACTAAGTAATTTATTCCCGCTACATATCCATTGCTAAATGTTCCAATTTTATAAAGAATGACCCAATTACTGAAACGTTTAGGGATATATAAGATCACACAGATCAGACCTACTAGAAATTCACTCTAGACTCCTTGCAAGGGCACAAAGGATGACAAAGATGGACAACAAAACATTTTTTACATGCTGTTTGGGATTTATTTCTTAGTACAAATATGTATTATATTGATTTCTTTAAACGTTCTTGGTAAAGAGTGGGTCGGTGATGTGTACGTTTTAGTGGAAGAAGATTTTAGTTAATTGGGGAAATGATCTTGGTGAATTTTGAACTTAAAGAGAGACGAAGAGGCGTGGTTCTTGCTGCCAAAATATAACGTCCTTTTCAATTCTTGTTCACTAGAACCACGTCGAAAATTACTCCCAGCATCATTAAACCATGCTCTTCAACTCCATCAGTCCATCGTGTGGACCTTGCATGTTGCGTGTATATAGGGGGTTGACTCGTCGTGGTCGTATGGAGGTTCAATAGAGATATGTTAAGGCTAACCTTTCTTTCTTTTAGCATGATCCAAGTAACTAATGTAAACATAATGTTATCCCATAAATGGTTCTACTCTTAGTACTTAAAGATCTCCATGTTATTCATTCCTATGAAATTTATTTCAAATCATGTCTAAATATGTACCTAGGTCCCTATTGAAGCATAGGGAAAATATGTTAATATTCATAACGTAATCAGAGGGTGAACAACTATAGGTCACTCCGAAAGATGTTTTAATGCTCCTGAAAGGCTTTTCGTGCATGGTATGTACATAGGTAAATGAGTAATGGTATTATATATGCATATACAGTACCTATAAGAGCATGACTATGTATTTCTATTTACCACCGGGCCACGATCGGTCGGGCAGTTACCACTGGTTGGACAGTTATATACATCATTATTTACTACTGGTTGGGCAGGCGCATTATTTACAATCGAGTTACGACCGGTTGGACAGTTACCACCAATTGGATATAGAGATGGCAATGGATCTTGGACCCGGTCCGGATCCGGTGGATTCATATCCGTTTTATAGGATATGGATCTTCAAAAGTTGGACCCGACGGATCCGGATCGGACCCGGATCCATTTCTAACGGATCGGATATGGATCTGGATCTTGTATTTGAGATCCGTATCCGGTCCAGATCTGATCCGTGGATCCGTTTTTTATTAAATATATTCATAACCTAGAATGTAATTTTATAAGTATTTTCTTATATTTTTTTCATAATTTATGTATTGGGTAAAGGGTTGAACCAAGATAAGTCACAAGTCACACAGCCATGTAATTTGTCTTTGAAGTTTCATTTCTTTTACCTATATGCTCTCTGTAGTTTCCCATATTTTCATTTCTATAAAAAGAAAAAATTATCACTTTTCTTTAAATTTCCCTTTCTTGAATCTGCTAGCCGTAAGTTTTAAGTATCTTTCTCTCATTTGTTTGATCAGCAAAAAAAACTGTGACTTTTGATATATAACTGACATTGTTTTATGTTGTTTAATGAAGTCAATCAGTAGAACTACAAGTGGAGCATCACTAAAGCCTCTAAAAATTAGCTCAAAGTTGCAACATGTTCAGCATCACTAATGAAGTCAATCATCTTTATTTTCTTGTGATACTAAAACTTTGTTCAGTATTTTGGAAGAATGGTGTCATATTTGTGTAGGTTGATTGAATGAACTCAATCATTTTTTTCAATCAGATTGCGTTTCATTTTATCATAAAAGTTTCAACATGTGAGAATATTATTCAAGCCAAAAAAATTTACATGTAGATCGAGATCCGATTCGAGGTCCCGGTGGATCCGATGGATCCGGATTTGGATCTGATTTTTATGGACCCGATGGATCTGGATCCAGGTATGAAAAATGGATCTAGATCTGGATCTAATAGGATCCGATCCAGATCCGATCCGTTGTTATCCCTAATTGGATAGTTATGTATCATTATTTACCGCTGGTTGTGCAGATCGTTATTTACTATCGGGCTACGACTAGTCGGGCAGTTACTACCGATTGGGCAGTTATATATATCGTTATTTACCACTGGTTGGGTAGGCGTATTATTTACCACCGAGTTACCACATTTGGGCAGTTGTGTATCGTTATTTAGCACCAGTTAGGCAGACGCGTATTTACCACCAAGCTACGATCAGTTCGGCAGTTGTGTATCGTTATTTACCATCGGTTGGGCAGTTAACACTAATCAGTTGGGCAGATGAACAAATATACTTACAACATTAATATAGCGGCATAGAACAAAATTGTAATATAAGAACATCAAATATGTATGTTGTGGCCCTCAGGAGTATTTCAGAGGTTTAGGTTGACTCGTATCCCTTTTTTATAATTATGTAATATTATCGCGTTCAGATATCATCTTTTATTGGTGAGCTCCATTTCCTCCTGGAGTATTGCCGATTCAGGGTGGTGTTTATATTCTTATGGTACTTTCGGTATGTCGGAGTTCCTGTCCCGACGTATGTATTATGTTGATGTTATCTTAGAGGCTTTGTAGACATGTCATGTGTTGTACAGTTTGTTCAGTACGACCTTGTAGGCCTGGATGTTTGGTTAGAGATTTTATTGGTCTTGTTGGCCTTAGTATGTGCATATGCATAGGTTGAGTTCTTCTAGTTGCAGGATTTTATGTTGTAATACTTTATAGTTATCATTATGAGGTCTTGTCAGCCCAAATTGTTATACGTTCGTATGATGATATTCATGTGGTTCGCTCGGTCCATCCAGACGTCGGGTGCCGGCCATACTCCTCCAAGGTTGGGGTGTGATAACAACCTTGGCTAAGAAAAAGAGTGCAACGCATGTCCGTTCCCTCTGGGAGGGGGTTTCCGGCTTTGTGAGAAGTCTTTGTCAAGGAAAGGTATAATTAACTGAAAAATGAATGTTTTTGTGAAAACACTATGTACATGACTCTTTTCTTCAAATGTAGAATATTTTTATGTGGATGATGTTTCAGCTATTTTTAGTTTTTTTCCGGACTCGTTCTCGATCCAATATGCTCATTTCCCCGCAATTTCGGTGATTTGGTACAGTCCTTCCTAGTTTGCGTACAACTTACCATCGTTCGGGTCCCTTGTTGCAAGAGTGACTTTTCGGAGGACGTAGTCCCTGATTTTGAAATGCCTCAAGTTCGTCTTTCTGTTGAAGTACCTCTCTACTCTTCATTTTTGTGCCGCCAGACGTATGAAAGCCAACTCTCTGTGTTCCTCCAACGACTCCAACCCTATTGCATCGCTTCTTTGTTAGATTCCTTAGTGGTTTGAGTGTAGCAGAAACTGGGTTCTCCCACTTCTACAGGTATCAGGGCCTCGACTCCGTATACAAAGGAGAAAGCAGATTCCCCCGTGCTTGTCTTGGTTGTGGTTCTGTAGGCCCATAATACCCGTGGCAGTTCTTCCGACCACTTGCCTTTAGATTTTTCAACCTCTTCTTGATGCTTTGGACGATAGTCTTGTTTGTTAACTTTGCTTGTCCATTTTCACACGGGTGATACGACGATGAGGTGACTCTTTTGATGTTCAATCCCTTTAGGAACTCAATGACCTTCTTTCCCATGAACTATCGGTCGTTGTCACAAGCGATCTCTTTTGGAATTCCAAATCGGCACACAATATGATCCCAAGTGAAGTCTATGACTTATCGTTCATGAATCTTTTTATACGTTTTGGCTTCCACCCATTTTGAGAAATAATCAATTAAGATCAGTAGGAAGCTCACGTCCCCCACAACTCCCGACAGCGGGCCCATGATATTCATTCTTCATTTCATAAATGACCATGGAACCACTACTGAGTGAAGGGGTTCAGAAGGTTAATGTATTATCGGAGAATGCTGCTGACATTTCTCGCATTTCCGTACGTAAGCCTTCACATCTTCTTCCATTCGAGTCCAGTAATAACCAACCCTCATTATCTTCTTCACTAATGAATTATACCCAGCGTGATTTTGCGGTTTCCCTCACGTATCTCCCGCATCACGTACTCAGCCTCCATTGGCCCTAGGCATTTAGCTAAGGGCCCGAGGTAAGATCTTTTGTACAACTCCCCTTCATGCATGCAATACCTAACCGCTTTGGTTCTCAACGCCCGAGCTTTCTTGCTATCTTCCGGGAGAGTCCCATGTCTGTAGATAATTGACAATATTATTCTGCCAGTCCCAAGTGAGACTGACAGAATTTACCTCGTGTAAGCCAGAGTACATGACGGAGCATAGGAGATGGACTATGGACTTCGATTCTCCCTTAGTTGCCCCGGATGACAAACTTAGGTTGGCCAAGGCGTCAGCTTCAAAGTTCATCTCTCGCGGGATTGCACCAATTTTCATTTTTGAAATCGAGCTAACAGAGTGGTTGCCTTACTTAAGTATTCCTGCATTTGGGTGTCTTTGCCCTCGTACTTGCCCAATATCTGATTGACGATCATCTGTGAGTCGCTCTAGAACTCGATATTTTTGGCTCCGAGTCCTCGAGCTAATTCCAAATCTGTAATTGTAGCCTCATACTCGACTTCATTGTTAGTAAAAAAACACATTTAATGGTTTGACTGATTGTGGCCCCCGAAGGGGCGACAAGGACAATCCCTAGCCCGATGTCTTTCATGCTTGTGGCCTCATCCATATATAGGACCTATTCCCTCGGATGCTGCTTAGGTTTCCCGAACTGCCTCCATGTAAGCCCGGACATCATACTTGAGCTATTATCGTCCACAAAGTCGGCTAAGTCCTGAGACTTAATAGCGGTCCGAGGTCGGTAGGTGATATTGTACCCACAAATTTCGATCGACCAACTTGGCAGACGCCTAAAAGTTCGGGTTTGTGCAATATATTCCTTAAAGGGAAAGTGGTGACCACACATATGGGGTGACATTGAAAATATGGCCTTAGTTTACGAGACGCGACTACTAGGGCCAAATTAATCTTCTCAAGGTGAGGGTATCGGTCTTCGGCCTTTGTTAAGGCCTTGTTGGTATAATAAACAGGAGATTGAGTACATTTTTTCCTCCCGATCGATCATAACACTTACATCGGTTTCGAATACAGTGAGGTAAATCAGCAGTGATTCCCCTTATTTGGCTTTGCAAGTAGGGGAGGGTTTGTCAGGTACTTCTTTAGGTCCTTTAAGACATGTTGGCATTCCGGGGTCCACTGGAAGTCTTTCTTTTTCTTCAGCAGGCTGAAAAATTTCTGACATCGCTCAAATGACATGGATATCAACATCCTCAAGGCCATTATTCTCCCGGTAAATCGTTGCACTTCTCGAGCGTTGTTGAGTACCTCTGATATTTGCTCTATGGCCCGAATGTGATCTGAGATGGCTTCAATGCCCCCGTTGGACACCACAAAGCCTAGGAACTTTCCAGAGCCCACCCCGAAAGCACACCTTTCAGGATTTAACTTGAGGTTGTGCTCTTGGAGGATTTCAAACACTTCCTGCAAATATCTAACATGTTTCTCTGTTTCCATGGACTTAACGATTATTTCACCTAAAAAATCTCCACATTTCGACCCAGCTGATGGCGGAACATCCGTTGGGTCAGTTGGTAGAAAGTAGTCCCTACATTTTTAAGCCAAATGGCATGACATTATAATAATAAGTTCCATGCTCTATTCTGAACGAAGTCTTTACCTGGTCTGATGGGTTTAGCCGTATCTAGCCAAACCCGTGGATATGTCTAAGAAGCTGAGCAGCTCATGCCCAGCCACTGCGTCAATGACATAATATAGGCAAGACATATGGTACGAGCTTTTCGGCAAGCTTTGTTTATGTCCTTTAAATCTAAAAACATTTGAAAGGTTTCACGCTTCTTAGGAAATACTACCACGTTTTCTAGCCAGTCGGGGTATTTTATCTCTCGGACCGCTCCAGCCTGGATGAGTTGGGCTATTTCCTCTTTGACAAATTGGCTTCGTTCAGCCGACACCTGACGTCTTTTTTGCTTAGTGGGCTGATAGTCCAGGTCAATGTTCAGCTTGTGGAGGGCAATTCCGGGGGCACACCTGTGATATCCAATATTGACCAAGTGAAGCTACTAATATTGTTATTCAGAAACATAATAAAAAATTTCCTGAACTCAAGGTTTAAGCTCAAGCCCAAGTATACCTACTCCCCGAGCCTGTTTAGTCGACAAAAGGTAAGCTCGAGATCTTCCGCTGCGAACCTTCCCACATTTGAATCTTCTGTTGTCATGAACCCTATGGAATTCGGTTCACCGGATCCTCAGGGCATAGGGCTCCTGTTGGTTCATGTTTTTGCTCGACCCTGGAGTTGATCCGGAGTCGAGCGCATGTGATTGTTAGTTGTCAATTCTGATTGAGTCATCCGACATGTCTACGAGGATGATTTTTGCTAGGTCGATTTCAACATCTCTCTACACCACAACCACTCCCCAGGGCGTCGGGAATTTCATAACTCGATGGAAGGTAGATGGAACTGCCCTCATAACCTGCAACCATGGCCTCCCAATTACCAGATTGTAAGGCATTCCTCATTCGAGGACATCAAACAAAGATATCATCGGCACTCCCTGCACATGCGTTTCCAGCTCAATCGCCCCGGTCATTTTGCTAGACAAGTTGAAACCGGTCAATACTTTTACTACATGAATTATTTGCCTGGTAAGCTGCATCTCCTTGATTACGCGGAGTTGTAAAATATTCACGGCGCTACCTGGATAAAAAATTGCACGCTTAATGTTAAATTAAAATATTTGAATAGATATTACCAGAGCATCGGCGTACGAATTCTCGATGCTTTCTCGTTCCACTCTGCTGAAGACGATAGGGTCATCAAGTTCGTCTCTCATTTTTTTTCTAGACGAAGGTGGACCCTCGCGCTATTGCGTCTGAGACACTGCCCCTACCATTGTTCCTTTGACGATCATGTTGACCACTGTTGGTTGAGTTGGAATTCTCGCAAAATCCTGTCCCCTTTTCCCTTAGATCGGCTACTGAAGAATTCCTTCAAATGACCCTTCTCAATAGGCATGCTACCTGTTAACACCCAATTTTTGCCTTATAAAAATTTATTTAGTTAGTCGGACTTCTTTAATTACAAATGGAGTGAAATATGCACTTTTTTCAGAGTTAAAAGGACTTTGCAAAATTACTTCGGTGATATTTTGCCATTTCATTTGGCAAAATATCATCAAGTATATCATTAAAGATCATCCACATATTTTTCGCATGAATTGTATTTTTTAAGCATATTTATCGAAATGTAAAGTCAAAATAGTGAAAACAATTACTTAATCAGTTTTTTAAACAGAATAGTGGTTAATTGACAAATATTTCACTCCATTAAATCAAGAAGTTTAATTAATTAAATAGATAATTAATTTCATCTCAATTTTACTTCAATTTAGCTAAATGTTAAAGGTTGGTTTGATTTCCTAAAAAAATCAAATTTCAAATTTGAAGCAATTTGATTATTTCATTAATGTGATGGTTACAATTGAAATGAAATGGGCTACATTTTAAATTCAATCCAGCCATTAGGCCAGCCTTTTTTCAAACCAAATAGCCCAATTCGTCGGCCCAAACGAACAGCAAAACAGGCACTAAACGCCCAAATCCTCCTAAGCCCTTCATTTTCGCCCAAAACGCAAACGAAACCCTAAATTCTCTATGCCGCCTTCGATCCCAGCCAATACTCAGCTGTCTTCCTCCCCCCTTTGGCGAAGACTCTAACGCGTTTCACCTTCGCAGACCTTGCCTGGTCATTTCGGGCAAAGCCATTAATGGCTGCTTGTCCCATTCTCCTTTCAAATCCGGACTCAACAACAACATACCCTGTGAAATATCACAACGTGGGTCTGGGGAGGGTAGAGAATACACAGACCAAGATAGAGCGGTCAATTTCAAATCCGGACTCGAAATGAATAATTTTAAATCCTAAATATTGACATTTGTCCCACATCGGTTGAACCCTTGAAATTGGGACTTTTGGGGTTCTATCCTCTTCATTCAAACCAAGGTTTTTTAACCCCCAAGTTCTGAACTTTGAATTCTTGGCTTAAAAATAAGAGTTTCCCCTCACTTAAGCCGAGTTCTCGAAGCATCGGAATAAGTTTAAATATTTTTCCTTTTCTCGTCGATAATAGTTGTTGTCGCGTCCCCGTTCTCTGCATTGACAAAAGGTAATTCGCAAAATCCCTCCTTTTTGTTTATTTCAATTCTGCCGTAATGTAGCATTATGTTTTTCTTATGTGTTGTGTTTAATGTGTTTCAGATTAGGTTAGATCTAATTATGTGTAACAATTTGTAGTTTTGAGACCGTTTAAATCTTAAAGATTAGCGATACCTTAGGTTTTGTTTAATGCTACTTTAGTTAACTATCAATGTCGACTTAGGTTTTTCAGTTTCTTTCCTGTATGATTAATTCGGTACCCATGAGGAACATGATCTACTAACCAGGATACGAAAACTATGTGTAGCTATTAAGTGTCCTTAGCCTCAGTCTAATTGATTTAAGTCTGTGTAAAGAGGCTGTAAGTTTAAATTTCATGCCTGTTACAATTGAAATCTTTAAGAATAGCCAATGACATATGATCCTATTACAGTTCATGATAGTTTCTTTTATGTGGTTCCTAGCCTAAGTCAAAACATGAATAGACTTACCAAGGCTGTGTGAATAAGACTTGAGGTTGTTTTAAGGTTCAACAGTCATGAAGATTTCCCTTTAAATGAGCTTAAGTATCTAACAACCTTGATATGCCATCATTTAGTCCAAATTTATTTAGTAGAATCCTGTAATTGGTCCTTGCTTGCTGTTTGGGACAAGTGTTATTTCAGAACTTTATTGTACTGATTATGTTTAGGTTGCCAATAACTTTATTTAGAACATGTGTTGCTCCAAGAATGTGGGTGCTATGTCTTTTGCAATCTCTAGTTTCTCCCTGTTAAGCATGAAATACAACACCTCTCGTTCTTTAAGAAACAGTTTGGCTGAAAGTATAAAAAATGAATGGGAGTCCAGTACTATTTAAAGGAAATTGAAGAATCTAGCTAGGAACAACGAGTGATCCTTTTTCTTTGTCTTTGTTTATTTGATCCTTATTTGTATGTTTTTTTCTAGAGAAGTCAGATAAGAATCTTGAATAGCAACTTAGAACTATCTAATATCAGCTAACTTTTTGTGATTTTGGGATAATTTAAATTACGCTTTTAATTTTGAGTTTGAAGGTAAAATGTGCTGGTGTTTTTTTAAAATGTTTTAAATGGATTCAGTTTAAGCATGATTGATAATTTGAGCTTTAGAGGCTGCTGGGAGTAATTTGATTATGTTAATCCTCTCTAAGCCTCTAGGATATCAACTTATTTCTTTAAGGTTTAAGTGGTATGTTAAAACTAGTTTGGAAGTCAATTGATTCCTTAAACCATCTAGTTTTTGTTTGGTGTTCGTATGTGTAGTAGCAGGAGAAGAATTAATTCATGATAATTGGTTTTCAAATGTTGATTCCCTTCACTGTCATGCTTTGCTTCATTCCTTTTTTTCCTTTCATTGTAAATTTGTTCACTCTCTTCAAGTTCTTTAAGTCTTAGCATCTTAAGTTGTACTAACAAGTAAATATGGATCATTGCATTTGTGTTTTCACTTTAATGAAGTCTCTAAAAAAGTATTGATATGCTTTAGATTCCAGTAGAGTGAGTTTGGCTAAAGTTTGATTCTTCCTTTTACATGTGTTATGAATCAAAGGTTCCTCCGTGAGTAATATTTTCCAGAAGAATAATAAAGTAGGCTAATCTGAATAAAGTGGAGGGAGTAAATGACTTTTCTCTTGTCTCGTAAAAATTGTCTAAAACCTAGTGTTCTACAAACTAAATCAAAACCATAAACAAGTCAAAACATCGGCTTATTTTGGTTTTGGGAATCAAACTAAAATATTTTTCAGAAATGAAAAAGGACAAAAGCAAATCCAAATCCTTCAAAAAGTTAAACCCAGATTAATTCTCCACAAAACATTTTCCTAAAAGAATGAGTGTTTGAATTGATTTTTTAAAAGTGGCTTATAAGCTAAAAAACTATAAGTCATAAGTTGGTCCTACCCAGTTTTTGGCTTTTGGCTTATTTTTGTACCTTTTTAGCCTAAAAAGAAATGCTTAAAAACACTTTTTATCTCACCCAAACACCTTTAAAAATAAAAATAAAATAAAAGCCAAAAAACATTTAAAATAAGCCAATCCAAATACCCTCTAAATAACTAGTAAAGCACAACTTTTTAGTAATATTGTGTTTAAAAACTAAACCAAAACCAAAATAAGAATGGTTATTAATTTTAGGTGTCAAACTCCTTGAAAAGTTCTTTTTCGTTTTTATCCATAAACCATGAAACTTATCAATTTACTGAATAATTTTATTAATTTTAGAGTTGAGAACGGTGTCAAACTCCTCGAAAAGTTCTGTTTCGTTTTTACCATGAACCAGGAAATTTATCAGTTTACTGAATGATTTTATTAAAGTAGTATTCCCTCCGTCTATTTTTATTTGTCACATATTGACTTGACACACCTATTAAGAGCCAAAAATAGAATGATAGTTTTATTATATCACCCCTAATTATTTCTAAATAACCTAATGATTGAAATAAATAAAACATACTTTAAACGTTATGCAACTACTAAAATTTCCTTGAACTTATCAACCCAATAATAAATGATAAGGGTAAAATAAATATGAAATGGTAAATTATCTCTTGATTTTCTAAAGTGGACAATTAAAATTGGACAACTATTTTTAATATAATGAACAAGTAAAACGGGACGGAGGGAGTATCTTATTTAACTAAAATTATACTTCCTCTGTCCCAAAATACTTGTCGCAAAATACTTATCTTTTTATTTAACCAAGATAAAATTAAATAGTTTTTTCCATTTTATCTTTGCATTAATTAAAAAGATTTAAGAAGTTCTATCATTGATAGAGTAATTATTAAGGAGAGATTACATAATAAATATATGTTAAGAGGATAAATAGTCAAAATGTTATCTTTACAAATGCTTTCTTAAGGGCGCGTAAATACAAAATGTGACAAATATTTTGAGACGGGGAGTATATTTTTCTCATTTAAATAAAATAGACAAAAATCTGTATAAGATTTTTTGTTTTTTCTTGCCAAAGTCTACCATATAAGGTTTATTTTTACTCCATAATTTTTTAATTCGTACACTTTCTTTTTCACTACTGTAATTCACAGTGAAATCACAGTGTTCACCGTCTTTTTTTTTGGTATTTAATCGGGAATTAGGTCTAGGATTTCGCCTTAATTCTTCGAGAGAAAGCAGTTGTGCGTGACCCACTTGTATTTTTGGGTTCAGGTATGTTTGAGCTTCTGTAATTTTAGTTTTGGGTGAACTCCAGCAATCTAAAATGCTGAAATTATCATATGAATGGGTGAATTTGCCAATTCTATTCCGTAAAGGTAGCATTTAGTCTTGGGCTCTTGACCAAATCAAGTGGAATTGAGCACTTGGAACTACTCACCACTCATAGTAGGAATACTTTACTTTCTTTTCTTCCCATAGTCTTCATGAAATTTCTCTGCATAAACAACTAAGCATAGTAGTTTGATAATGTTGCTAAAATCACATAGTCGTGGAGTTGAAAGAGGCTAATTAGCTACCCTTGTTATATTATCCTTTGCTTGTAGCTAGAAGCATAGAACATAGTTACATGTTCGAGATGCTTGGAGAATTGTGAATACAAAGTTTATTAGGCACTCGCACAAACCCGTTTATGGAATAAACTTGCATCTATTTTGATAAAAAATGAAATTGAGAGGATAATCATTAGACTATACACAACCCGGAAGGGTGACTCAGTTGGTTGAGCATGGGACTTCCACAATGGAGGTCTCAGGTTCGAAACCTCTTGCCTATGATAGTAGGGATTTGCTTTCTGGGTTTAGCTCGTCGCACATGACTCGCCTAGTGTGGGTTATCTCTCCTGTGTGGTTTGCGAACTATTGCACAAGAGCGGGGTAACCCTGTGGGCACCCGAAGGCTGCGGGTTCCCTTGTCATAAAAAATAATTCATTAGACTAGTACACGAATTTCATAGGAAAGTTGTGTCAATGTTTTAACAGATAAACATACATCTATATTCAGTTTTAGGCACAAATTAAAAAAAATAAAAATTAAACTAAGAAGAGAATCATTTCCATGCTCTCCTAATGGAGTATTATTTCCCTATTTTGGAGGTTCTTTTTTTGGTGTGTGGGTGTAGCCTGCCATAAAGCCCATTTTTCTGGACAACATGCACTAGCTTTACCAGGATGATTTGGACTGAAAGAAAATATAAGTTAGTCAACAATCGTAAAGAACTACTGCTACTATTTAGATTCCATTGGTAGAACTGCTTCTCTACCAATGGGATGGACTTATCCTTCACCGAAAGAAAGCTTCAAGCACTTTTTTCAAACTGTAGATCTACCAAAAGTGTAAATGAGTTCCGTAACTTAGAGTAACAGCTTCTTATCTTAGCATTTATATACATGCCTTGTGGTTCTTAACTATCAAATGAGGTCACGAGATAAGTTGGCCTGATGAGTATAGGTCATTGTAGCTCCTACCCAAATTTAAAGAATGAGACCTAGGAGAATGACAGAGTTTTCTCTTTCAAAATGATATAGGAAGGATTTTGACGAAGTACTTACATAATAAAGTACGTTGAGAATCTATGACAGGTAATGCAGCTTCTACCAGTTGATAGACAATTTGCATTGAGATCTTTACTGAATGCTATTGCATTAGTCCTTCGTTCTTGAATTTTAGGTGTTATGATATGCTCCTAAAAGTTGAGACATTGTGTATCCAATTGTGTGGCAGGATACGGTCATAGTAAATGCTAAAACTGTAATATATGTTATCTTTGTGTTTATATTTCTGTTTATGTTTATTATGTACACTCTTTTCATGTTGCTATGACCTTGAAAAAGATCATCTTACAGGCTTTATCTACAATCAGCATGCATTTCTCCTAATAGCTCATATGACAATCATAGGATACCAGGAATTCTTAATTCATGATGAAGAAATTCTTAAAATGTCTCTAATACCTCACAAAGTAGGCACTGATCATGATGGGTGCTGATTTGAGCATTTTACTGTTATATATAATCGGGACAACCAAAAGGGCCAAGGTATAAAACCCGGGTTTTAATGATTTTTTTTTTGTTCTGGTCATTTTACATCTCATAAAAACATTTGGGGCTGTATAACTTTTGCAATAGAGATGTTCTCTAGCGTGGTGATTACAACCTTGGAAATCTAACGAGGGTCTGACATCAGTCTAATTTGCGAATATTAAAGAGAACTAAGTTCTTTTAAAAGTTGACTAAATCCAGCCATCAATATGGATTTAAAATCCAGGCGATGGCAAAATCCAGCCATCAAAAGTTGAAAATCTATTGGTCGTTCAGTCGTTTCTGCTATCTGCTGGATTTTGCCTTGGCCTCCTTACTCCGCTGCCTTGTTTATGCTGTCTCCACCGGTATATCACCACTCTCGTCTCCTACTTTTGATAACTCAATTATTTCAGTCAATTTTTTAACTATTGTTTGTAATCCTTTACTGGTGTATTCTATATAGAAAGAATTAGTAATTATTAACTCGTTTTTAAAAAAATCTTCATATTACGCAGATTTTTGTGTATTTCTTGTTGATTCGCTTAAGTAAGCATCACAACTCACAAGTTATACACTGCTTCTGCTTCCATTTTGCTGACACACGCACACACGAGCATATACTAGTTAATACTTATATTAACTTTCTAATTTATTGGGTATTATAAGAGCTTTAAATCTTAAAAGGTATTTAAAGTTGAAATTCACATCTACTTTTAGAACTTAGAAAGAATTTAATTTGACATTTTATGTTTATTTTATTTATCCAAGATTAGGGTCTGATAAGGAGGTCTTCTTGTTTGGACGTTTCTTCTAAATTTGCTTAGGTTTTCTATTTGGAAGTCAGTTTAACATTTTTGCTTTACTGCTTATTGGTCTGTTCTTTATTCATATATTACCCTGAAAAGGGTAGCTCAACTATCAGTATTTTCTTAAATATATGATGAAATATGTTGAGCCCTTATTTCAATTTTTATGGGGCAGAGAAGCATAAAACCGGGGACAACTGCCTTATTTACTTTATCCACAAAAAGTAGCAGCATAAACAGGAGAAAACTGCCTTATTTCATTAAATTATACGCAAAGCATACAGGTGATCATTAACCTAATGCATTAATACTTTTGATGCTTTTCCCAGCGGATGATTTTTTTCCCCTCAAACATAGCACAGATATATCCCTCAAGTTTTAGTTAGTGTTATGTATCTTTTTCGTCGTCTGCACTTATTAAGATCATTTACTAGGGCTGATTATTGCAATGGCGAAAATTGATAATGGCATGTGGCGGCAGTACTGAAGCACTTCTGTATACATATTGAATAGTTGTTTGTATGTTTTTCGTGTGTCTGCTGAAATCTTCAGAATAAAGAGTCATTAATTAAGTAAAGTGATTTTTGATTGTGTAAAAGGTCTTTGGAAATGTCAAGTTAAAATTCTTATATTCACACTCTTAATAATTCATTTTCCTTTTAGGTCCTTGACTAACAACATATTTCAAACATACTGGGTCAGCTTCATTCTCAAGCAGCTTTAAAGGAATGGCTGCATCAGCAAAGACATCAGCTCTTGACAAGCCTAACCCAGCTGAAGAGTGGACAGTTGTATTGCCTCGCCGTGGAAAACAGAAAAGAATTTTTCATAAAGTTATCGTCCACGAATGGCAAAAACAAAAACAAGTGTGGACTCCAGAAGATGTTGAGACCAATCCAGAGAGAGAATCTAAATTAATGCAGAAGATACAAACCTGCATAAAGAAACTTGAGAGCTCTTCCTTCTGGTTGACATTTTTGGATCAGTTACAAACCCCTGAAATATTTGATTGGTTTCTAAAAGCTGTGGGCTCAGAAGGAAAGATGCAGATGGTAATATATGGAATTGGTAGCATAGAATCGCATGAGCCTCCTAGATTACAGCTTAGTCTTGCAATCTTAATGAAAAGAATGTTTAGTTGGATTGGGGAGGTAGAGGTATTTGATCCAGTTATCTCTCTTGCAGAATCTAGGGTACTGACAGCTCTTGGTTGTTGTGTCCTAACAGCCAATGAACAGGGTCGACGACAAGCTTTAAGACCTACAATGTTCTTCATGCCACACTGTGAAGCTGAACTGTATGACAATCTTCTAGACGCAAATTGGAGGCCTGATCTATTGAATAATATTATCCTGTTTGGAAACAGTTTTGAGGCATATGAGCAACACTTGTCAGTGTGCAAAAACCTTACTCTTGCTGATTCTAGGAAGCATATCCTAACAATTAGGCAGTTCGTGAAAGAGTTTGGAATTGATTCTTTTTCAGATGATTTTTTTCGAGCCATCCATGGTTCAAGTTGGCATTTCTTCAATATTGATCCTGATTTAGATCTATGTGGTGTTAAACCATGAACGCTTTCTCGTTTCTGGATCATATGAAACTTGAATATCAATTTTGTATTAAAATGTAGGAAAGTTTTCTTATTCACCTTTTGTTTCTGGAATTAAAGCTGATCATCAAGCTCTCAACATTTTTATTTGTAATGTCTGTTGGCTGAGATGCTGCCTCATTGCTCCATGATTGTTTCGTCATGTCCATGCCTCTGAACATGCCTATATGACTCGTTGACGTGTCAAAATGAGGAATTTTCAAGATTTTGGTGATGTTGTACATCCTATCTGCTTTACAACCCACTAACTGACTGTTTTCTGATGATTCTAAAGCAATCCCTGAATTTCGAACATGGAGGCGAGAGAGTTGATGTTCAGCGTTCTTTGACTTTGGGCTTCTTTATGATTATCTGAATAAGAGGCGAGTGATTGTATATATTTAGCTTTTGCATCAAATGTGTAAATGCTGTCGTGATGAACTGAATGATATTTAGTTTTTGTCGTCATGAATTGAATGATAACATTTTAGTTGTTTTAGAAAAACAAGTTCTAGGTTGCTCTACTTAATAGATATGGCTGGGATCAGTTGTAGGTAGGATTTTATTATCTCAATTACATTCAAATTTTTGTTTGACCATCTACTTCATATGGATCTGTGACCTAGTGGTACTATTCTAGTACCTAGAGTTGTTATCTTAAATCTTGCTTGTCCTTGGCTTTTCTTCATATTTTGTAAGATTTCTCCATACTTTAGTAGCTTTATTATATCGTTGTAAGACCTATAAGATTGAAGAAAGGCATACTGAAAAAATAAATCAATGCAGATTTTGAGCTTGTTGTATGTGTTGTTTAATTTATCTGAAAAGCATGCCTTTAAGGGAATTGTTGTATCTTCACCTCATTTCTTGTTAATATACTTGAAATCCAACTAGAGTAAAGTTAGTGCTTTTATTCATAGACCCTCTTCTGTGAATTCCTTTTTCTTATTTGCCACCCCATAAGGTTACTCTATAGGCCATCTCCAATATAGTATGAATGCCATTTATTATTGGTGGATAGAGTAAATTTCGTTATATATTACGCCCCGGTTGCTGTGTTCTCCGAGATCGGAGACGAGTGCTTTGGCAAACAGATTGGATCTGGAGATAAGGAACTGTTCTAAAATCTCATTTATTCACTGCAATTTCGTTCTTGGGCTCTTGATTTTAGTTTGAAAAGTGGATCCGGCAACGACACTGCTTTGCAGATACAGAGTGCCTAAAAATTAGACATAAGAGAAGGATTTCACTTAATAGCATTTCTAGGTTTGGTTACTTTTGGTCCAGATCTCTCACCTGTCATCTTTTAGTCCAGATCTCTCACTTAATAGTTGCTGTATTTCATTTTTTTTATTTTTTTTGATAATCCAGGTTTCCAGGCTTGCGCCTGACTACTTCACTGGTATTACCCAGACGTCCTGGAGGTAATAGCACCGGTCCTTCAACACTATTACCAGGTAAATCGCGGGATGTGCTCCGGTGGCCGCTTTTTCGGGAGCGTACAACCGATCAATGAGACAAGGTCAAATTCCCCAACATGCAGAGTTTCTTCGTGCTTGCGGGAAATCGAACCCACGCTGTCCCATGCCAGAGCGCCTTATAGCATCCAGGCTTTGCCACTGGACTATGCCCCGGAGGACAAAACTGTGGTAGGGTAAACTTTTTAAAGTGACTGGTCCCACCGCATTACGGCCCCATACCCCAGAAAACCCCACCTCCGTCCTGGCCCTACGGATTAGTATACACCGCTTGGCCCTACGCGTATGAAGGGATTTTTTTGGGGGAACACAATTCCACTCTCGCTGATCAGAGGACTCGAACACGGAACCTCAGACAACAATACCCTAATGTATTGGCCACTGGGCCAAACACTTTGGATTGCTGTATTTCATTTTTAGTCCAGATCCTTCACCAGTCATCTTCAATTGTGCATTCCACCATCCTATATATTTCTACTACTCTTCACCTTTTACAGATCTTGCCGGTTAACCTTCCCGCCATGAATAAAAATGGTATGCTATTTGCAAGAAGGCCCAGCCATGGGTAAAAATGGCTTAGAATTAGGTTCCCTTTTATAACGGTGTTTGGTGGGCCTGTATATCTGCCAACCCGTTCACTTTATTTTAGATATTTTGTATTTGCTATGTGTAAAACATTAAATAAATATTGGAACCATAGTTAGAACTTAATTATAGAGTTGCTAATATTTTCTCTTAACATTTATGTTTCGGATAATTAATACAGGATTGACTTTTTCGGCCATTTATTTATATGCTTTTAAATTCTTTCAAATTAATACTTTGCAAAAAATAATAAATGAAAAGAACTTTGTTTTAAATTCATAGAAGGAAAAATAGTGATTTTATTGGTTTGACATGAATTTCATAAATTAAGTCTTGAATTGACATTAAGTTGTACTTGTCTTTTTACGATAAAAGAAATAATAGAAAAGCCTATATAAACTATAGTTTGGGTTAAAGGAAACAAACCTTTACCGGTTAACCTCTTTTAATAAAAAATAAAATATTTTCTTATCAAGATTTTGCTTTAATGTTTTACTTACATAAAATATAAGTATCTTATCTCTTTTAAGTATAAAACAAAGGAAATTTTACAAAGAAAATTTTGTGCTCAATTTTTAAAGTGTGTGCGTGTGTAAAAGCTTTGGTGAAAAATGATTTGAATGATTATTATTTTGTAATATTTTAAACACATAAGCAATTTTTAAGAAATTTTTATTATATAAGACCCGAGGTCAATCGTATTTTGTGGATCCTTAATACCGGAATGCCTAACACCTTCCCCGGAGGATCATTTGAACACTTACCCTAACTCTGGTTTAAAATTGGATTTTTCTCTGATTTTGATTTTTTTTTTTAAAATAATAATTTTCCTATTCTTCCTTATAAAGTAGGTGGTGACTCTAAAGATAAATATAATCTTAAGAGTCCACAAGTTATCCAACAACTTTTATGCCTCGTGTAAAAGTGAACCGTAACACTACCTCATATCTTAAGTGCTTGCAATCTTCTATCGAATGGCCCGGGATCCCGTGGAATTCACACCAAAGCTCTATGTCTGTGCCTCGCTTATTTGGGTTGGACCGAACTGTCACCAAGAACCGGACCTCTTTCATATTTTTCATAGCCATGACCAGATCCACGACCTCTACATTAAAGTTGTAGGAGGCCACGCTCGACGACCCTGAGTATTCACTGACTTCTTTTGTGGTGCTTTCCTTTCTCTTCTGGGCTGACCTTGATCATACCTTGGTTTATTCGATCGACCCTCATGTCTAGGTGATGGTCGAGTTGAACAAGGTTCGTACCATCCTCTAGGGTCTCGTTGCCTGTATTGAGGGGTGTTACGGGATTTCCCATGTTGTCCCCCTCCAGCTCCGACTCCATGATCAACCTATATCCTCATCTTGGCGGTATATCGGTTGTTTACTTCGTTCCAGGAATTGGCCGGGAACTCCTTCAAGCTTTCTTTTAATTTCCTCGACGCATCTGAACTATCGACGTTTAGGTCATCAGTGAATACTGCGACAGTTCAATCTTCAGAGATCGCAGGAAACTACATCCTCTCACGTTAGAAGCGCTCCACAAAGTTTCAGAGTAATTCATCCTTCCTTTACTTTACGGTGAAGATATCTGCCTTGTGGGTTTTAAACCTTCGGCCCCAGCATGGGCTTTAACGAATGCATCTGCAAGAGCAGCAAATTATTCAATGGAGTTTTCAGGTAAGAGAGTATACCAAGAGAGTGCTCCATTTGTGAGCGTTTGGCTGAACTTTTTCAGCATAATGAATTCGATTTGATGCTACTGCAGGTTATGCACGGTGATCGCGGCCTCGAAAGTCACGATATTCGTTCGGGTCCATTGTGCCATTATACTTGGGTATGTCAGACATTCTGAACTTCTTCGGGATGGACTCTGGAGCCACATCTTCCTTGTAGTTTATCTTTCCGTACTTCCTCGCCCCAACCCCTTTTAGCACAAGAGGGGCCCTTGGTATCCGACTTATCTTTTCATGGAGCTCCTTCTATAACACGGCGAGTCTTGTCAGATCCGCTACTGGCATCACAGGTTTTGTCCTCCCCACGTTTATTGCGAATGTGTCGGGGGCTCCCGCGTCTTCTGCCGGGTGGCAACCCGGTGCCGTCCCAGATAGAGATCTTAGGAACTTCTTCATGCGCTCCATTATGGAACTATTTTCTGCCAGGATTGTGGTTAATGCAACTTCCGAGGGGGTTCCTCTTCTTTGAACATTCCCTCCACTTTGGAGTGCGGTTTTCTTTTCCTCTTCTTGGGGTATTGTTCCTTGGGTTGGGCCTCACGACTCTTTGTTGGATGGCTTCGAGCATCTTCCTTGTCTACAAACTTGCTTGCTTTCGGGGCTATTGTTTCCTCCGATTTTATCTGCGACGTTTCAGACTGTTCTTCCAGGTCCCGATGCTCGATGGGCTCCTGCTCTTCTCCAATCTCCCGCGAGTCGTGAGTAACACTGTTTTGACCTGACATGGTTCTTCTTTGTATTTTTTGCGTGACGTGTTCGTTTGAGGGTTTTCAAGAAAATCAGCTACAGATCGAGACAACTCCATAATTGTCTATCCCTACAGACGATGCCAAACTGTTTTTCGGTGAAAATGATTCTCACCAGAAATACAGTTAGAGATTTGTATTCAAGGGTTTAAAGACAAGTATGTTGTATCCGATTCGGAGACCCTCTTGACTGAATTCGGGATTGATATCAGGTTACAAATATGTGAGATAAAAAACAAAAGTAAAAATATGATAATAAGCAAATAAAGAAAACTAATAGGTTAGATCTGAAAATAAGCTATGAATCAAACAAGAGCCTAATATGAGAATGATGTATTAGCTTAAGAGAGAGATATGAGTTACAAGTGTGAGCTTAGAGAGAATACAATGTGTCTTCCTTCTCTTTTAAGTCTTGTATAAATAAGACAAAACTTAGACTATTATAACCCTAGAGAGTTATGGCAACGTGAGCATGTCACTGCACCCACACGCGCCGCGACACTTTGATCTAGGTAGGCTGATGTGACGGGAGTTGTTGGGAGTGGAGGACAGTTGTGGAGATCCTTTGGGGACGTTCGAGTTTTCGGAACCACAAAACTTTTCGTATACGCTTAATGCCTTCGGATGCATTTCTACCTAATACAGCTTTATCCTGAGATAACTAATTCTGGGATTGTTATTCAACTCTCTGCCAGGAATAACTTATCATGATACTATTTTTTATCTTGATATAATTTATTCTAGAATTAGTAACCAAATAAGGGATAACACGATACTAAATTTTTATCCCATGACTATTTTTTCTTATACAAACAATCCCTTTTTAATGACCTTTGTATAAATAGGGAAGTGATAGTATCATTTAAGATTTGAAGTTGCGTGAGTTCAATTTTCAATATCCTTATAAAAAAATAAAAAAAGAAATTGGCAACCCAATGTAATTCAAATTAGCACCGAATAAGGAGCCACCAAATATAACATCAACACCTAACATATGAAATGGGTGCATAAAGATATTGTACTCAATCAGAAGTTACAATCATGGAATTAGAAGTATCGAAGGAATTCTTAGACGCATACCATCAGAAATATTTTAACACAAAATAACATTCTTTTTGAAACTAAAAAAAAAAAAACTATTAGAGGAAAAGATCAGAGAGATTGTTTTCACCAAAGAAAATTATTTGTATCTTATTTTTCCAGAAAAAAAAAAGAACTTAAAGTACAAAGATATTCCTATTGGTTCGTCAAAATTTATCTCTTTTGAAATTAATGCCCAAGAAAAATAAGACCAAAAAAGGCTTAAAAGACAATATCTTGTGTAAATGCACCTGAAGCAGTAAAACTGCATTAAAGATTCTTCATGATGATTTACAACAACATATAATCCCACAAAGTGAGGTCTTAGTAAGGTAATACGTACGCAGACCTTACCTTTATCTTTGTGGGGGTAAAGAGGCTGTTTTCGATAGACTCTAGACTCAAGAGAAAAGTAGTCGATGCAGAATTGCAAGAAAAATAAGATAGCAAAATATCAAGATACAAAATAAATGAAGCAACTCATAGTAAAACACACAAAAAGAATAAGGATCTACGCGATGCATAAATAATACTACTAAAAAAAGGAGAAGAGGAGATAAAGAGACTAACCCCCTACTTCTTCCACACAATGCAACAAAAACTCCACTACTCACCAACGGACCGTTATCTAACCTTTAAGTCTAAATTTAATTTCATTATCATAAACATTAGAAATAATTTTTCCTTAAAAAGAATTATTACATGAGTGAAGGGAGGGGGAGGAAAGGAGGATGTGATACTTTATTCAATGATAAAAAGATATTTGCGGATTTTGTCAATTCACGTTTGATTAAAATAAATAAGGGTAAAGGTTAAAAGAGACTTGTAATTTCTGAAGCAAAGATGATACTGGGAGAAAGGGGTAAAATTATTTCATGAGAAAAAACTGAGTTTATCAAGTAATGAGTCGTTTGGGACTTTGGCAAGGAGAGGAAGGGAAATGAAAATAATTTGAAGAAAGTTCATTCCTTTCATTTGTTCTGAATGGACTTGGGGAAGAATGGAAATTCTCTGAAGAAGGAAAACGCATCATTGTACTGTTTCCAACTCCATTAAATAGAGAGTAAAGAAACGATAATAAGCATCCACGCTAGTCCTCATGGCAAAAATATGGTTAAAAATTCACACTGATGCACACATTTCAACCAACACACGCAGATTGATAACATACCCCTCAAAACAAAAAATAAAATAACATCCTATTTTGCTTGCCAAGAGAAGAATAGTACACTTGCTTCATGCAATATCTTGACCATCTAGAGTATTTTAAAAATGTAATTATATACATCGTGAGCACGCTTATTCTGCAGGTATCTTGAACTCTATTAATACTCAGACAGCACTTCATCAGTTTGTGTCAAAATCGGGATGTAAGAAAGCCAAATCATGCTTCCTGAACAATCGATAAACCCCTCCCTGTCACGCTTGCCTCCGTCTAAATTCAGTTATTTGCAGCACAGGCTAGTCCCTTATCGCGTGACTCATCCTGTATCCCAAAAACACAATTCAGGAAACAGATGAATCGTGTTGTCATCAGCAAAACCACAAAGGATGCATGTAAAAGTCTAAACTAATTTGTGAAGCTAGTGGGTAACAATGGTTTTTCTGTTTCACGCATCACTAAACCCTATTATGCAGTTACTTCAAATCCTGCAAAAACGCATTCTCATGCAAATATATAACACGACTAAAGTGAGAAAAGAAAAAATAAAAGGAAGAAGGATAAGAAAATTTACTCGGTCAGCCAAAGGATGCGCTACATTTCACTTGCTACATATGGAAATGTGTCTTGACTGAGAGTAGTTGTCTGATCGCAACATCTTTGATCTTCCAAGTTTCAAAAGCTGACCGGTAGTTAAGATACTCAAGAACTTCCTAGACTCTGCAAAATCTTAGCACCAATGATGCAAGCAAGAACTGGATCCTATTTACTGCACAAGCACCAAGTAATGTATGAGAGAAGTCATATGGTACAGATCATGCACTAAGTATGATACAGTAGATATACCTCGAATAGACCCACCCTCCAATCTCATACACCATACCGCTTCAAAGCCATACTTAGACTGGGCATTACATTATATGCTTGATAAGATCTTCTCAATTCAATGATTGAACCCACCTGCAGAGCACAAGGCAGGAGAAGAAATATTTCAGTACGACATCTGAATGACAATGACCAATCTACTACATTCATAGGAGTATAATAGCAGTGATTTCTACTAAGTTGATAAAAACTGCCAGACAACTTAAGAAAAACTGTTTATCTTTGAATCTGAGCTTGTTCTCTACCTGAAAAACTCTGCCTATATAAGTTTATGGGTTAATTACATATTAAATCCTTTGTTTCAGTTGCAGTTTACTTGCTTTGCTATATGGGATAGATATCCCCTCATTGTTGACTCAAAAATCATGTAAATTACCTCATTACCATTAAGCCATGCTTGCCACTCATATTTGCCTTGTGAAACTAATAATAATCTACTAATCAACCCCTCAATAAAAATACATTGCTTTACGACATTGCAATGGACAGATGATTAAATTTTGGCCTGATGCAAGGCGAGGTCACAGCCCTCTGAAAGATGAGGGAATGGATTTCCTGCTACTTACAATATAGCTTCACAACATGATGATTGTATACAAGATTATAGAGCATATAACTACAGGAACATTCTGCATATATATCAAATATAGAGCATATAATTACAGGAATATTCCTCTTAGAACGAATTGACAAGAGTAGGAGATTGACAGTCATATGACCCTGGATAACCCAGATGGCGTAGAGACAATTACTGTTTGAGGAGTTGAATTCATACCACATGGTATCACGGAGGGTCAGGGTGGATGAAATGGAGGCTCACCTCCGGGGTGCTTTGTGATAAGGTGTTGCCTAGACTAAAAGGTAAGTTCTACAGAGTAGTGGTTAGACCAGCGTTGTATGTGGCAAAATGCTGGCCAGTTCACGTCCAGAAGATGAAGGTGGCGGAGATAAGGATGCTCATGTGGATGTGTGGTCACACTAGGAGAGATATGATTAGAAATGAAGTTATACAGGACAAGGTCGGAGAGCGGACAAGATGAGAGAAGCGAGACTGAGATGGTTCGGGCATGTGAAGAGGATGTGTGAGGATGTGCCAGTTAAGAGGTGTGAGAGATTGGTGATAGTAAGAGTTAGGAGAGGTAGAGGTAGGCTGAGGAAGAACTGGAGGGAGGTGATTAGATAGGACATGACACAACTTCAGCTGACTGAGGACATGACCTTAGATAGGAAGATTTGGAGGTCGAGGATTAGGATAGAAGGTTAGTACGTAGCTGAGTTTTTACGCATTGTGTGTGAAAGAGGTAGGGGGCTCGCCTCTTCATCTCCTCAACTCCTTTTCGGTGTGGTATTACTTAAGTTTCGAGTAGATCCATACTCTTATTTGTGTATTGCTATGTGTTGCTTCATTTGTTCTGTATCGTGGTATTTTGTTGTCTTATTTTTCTTGAATTTATGCATTGACTATGTTTCTTTTAAGTCAAGGGTCTATCGGAAACAACCTCTGCCCCACAAAGGTAGAGGTAAGGTCTGCGTACATCCTACCCTCCCCGACCCCACTTGTGGGAATACACTGGGTATGTTGTTGGTATCATGGAGGGTCAAAATAGGGCTAAGGAGCTATTTGGAATTGTTGCACAGTTGGCTCAGGATTAATTCATGAGTACCAGACGTGTTAAAAGGACCAAGGAACTTGGGGTGTGACATTGGGAGAACTTCCAACTGATAACAATATAGATTCTATTCTCTTGTAGAGCAATCCGACAGTAGGTTTATGCCTCTGCTGGACAATTGATGAAACAATTAACTTCTTCAAGGAACAAGAAGAAAGCAATTTCAAGGGCATAACTGAGGGTGTCCAACAACAACTTATTGGTTGCTTAAAAGAGAATATCGAATACCATTAAAGATAACAGAAGTCATTTTCCTTCTCAATCAGTTCCCCAATAGATTATGATGTGTAGAAGCAAGAAGATATTTGCTAATTAAATCAGCTTGAAACAGATTAAGTAAGGCACCAACATCACACGCTTTTTGGGGTTAGAGAGCCTATTGGCAGGGGAGGGAGATCCGTGTGTGTTTAAAAAGCAACTATTCATGCCTGAAAACCATGAATTTGCAATCACTAGTACTGATGTCAAAAAGATTAAGTTAAGGTATCCACATCGCATTTTCTTGTTCCTCGTTTTTCCTTCTTTTTTTTCTTAACCTTGGGTTAGAGAGCCTATTGGCAGGAGGGAGGGGGTCTGTGTGTGCTCAGAAAGAAACTATGCATGCCTGAAAACCATGAACTTACAATTATTAGCACTGATGTCAATCCTATTGCATATCCTTCATTGATGCGACGCAAATAATGGTCTAGAATTGTGGATGTGGTGGCTAAAACACTTAATAACAGACCACCTGCACAACAATCCAATAAAATAAAAAAGAAAAAGTACCATCTGTTAGTGAATCACACAACAAGAAATAGAGGTTTAGAGAGTGAGAGAAAGAAGATATATACCCCAAAACCGTGTTGAAGCTTGGATCTTTGTCAAATATGCAATTGTGGCTTTTCCAGGCTTTATGCTCGGAATTCTAGCACCTATCTTGTTTAAGTAATCAGCAATTTCTTTAGGCATGTTCGCCTGATCACAAGTTTACCGTTAAATAAAACTGAGCAAGAGAGAATATACCTGAAAACCTTCAAAAGCTTTTCTTTCTTTAAGTGACAGAAGCATAGAAATTGATATGAGATTGACATGAGATAATCATTTTTTAATAACTTTTCTACGTGACATCATCTTTCCTAAAAACCTCTTTCTCCCCCTACTTTTACAACACCACACCCAGTATATCCCCACAAGTGGGGTCTGGGGAGGGTGGGTGTACGCAGAAAGTTGTTTCCGATAGACTCTCGACTCAAGAAAAATGTTTTCAGAACAAGTTCACGAGTCAAAAGCTATGATGAAAATATGAAGAAAGAAAGTATTGAAAGTAAAAATAGTAAAGACAACCAAAGTAAAAGAAACACAGTCGCAAAATGTGAGAATTCTTCAGAAGCCTTAGTAATAATAATGTGAAAAACTGCTTTAGGTGCAAAATGTAAGCAACTAATCGTCCAGCAATAGCTGAGACTTCTAACACCAGAGGCAAGTTTAAATTTGCTCAGGTCCTCCAGGAAGATAGCTCGAAGGAGACAGAATATCAAAGAGCCACAAAGAGACAAGTATACACAGTTCAGAGAGAATGATGCAGGGAATGGAATTGTTAAGCCACTTTTGCAAGCATCAGGAATAGACTTTAATCTGCAATTAAAATAGGGTTTGAACCTTCTAAACTAATTTGACACTTCCCTTCTTTCTTTTTCTGGTCATTTTCAAATAGCTGAACAAGTTGAGCTATGGTAATCAGTGAAGCCTTTCGGAGGTGTCGGGTGGGTTGGCAAGACAGGATTTCTTGTCCTTTTTTCTAGCTTCTTTGCTAAAGAGGGAGAAAGTATCATACTGAGGATTTTTTCTCTCACAATTACCAATTCAACTTGCTTGTATCTCTTTATCTATCTTGCATGTTGTTCACTCTATCTGCCGCTTGAAGTGTGAGAAAAATGGTTCAAGAAAATTTGGAAGCAGGGAAGAGAATGGTATATACCTTTAATAAAAAGTCGAATCAAAATTTTTTATGCGAAATTTAGTAGTCAAAATTGTGAGATGTCAACAATGTTACGACATCATAAAAACTTAACACGTTCTCACAACTGAGGGGCAGGAAATCATGAGTCCCATCAAATGATCAGAAGATACTTCAAAGACATAGTATCTTAAATCACAAAAGACACTAGCTAAAAATACAAAATAAACATAAATGATTAAAATCATAATTATTTAGTGGGCAATGCATGTGTAATATGCTGGTAGAAAAGGTCCAGATCTGGAACCCCTGTGAAAATGAATCTGAAAATCATAAACAAGTTAGTCCAGTTTTTAGCAATTGCAAACACCTTTTTTACTTCATTCCACATGTCTTTTGATGTAATTCCCTGGGAGTCTCCAGATACCACAAAGAAAGGGCACTCAGAGACGTGAACTGCACCATTTTCCTCTGCTGCAATTGCAAAAGTTACAGAAGGCAGTTCTTTGGAAGTCATGTGGTGCAAGAGTACGCCTTGGACTCCCCCTACTTTTATTCAGAGAAAACTCAATTTGCTGGCTACCTAATTAGTAACTTTAAAAGGTTGATTTCAATTTCTATTTTCCCAACAACTGCACTGAACACCGTAAACTCACCAGCTCTGGGTATCTTTTACTTATGCTTTCACCTTTATTAGACCAACTGGTATTTTGGGTTCCCCTAACGACTGGAGTGCTTCAATCCAAGGGACTAGATAGAAACTTTTCAGTCCAGAAACATCCTTGTTAAAAAGGACCTAGTGTCTTGAATTGACGTTCTATCCACACCAATTAAACAGTAATCTTCAAGGAAAAAAGAATTTGTGCATGTAACATCTTAAAATCTACTTCCAATGTAAATGACAAAGATGTAAAATGGCAACTTACAATGTCAAATATGTTGAAGAGGAAAACAAAGAAAGCATAAACTGTATAGTAAACCCACGGATCTGCCCCATGAGAAGTGTCAGGATTCAAAATGTCTCTGACGTGTTCCCAAAACCTTGAACCAAGAAGACTGCCAAAGAAAATATGTGTCAGAAACCTGTAGCTGAAAAATCACAAAATACTGATGCCAACTGAAGCTCAGGTACAATATTAGCTCCACATCACTAATGTAGATAAGATCCTACTCCTAAAACATTCGTAAAGAACCACTGAAGTTTTTATTTAATAAGCAAAAAACCACTAAAGTAGTGGTGTGACTAATATAATTCAGTTGAATATAAAGTAACCTTGCAAGGATGCCGGGAAGTGCCAACAGATAAGAGGTAACAAGGATTGGCTGCATTCCTGCTGGATTTATGTTGAATGGTATATAGGGCTCCACCTCTGGAACTGGAGAATTTTCTCTGTTCGACGAGTAACTTAAATCAGATGCCAATATATAATATTCTATTCCCAAATGAGTACAATATATCTCCGTATGTAGGAGATACTAAATTCTATGGTAACTGGCTTCTAAATTCCTAGGTGGTACAAATATAAGTTGTAACCAATTCCCAAGCCAAATAACAAATTCGATTCCAACTCAATTATTCAGGGTATCACAAGTCACAACTGGGCAGTTTCTTTTTGTATACATGAGTGTGTGTACGTCTATGAATGTGTGTGTGTATGTACATATACATACTTACATGGCAGGCACAAGCCAGACATGTTTGACTGATTTATGATCAACAAAAAAGTAAAATTCCTTTTTGTTTCAGTCATGAAACATCAATTAAGTGAATCAAATAGTTCAATCCTGTCCTACAAGGCCACAAACTCAAGAACAGTCACAAACGTTTTCCATTTGATGGCCCCTTATTAGTCGAACTCACTTAGCATTGATCAGGCATGCAAGAGAAAGCAGTTACTTCAGTATTGTATGCTCACGAAATCTTCGATTGAGAGAAGTGCAAACATTGTGGAAGTTTAGATGAATTATACTAGTCACCGATATGAGGTACTCAATAATTCCTTGATAAGAAATTTCCACTTTACATACAGCTCCAGTCACAGCCAGTTCTTAATTTAAGTTCCCATTATTACCCAAATAATGTTATATAATTCCCCCGAAATCTTAGCTTGTAAAAACATCTTACATAAGCATTAAGATACATGCAACTACGCCTATGAAGCTTTCACAATAGTCAGCAACAGAAAATCTGGCTTCCAACAAAAAAGAAAATGCAAATCAACAGCACTTCAGGGTCCATGTCACCTTGCAGCAGAAGCAACTTTAAAGCCATAATACTGCAGCTTAACTTTCCGGCACCCTTCACTAACGACGACAGCCCACATGGTAACAACAGTAAAAACACCTAGTACTGCAAGTACATAAGGCCACCAGTTCCCGCTACTTCCTGTGTATATAAGGATGAAGGGGAACTTTAATAAAAAAATTAGAGGGACTGAACTATTCAATCCTTTTATCAAATTCTATTGTTTTGTACTTCTAACTATTTCTCATGACCAAACTCCACCACAACTTAAAAATGGGTTCAGGACAGAAGAAAGAATCAATTCTCGTACATAACATGCTGATATCCTTGCCAATAGAGTATAATGATCAGAAAGAATTAAGAAGCTACAGTATCTCATTTGTAACCCACCGGCTATTTGAGTTAACATTTTCTGCAATGTATCTGTGTAGCCAGTCAAAATGCCCACACAAATAATCAAAGTTGATCCTTGACCTGAACCATCCATTAGTCGTCAGTAGACATAAAAAAGGAAGAGCAAGGAAACAGAAAAGGAAGAATCAACCAAATTTAATTTCATTCAGTTATAACTTAACATCAATCAATGGATTAAGTCTTATTACCAAATTAATTGGGCTGAGCTAATTTCAGTCAGTTACATAATTCCTCAAATACATCAGTAGATCAATCAAGTGTCTACGCCAAATTAGTTGGGGTCAGCAATTTTCAGTCAATTACATAATTCTTCAAATTTTTACAATCTCAGATTTAAAGAAGAATTATAATATGACCGTCAAAAGTATGCCATAACAACTTCAACAGCCAGTGATACTAACATTCATCAGAGATAACAGGAGTCATCATGTCACTAGTTTACTATTCCTTACGTCAGAGAAAACAACTTCAACAGCCAGTGATACTAACTTTCATCAGGGATAACAAGAGTCATCATGTCACTAGTTTACTATTCCTTGTGTCCCAATCAAATGGGTCTAGTTTTCTTTTCAGTCGCAAAACGCAGTCCATGTCCCCTAAAGTAAATTAAACACAATTGACAAACTCAAAAGGTCATTGACCATTTTTATGAACTCTTTCCCTATGCAACTCCGTTTTTTTTTTGGGGGGGGGGGGGGGGGGGGGGCAGCAAGAAAATTCGTCTCTAACAGACAAACAGCAAAATGCCTAAAATTGGGACAAGTAGATTTAGAAATCTAAGAGATGCTTAAAAAGGGTAAATACCAAATCCAGACTCTGTTATTTTGTCACAGATCCATGACATAGTCATTGCACCAGAAACTAAAAGGGACGTAGTCATCAACACATGCTTAACCCTGCAACAAAATGAAGGTCATACAGAGCGATACTAATTTCGACCAACATTATGCAAAATAATACATCAACAGCATGAGAAGAAACTTTGACCTACATAACCAGGGATGAGGAACAATTATTTACAAACCCTCTCAACTATGAAAGATTATTGGCATTAAACTTATCATGGAACAGGAACAATTATTTTTTGAGAATGTGGAGCAAGAACAATTCAATACTATTATACTGAGGCCTTTATACAGAAAAGCATTTTGAGTCACAAAAAAACACAATAGCTAATTGAAAAGGCTCTGGTTTTGTCTTCAAATAACACACGAAAAGAAAGAATCCACAAGGAAGTTTGATTTTCTGAATATTCCAATTTTTTTTTTGAAACTATAAAATAATAATAAATTTTGGAATATTCAGAAAATCAAATTTTGGTATTTTTTTTTATTCCAAAACCAGTATCTCCTCTTTTTTTCATCAGTAAAAGAAAATTTTCATCAACTTGAAACCAGCACTAAGAGAGCTTTGGATGAAGGCTTCAAGCTTCAGAAAATCTACAACCTTCAAGGAGTATTTCTCATCCAATTGAACAAAAAAGGAAAAGAGAGTGTGACTTTTAATTGTTTTTTTTTTCAGTTTCAAAAAACACAACTAAAAGTCAATGAAACTTTTTCTTAGAATGATCAAAAAACAAATGTTGTATTGTTATTACCTACTTCCATAGATACAAGAGGGGGAAACCTAAATATACCAGACTTGCAGCAATCATAGTATCCCATTCATTATGCTAGATTCAATTGGGTGCTTTTGCTCACCATGTACGGATAAATCATTAATTATCTTTCATAGAGCAATTTCCCTGAACCAAATTAACCACAATCCAATCCACCTTTTTTAAATCATAGGATATATACCTTCTTAATGACTCATGTCAAAATTCAAACATAAAACAAGGAAGAAGGTAGGTGCACTTCCAGGAGGAGATTATCAAGCCCTTCCTTTGCTCTTAATAATTGAGCCAAGCATAATGTTAGACTTCAAAAGGAGACATTGACGACATTTTAGGATGATAATGTGGGATGGAATCGTAAACAAGGAATTTACGACTTCCTGCCTTACTGTGCTTCTAAACATTTTCAAAAGTTTCAATAACTGTCAAGTTTTATATTGAACAATGTGCTTTAAGAAACAGATCAACTAAAGTAAACCACAAGAATAGTACGCGCTAATCTTTTCCAAATTTGGAAAATAAGGAATATCATCATACAATTTTGATAATTTCCAAAGGTCATTTAAGTTTCCCAAGCTGGGATTGAAACATAGATAACTATAACGGTACTTTGCACGGAAGAAATGGAGTTAGAATGATGTGTTAAATAAAAGTTTACTGGAAAATGAATTCACACATTACGCAATAAAAATAATAGTGACCTTTTGTGCAGAATGAAAATGAAAGTAGCAAAAGTATGCTCGCGTTGATTATTACACGAAAAAATTGTGCTTCTTACCTATGACTGGCAGCATATATCGAATATGGAAGTGAGTAACAAGAGAGAATAAGACCCTCCAAAATTGCAAAACCAAGCGAGATCCACCATCTAAAATAAATCCAAAGTTTCATAAGCTTGTGCAAGTTTGTGATGACAAAACAAAAAAGTTGACCACCAAAGTAAAAGAACTGAGATGAAAAAATAGACATACATATAACCCTTGATCTTCTCATGACCATCTAAGCCCTCTTTTCTCAGCTTCACTAAAGAGGGAAGAACGTGACATAATACCTGAACAGGAAAGTTGGCATTCACTAGTTTAACACAAAATTGAGGCATTATGCAACAGAAAGATGAATCCAACAATTTCATATGCCTTGGTCTCTCAAACCAGGACACATGAATTACTAGCTCATTCAGCAATAGTATAAATCAACTAAACAGCAAACACATTCTATTCCACCGCTATAAAAATCCTTTAAAAGAACTTCTTTATTCCTAGGAAGATAAAAACCTTTAGTAAAATGGTCTAAGCAAATCGACAAAGATGAATAAAAATGAAATGATGTTGGAGGAACGCTTGAGGTACTTTTGCAATGGGGTACTCACTACTCACTAGGTATGAGTATTATTGTTGTTCACATACCTTTTTTATTAACTTGAACAGCACAAAAGTTTTATCTATTATTTTCACTTTTCTCCAACTCAGATAATATCCTCTCTTTTTTAAAGGTCCCCTCAAATAATTTCCTCCTCCAAGATTCCTTAAATCTCTTATAGAAATCATTTTGATAGATGTAGATATTGTTTCGGCATTTTTCACCTGGCATTTATTCTTCTACTTCTATTAACCCAGATATCCCTGAGGGCCAGTGGCACACAGGTGGAAACTCAGTACACATTTTTCACCTGACATTATATATAGAACATAGAAATGTAGGTCCACAAAAAGATCTCGGTATTTCACTTTTTTGACAAATGCTATTCTGGTATGTGTGTATTGCTCCATTTATTCTTTATCAGGATATCTTGTTGTCTTATTTTTTTCTTGCAATTCTTCATTAACTACATTCTTTATGAGTCGAGGGTCTATCTGCCCCCACAAAGGTAGAAGTAAGGTTTGTGTACATCCTACCCTCCCCAGACCCCACTTCTTCATTGACTACTTTGTGGAATTACACTGGGTATGATGTTGTTGCTATTCTGATACATCCCTCTGGTGGTCCGACATAACAAATATATTTAGTTAAGCAGAAAATGGGAAACAGAAACTTCTTTTGACATAATAAAATAGCTTATGAAACATAGGAAATAGAAGATTAAGCCAAATTTTGATATCCTGGTTCGAAATTATATCTGGTGAAAGAAAGCTAACCTGCATAAGAATGGATGCCGCTATCTGAGGACTGACCCCAAGTTGGAAAAGAGAGAGCTTAAGTTCTGGAGTCGAATCACCAAGTTGATCTGCAAGGACAGATTATTGATAATTACATGGGAGAGAGAAAATCACCTTTTCACCCCTTCCCCACACTGTTCACCGAGTTTGAAGAACCAATAACCCCAACCAACTTATTTCAAAACTGAACTCCATTAACTAGGAAAGTATAGATCTAGATAAAAAAACAACTTACCAACCGATCCCGAGACAAAGCTGAGATAGTCTTCTGGAATCAACCTCCTGTCAAATCCTGGAAGAGGAATGAAATATCCTATACGACTAATGACAATTAAGTTGGCAGTCACAAAGAGCCTTCTCCTTATCTCACTCTTGAAAAAAGACTCAGCAGCATTATCAATGACGGAACCCATTCTTACAAAGTTCAAGAATCTATTTTTAAATTGCTTCTGCTTAGGCTGCAGGGACATAAAGTCAATGGCCTTTGTAGATGTTGGTGACACTCCCTCATCTTCACCCACTGATGAAGACTGTCCATAGTGCAGCATTTCTCCTGATGCTGCCCTGATACTTGTATAGTCTCTTGAAAGTTGATGGGTAAAATAGCTGGATAATTCTTTCCTTCCATTTGACAATATCAGCCCCTTTCGTGAAGAAAGGTTCCTTCTACTCGATTCAGAAAAATTTAACTTGAGAGGAATGCGTGTTCTGTTCAATGGCAAATTATAGAAGTGGGGATTACATCCAGCAAACTTTCCTGCTAGCCAAAAGTAAAAAAGGTTGTGCTTAGATGTGTTTCTACCAGTAAGAGCATCATAGAGCTTGAGTAATAGGCTGATGAAGCAAATAATTATGCTTTAGGTTTGTTAAGATTGGCACATAATCCAAGTTATGTATTGCTACGATCTGTATACAGTAAAAGCAAGAGTTTTAATATATATACTCCAGTCCAAATCACGCAAAATTCATCATAAAAAGTACCAAGTCTAATCATTTCTTTCCTAGGAAGGTATTATCATATTACATCCCTTTGTAAAAGTGCTTTACTGATAATTGTAGTTATAGGATAACGTTCTCAAGCCAATTAAAGTTATGTCAACTAAACAGAACCTACAAATCTCTTTTAAATAAGACTAGATCATGAAAGAGATCAAAGGCTTTGCAATTTATACTGTACATGTGTTTCAAAATCTGATCTTGGAGCATTCTAGTGTGATTACCAAATATACCACACTAGAGCCATTTCCTCAGATATGCATCATTCTACTCTAGAAACACAAAGAAGGCCTTACAACTTCTCAAACTAAAGTAATAGTAAGTTAGTACATCTACTTTATTTTATTTTGAACTTGAAAAACTAGTAACATGATAACATCTGATTTATTTAAGACCAAAGATGAAGAAATGACAGTTGTGTCTTATATCAGTAGTGTTCTAGTTATGACTGTGAAAAAACTTATTTTATTTTTTCAATTAACCTCGTTCCTTTGAGTTCTTTCCTCAACTTTCTTCATATCTTGCTTAAAGTTCTAACATTTAATTCTGGCCGGAGTAAGTGTAATTATTTATGTAATAGTTAGGTTGGAATTCACCCTACTGTAAAGAATGGATCTTGGACCTAACTCAACCCCAAAAGCTAGCTTGTAGGTTGAGGATTGTCCAAGTCCATATAAGGAGTCCATGTTCCCATTCCATTTCCGATGTTGGTTAACAATCCCTTGTGGGCTTACGAAAAGAAAGAGCAGTAAGGAGCGGATCTCCCTTATTTTTGGAAAGCTGGTGGCCGGTGTGAATTCTTTCAAGGCAATGACGACCTGATTAAGAAATGAGCATGTTTACTTTGAGAGGATGCCTATATAGGAGAAAATATTCTATTAGGGGTATGCTAAAACTTGGTCTTTCTTTTCTTAGTTGTTTTACTTGGAGTAATTCTGGAATGAAAGAAATAATCCCTTGATTATTTTCATTAATTGAAAGACAATATATACAATTTACATATTTCCATAATAGGAAAACTCTATTCCTATTCTAATACCAAAACCCTATCCTAATAGTACAAGAATCCTATAATTATGGTAAGTGTACAAGACTAATTAATGTAATACTTACACTAAAATATTACCTAAAACTATACATAAAATATGGTAAGTACACAGACTGATTTTGGACCAAAACCGTGATATACATATATCACGGTAATATTATGTATATTTAACATGGAACTCCCTCCCTTTTTTGTTTTCTGTTTCGTTTATGAATTATGTTGCAAGAAAAGGAGATGAATTCATTTATCAATGTTCGTAATTACCTTTCTCCATTTCAATACAATCTTCCTTCATTACACACAGGCACAGGAGAGAGCAACCAAAATTTATTCATGTGACACCCATTTCACAATGAGGAAAATAATAATAAGCTAAACACACAAACATAGAGAACGAAAGAAGTACATTATGTAAGAACTATGGCAAAGCTGTAATATTCAGCAACAAAATTTAGCCAAGAAAAAGGAGACAGACTTACCTCGAATCCTGAAGTTCGCCGTTGTGGAAAGAGGTGTGTAAGAGCTACAAATGGCGGTTTCCATAAATGAAGAAGTGGTGTAAACCCTCAGCTGCTCACGTCCAAAATCAAAATTGCTCAATACTTAACGCGTTGCGTTGCCTTTTCGATATAAGAATTCAAATCCTGAAAATGGCAATCTTGGCAGCCGGCAGGGCTTCAAAAAGGGAAAATTACTGCCGTCACACTTTGTTTCTACCAGAATTATCACTTCATTAATTTTGATAAATAATTAGACATAATTTAGGTAGATAATTCAAACACTAATTCAGATATGAAATTCACAAAAACAAATATACTTAATAGTGTATTTTGGCTATTATCTCTTTTTCTAACGAGGAGCTAATAATAAAAAAGGCAGTACTAAACTTTGGCTATGTGTTGGGTTCCGAATACTGAATCACATTGATTAATTGTACGCAATATTATCTTATATTTCTAAAACTATTTAACGGTTTGAATCATAACATTCTGATCACATGATATAAACTTTAACGCGAGAAACTAATAGGGTAGGATAAAAGATATTTTTCCTTTTAAATTTTATTGTTTTAAATCAATTGTCCTTTTTTGTGGGTAACTATGAAGATTTTCTTTCTCCCAATGTGTATTTTGTCTTATTTAACTACTAAAATAACACAAATTTTCGAGAATTTATTTCAAAAATTTTAAAAGAAGAAATCAACGAAATCAAATAAAAAAATGCTGAAGACTACGAAAAAACAGGCATATATAATATGTTTAAGCAAAATTTCTTATTATCTTTTTAAGATTGACGAAGCAACTTGAATGAAGTGAGTGAGAGAAGATATATATTATTGTGAAGGATTTAAGGGAGAAGGGGTTTAAGGGCTCTTTTTCCTTATTTTGGGGTTTGCTGATTTCCGGACAAAATTATACTGAAATTAATAATTCATTGGCTAATACTGAAATTAATAATTCACGGATTATTTAATATCGTTTCATTGTTTGGAGTAAATTAAAAATAATATATATGGTGTATAAATTAAAATGTATAATTATTTTAAATTTAGATAAACATGGATAAAAAATTTACTTCTAATTTTAACTTTGAATATGACAATAAAAAAGGCATTTAAGGGGTAAATAATATTAATTTAATGACTTTATCCCGAAATAACTAATTCTGGTATTACTTAGTAAAATTAAAGATTATATTTATTATTTGGTTATTATATTAATTGATACATATATATAAGTTTCAAAATTTTAGTATAAAAATCTAATACAAAGAATTTAATAGTCCGAGCTCAAAAGCTCCTTCAATAAACTTTGAATTCCGAAGCTTCTTCAATGGAGGCAGAGGAACAAAGGAATTTGGTTGCAGAAATGAGAAGTTGGAATAAAAGCAAAAAGAAAGAACGAGAAAGAGAGAACTACACAATTTGTAGAAGAAAAGAAAGAGAGAAATAAAGAAAAGAACCGGAGAAGATGAAAAGAATAGCGTTGAGAAAAGAAGGGAAACAAAAGAAAAAAAGGAGGAGAACTTAGACGGAGGTCTTTAGTGTGGGCTAACGGAGGAAAAATAAGTCTCAGTTTATCCATAAGCTGGACCAATTTGCGTAACGACTTAAAATATGGGCCTAATTTCACAACATTATTGCCCCAACTAATATACATCGTAATTAAGTCATTAATAAAAAGTATAAAAGTTATTCAATATTTAAATGATATTTTGATCGATCAGCATTTATATTCGTGATTTTTAGCAGAATCATCTGTCAAATAAATTTTGTTAATCTTCTACCTTCAAAAAAAGTACGAAACTTGAAGAAAAATATCATTTGAGATCCTTAAAATCACTCACAATGATCGATCCAGTATGAAGAACATCAACAGTGAATTATTTCATGGATAAAAATATCTATTCGAAAATGAATGTTGATTGCCTTGTCCGTCATAATTAGATGTATCTAAGTGTGAGGACATCGATATCAATATATGCAACGAGAGAATTGTGTGAGTCATTCCCATTTAGGTTCGATTCGAATGACTCCGTTGTTTCCTTTTCCTTTCGCACTCCATTAGTATTCCTATTTGAAACATATTCTCAACGCAAACGTTAATTTTTAGTTTGGAATATAATCATGAAGTAGAACAAATAATTAAAGTAATAAATTATATATACATTTGTGGGAAGGATATTTTTTAGCTATTTAGCTAGTTAGAGAATATTTTTCAGCCACAAACATAATATTCGGTAAGTTTATCTTATTTCAAATAGTTCAACAATAAATTTAACCTATTTTGAACTGCTAAAACTAAAATATCAGACCTTTGGGGTCTAAAGTTGGGATGTCCCAGAGCCTAACTTCCCACCAGTTAGTATATTTGAGGCCACAATGTTAAATTTGATTCTGAAGCGGTTAAAATTTAAAATTTAAAATTTAAAATTTAGTAACTTAGTAAGCTTCGGCTATTTGTTAAATAGGATTCCAGAAGCGGCTATTTATGCACTTAATCCCCGTAATGATCCTTTAACTTGGTCCAAAATTTTCATTATGGGAAATCCAGATAATTTTCCAGATCCAATTCCTAAGAAACCCATCCACCATAAATTAGATTCTCGACAGTTACCTTCCCCACTATTCCATATAATAGTTGCACACCTCAATCATACAACAAGTTGTTTTTCTTTCAAATACAACAGAAAACTCTTCCAAATATTAGTGATAATATCCGATTCAAATGCTCGGTGGTTCAATTTCCGGTGGCCGTACTAACGTCCGTGTCGTCGTCGTCGGCGATCGTGCCACAGGCAAATCAAGCCTAATCACCGCTGCTGCTACCGAAACTTTCCCGGAGGAAGTTCCACCGGTGCTTCCTCCTACTAGACTTCCGGCCGATCTATATCCTGATAATGTTCCTGTTACGATCATCGATACTTCCTCAAGGTTATTGTTGTAATTTTAATACTATTACTACTTGATTTATTTGTTGTTTTACACATCATCAAGGTTATTATTATTATATTTTTGATTGAATTGCTTGCATGTGTTCCTGATAATGTTCCTGTTACGATCATTGACACTTCCTCAAGGTTATTATCGTCTATTATTGGAATTTTAATACTACTACTTTATTTATTTGATGTTTTACACGTCATCAAGGTTATTATTATTATATTTTTATTGAATTGCTTGTATGTGTTCCTGATAATGTTCCTGTTACGATCATTGACACTTCCTCAAGGTTATTGATGTCTATTTTTGGAATTTTAATAGTACTACTTTATTTATTTGATGTTTTACACGTCATCAAGGTTATTATTATTATATTTTTATTGAATTGCTTGTATGTGTTCCTGATAATGTTCCTGTTACGATCATTGACACTTCCTCAAGATTATTATTGTTTATTTTTGGAATATTAGTACTACTTGATTTTATTTGTTGTTTTACACGTCATCAAGGTTATTATTATTATATTTTGATTGAATTGTTTTATGTGATATATGTAGTTTGGAGAGTAGAGGTAAGGTTGCTGAAGAATTGAAGCGAGCCGATGCTGTTGTTCTCACATATGCTTGTGATCAACCTGCTACACTCAATCGCTTGACTACTTTCTGGCTTTACGAGTTTCGTCGCTTAGAGGTTGCAATTTGTGTGCCTTTGATTTTTCATAGTTAATGTAGTTAAATTGAAAAGTAATTTAGTTCATTGTTCTAAAGTAAAACTTAGATATTTTCGAACCAAACGAAGAATAATGGAAGCGGCGTTATCTTTGTGTTGGAATGGTAAAAGGGTCATTTTAAAATATTGGCCAAAATTCTCTACAACCACATACCCAGTATAATCCCACAAGATGGGGTCCGAGGAGGATAGAGTGTATGCACACCTTATCACTACCGTGGGACATAAAAAGATTGTTACCAAAAGACCCTCAGCTCAAGAGAAAACATGACAAAAAAAAGGTCAAATAAGGTTTGAAGGAAGTAAAGTAAAGAGATCATGGCAAAATACTATAGATACGCATTAATGGAGAGATTTTACAGTAAATGCATCAAACTAGTACGATGATCGAAGTACAAGAAATAACAGATAACAACAACAACATACCCAGTGAAATTACACAACGTGGGGTCTGAGGAGGGTAGAGTGTACACAGACCTTACCTCTACCTTGGTAGGTAGATTGACTGTTTTCAAAAGACCCCCGGCTTAAGACAAAGCATAAGCACAAGCAAAACAAGAGAAACTGTCAGACCCGGACTCGAAATTTAAAGAAGTATGAAAATGCTGGTAACAAAAGCGAGTAAGTCATGATAACGCATTCTGAAAAGGAAGCAATAACTACAACAACATACCTAGTGAAATCCCACATCGTGGGGTCTGGGGAGGGTAAAGTGTACACAGACCTTACCTCCACCTTAGTAGGTAGAGCGGCTGTTTCCGAAAGACCCTCGGCTCAAGACAAAGCATAATCACAAGAAAGACAATCAAAACAAGAAAGCAGTAACTAACACAGGTAAATAAGATAAATAAAGTAAACTAAAGAACCCATATCAGCAGAAATCAAGCGACATAAGACTATAAAACAATACTGCGTCTACTAATATGATAGGGTAAGTAGGCCTACAATAATAACACTACAACTATCAGTTTATAAGCGTAAGTAGGACTACGCTCAACTACCTACTATCCTTCTACCCTAATCCGTGTTCTTCACAACCTCCTATCTAAGGTCATGTCCTCAGTAAGTTACACCTGCGTCATATTTCGTCTAATCACCTCTCCCCAATACTTCTTCGGCCTACTTCTATCCATCATGAACCCTTCCATAGCCAACCTCTCACACATCCGCACTAGGGCATTTGTGTCTCTTCTCTGCACATGTCCGAACCATCTCAATCTCGCTTCCCGCATCTTATCCTCCACCGAGGCCACTCTCACTCTATCCCGGATATCATCATTTCTAATCCTGTCCCTCTTTGTATGTCCACACATTCATCTCAGCATTCTCATCTTTGCAACTTTCATCTTTTGGACGTGCGAAGTATTGACTGACCAACACTCCGCCTTATACAACATAGTTGGTCTAACCACCACCCTATAGAACTTGCCTTTAAGTTTTGGTGACACCTTTTTATCACACAAGACTCTAGATGCGAGTCTCCATTTCATCCATCATGCCCCAATACGATGTGTGACATCATTATCAATCTCTCCATTCCTTTGGATAATGGACCCGAGGTACTTGAAGCTTTCTTTCTTTGGAATGACATGAGTACCAAGCCTCACCTCCAAACATGACCATGTCTCGTTGAACTTGCACTCCAAGTATTCTGTCTTGGTCCTACTCAGCCTGAACCTTTTAGACTTCAACGTCTGTCTCCAAACCTCCAGCTTAGCGTTCACTTCGCCGCGAGTCTCATCAATCAGGACTATGTCGCCTATGAATAACATACACCATGACACATCCCTTTGGATTTGTCGTGTCATTCCATCCATCACCAAAACAAATAAGAATGGGCTAAGAGCTGATTTTTGGTGCAGCCCCATCATCACTGGAAAGTGCTCCGAGTCTCCTCCCACTGTTCGTACCCTGGTCTTAGCTCCATCATACATATTCTTGATTGCCCTAGTGTACGCCACATGTACACCTCTAACCTTCAAACATCTCCATAGAACCTCCTTAGGACTTTGTCATATGCCTTCTCGATGTCGATGAAAACCATATGTAAGTCTCTCTTCCTCTCTATACTGCTCTACCAACCTCCTAATAAGGTGAATGACTTCTGTAGTCGAACGCCCTGTCATGAATAAAAACTGGTCCTCGAAATAGACACGCCTCTTCTCATCCTCATTTTCATGACCCTTTTTCAAACTTTCATAGTATGGCGTAGCAGCTTGATACCCCTATAGTTGTTGCAACTCTAGATGTCACCTTTGTTCTTGTACAAATGAATCATTGTACTCCACCTCCTCTCTTCGGGCATTTTCGCCATCTTAAAAATGACATTAAACAACTCAGTCAGCCATTCTAAACCTGCCCTGTCTGCGCTCATCCAAAATTCAACTGGATCTCATCAGGCCCGGTCGCTCATCCCCTGTTCATCCTGCGAACAACACCTTTAACCTCATTAACCTTAATGCTTCTACAATATCCAAAATTCTAGTACCTTCCGGATTGCTTCAGATCTCCTAGCATAATGTCTTTATCTCCTTTTTCGTTCAAGAGTTTATGAAAGTAAGACTGCCACCTCCGTCTAATATGCGCGTCCTTCACAAGTACTTTACCGTCCTCGTCCTTGATGCAACTCAAGTGATCCAAGTCAGGGTCCTCTCCCTCGCCTTGGCTAGTCTCTACAACTTCTTGTCCCCGCTATTTTTCTCTAATTCCACATACATACGTTCAAAAGCCATCATTTTCGCTGCCGTAATCGCTAGCTTTGCCTCCTTCCTCGCCATCTTATAAAATTCCATATTCGTCCACTTCTCCACCTCGTAATTGCTTTCTATCAATTTCGCATACGCCGCTTTCTTTGCTTTCACCTTCTCTTGAACCTTACCATTCCACCACCAGTTCCCTCAATGCCCACCACGGCTACCCCGCGAGACCCCTAACACTTCTTTAGCTACCTCCCAAATGCAACTGGCCGTCCTGTCCCACATACCGGTCGCATCTCCACTACTCCCCCAAACCCCCTTGGCCATCAACCTTTCCCCCATCTCATTTGCACTAGCCATGGTCAAACTCCCCCATTTGATTCTTAGTCTGTCATCCACAACCCTCTTCTTCTTCCCCATCTTGATTTCCAAATCCATCACCAAAACTTATGTCGGGTTGTAAGATACTCTCTCGGAATAACCTTGCAGTCTTTACAAAGACCGTTGTCAACCTTCCTAAGAAGCAAAACGTCTATCTGAGTCTTAGCCACCGAGCTACGGAAAGTCACCAATTGCTCCTCTTTCATAAACCTCGAATTGGCTATCACCATCCCAAAAGTTTTAGCGAACTCCAAAAGTGAGATGCCTCTCCCGTTCCTGTCCCCGAGGCTAAAGCCTCCATGCACGTCGTCATAACCCCCGGAAGTGACCCGATATGTCTATTGAAATCTCCTCCTACAAATAACGTCTCAGTGGGTGGTATACCTCCCACCACCTCGTTCAAATCCTCCCAAAAGCGCTTCTTCTCCTCCTCGTCCAAGTCCGCCTGCGGCGCGTAAGCACTAATAATGTTCATAGTGGACCCTCCAACTGCCAACTTAATCGCCATCATCCTGTCATTGCCCTCCTACCACCTGATCCCTTAGCTCGCTGTCTATCAAAATGCCTACCTCATTCCTATACCTTGAGTCCTCGACCTACCCGAGAACCATAGCTTATACCCGTCCACATTCTTAGCTTTAGGTCCTACCCATTTGGTATCCTGGACACATGCTATATTAATCCTTCTCTTCTTAAGAATCTTAACTAGCTCTATGGACTTCCCCGTTAAAGTCCCAATGTTCCAAGTCCATATTCTCAACCTAGCATCTCCCTTACCCCACTTACCCCCCTAACCCTCGCCCCTGTCTCCGACCGAGAACATGACCCTAGTCTACCATCCGCCACTAAAGCGGATATAAACTAATCAACAATTTACCCTAAAACAAGCAGAAATCGAGGGACAAGAACCTACAAGGTAACACTACGCCGGTTAGGCCTTAATGTTGTTAAATTGAAAAATATCTTAGTTTATTTTTCTAAAGTAAAACTTAGATATTTCCGAACCAAACAAAAAATACTGGAAGCAGCATTATCTTCCTATTGGAATGGTAAAAGGCACTTTTTAAAATATTGGCCAAAATTCACTAATTCCTGAAAAGTTATAAATATCTTGAGAGGGAGCGAATAAGCTTTTTTATGTGGCTTTTGCTGTAAATGGATTGACTACTGTACTGTTAGGCCTATGTCTATGATCATCAATTGTTTTTAGTATTGTCATGTTGTTTCCTGAAAAGTATTGTTCATTTTTTAGTTCATGAAATTATGTAGTCGTTCCAATTAGCATTGTTATGGCGAGTGATTTAACTATAACTAAACTGGATTATTATGACATACAATAGACCCTTGTGGTCCGGTCCTTCCCCGGAGCCGTCCGTATAGTGCAGGAGCGCTCACATTTTTTTGCTTACTCTTTCACTTTCATTTCGAAATCCGGCGCGGGAGCTTAGTGCACCGGGCTGCCTTTTTTTTTAAAAATTTTTTTGGATGGATAATGTACTTTTTGTAGTTTGTATTGAGAAATGAAAATGTGACTTCCGCGCATTTAATCACTTGAATTACCATTGTTAGATCCGGGTGCCGGTGATTGTTGTTGGCTGTAAGCTAGACAAGCGAGATGAGGATCATCATATGAATCTTGAGCAAGTGATGGCTCCAATCATGCAACAGTTTCGCGAGATTGAGACTTGCATAGAATGTTCTGCTGCAAACCTAGTTCAGGTGGGTGCAACTTGTTACTAGAGACTTTTCATTGCAAAGGTTTTACAGTTTAGTAGAATGATATTTTTAAATCTTTACAGGTACCGGAAGTGTTCTATTATGCTCAGAAAGCTGTACTTCATCCAACGGCTCCACTTTTTGATCATGAAACTCAGGCTCTTAAACCCCGTTGTGTTAGAGCACTGAAACGGATATTTATCCTTTGTGATCATGACATGGATGATGCTCTCAATGATGAAGAGCTTAATGAATTTCAGGTCTATCTTTATTTCCTCGAGTTCATTAAAACATTCGATTACTTTCTTTATATTTTATTTCAAGAAACCGAACATTTTGTGTTTTCTTATTTTCATCAATATTGGCAGATTAAGTGCTTCAATGCTCCCCTGCAGCCTGCTGAAATAGTGGGTGTCAAGAGAGTAGTACAGGAGAAGCTACCTCAAGGTGTAAGTGACCTGGGGCTTACAATCACAGGGTTTCTTTTTCTTCATGCACTTTTTATAGAGAAGGGTAGACTTGAGACCACTTGGACCGTCTTGAGGAAATTTGGTTACAATGATGAAATTAAGCTGAAGGATGATTTCCTTACAATACCGTTCAAAAAAGCTCCCGATCAGGTGACTCCAATGACTATTATAATACTTGTTTAGTCCGAGATATTGTTAGGGTTATAGTTGGCTGTCTGTGTTTGGAAGAACCTTGGCACTGAGGCTAAAAAGGAAAAATCACGGGGACTATCAATAATTTGTTGACCTAGTTTGCGCAGAGTTGCTGATTCACCATGAATCAGCTCCCTTATTCGCAGTTCGTATAATGGAAATTTATCAAGAATCAGATGTTAGGAACTGTTTTTTTCTGTTCCACTGTTGTTTTTTTTGTTTTTCCCGTAGATTTAAGCTGTCTGTTTTTTACGAGAAAAATTCAAGTGGTATATTCATATTTGTTTCTAGTGGCTCACTGTCTTTCTGTCAGTTCCCTTCTCAATAATGTTTGTCTTCTCGCAGAGTCTGGAATTGACCAGTGAAGCAGTGGAGTTCTTGAAAGGGGTCTTCAGCACATTTGACACTGATAAAGTATGGCACTGTTTTTCATGCAGTTTCTTTTATAAGTGTCTGTTTTCCTTTTCATGCATTTAATATGACTTGATAATAAAGTGGATGATTTTATGCATCCATTGTTGCTAGGGGGTGGGGTTGCTCTGAGTAATTAAAGGTTTTGCAGTGAATTAATCTCACCAGAACTCTTGGGTAGTAAAGATACAGGGAAATCTTTGATACAAGAAGTCAAAAGAATGTTGTTAAGACTAAGGAACTATTATGTAGCCACAATGTAACTTTAACAAATTAGAATTGAAAAATTGAACTTCAAGGACTTCAATTGAGCCAATTTCCAATTGTCCTTTTTTTAAGATTCCAAAGTGAAGTTGAAGGGAATAAAGAGTTAATGGAAGATGGCCAGACGTCAATTGCTCGGCTTCTATGAAGATTCAGACTCAGCTCATTGGAAGAACCTTAAGAACATATCCATAAATAGCTTACATGATTTGGACAAAGATTTAGGATTTATCTTTAGTTATAGTCCTCATATCTGGATGAAAGAGGAGCTCTATTTGTTTTTTACTGCAATTTTGATTCCATATTTAAGCCGTGTCAAGTTGCAGGTGTATTGTTTCTTCCTTATTTTTGTTTCTTTAGGGTGGCGGAGCAATTTCAGTTTTTCACGAGGCTAACATATTTTGTAATGCCCAAGCTCTCTTGTTGTCTTTGTTTGAAGAAGTTTTATCGTTACACAAAACCAATTAAT